>CM070021.1:18343672-18943672 GCA_036247105.1 Cirrhinus mrigala
AAAATTAATTTTGGCTGTTGATGACTGAATCACTGAATCAATAGTTTTAATCAGTGAGTTTGAATTTGAGGTGTTTGTTACTGAATCATTGAATCAGTAAATTGAACTTAAGAGTGCATCTTGGCTGTTGGTGACTGAATCACTGAATCAATGAGTTTGATCAGCGAGTTTGAATTTGAGAATGGATCTTGGCTATTAATGACTGGATCATTGAATCAGTAGGTTGAATATGAGAATGGATTTTGGCCATCAATGACTGAATCGCTGAATCACTGAATTGACCTTGAGAATGCACCTGTACTGTTGATGAGTGAATCACTGAATCAGTGAGTTTAATTAGTGAGTTTGAATTTGAGAACAGATCTTGGCTGTTAATGACTGAATCAATGAATCAGTGAGTTGAACTTGAAAATGGATTTTGGCTGTTGATGATTAAATCACTAAATCAATAGGTTTAATCAGTGAGTTTGAATTTGAGAATAGATCTTGGCTGTTTGTTACTGAATCAGTGAATTGAACTTGAGAGTGCATCTGGGCTCTTGATGATTGAATCACTGAATCAGTGAGTTTAATTAGTGCGTTTGAATTTGAGAACAGATCTCGGCTGTTATGACTGAATCGATGAATCAGTGATTTGAACTTGAAAATGGATTTTGGCTGTTGATGATTGAACCACTGAATCAGTGAACTGAACTTGAGAATGAGCCTGGGCTCCAAAATAATCTTGAAGCTAAAAAGATTGTAGAAACAACAGCAGTGCCCTCCGTGATGTAGGCTAGTAATGCTTTGAGAAAAGCAACCCAGAGCTGTTAAAGATTGATTTACTGAATCAGTGTGTTGACCTTCAGAATGGATCTGGGCTGTTAATTACTACATCACTGAATCAGTTGAACTTGAGGAAGGATCAGTCCAGTTTGTGAATGAATCAGACCTGTTGTGTGAACTGCATCAGCGGATTAATTGGATTTGCATTAAAAGAATGATTAGTTCAAGACTTTTTGCATAATGAGTTCAATTTTTGTTTCTCACACATCTGTTGTGCTACTGCAGAGGGCTAAGAATATAGAGCAGTGGGTGTTGATTCCCCCAGTCAAAATTTCTCCTTTTGGTCTTGCATAATAAAGTCATACAGATTTGGAATGACATGAGGGTGAGTAATTGATGTGAGACCTCAAATTTTTACGTGAACCATCCCTTTAAGGCAGGGAAAAACTGTATAGATTAACATGTTGACATTTGGTGAGATGCAGAGAGAGCTGCGGCTGCATAGCAGCTCTGGATTGACATTCTATGCTCGCGGAGTTATTGGATTATGAAAGTGACCTGTCAACGTGCGACTGACAGCTTTACGGGAAAATCACCGCCTAGCTTTATAGCTGCAGGACATGCAGTCACATCACGTCGAGTCCAAAACATTTTGAGAAGAGTTGCGGCGCAGGTCGGTTGGCAGGTTAGCGCTCAATTTGAATGAGTTTAAGCTCCGGCGGCAGGCGCTAGCATGCTGCAATTCCCATGCTTCGGCTTTAGTGATTATCATAACAGACCTTGACAGGGTTCCTTTCAGTTTCTGGACTTCTCAAGTACAGTATGAAGGAGACCCTGAAAGATTAAGACAGAGATGTCTTAGATGATTCTTATAGGACCTTGGGAGAGTGTGCAAGATTCAATCTGACGTATTTCTCATGTCAAGGCCTGCAGTTACAAGCCCTGAGGTCTAAAAGAAGGATCTCTGGCTCAAACCGTGGGACTATCCTCCTCCATCAGCAGATTTGAAACTGAACATCCCTGCATGGGCATTATTAGGACAATGTTCACAGTGTCAGCAATCCTACTCCTCCATAATTAGAAATCTGACCATGTTTAAGATTCGTTTTTAACTGCTGCACTCCTGAGTGCTGGAAAACTGATTCAATTCCAGTTCGTAGCCGGCGGTTAAAGCTGAGTTGTGGCTGTCTGTTGTTGTTTTGTGTTCGCATGTAACCAGATGACGCAGTTTTCTTTTTCCTTCCCATGAGGCAGACACATATTGCATTTGTTTTGTGCCGCAAACAACATTATGTAGTATAGACTGGGGCTGGTTGTCATAAGGGTTGCATCCCAAAAACTCTTTCTTGAAACACTACAAAGTGTTTATATTTTAAGAAGTTGATTCAGATATTTAACATACACTGAGAAATATATTCTAGATAAATTTGAGCTTCATTGTGGAGTTATTTAGACGTGTTTGCTAGCATACACTGCAGTATAGAAGATATGTACCTTCTATTATATAGGCTTACAAGATTATGGCTGAGATATACATTATACATTCAGTATGCAACAGCTCAGACAACCACCAATGAATGCATCTCTCTTGATTAAGCAAATGTACTTGTCATTCTTTTCCACCCACGTTTTATCTACAGCCTCATTGCAGCAACCATCTCCCCAGAGTAAACGGAGGTTAAGTGCCAAACTAAAGTGCACAATAACAGTGTAGATCTCAGTAACTTCTACTTATGATCCAACTTGTAATATTTGAGTTATCTAATAAGACCCGTAATTGCTTCAGTGTCATTATTCCATCTTTGCAGTTCTGTTTAAGCCACAGTTATTCATCTTTCTTTCATAGAAATGTTTTTAATTTTAAATGCTTTGTGGTTTTGATTCAGAACTCATTTTTATTTCATTGTAGTTTAATGCTTTGTAAATGGAGCTGAATATTTTAAAGAGAATATACAAAACACCAACTTTGCACTAACTGTTTTATATCTTGCGTAACGGTGTTTCATTTTCTGTTCAATGATTCATCGCGAAGATGAAAGTCTTTAAGAATCGCAAATTGTCTTCCAGCCATCACAGTCCTGTGTAACACTGTATAAAAAGCAAATCCAAAGCTGCAATTTCACACTTAAGTCTGTTTACCCAACAAACACAAGCTGTTGCATTTGTCGGATCAATCTGTGATGGCAGAAACATTGTGTAGCTGGATAAAAACGGCTTTTTCTTATCACTCCACTTGGGTTGCACAGGGCCCATTAGACTTTCATAAACGTCTGTCCAGACAAGTCCAGCGAGTCCTGACTGATGTTCCATCAGATGTGCTGTTGGAACGCACTACTCAGGGGAATTTGCTAAAAATGAATTGCACCTGCTAATATCTTTGTTTATTTGCTTGCAATGTTTGCAGAAGCGCCAGAGAATTAACAATTGTAACAAAAATAAAAAATAAATAATACTAACAATAAAATAATAATAATGGTCCAACTTTATATTAGGTGGCCTTAAGTACTATGTGCTTACATTTAAATTAATCAACTGGTACTGTATAATAACACTGTTGACCCATCCCTTAGACCTTAACCCACCCTTAAACCTACCCATACCACCAAACCTGTCCCTAACCTTACCCTTGTCCCACCTCAATAGCAGTGTTTTGCAAAACAATATGAACACAATAAGTACATTGTATAAGTATGTAGTAGTAAAGGCCACCTTATATAAAGTGGGACCATAATGATAATATTTTTTATATACACTACCAGTCAAAAGTTTTTGAACAGTAAGATTTTTAATGTTTCTTTTTTAAAAAGAAGACTCTTCTACTCACCAAGCATGCATTTATTTGATTCAAAGTACAGAAAAAACTGTAAAATTTTGAAATATTTTTGCTATTTAAAATAACTGCTTTCTTTTTAAAATGTAATTTTATTACTGTTTTTAAACCTGAATTTTTAGCATCATTACTCCAGATCCTTCAGAAATCATTCTAATATTCTGATTTGCTGCTCAAAAAACATTTATTGTTATTATTATTATTATTATTATTATTATTATTATTAGGTTAAAAACAGCTGAGTAGATTTTTTTCAGGTTTCTTTGAAGAATAGAAAGTTCAGAAGAAAAGCATTTATCTGACATTATAAATGTCTAACATTATAAATGTCTTTATCATCACTTTTGATCAATTAACACCATCCTTGCTAAATATAATAATAATAATAATAATAATAATAATAATAATAATTATACGGACTCCAAGATTTTGAATGGTATAGTGTATATATATATATATATAGTGGTATATCTTTGGATCTTTACATTCATCAAAGAATCCTGAATAAAAATGTACTCAACTGTTTTAAATATTGATAATAATAATAGTGAAAATGTTTCTTGAACAGCAAATCAGCATATTAAAGTGATTTCTGAAGGATCATGCGACACTGAAGACTGGAGTAATGATGCTGAAAATGTAGCTTTGATCACATAAATTACATTTTAAAATATATTCAAATAGAAAACAGTTATTTTTAAATAGTAAAAATATTTCCAAATTCCACTGATTTTGCTGAATCAAATAAATGCAGACTTGTTGAGCAGAAGAGACATCTTTAGAAAAAAACATTAAATATCTTACTGTTCAAAAACTTTTGACTGGTAGCATATATACTCAATCGTTCAAAAGAAATGAATACTTCGATATAGGAAAAATGCATTGTGTTAATCAAAAATGACAGTAAAGACATTTTTAGGGTTGTAAAAGATTTCAAAAATGCTTTTGATCTATCCATCAAAGAATCTTTTTATCATCAAAAAAAGTAATGTTTCATGTTTTCCCCCAAAATATTAAGCTGCACAACTGTTTTCAGCATTGATAATAACAAGAAATGTTTCTTGTTATTATCAGTGCACCAATAAGCATATTAAACTGAAGGTTGGCTGCTAAAAATACAGCTTTGCCATCACAGAAATAAATGATATTTTAAAATATATTCATTCGGAAAGCACTTTTTTAAAATTGTAATATTTCACAATGTGAAATTTTATTTAATATTATTTAGTATTTTTTAACAAACAAATGCAACCTTTGTGAGCAGCCATTTTCTTTCAAAAATATAAAATCTTACCAACCCCAAACTTTTGAACAGTATTGCATTTATTTTACATAATATTTACTGTCATTGACTGAACATAAATCTATATATAATAATAAATCTAATAAATACATAAATATTAAAAATAATAATATATATATATATATATATATATATATATATATATATATATATATATATATATATATATATATATATATATATATAATATGTATTATATTATATTTATATTAAATATAAAATATACTATATATTTTTACTATATGTGTCAATTTGTATTGGTTGGCCATGTGGAGGCAGCAGCAGAAACAGGAAGAAACTGTTCACTCCATTACTGTGACATAAGGAAGGCTTAATATGGCAAATCATCTCTACATTTTCCATAAACTGACACATAATTTGTCCACACACAAACAGACCCATACATAACCATGTTTTTCCACTTTAATTGGATTCATTTGGCATTTCTAAGAACGTTTTCAATCATTTCGTACCCTTTAACATCGTATGCAAAGTCCTTTCACCTCTCTAATGTACCAGATGTCTCAAGGTTGTTTTGCCAGCATGCTTGCATGTGTCCCTAAAGGCTTTTCTCAGAATCTGTCTCTTTGACAATGGAGATTATCATAATGTAATTTGATGCTGCTGTGTAACTGAATGGGCTTTTAATGTTTAGCCTGTTGATAATGAGAGTCTTTTCCTAGAACGAACACAAGCTTTGCTAACACATCTCACACTGTGCCTGTGAGACAGCGCACGTTCACCTCAGATGCAAATTCCACAGAGAAAATTGATGTGTGCACATCCGCCAAACTTTTCTCTGTTTTAGATAGAGTCCCGGGTGAAGGTAAAGAAAAAGTATATAGAAAGAAAAATGAGATCGCAGCTTCCCACAGCTCTGACTCATTTTACAGACCGAATGCTACTGGAAGCCTCTGCACAGTATGGCAATATTTTCTCTGCTTTATTTGTGAGGAGATCCCAGAAAGTGTGCAAACAGAAACTAGTCTGAAAGCAGCTTTATTTGAGTCTGGTTTCATAGTCATTCTGCTGACTGCCAATCTTCTACCTGGCCATGAAAGCAAATCTTCTGATTTCCCTTGACTCGCTGTATGCTGCTCAGGTAGCTCCTGCGACTGAAAGAAACAATCAGTCCAATCAACACTGTTCAGGATCACGCTGCCATAAATCACACATGTGATGCCGACCTGCCAAATACTGCATTCATCAGTCTAATGGCTAGGTGAGCCTTCCAGATATAGACTTTGAGAATCACCATATTCATGTGAGGATTCATATGGCGCTCCGCTTCTTGACCTACTTGCATTGCTAATGCAAAGGACTTGGCTTGGTCTTCAAGTGGTGAGAGGTCAACATCTCAGACAGATCAGATAAAATCAGCAACCTCTGGGATAAGCACACACGTTGTGTGAAGTCTGTTAGTTTTAAATTTATGTGTGTATCACTCTGTTTCGAAACCAAGGGAGCTGTCAATAGAGACTAATACCTAGTACTTTAAGGCTGACTCATATTCTGAGGCAGAATTGCATGTACTCTTTATTGCAGTGAGCTTGGTAAAGAAATCAATCTAGGATGTGGATGATCTCTTAAAAAAGTTTATTATATATATTTCACACACAAAAGTATAAATAAAAATTGTTCAGTGCAATTACAGATGGATTTTTACTTGATATTTGTGTGTATTTTTATTGTAAGTCTTGTTTTCATGCTAACAGCAAACGCTCAGGAATGACCCTAAGCAGGTTTTAATGGTCTTAGCTGGTTAAAAAAGGTCTTAGTAGTTTAAACTCATCTCTCACCCTGGCCAAATTGGTCTTCAGCTGGTTTATGCTCAAAGAAAACTCCTCAAAAATAGTTCCCAGTGTATTTTGTACATGTTTGTACATTTTTGTACATTATTTTTGAATTGTATGTATTGTCTAAATTTTTTCAGTTATTTATTTATTTTTACCTGTATTTTCCTGCTTAAACCACCCTAAGCAGGTTTCACTGGTCCTAGCTAGTTTTCAAAGGTCTTAGGTGGTTTGAACTGGTCTCTCAGCATGTTTAGGATGGTCTGCAGCTGGTTTATGCTCAAAGAAAAGTGCTTAAAAACAGGTCCCAATGTATTTTGTAAATGTTTGAATTTTATGGTTTTTTTGTTTTTGTTTTTTTGTTTTTTTACCTCTGTTTTCCTGCTTAAACCACTCGAAGCAGGTTTTGCTGGTTCTAGTTGGTTTACGAATGTCTTAGGTGGTTTGAACTGGTCTCTCAGCATGTTTAGGATGGTCTTCAGCTGGTTTATGCTCAAAGAAAAGTGCTTAAAAACAGGTCCCAATGTATTTTGTAAATGTTTGAATTTTGTGGTTTTTTTGTTTTTGTTTTTTTGCTTTTTTTTACCTCTGTTTTCCTGCTTAAACCACTCGAAGCAGGTTTTGCTGGTTCTAGTTGGTTTACGAATGTCTTAGGTGGTTTGAACTGGTCTCTCAGCATGTTTAGGATGGTCTTCAGCTGGTTTATGCTCAAAGAAAAGTGCTTAAAAACAGGTCCCAATGTATTTTGTAAATGTTTGAATTTTATGTTTTTTTTGTTTTTGTTTTTTTGCTTTTTTTTACCTCTGTTTTCCTGCTTAAACCACTCGAAGCAGGTTTTGCTGGTTCTAGTTGGTTTACGAATGTCTTAGGTGGTTTGAACTGGTCTTTCAGCATGTTTAGGATGGTCTGCAGCTGGTTTATGCTCAAAGAAAAGTCCTTAAAAACAGGCCCCAATGTATTTTGTAAATATGTTTGAATTTTATGTATTGTTTTTTTTAGTGTTTTCACCTGTATTTTCCTGCTTAAACCACCCTAAGCAGGTTTCACTGGTCCTAGCTGGTTTTCAAAGGTCTTAGGTGGTTTGAACTGGTCTCTCATTATGTCCATGGTGGTCTTCAGCTGGTTTATACTCAAAGAAAAGTCTTTAAACCATGTCCCAGTATAATTTGTAAATATGTTTGAATTTTATGTATTTTTTTCAGTCTGTGTTTTTTTTTTTTAAACCTGTATTTTTCTACTTAAACCATCCTAAGCAGGTTTTGATTGTTCTAGCTGGTTTACGAAAGGTCTTAGGTGGTTTGAACTGGTCTCTCAGCATTTACATGGTGGTCTTCAGCTGGTTTATACTCAAAGAAAAGTCCTTAAACAGGTCCCAAATATTTTGTAAATATGCTTGAATTTTCTCTATTGTTTTTTCAGTGTTATTTTTTAACTGTGTTTTCCTGCTTAAACCACTCTAAGGAGGTTTTGCTGGTCCCAGCTGTTTTACTGAGGTCTTAGGTGGTTTGAAATGGTCTTTCAGGATGTTTAGTGTGGTCTTCAGCTGGTTTACACTCTAAGAAAAGTCTTTGAAAATAAGGCACAATGTATTTTGTAAATATGTGTGAATTTTCTGTATTGTTTTTTTAAACCTGTGTTTTCCTGCTTAAATCACCCCAAGCAGATTTCGCTGGTTCAAGTTGGTTATAAAGGTCTTAGGTGGTTTGAACTGGTCTCTCAGCATGTACATGGTGGTTTTAGACTGGTTTACACTCTAAGAAAAGTTTAAAATTAGGGCACAATGTGTTTTGTAATTGTGTTAATATGAGGAAACTTTTTTACATTTTTGATTTACAGATTACATTGTATTGTGGTTTGGAGTTAAAGGAAAAGTCTGTAAATTTAGCAGATAATCTTCTGTCAGAAAATTATTAATATCTTTTCCATTTTTCTATGGATTTTTTTTTTCCTCTAAAGACCCCAGACAATTGAATAGCCAACTACGAACTGCAAACCAACTTGGGTTGGTGTAAGAATTTATTTTACTTTATTTTTAGCAGTGAAACTAGTTGCTGGTCAAGTGCAGAGCATTGTTGTGGTGAGCGGAGTCACGGCCCATGTAGAGCATCTGATTCATTCACTTTCTGGGCCTTGAACATGGTTATAGCCTTGCTGTCTCTGCAAGGTCTGTAAGCTCTCAGATTTCTTAAAAAATATCTTAAATTGTGCTCTAAGATGAACAAAGGTCTTAGGGTTTGAAATGACATAAGGGTGAGTAATTAATAACAGAATTTTCATTTTTGGGAAAACTATCTCTTTAAGGATCATTATGGCAGTTGCTTCCTAGTGAACATTGAGTATTTGATCTTGATGGTTAGTATTTGTCTAATTCAAACAGTCAATTGAGCGGAGGGAAAATCAATTACTGCCCGACAATCCACAATTGAGACCGTCAAATTAGTCCCAGGCTCTTGGATAGTGAAGACAGTCGGAGGCACAATCTATTGCTTGCAGACAAGATGCTTATCTTAAAAACGCATATGTCCTGGCTCACCTTGCTTCGGCTCTGCGTTACTTAGTTACATGGTAATCGAGGAGCATCATGACGGTGGGTGTCAGAACACGGAGGCTGGGATCTTGAGAAAGGAAAGAATGCTTTTATTCTCACGGAGTGAGCGAGTGCAAGGTCAAGGTGCTCTTGGATGCTATAGTTTCACACATACATCACAGGAAGACGACAAAACACCTGAGGACGAGTGAAGAGGAGTAAGTGAGCAGGAAAGAAAAGCGCCCTTTGAAATAAAGCAGCATTCAGTCATTCAGGGCTATGTGATTTATGTAATCGGATGGCTTTGCTTTAAAATGTTATTTGTTAAACTTAGACTTTATTAGATGTATGTATATTTTTTTAAATAGTAAAGCAAATCTATTTATTTTATTTAGTTACTGGCAAATACAACCGAAAACCCAACTTTTTGTCAGTTGCAATATATTATATTTATCCTATAACTGGCAATATCTTTTATTTTTATCTCTCCTGTCAAAACCAGCACTAAATGAAAATGTTACACACGCATATTTGTTCTGTTTCAGTTCTCTGTAAATTCATTTTATCTGTTGTTTTCTTGTCGAGTTAGCAATATGTGTCGCCCACCGTAGAAATAGCTTTGGTGACGATTGTCCTTGCAAGCTAATGCGCGACCCATTCACCCATCGTGCGTCAATTTGTTTTTGACCTTGTCCCACGCTTGCTCTTGAGGCTTCTGGTTGCATCATAATCAGTTACAGTCTTTCGGATACCTTCATGCATTCGTTAATAAGCTTGAATATTTTTTGTGTGAGATATTAGATTAGAGTGGTCAAGTTGACATATCTGGACCGTCCAATGAGAAATCAGTCCTGTCCGGTGTCAGAGCCTGGTGCATTTGCTTTCCCGGCTAGATGGAGCACAAGTTTACTTATGTAATGTACCGTTACAAGCGGCACACACACATTCACTCTCTCTCTCACACACAGAAGCACAGAGAGTAAATGATAGATATGTGGCTGCTTTATGAGCAAATGCAGCCCTGGGCCCGTAATGAGCTGCAGTATGAGTTTGAATGAGTTCACTGCACAAAGCGACTTTAATGAAACAGTCTAATGACATCAGCTCGAGCAGAGAAAGATAAAGATGACATATTGTCCTATAATAATCAAAGTGAACTTCAATGTTAATGTCAGGCATGTGTTTTCAGGCCTCATTCTGTTGTTGACGCAATTTCAAGGTGGCACACGGTGTGAAATCACAAAGATGTGAATGGACAGTTTTTTGCACTTGAAGAAAGTCTTTGTTTTGTCTTAGCAGCGTCTTTCATTGTGGCACAGTAAATACTTTTTTTTGCTTTACTGCACCTTCCAGGGCTCCAGACTACGACTAAAATGATTTTGTGAGCGATATTTTTGCAGATATTATGGAAGCCTGTTTCTGCCAATGAATAAAAACATTAAAACGTAATTGCGACTTATCTTAGAGTCCTGACTTCTGAGCCACAATCCTCAGAATCGTGTGATACAAACTTGCAATTCTGACTTTTTTTCTCAGAATTGCGATATAAAATTCCCAGTTGCGTGTTAATAATTCTGAGAATTGCAAGTTTATATCTCACAATTCTGACTTTAAAGATATAAAAGTCAGAATTGTGACTGACTGCAAGATAAAAACATGCAGTTTTGACTTTTTCTCACAATTGCGAGTTTGTATCTTACAATTCTGACTTCTTTTTTTCTCACAGTTTGCATGTTTCTTACTTTTTTTTCACAATTCTGAGAAAAAAAGTCTTTGCGAGTTATAAAGTTTTGACTTTTGAGGTTGAAAAAAAGACTGATATGTTCTCAGAACTGTGAGTTTATATATCACAATATATATATTGCAATTACGTATTACCGTCACTGTTACAACTTTATTTCTTTACTTTATAACTTGCAATTGCAAGTTTATATCATGCAATTCTGAGAAAAAAAGTCAGAATTGCGAGTTTGTATCATGCAATTCTCCGAAAAAAAGTCACAATTTCAAGATGTAAAGTTGCAATTGTGAGACAAAATTTCTAAATTTTGAAATAAAAAGTTGCAATTACCTTTTTTTATTTTTTATTCAGTGGCAGAAATGGGCTTCCATATGAGAAATCGCTAATGGCGGCTATATAAATGTATGTTATGACTTAAAAATGTGCATCTAAGGCCTTTTTTTCCTGCTTGTTTTGTGATCACATCTTTTGTTATATTGACATATTAAACTGAGATGATGCACATCAAAGTTTTAGTGGAAAAAATAGCAGCGTTGACGGAAAACCTAGAGAGATAAAAAATGACGGAGATGTGCGAAGTAAAAGTGAAGAAAAGCAGTGTCTACTTCATGCACAACTTAAACAAAAAACAGGTGTTGACATTAACAATATTGTTAACATTTCTCATTTATAATAGATACTAATATGTATGGAAGCCCATTTTCACCATGTAAGAAAAAAATATGCCTTTAAACGTCGAAATTATGACATACTTAAGTGATAATTACGAGATAAAAAGTAAAAATTATTACATACATGTCATAATTATGAGATAAAAAGTTTAAATTATGACATACTTAAGTGATAATTGCAAGATAAAAAGTAAAAATTATTACATACATGTCATAATTATAAGATAAAAGTAGAAATTATGACTTTAAAAATTGAACACAGCCAAGAATCTGAGAATGGCCTGATTTGAAAAAGGGGTTATGATTTATATGGATTTAAAAAAAAAAAAAAGCACTAGGTGGATTTTTTTCATTATAAGGTGGATGTGTCACACACATTTATGTTCAAACAACATGTAAAAGTGAATTTTGCATTCGATGAGCCCTTTAAGTAAGTGTTCATTTCAACTTTTAAAGTCATAATTTTGACTTAAGTAGGTCATAATTTCTACTCTTTAAGGCATGAATTTTTTCTTATGTGATGGAAATGGGCTTCCCTAAATGGCTTCATCTTATCAAGATCTTTAGTCTACATGCTGTGTTCTGTTACTGCGTGAACTTCATATTATTTGTATCACACTTTCCGTATAATAATCACAATAAGCTGTGCTCTGTTACCTTTCAATAAACAAAGTATCAGTTTTAAAATTCTACCAAATTCATAATGAAATTCAAACAAAAAATACCATTTTGGTGCTCCTAAATAACACGAGTAATCGCTTTGGCACCTCAGTTAAAGCAGCACATGAACCTATCATATCTTTCTCTTTACTACTATAGTATAAAATAAACATAAATGGATATCTAAAGGTAATATTATAAGCAGAGGTTGCGATAGCATTGTCCGTCATTTTGATGGACAGAGTCGTAAAAATTCTGTCATAATCTATTATTACCCATAATTTTAATTTTCGTATTTTAATTATAATAAAACATTTTAATTGTTTTTTAATTGAACCTACAGGACAACAGTGCAGTGTTTAAACAAAATACGGTAGGGCTGGGTAAACAAAACAAAACAAAAAAAACGATTTCTTGATTCTCATTTTGATGAACCAATATCGATTCTTAAATCCCAATCAATCTTTTGGTCTATGCTGTTTTCAGCTGATGAATGAACAGTACATGCGCCTTCCGTCCAATAAATAGCAATAGGCTAGTCTTTGTGTTACTTTTGATACGAAACAAGTCTCAGATTTCAAATTTTGTCCATTTCATTAGGAAATTCAAGCAATAAATACCATTTTTGCGCTCTTTAATGTGGCGTGATAGATTGTTGTAGCTTCTGTGTACTCGCCAGTGTATAATCAAACAGATAGCAAAACATTCGTGACAGTTTCGTTTTTGTTCTGGATCCCCTGCTCTGCTGCCAGACTGGACCTCTGCGACCTCTGATTATAAGATGCAGTACAACTTACCGGAAAGTCTCATGTAATCGCGTGTTCAGTTTTTTCAAACTGCGGAAAATGTTTAAAGCTTGTAAACAATGCCTTGTGACAATACATTTACCTCAGAATAACAATTCGGCATCTATGGAAGCCTGTTTCCCCCACTGAAGTTTTTTTCCTGACTTTTTATTCCCAGAATTGCATGATACGAACTCGCAATTGTGACTTTTTTTTCTCAAAATTGTGTTTATATCTCACAGTTCCTACTTTCTAACACACAAATGCTAGTGAATTGTGAGATATCAACTATCTATATCGCAAAGAGAACATATCAGTCTTTTTTTCCTCTCAAAATTGGACTTTGTAACTCGTAATTGCGAGTTTATATCTCACAATTCTGACAGTCAGAATTGTGAGTAAAAAATTGTAATTTTGAGAAGCAAACTCACGGAATTGTAAGATACAAACTTGCATTTGCGAAAAAAATATCAAAATTGCGATTCTGACTTTATAACTTGCAATTACGAGTTTATATCACACAATTCTGAGAAAAAAAGTCTGAATTTTGAGATAAAAAGTTGCAATAACATTTTTTTTATTCAGTGGTGGAAATGGGTTTATGTAGGCATCCATAAGCTTATTAGTCAGCTAGAAGAAAATAACTATAAGGAAGAGTATTTTGCTAAATATATGCACAATATTGCATATTCATAGTTTTACTTACTTGTCTACATGATAACAAAGAATGCAAGGAGAAAGACATATGACAACATTTTTAGGATGCTTTGAGGAGGAGCCCAAACTACACTTAATGTCCAAGTGATGCTGACATAGTTATAGTCTGTGATATTGGCACAGATTCTGTGTAATAAACAATTCTTTGTGACTGTGCATAGTTCTCAGGTTGGAAAAGACGTTTAGTTCCCTCTCTCAGTGAACCTAAGTTCCCAGGACATTTACAAGATGGATTAAAATGCTGATGCTGTAAAAGGAGGGGAGACATAAACACATGACAGTATGATTGAAATGTTAAGTGATTTTTTTTTTGTCTGGAGGCCTGCCTTCTGAATATTTGTCTTCATATATTTGCATTCGTTAATCTTCGGTTTGTTGCAACAGACACCATATAAATCATATGAGTCATCATGGTAGTTTTTTATTATTTTAAATGATTCATAAAAAGCGCCATCACAGACCACTTCAGATGAGCAAAATCGTACTTTTGAGTAGAACGAAAGCCAGTGGGATTAGTGGTACATGATTCACAATTTCTAAAATGAAACTTTTATGTTGTAATCCTTTTTTTGGTATGTTTTAATAACAAAGACTTCATATTGTTTCCTCACTCAACGAATGTGAAAAGTCAATTATATGGAAATGCGTCCACTTATACATCAAATGGTTAATATGCAAATCTTCATGAGTAATCAAACATATGGCAACTGTGACTTTTCTGTGGAGTTTTAGTGAATGTCATTTAAATTTCCTCAATTATCGAAACAGCCACGCTTGGCAGCGTTGTAGTGACTATACCAACCCTCGCCAATGGAGCTATTTGGAAAGAGACCTAGAGTATGTGTGTGCATTTCTGAGCGGCACTTGTGAAAATGAGCTGTGGATGGAGTCCTCAGGAGTGCCGTGATGATAACCTCGCTCAGCTCTCCTCACGTTCTGAATGAGGGCCGTGGAGTCGATGCCGCCGCTTGCTGATGAAGCATAAACCAGCTAAATTATGAGAGACTAAGACTGAATCTATTTACATGAAGACGTGCTTGATATGGCGAGCAGAAACCGTGTCACAACATTGACAATCTGTTTAATTAACAAGGATTGACGTGTAACCATAATGGGATGTTTACTACAGTCGTAAGGCTTCTAATCACCACATGTAATCCATCTGCTGGAGGTTGAAGATGTAAATGTCCACATTTCTGCACCGCCTACACTAGTGCCCTTATGTTGCATTTTATACCGTTGTTGCCGCCTTGCATTGTGACACCTGCATTACTGAAATTACCCATCTGGTGAATGTCTCAGAAGTTCCCCAGGCTGGAAGGTCAAAGTGTTACAGACTTTAGTTAAAGCCATCAACCCATCTAAAAGAAGACCATATCGACACGGCACACAGCAACTCTCACAGTCGCTGAAAATGCAGATATCTTATGTCGTCGTTATCCTAATTGATTTTTTGTTGACGCCTGACATCCGATTGGTGACACCGATGGCAGTGGTTCTCAACTGGCTTCAGGAATTTTGAATTGGACATCAATAGAGATATATTTTTTTTATTATTATTAAATGGTTATCAGTTATTGAGTATCCAACAGTTTTCATAAACTGCTTTTTACAGCCATTCGTCTTAAACGGAGAAAAAAGTGTAAAGCAGAATAAGAAGTGACCATTTAGAGTACAAAAAAGGGTTTGCATAAATGTAATGCCATTGATAATCATTTATAATAAACGTTAATTGTACATAACCATTTGGGGTAGGCAAGACGTTTTAAATTATTTTAAAAAAGTATCCTAAACTCACCATTTATATAATCAAAAATAAAGTAAAAACAGTAATATTGTGAAATAGTGAAACAGTATTATTATTATTAGTAGTAATGCAGTATTATTATTATTATTTTTATTTTATTTATAACTGTTTTCTATTTTAATATATTTGAACATTTTTTACATTTAGTAAAAACAGTAATATTGTGAAATAGTATTATAGTATTTATATTCTCTTTAAAATAACTCAACTCAACTCAACTCAACTTTATTTATAAAGCACTTTACTACACCCAAAGTGAACCAAAGTGCTGTACAGCAAACTAAAAACTCAATAAGACATAACAAACATAACAAATAAGAGCAATGTCAACAGGTATCAAAGGCCAATGAAAAAAAATGGGTTAATAATAACTGTTTTCTATTTTAATATTCTAACATTTTTTACATTTTTTTTTACATTTAGTAAAAGCAGTAATATTTTGAGATAGTATTATAGTATTATTTATATTTAAAATAACTGTTGTCTATTTTAATATATTTAAATAGAATATATATTTTTTAAATTTAGTAAAAACAGTAATATTGTGAAATAGTATTATTTATATTATATTTAAAATAACTGTTTTATAGTTGTAATATTTTTAAACATTTATTACATTTAGTAAAACAGTAACATTGTGAAATAGTATTATAGTATTTATATTATATTTAAAATAACTGTTTTTTATTTTAATATATTTTTAAAAAATTACATTTAGTAAAAACAGAAATATTGTGAACTAGTATTACAGTATTATTTATATTATATTTAACTGTTTTCTATTTTAATATGTTTTAACATTTTTTAAATTTAGCAAAAACAGTAATATTGTGAAATAGTATCATAGTATTTATATTATATTTAAAATAACTGTTTTATTTTAATATTGTAACATGTTTTTACATTTAGTAAATGCAGTAATATTTTGAGATAGTATTATAGTATTATTTATATTTAAAATAACTGTTTTCTATTTTAATATATTTAAACATTTTTTACATTTAGTAAAAACAGTAATATTGTGAAGTAGTATTATATTATTACTTATACTATATTTAAAATAACGGTTTTCTATTTTAATCTGTTTTAACGTTTTTTGACATTTAGTAAAAACAGTAATATTATTAAATAGTATTCTAGTTTTTTTGTTTGTTTGTTTTGTGGAAACCATGATTTTTTAATTCAAAAGAGCAGCATTTATTTATCTTTTGTATAATAACCTAAATGTCTTTATTGTCACTTTTGAACAATTTAATGCTGAGTAAAAGTGTTAATTTCACAAAAATAAGTAAAAATCCTATATAATCTTATTCTTTATAGGCTATTTATACATAAAAATAATCATATGTGAGAAAACAATATTAATAATTTTCACCCAACACCAGTACCAACATTATTTGCAATTAAATGCAAAAGCAAACAAAAATGTCCTAAAATAACACTGAGTTGTCATATAAAGATGTAACACAACTATCCATGTTGCTTTTGATCATTTGACTATTGTTCTAAAGTATTTGTTTTTTGTATTTGTTTGATGTATGGCCTTTGACATCAACATTTTCTCCGCTCTTTGATAGGCCTATCTGCTAAACTGCTTTTTGCGTTTGGCATAGTTTTGTTTTCCCTGCTGTCCTTGACCTGTCTACTCTGTTGGAATAGACTTACCAGTTGTGAAGCACTGATCTAGGGAGTGTTACTTTGGGTGCTCTGGCACTGCTGTTTTCCCATGTGGCCTTTCTCAGGGTTGTGCGCCTGTGGTTGGAGGTGGCTGATGCTGATGACCCAGCTGCTGCCTGTGTCTGATTTAACGGCCCGGCTTCAGGAAGTGGCTGCTCATGAGTCCGGGCACGTCACAGTCTCCAGACCAGAGGAAGTTCACTGCTATTCACTACTGATGCCTAAATGAGACTCTTCTGTCCTGCAAGCGCTCTGGCACACACACACACCTCGCTCTCTCTCTTTCACAATGTCAGATAACAGCACTTCCTTTTCTGAGACACTTCATTCTTATCATTTCCTGCTCCAGCTCTGTGATGAATCACTGTTTTTTCTGGTTAGGGGCCTGGCAAGCTAATTCTTCTTCCCTGGCTCCAGACACTTCGGCCCTTCATTTTCTTGCGTTTTTGGCTCGTTTACGAGCAAATTTATTGTGCGGTTTAATGTAGATGTGCTCTCAGAGAGTGACACAATTAATGCAGGTTCAAGGTCTATTTAATCTATCATCAGATTTGATTAACCTGTTAGGACAAAGTTAGTGGATTAATTCATCACCTAAACATCCATCCATCCATCTACCTGTCTGTCTGTCTGTCGTCTGTCATTTTAGTTATTATTCCATCTCTTTTATTTATCACTCTGTCATTCTGTCTGTCTGTCCGTCCGGTTGTTTGTTCTGACATTTGTTGTCATTCGTTCTATCATCCGTTGTGTCTGTCATTCTGTTTGTTCTATCTACCGTTCTATCTATCATTTTGTCATTTTATCTGTCGTTCTGTCATTCTATCTGTCATTCCTTTTATCTTCATATTCTATCGTTCTGTTGATCGTTTCTATCTGTGGTTCATTTGTTCATTCGGTTATTCTATTGCTTGTTCTGTCATTTGACATTCGTTCTATCATTCGTTCTGTCATTCTATCTGTCGTTCTATCCTTTTATCTATCTATCTATCTATCTATCTATCTATTGTTCATTTGTTTGTTCTATTATTTGTTCTATCGTTTGTCATTCGTTCTATCGTTCATTCTGTCTGTCATTCTGTCATTCGATCTGTTGTTCTGTTGCTCTATCATTCAGTCTGTCTGTCGTTCTATCAATCTATCGTTCTGTCATTCTATCTGTCATTCCATTTATCATTGTCATATCTATCTATCTATCTATCTGTCTATCTATTGTTCATTTGTTCTGTTGTTCAATCTGTCGTTTGTTCTGTCGTTTGTCCTTCGCTCTATCGTTCATTCTGTCATTCATTCTGTTGTTCTATCTGTTGTTCTGTCGCTCTGTCATTCTGTCGTTCTAGCTGACATTCTATCATGTCTGTCATTCTATCCGTCATTCTATCATTCTATCTGTCCATTCTGACGTTTGTTCTGTTGTTTCTTTTGTCATTCTGTCTGTCTGCCGTTCTATCTATCGTTCTGTCATTCTATCTGTCATTTCATCTATCCTTGTCATATCTATCTATCTATTGTTCATTTGTTCTATCGTTCGATCTGCCGTTTGTTCTATCATTTGTCATTCGTTTTATCATTCATTCTGTCATTCTGTTGTTCTAGCTGACATTCTGTCATTCTATCTGTCATTCTGTCCATCGTTCTATCATTCTATCTGTCAATTCATTGTTCATTTGTTTGTTCTATTATTTGTTCTATCGTTTGTCATTCGTTCTATCGTTCATTCTGTCTGTCATTCTGTCATTCGATCTGTTGTTCTGTTGCTCTATCATTCAGTCTGTCTGTCGTTCTATCGATCTATCGTTCTGTCATTCTATCTGTCATTCCATTTATCATTGTCATATCTATCTATCTATCTATCTATCTATCTGTCTATCTATTGTTCATTTGTTCTGTCTTTCAATCTGTCGTTTGTTCTGTCGTTTGTCCTTCGCTCTATCGTTCTTTCTGTCATTCATTCTGTTGTTCTATCTGTTGTTCTGTCGCTCTGTCATTCTGTCGTTCTAGCTGACATTCTATCATGTCTGTCATTCTATCCGTCATTCTATCATTCTATCTGTCCATTCTGACGTTTGTTCTGTTGTTTCTTTTGTCATTCTGTCTGTCTGCCGTTCTATCTATCGTTCTGTCATTCTATCTGTCATTTCATCTATCCTTGTCATATCTATCTATCTATCTATTGTTCATTTGTTCTATCGTTCGATCTGCCGTTTGTTCTATCATTTGTCATTCGTTTTATCATTCATTCTGTCATTCTGTTGTTCTAGCTGACATTCTGTCATTCTATCTGTCATTCTGTCCATCGTTCTATCATTCTATCTGTCAATTCTGATGTTTGTTCTGTTGTTTATTCTGTTGTTCTGTCATTCATTCTATCTGTCGTTCTATCTATCTTGTCGTTCTATCTATCTTTCTATCTACCTATCGTTCTGTCATTCTATCAGTCCATCTATCTATCTATTGTTCACTTGTTTGTTTTATTGTTTGTTCTATTGTTTGTTGTTGTTTTATCGTTCATTTTGTCTGTCATTATGTCATTCTGTCTGTCCATTCTGACGTTTGTTCTGTTGTTTCTTCTGTCATTCAGTCTGTCTGTCGTTCTGTTGATCTATCTATCTACGTATCTTTCTGTCATTCTATCTGTCATTCTATCTATCTATCTATCTATCTATTGTTCATTTGTTTGTTTTATTGTTTGTTCTATCATTTGTCATTCGTTCTATCGTTCATTCTGTCTGTCATTCTGTCATTCGATCTGTTGTTCTGTCGTTCTATCATTCTGTCTGTCCATTCTGACGTTTGTTCTGTTGTTTCTTCTGTCATTCAGTCTGTCTGTCATTGTTTCTGTCGTTCTATCTGTCTATCGTTCTGTCATTCTATCTTTCATTCCATCTGTCATTGTCATATCTATCTATCTATTGTTCATTTGTTCTATCTTTTGATCTGTCGCTCGTTCTATCGTTTGTCTTTTGTCCTATCTGTTGTTGTCACTCCGTCATTTTATCGCTCTAGCTGACATTCTGTCATACTGTCATTCTATCCATCGTTCTATCATTCTATCTGTCCATTCTGATGTTTGTTCTGTTGTTTATTCTGTTGTTCTGTCATTTATTCTGTCATTCTATCTATCTTTCTACCTATCGTTGTCCTTCCCTCCTATCTATCTATCTATCTATCTATCTATCTATCTATCTATCATTTTTATCCTTCTGTCTAGCATTTTATCATTCTGTCTATCATTCTATCTATCATTCTTTTGTTGCTAGACCGACTTTTTCGTACATTGTATTGAACAGTTTTTTTTAGCATTAGGGTAATATACAGTTAAAATTACAAAATGAGTTTAGCTACAATCAGTATTTTATGTCTACATATATATATATATTTTTAGATAAGTGGCCGTGTAATAAGTAGGATAATGTACAGTTACCTCATCATTATAGCAAATAAAACCCCAGAAAGGTTGATCCTGATCACCCAGTCTGAATTTGTTTTACGATAATGACCGACTGACTGTACATTATCCCTTACATATATAATAGATGTCAGCAGCACTTGAACCAACTGTTATTTTACCTAGAAACATGGAAAAGGTCTATATACATAATGAAGGAGCGCCAGAGAGCGCAACAAGAAATTCAGCTTTAGCTGCGGTCGACAAAGGTCAAAATAAATGAGAAACATTGTGAAAAGATAATATATCGCAATCACAGACCGGATCAGGTTTCACAGGGGACCCCTGAGTTAAGAGAACATAATTTTTCCCATAATTTTTTCAATACTTTTTTGTGAATTCACTGTAATCTTACCTATAGGGCAGAGGTAGTTCCATCCAGAAGGGCCTATAGACAGAATAGGAATATAATTCTGTTGTTTTTCACTGACTGAGACATTTTACTTCACAATTCAATATGTCATGACAAGTTGCAGATGTCAGGTGAAGTGCTGTTTCAAATACTCCCAGCACGCAGCAAAATTAGGTGTGTACGCCCAGAAGTGCTGAGCTATTGCTTTTCGAAATTGATCTGCGCTAACTGGCTGGCCTCTCCATCTCTGCCTGTCTCTCTTTCTCTCCCTTCTCTGTTCCAATCAAACCAGTAGTTCATCAGACGGTCCCGGGCTGCGCCTTGCCGCCGTGACATCACCGTTTCCGATTCTCCTGGCATATTTGAGTTGATGACTGTGTTTGTGCATTGTAGCGTTGGCTTCTTTTTGTGTCAGGTAACACGTTCAGTCACATCCACCTGGGGAGGACGACAGGCTTTAAGACGGCCCGTGAATTCTAACGGCTTTATCGGTCCCCTGCAGCTGGCTTTGGCTTTTTCCACCGTATGGTCTCCTCCCACAACACATTGCATATGCCTCTTCAATTGGGGTCATGGCTCAGGCTGATAGTGAACTGTATTCCTTCCTAACTGGAGGGCTCCCTGCGCCGGCCGTCAATCTGGCAACGCGCAGCAGATTGGCTGGTGGTCTCGCTGCGGCTCAGGATTCATTCCACTGGCTTATATTGTGTGATTCTATGAATTAACAATGAAGATTGATGACACCGCCACACAACAGTGACAATCAGTCTGGGCTTTGAATGTGACTCGGATTTTATATATTGTGCATATGCGGAGCGTGTGAGGTAATCGTGTGTGTAGGATATCTACTGCGGAATTGAAGTTGAAAGCAAAATGCTTTTACCAAGTCATAGTTTTATCTTGTGTAAGAGTGACATGCTATTCAATACATATTTATTACATTTCTTTTTTTGTATGTCTCATTTTGGATTTGGAGAAGAGACAGGATATACAGTTAAAGTCAAAAGTTTACATACACCTTGCAGAATCTGCAAAATGTTAATTATTTTACCAAAATAAGAGGGATCATACAAAATGCATGTTATTTTTTATTTAGTTCTGAACTGAATAAGATATTTCACATAAAATACATTTACATATAGTCCACAAGAGAAAATAATAGTTGAATTTATAAAAATTAGCCCGTTCAAAAGTTTACATACTGTACACTTGATTCTTAATACTGTGTTGTTACCTGAATGATTCTTTTTGTTTAGTGACAGTTGTTCATGCATCCCTTGTGTGTCCTGAACAGTTAAACTGCCAGCTTTTCTTCAGAAAACTCCTTCAGGTCCCACAGATTCTTTGGTTTTTCAACATTTTTGTGTATTTGAACCCTTTCCAACAATGACTGTGTGACATTGAGATCCATCTTTTTACACTGAGGACAACTGAGAGACTCATATGCAACTATTACAGAAGGTTCAAACGCTCACTGATGCTCCAGAAAGAAACACAATGCATTAAGAGCTGGGGTGAAAACTTTGGATCGGAATGAGGATGTGTACATTTTTCTTATTTTGCCTAAATATCTTTTTTTTTTTTTTTTTTTCCATTTAGTACTGCCCTTCAGGAGCTACAGAAGACACATGTTCCCTAGAATACAAAATAAGTTACATTTTCTCTGATCATCGTTTTTCCTTCTGGCACATTAGTGAGCGTTTGAACCTTATAGTTGTATATGAGTCCTCCAGTTGTCCTCAGTGTGAAAAGATGGATCTCAAAATCACTAAACTATATGTAAACGTGTTTTATGTGAAATATCTTATTGAGGTCATTGCTAAATAAAAAATAACATGTATTTGTATGATCCCTCTTATTTTGGTAAAATAATTAACATTTTGCAGATTCTGTAAACTTTTGACTTCAACTGTATATATCAGTTTATATTTATTAAAGCCAAGTATGAATCTCATCAAGTTAGTGATTTTTAAGCATTTTACATTTATTCCAAAATAACAACTCAAGGCAGTAACAATTTAAACAACATATTTTATTTATAAACTTATGTTCAGCTATTCTTTTAATAGGTAACTTTTAATGATTTTTGAATTCTTCGGATCATCAGTCATCAAAGCTCAGTAAATATTTCACCAAGCTAATTACTTACTAAAAACTCCCACAGATCATGTTTTTTTTAATAACATTTTAAGTCTTATTTTGACATACAAAAGTTGTTGTAAGTGTTTAAGTTGTTTACTTACGTACTTTTTAAAATTAGTCTTCCCATTAACGCCATTCTGTTGTTCATTCGGATTGATTCACGAATGCGGAATGTGCACGAACACAAGAGGCGGGATTTAACGCGTGAACCAATCGCAGCCGAACAAAACCAGTCACATCCAATCATATCACGAAGGACGCATTGCCTCCTCTCATGTGACTTTTCCCCATTCATTCTCAGTTACAAACTCACCGCATGCTTTAGGGGGTCTGTTAAAACTCAGTGGGCTCATCAAGTTTGAAAACCCCTCATGTAGACTGCTAGGCCACAGCTTCAGCTAATAGCAAATTTATGCTATTTTCTTACTTTATTTTTTTTTCCCATATAGCTGGAAGTGTGTACATGTGTTGGAGAGAAAAACCTTAATTGCCTGGGTAAAGTGAGATGTCAGTGCTGTTTTTGACAACTGTGAATGAGGCAAAATCAAAACATGCCAGCCATGAGGCAAAAACCTAAATGTTGAGACTCGGCGGATGTGTCTCCATGTTAAGCCCTGCTATAACTGTGTGAACGAACACCTGTGTCTGCTGGGAAACTCATTAGAAGGTGGAGCGTCTCTGGGATTACAGATGTAGCAATTATTTTTGACTGTGCATTCATTAGTATTACTGCTGGGCATTAAACATGCATAGACATCATTATAATGTATTTGCATTTTTACGTTGTGACTGTGTCTGCGAAGACTTGTTTTTTCTTTGTTTGCTTATTGTGATATTCACCAGTAACTTTTGAAAGGTTTCCTTGTGGTTTTCAAAAGACAAAAAGTAGTAAAATCTAGGATTTGGGTTTTCATTCATATTCCTACACAACCAAAACAAAAATGGCATGTATTAAATATATGCTAAATGTGTTTGTACAATAATATTGCTACAGTTTGAAATAACTGTTTTCTATATTTTAATATATATATATATATATATACATATTAAAATGTTCAGTGCTATTCAAAAGTTTGACATCAGTAAGATTTTTAATGTTTTAAAGAAGTTTCTTATGCTTATCAAGGCCGCATTTATTTGGTCAAAAATGCTGAAAAAAAACATGTAATTTTGTTAAATATTATTGCAATATAAATTAACAGTTTTCTTTTTTAATATACTTTAAAATATAATTTATTCCTGTGAAGCAACCCTGAATTTTCAGCATCATTAGACCAGTGTCACATGATCCTTCAGAAATCATTCTAATATGCTACTTTATTTTCAATGTTGGAAACAGTTGTGCTGCTTAATATTTTTTGGGACCTGTGATGTTTTTTTCCACGACTCTCTGATAAGTAAAAAGTTAAAAAGAACAGTGTTTATTCAAAATAGAATTAATTATTAATTATTAGAATTAATAATTGTGTTACAGTATACACTACTATTTAAAAGTTTGGGGTCTGTCTTTTTTTTTTTTTTTTTTTTTTTTAAAGAAATTAATATTTTTATTCAGCAAGGATGTGTGAAATGGATAAAAAAAATTATAGAAAATTACAAAAAATACATAGACGTATATTGTTAGAAAATGTTTTAACATTTTAATCATCAAAGAATCAAAGATAGAAGTATCACAGGTTACAAAAAAATACTAAGCAGCACAACAGTGATAATAAATTAGCATATAAGAATGATTTCCGAAGGATATTGTGACACTAAAGACTGGATTAATGGCTGACGAAAATTCAGCGTTGTGTCACAGAAATAAATTTTATTTTAAAGCATATTAAAATAGGAAACCAATATTAGAAATTGCAATAATATTTCACAATATTACAATATTATTTTTTCTGTATTTTTGATCAAATAAATACAGCTTTGATTGGCATAAGAGACTCATTAAAACACATTAAATGATTCCAAACATCAAACGACACTGTAATTTATTTCTGTGATGACAAAGCTGAATTTTCAGCATCATCATTCAATGTTTGAAACAGTTGTGCTGCTTAATATTTTTAAAACTGTGATGTGCAGAATTATTTGCTGGATAAAAGTTCAAAAGAACAATATTTATTTGAAATATATACAGCATTCTTTTTTACAGTCACTTTTTATCAATTTCGTAATTTTGTGTATCGGTCCTGTGCAGCTGATGTTAATGTTAAAGGAGAACTCCACTTCCAGTACAACAGTTTACAAATAATTTACTCACCCACTTGCCATCCAAGATGTTCATGTCTTTCTGTCTTCAGTCGTAAATAAATTATGGTTTTTGAGGAAAGCATTTCAGGATTTTTCTCCATATAATGGACTTCAATGGTGCCCCAATTTTGAACTTCCAAAATGTAGTTTAAATGCAGCTCCAAAGGGCTCTAAACGATCCCAGCCGAGGAAGAAGGGTCTTATCTAGCAAAACGATCGGTCATTTTTTCGGAAAATAAACATTTGTATACTTTTTAAGCACAAAAGATTGTGTAGCACTATCCACTATCATGACGTTACGAATCACGTCTAAGTTCATCATTTGTGTACTCTGGCTCAAAAAGGTAGAGTATGGCAAAAAACTCCATCTCATTTTCTCCTACAACTTCAGAATCATTCGACATCGTTGTACCATATATAACCAATGACTATAACCAATCGAAACCACTGTTTAAACATGTTTTACAGTCATGCAAGTAGTGGTACATTCACCAAATCGCATCATCACAAAGTATGTGTCAAATATATCCGCGTCTAATTTTGTCTAATCAGAAATAGCTGATTTCACTGAGACAATGCTAATGCGTTCTGCATGTTTGATAAGGAACAGGCAAATGTGATCTGTTAGATTAACTTTAATCTGGTCTAAATCCCCTTCAAGTGGAACAACAGCATGAATACCAATGTATTATTCATCACAACAACAAGCCAGGATTTTCCCCCCATTACAGCTATTACCTTAATTGCCTTCATACGAGTTTGCTTCTGGAGCCTAATGAACATATCTGTAAATTGAAAATGTTTGATTGGGGAAACAAAATGTTTACCCGTCAGACAGCCAGTGAATGACACGTTCTTCAGTAGATAATACAGCTCCCCCGTCCCGCCCCCAAGATATCTCATAAGTGCTTCTGAAGCCCTTCAATCAGACCTCACATCTCCAAAACCTGCCAAGAAGAATGAGAGCTGATTTCATCTGCAAACCTCAAAGACACTTTCCTTTCAAAGCAGCATTTACGCCTGTCAAAGTATATTCATAAGACTTTCCTTCATTTAACAAGACCACTTTGCCAATTGAATGGAAGCCATTTGATTTATGAAATGAAGTCTCTTCATTTACTAATCTGACTAAATGGACTAGCAAAGTAAACATCCCAATTTATTCACTCTGGAGCCTCTGAATAAATTCTTGATGGTCCCACGCAGCCGGGAGATTCTCCCCCAAGGTGGCGTGGACATGAATTTTCCTCCTTCTTGAATATATCACAGCTTCATTACTTCTATAGTGTTGTGTTATATTGTCTGCTTTCCCATCTTCCCACATTGCTGTCTCCTCTCCAGCCCCTCAGCCATTGGCATAACTTTTTATTTTATGTGAATGCAGGGACAGTCGGGATGCTTCATTTACTCTGATGTGTTTCCGCTGGTGGTTCGAGGTATAGAGGATAGTGAGATGAAGAGAGAGAGAGTCAGTCCCCGGTGCAGTTGTCTACATTGCTGAGTAGGAGGGTGGCACTGCGGGAGTACTGAGCACACAGTCAAACTGTGTCACTGTCTCACTTTTGCCTGGGGAAAAGGGACATGCTTTATGCCTTCAATCTCTTTAAACTGTTTTCATGTGTGAGAATTATCATTTGATGTATCAGATTGTGCACGTGGTCTAAGAAACTTCTGCACCTCTGATCTTTTTGCAGTTACGTAAAGACATAGAACTTTTTTTGGCAGGAACAGGACTTTGAAAATACAGTTTTGTTGGAGGACAATTAAGATCGTCCTTGGAGACCTGACAAAATGTGAAAGATTCAAGAGAGTACCTCAGGATATATGGTGGTTTTCTAAATGAAATTATCAGATGGAAGGGTTTCTTTTTTTGTTTTAATGCTAGTTTGTGATTCAGCGTAGAGTAATGCTAACAAAAAAGTTCCCCAGTATTATATGTAATATCGTAAAGTGCTTTCTAATTACCATGGTGTATTAATATGGTGATTAGAAACATGTAGAATACATAAAGAGTCTAATAAGTAGTGTTAACTTTGTTAGCCATTTTTAATTTAGTCTTAGTCCTGTGTCAGATGTACTGGTTTAGTTATCATATTTAGTCAGCCTTGTCCTGTTTTAGTCGACAGCCCCCAGTTTCACTAACAAGGCTTAAGCCTAAAATGTAAATCTGAGCTGTTTCAACTGAAAGAAACTGATTTTTTTTAAGGTATTATAAAAATGTTATAAAATTACTCAAATGTCCTAATTGAAATATGGCCTAATCCTGGCTTAGTCCTGTCTGTGAAACCAGACCTAAATGTCTGAGGATTATATTAAATGAAAACATAGTCACTTTTTCGTCATGCTGTCTAATGGTCAAATAACTGATAAAAAAAAAAAAAAAAAAAAAAGAAAAAAAAAAAAAATATATATATATATATATATATATATATATATATATATACGTGTGTGTGTGTGTGTGTGTGTGTGTGTGTTTTTGCTAAAAATTATTACTATTATTAATTAAATTATTATTATTATCAATCACAATGATTGTTGTCTTTTGAGGAATTCATTTTTATATTTCAGGTATTGCACCACTAAGCACAAATCATGTGGACTCATACACATGGTTTATTTTACCTCTTATAAAACAGATAGTTCTGGTCCTTGATTCTGATTGGTTGAGCCGTGTTCAAAGCTATTGTAAATTACTCTACAAACATACACCTTTCTTTACATCTGTGTGTTGTTCGGCAACCACAACCCTTTCCGAGGAACCACATTGTAATATCATTACACTTTATTTGCTCTGTTTTATTTTTTGAAATCTTACTACGTATATGGAATAACTGTCCGCTTCACGCCATGCCTAACAATGCCCCTTAGCTGTTATAAATTCACTTTAAACCACTTCTTGGGGCTTATTGCTTTATTATCTAGTGTACTGATTTATTATAGGCTATTTAGTATATAAATTAATATCAAAGACTTACATATGGTGGCCCATTATACGCAAGTGTTTATTACTAGTTTCAGCCCGACGCATCATTTTCACATCCAGCGCATTTATTTAATAGCAAATGCACTTGCGCCCATCTGTTCGCCCATGGGCTTTCTGGTCTGAAAATGGAGTGTGTTCAGGTGCATTGTTGGGGCA
Source organism: Cirrhinus mrigala (assembly GCA_036247105.1). Lineage (NCBI taxonomy): Eukaryota > Metazoa > Chordata > Actinopteri > Cypriniformes > Cyprinidae > Cirrhinus > Cirrhinus mrigala. Next base: position 18,372,274 of record CM070021.1, read on the forward strand.
TTGCTGTTTTGGGGCAACTGAAAACGATTGCACCATTGACCAACTAAAACCTGATCTTAAGGCAATGGTGCAGAATTTTTTTTTTTTAATGTATTTAAAGGGCGCGTAAGTAATATGCGCCTATAGGTGGGTGCACAATGTGTGTACACTCTGCTTATTATACACACAGGGACACGCAGCAACACATAAACATGCCAAATATTAAAAATGAAAGAATTACAATGTACTGAGCAGATCCATTTCCTTTCTGGAGAGGCGTTCAGCCTTTGCTCTTACAAATTGCGGCATGTAAATAGCGAAACTGAAATTTTATTTTGTTTTTTTCAGATCATCATTGGCACTTCTGTAATTAAGAGCAAATACGTGTTTGTGGTTGCCAGATTGCAAAAATTAAGCAAAACACAGGGCAGAAAATGTATCCTTTTAACAAAGAAGCTCTGATCTGGGGATTTGAACTCTTAATAGCTGGCAACCACAAACATGAAAGTTTGCGTACACTGTAAAAAAACAAAAAAACACAATTTGTTGAGTCAACTTAAGATAATTTGTTACCCTGCTGCCTTAAAGTTCAGTCAACTCAAATAAGTTTAGTCAACTTAAAATGTTAAGTTGTACTAAGTGAAAACTTATTTGAGTTGACTAAACCAAAAATTTGGTTTGGTAAACTTAAAAGCTGGGCTTGTTTCCAAGCTGCATTAAAATTTTAAGTTGAATCAACTCAAATATCTAAGTTGTTACTTAGTACAACTTAACATTTCAAGTTGACTAAACTTTTTTGAGTTGACTGAACTTAAAATTTTAAGGCAGCTGGGTAACAAATTATCTTAAGTTGACTTGACAAATTGTTTTTTACAGTGTAGTAGAGGCACGTACAGCAGTCCGCAATTTTATATATAAATATATAATTATATACATACACACATATATATATATATATATATATATATATATATATATATATATATATATATATATATATATATATATATATATAATTGACCTTATTGTCGTCTCATCATCATCTCGTTTTAGTCATAGTTTTCGTTAGCGAAATTAGCACTATTCATAAGAACAGCTAGTTTTTGGTGAATTGTCTAAAATTAGTTTTAGTGTGTGTGTGTATGATTCTTCAGAAATCATTTTAATATGCTGATTGATTAAATGTAGCAAAGAACATAAGCAGCTTTAGCTTGGCTAGTAAAAGTTTGAGTAATTCCTACTTAGTCTGTGCATCATTTTTGAAAATGATCTCCAGATGTAACAAAATCGCAAGTTACCAAACATAAAAAAAAGCAATGACAAAACAGTGTAAATACATCTGGAAAACCACTAAAATTAATTAATTAATTATTCATGCCTCAGTGCATGATGAAAACACAAGTATAAGAAAAGTTGAGTAGGTTGTACTTAATTTATAATGTTGATATTTACACTTTAATTTAAACAAGCATGAATTGAGTACTAAATTTTTAAATCATTGCCTGAACTAACATTTTCATGTAGAAATTATATTTGTTTTTCTGTAGTATTTACTTCACCACAGAATCTTTTTTTATCAGCGTAGAACATTATAACACAATAAATGCTAATTTGACAAATTGGCTGGACAGATTCTGTATTTTTAGAGGAGTGAGTTGGATTGGATCAAAGTGTTCTATGACTGTTTAGTTACTATGTGGGTTTTAAGAGCTGTTATACTGTATAAACTTAGATATTTTGATTAATCAGAGATGTTAAATGTAAGAGTGCACTTACATAAGCTTGGCTCTCCAGATAGTCTAGTTGCTTAATATAACAGCTTACCGGTGGGAGCTGTGAGGAATCCTCAGGTAGCTGTAATGTGAGTATTAAAAGACTGGTTCATCATAAGGAATGGTTTTAATCCTCATTTGAGAAAGGGCAACATTAACATTGCAGTGAGGTTACATTAATGTTCATCTCGTAAATGACATTTACTTTCTCATTTAGTGTAAAATTATGTGGCAATATTGCGCAGAGGCATGTTTAGAATGCTAATGTGTGTTGAGGACAAGTAACAAGTTAATTTAACAACATCATCTTTGAAAGCAGTGAGATTTGAGGTCGCATGTTGCCCCCCACAACATAAAGTTGAATGGCAGGCAGATAAAATATGCACAGAGCTAGAAAATGTCATGCTGATGCAGTGGAGAGGCAAAAAGATTAAGCAAGGACAATCTGAAAGCAACATATAAATAGTAAGGAAATGAAATGAAATATTAAATTGTACTACTCAGCCTTGCTTATATGCCAGACTCTTTCTGGATGCTAAATTTAAAGTGCTTTTTCTTCAGCATTGATTGTAGAAGGTCATTTTGAGTTAGAGAATACATATATTTGTGGTTATGTAACAGCTCCATGTCAGTGAAAGTTTTAACAGATTTCTGAAGTATTTGCATTGCTTGATTGCAATACATGCCAGATCCTTTTCAGGGCGGTAATCCAGTTTGCTTGTGCCAAGTATTTCAAAGGATAGTTTACCTAAAAATAAAAATCATGTCAGTATTTACTCAGCCGCATGTTGTTCCAAACCCGTATACTGTAATTTTTTCCTGTGGAGCACAAAAGAAGAAACTGAGGAATCCGTTCAAGCTTGGAGAATAGCACTTTTTTATGATACTTTTCAGGTATTTATGTGAAAGACAGACTGAAATAAATCACATTTTTGCTGTGTTTATTTATACATTTTTTTTATATACAGTGCCCTCCACTACTACTGGCACCCTTGGTAAATATGAACAGGCTGTGGCTGTGAAAATAAATGTGCATTGTTTATCCTTTTGATCTTTCATTCAAAGAATTCACAAAATTCTAACCTATCATTCGAGTGAAACAATGCAAAATGGGGGGAGAATCTCATTATGAAATAAATGTTTTTCTCCAGTTCATGTTGGCCGCAATTATTGGCACCCAATTATTGCAATGGCCTTTTTCCAAGATAACAGCTTTGAGTTTTCTCCCATAATTCCTGATGAGTTAGGAGATTACCTGACGAGATATCAGAGACCATTACTTCATACAGAATCTTATGGTGCTTCTTCTCTTCAGTTCACCCCACTCATTTTTTTTATATAGTTTTCAGGTCAGGGAACTGGGATGGCAATGGTAGAAGCTTCATTTTGTGCTCAGTGACACATTTTTGTGTTGATTTTGATGTTGTTTTGGATGATGGTCCTGATGGAAGATCCAACCACGGCCCATTATAAGATTTCTAACTGAGGCAGTCAAGGTTCTGATTTTTCATCTGTTGCTATTTGATAGAGTCCATGTTGCAGTCCGTGTCTGAACAAGATATCCAGGACCTCAAAAAAATAGGCTCACAGCATTAAAGATCCGGAGGTATTACCAGAGGCTGTTTGGTATTTTATTTTAGGCTTTCTCACCCCAGGACTCAACTAATCTCTGCAATTCTCCACCTGTGATCCTTGGAGAGTCTCCTCTTCACTGTGCATTAGGACGATATAGACACATGTCCTCTTCCAAGCAGATTTGTAACATCTTTAGTTGATTGGAACTTCTTAATTATTGCCCTGATGGTGGAAACGGGGATTTTCAATGCTTTAGCTCTTTTCCTACAGCCACTTTCTATTCTGTGAAGCTCAACAATCTTGTTCTGCATATCAGAACGAGGTCTATATTCTTTGGTTTTACTCCTTATGATGGATGATTAAAGGAATTTGGCCTTTGCGTTCCTTATATTTATAATCCTGTGGAAGAGGAAGCCAAAGCTGGGTAATTTCATATTCCTAGTCACCCTGGTGTGATAAAAAATGTAAATGGAATGGGAATATACTTCAGAGATATTTTACTCATGAGAATTTCTAGGGGTGCCAGTGATTGTGGCCAACATGTTTTGGAGAAAAACATTTATTTCATAATGAGATTTTCTCCTCACTATCAATTGTTTTTCTTCAATGATAGGTTAGAATTTTGTGAATTTTTTAAATAATGGACCACAAAACCAGTTGTAAGCAGCACGAGTATATTTGTAGCAATAGACAAAAATGCATTGTATGGGTCAAAATTATTGATTTTTCTTTTATGCCAAAAATCATTAGGATAGTAGTAAAGTACATGTTCCATGAAGATATTTTGTAAATTTCCTACCGTAAATATATCAAAACTTAATTTTTGATTACTAATATGCATTGCTAAGAACTTAATTTGGACAACTTTAAAGGTGATTTTCTCAGTATTTTCATTTTTAATTTTTTAAATTTTTTTCACCATCAGATTTCAGATTTTCAGATAGTTGTATCTCGGCCAAATATTGCCATAATCCTAACAAACCATACACCAATGGAAAGGTTGTTTATTCAGCTTTCAGGTTATTTATAAAACTCAATTTCAAAAATTGACCCTTATGACTGGTTTTGTGGTTCACAGTCACATATAACTTATGTATCATTTATCATTTCTTCATATCGGTTGGATGGCATTTTATGGTGCTTTTTTTTTGTCCAAGAGCTCAGTAAAATAAAACAAATAAATAAATAAAAAACCACCCCTGAGAACAAAAGTTTGGAATATTGAATATTTGGAATTAAGATTTTTGTTAATGCTTTTGAAAAGTCTTTTACACTCAACAATGCTGCATTTAATTGATTAAAAAATACAGTAACACATTAATATTGTGAAATGTTATTGCAATTTAAAATAACTGTGAAAAAAAAAAAGATTTTTGTGGAAACTTTGACACATTTTTTAGGATTCTTTGATGAACAGAAAGTTCAATGAACAGATTATTATTATTATTATTATTATTATTATTTGTCAAATTATAACTGTCTTTAACGTGTCATCAGTTTAATGTGTCAGTGTTGAATACAAGTACTGTTTTCTTGTATATTTATATAAAATAAATCTTGCTTACCAAAGACTTTTGAAATGCTAGCGTATCATGGTTTCCACAAAAATATTATGCAGCAAAATGTTAATCAACATTGATAATAAGAAATGTTTTTGAGCGCCAAAGCAACATATTAAAAAGGTCATAGGAATAAATTACATTTTAAAATATATTGAATTATAAAACAGGTCTTTCAAATTGTAATAGCAATTCACAATAATAGTTTTCACTATATAGGAGCACAGAAAACTTCTTTCACAAACATAAAAAAAACGTTCCAAACTCATTATTATTCCAATGTTTTGAATAGAACTGTTTAGTTTTGGAACAACATGAAGAAGGATAAATATTGACATTTAAATGAGATCTATTGTGCCCCTTTTATCAAGATGTAATATAAGCCTCAGCTGTCCCCAGAATGTGTCTGTGAAGCTTCAGCTCAAAATACCCCACAGATAATTTATTATATCATTTGAAAATGCCTATTTTGAGTGGAAGCAGAAACATACTGTTTTCATGCATGTCTCTTTAAATGCAAATGAGCTGTTGAGCCCAACCCCTATTTCTAGAACAGGGCTGTGCCTTTACAACTCATACCTCAGATACTCTGCTAAAAAAAACTCTGTTTGGTTTGATTATCATGTATATCACGTTTAAATCATGTGTTTTAAAACCATATCAGCTTAAAATTCTAATATACGGTTTTCCGAGCACACACATCCAAAGCACACGCGCAGAAAGCGGCTGTCACACAGCATGTGAGTACTAAACGAATGGTCTCTTTCATATCCTATTGCACCTAAACTGTCAAATACACACAAGTTTATGTTTAAAAAACAGAGGAGTCACAAAAACAGTCAGTTATGTCTGTGAAGGTAAACAGCTGGGGAAAAAATTACGTTTATATTAGATCTGTGTGGCAGCAGCGTAATATACAGTAAATAAATCAATAAATCCACTGCTCTCTTGTCTCCTCTGAGGCTGGGACTCTAGTGTTCTGTGCTCATCAGAGTGTCATGATATGTCGCCTTTAATTTTTTGTTAGTAGATACTTCAGATGCACTGGTATATACACCTGACTCCCTGTCTCTTCCAACAGGTCAGTCCCCCCAGCGTTTCATACGGTGGGTTTAGCAGGCGAGTGGACGGGACTCTGATGTGGAGTGCTGCTCCGGCGCTGAGTGCCCACTACTAGACCAGCAACTTCCTGCGCCTCAAGATGGATTAGAGCTTCACGCCTCCGGAGATCAAAGGTATGAGATGTATAGTAATGAGCTTCCACTCCGCTCTCTCCAATCAGAGCACCACAAGCCCGCCGTAGCGCGTAGCGTTTGTCTTGAATGCACCGTGGATGGCTATTACTGTCCGTTAAATATTTATGAATGTGCCGGAGAGGTGAAGGAGTGTTTGATGTGCTTAATTGTACTGCAGACATTACATTTTTCAAGGCTCGGAAACAATGATGGACTGCAAACAACACTTGTCCGCTTCAGCACTTTGCTTTTTGTTTGGAAACCTGCCATGTTGTGCACACAGAGCCATATGAGCTGGCCAGAATTATTGTGATTATAAATGTAGCACAGATTTATTGCTGGAGGTGAAAGAGCGAACGAAGAAGAGAGAGGAGAACAATGCCGCCTTGAGTCACAAAGTTCTCTAGTAACCATGGCAGCCGGTTTTTGACATGCTTATAGCTGTCAGCCACTTGATTTGTGTCATTTGATGTGTACCTAATTCGCACTTAATTCCCCATTAAAATGCAGAACCCTGATGAGATGAATCAATGTTCTCTTTACAGATTTTTTTATTTGTTTCAGTGGCTTGAAAATGAGACGAGGAGATTGTTGGTGTAATACAAAGGGTGTTATAGGACTAGTCAGCGATTTATTGGAAAATGGCTCACAGAGAGAATATGAGAGAAGGGCCGGGATCATTCCGCGGCCTCACAAACGTCCTGCTGCGCTCGGTAAAGAGAGAGAACTTCAGAGAGCTGGTATGTGGCGTGTTATTGTATCACTGGAGGACACTGAGTGGCCGTGTTCGTGGTCGCTAGAAGCTGTTCCTACAGCTTTATGGTCGATTGTTATTATTCGGCAGCACAACTAATCTTTCTCATTGGTAAAAAAGTGTTTGTTCTGTATATTAAATAATTGGATTTTGTCTTTTAAAGGGATGGTTCACCCAAAAATGAACATTAGGTCATCATTTACTCACACTCATGTAGGCCTGTCAAACGATTAATCGCGATTAATCGCATACAAAATAAAAGTTTGAGTTTGCCTACTATATGCATGTGTACTGTGTGTAATTATTATGTATTTATAAATACACACAAATTAATTTATATATTTAAGAGAAATATGTTATCTATGTAAAAAAAAATTGTATTTATATATAATATAAATTATATAAAAATTATAATAAATACATATACTTGTAAATATTTCTTATATATGTACCTGAATGTGTTTGTATTTATATATACATAATAATTGCACACAGTACACACATGTTTTTTAGGCAAACTCAAACTTTTATTTTGTATGCGATTAATCGCGATTAATCGTTTGACAGCTCTACACTCAAGTTACCTGTATACAGTGTTGGGAAGGTTACTTTGGAATTTAAATGGGTTACAGATCACAAGTTACTTTGCTTTGTAATCATTAACATTTTCATAACTGTAATTTACACACTTTTTCTAACAGATTACAGTTACATTTCTTTTGTATTTAAATTTCATGCTTCCATTACGTTTAACTAGTTACTTCCCAACACTGTCTGTATGACTTTGTCTTCTGTGGAACATAATAGAAAAGATGTTTGGAAGAATGTTGGTAACCGAACAGTTTCGAGGCCATTGACATTCATTGTGTGGAGGAAAACAAACAAAAAAGAATTTGAAGCATTTCTCAAAATAACTTCTTTTATGTTCCACAGAAGAAAGTATTATGGGTTTGAAATGACACGAGAATGACTAAATGATGAAAGAATTTTTACTTATGGGTGAGCTATCCCTTTAAAATACAATAAGACAAAATCCTAAGGTGTTATATTATTTTAAAACCATCCTTTTAAGAGAACAGTTCGCCCAAAAATGATCATACAAACAAGATTTTACTTCAAAAGGTGTTAATTGATGGACTGGAATTGTAGGGATTACTTGAATGGCAGAATGGCGTAGTTCTGCACAGGCTCCTCTCACGAATATTGATTGACATGGCCGTTTTAGCACCGACCCGCCCTGAGTGAGCTGTGGGTCCGCCATTGTTTTATCTTTGCAAATTGCCTTTCCTAATAATGTGCTAGTAAGCAAGTTCAGCAGCTAAATGTGGCTAAAGTTTACAGTCTCTCAGAGAACAGCTCATCACCCCTAGAAAGAGAGGGGTGGGGTGAGCAGAGCTCATTAGCATTTAAAGGGACGTTCACCAAAACGGGTCACTGTGAACAGAGCTGTTTTTGACAAGGTAAAAAGGGTGTTTCACGACCATTGAGACATTTTATTTTATAGTATGTTATAGTAAGTATGTTATAGACTTTTCATTAAGACCCTAATGAATCATATCAACTTGAGAGAAATGGGCATCCGATGACCCCTTTAAGCATCTTACAGGAAATTGGATTACATGTACACTGCTGTTCAAAAGTTTGGGATCAGTAAGATTTTTAATGCCTTTTAAAGAATTCTCTTATGCTTATCAAGGCTGCATTTACTTAAAATAATGGTTTTCTATTTTGATATATTTTAAAGTGTAGTTTATTCCTGTGATCAAAGCTGAATTTTCAGCATCATTACTCCAGTCTTCAGTGTCACATGATCCTTCAGAAATCATTCTAATATGCTGATTTGTTACTTTTATTATAAATATTGGAAACAGTTGTGCTGCTTAATTTAAAATTTTTTTTTTAAATAAAAAGTTAAAGAACAGGATTTATTTAAAATAGGAATCTTTTCTAACAATATACATTTTTGTAATCACTTTTTATCAGTTTAACACATCCTTGGTAAATAAAAGTATTAATTTTTTTAAAAAGAAAGAATGAAATTTACTGATCAAAAACTTTTAAATGGTAGTTTATATTGTTACAAAAATTTTTAGCACTGATAATAAATCAGCATATTAGAATGATTTCTGAAGGATCATGTGACACTGAATACTGAAGTAATGATGCTAAAAAAATTCAACTTTGCTCACAGGAATAATTAACATTTTAAAATACATTCACACAGAAAACCATTATTTTACATTAAAATAATATTTTACAATGTTACAGTTTTTTTCTTAATTTTTGATCAAATAAATGCAGCGTTGATGAGCATAAGAAAATTCATTAAAAAAAAAAAAACGTACTGATCCCAAACTTTTAAATGATAGTCTATTTTAAAGAAGACATTGGATGTAAAATTTACTTTTACACTTTTCCATTCATTCCTTTTTTTAAACAGTTATCAAGCCGTTTTGATTTTCTGAGCAGTATGATGTCATACTGCATAAACGTAAACATTCATTTTCTCCTGACGTCAGAGCCACTGAGGATGCAGTGGATTAGTTTTGTTTTTCATGGTAACGCGCTACCGAATACACAAATAAAAAATGGAAGAGAGAGGCGGAGCAGTAGCTCATTATCATTTAAAGAGACATGCATCAAAATGGGTTGCTGTGTACAGAGCTGTTTTTGACAAGGTAAAAATGTGTTGTTTTACATGTCCCCTGAGGAATTTTAACCAAAGTATGTTGCAGACATTTCATGAAAACCCTAAAGAATCATACCAACTTGTGGAAAATGGGCATCTGGGGTCCCCTTTTAATGTTTAATGATTTGCAAATCTCTGTATGTGTGAACGACCCTTTACGATGACATACTATACTGAGTGCTCCAGTCAAGATGTGATGCATCGTTTCACCGCTGCCTGGAATGGACTGCTATATCTACTGTGGCCTGCTCTTTGTGTAAATGTCATTATTGAATATAACTTTCGAAAATGCATCGTTAGCTAGTAATGGCAACAGCTCATAAAGCAGTGCCAAGGCAAAACATAATTGGCTTCTCACTTGAGAAAGCTGGTCAGCCCTCGCAAGACTGGAAAATAATTGCTGCCTTGCGGCTTCCAATGCAACTGTTTCTTTGTCTGCTTAAATGGTTTCTTCAATTTGTTAATTTTTTGATCTGTCACATAAGTCACATAATAAACTATGTATATTATATTAATAGTTACAACTACTAAACAAATGGCCTCAGCTGTTGAAGCATATGGGCTTTATGGGCCTGTTTACACCCGGTAATTATATGCGTCTCAGATGTGTGTCCTGTGTTGGGTCGTGAAGGGATTTTGAGAGGAAGGTTTCTAATGGCATTTTTTAAAGCGGTATATATCTGGGAAAATTTAATTCAATATTTTAGAGCAATTAAATATTAAAATGTGCAATGCTGTTCAGCAGTTTGGGGTCAGTAAGATATTTTCTTCTTCTGAGCCAAAATGTAGTCAGTTTTTCCTCCTAGAGCTTTGAAGATACAATCATCACTCGGGTCAGACCTTCAGACTGTTCTGAAGTTAGTCACTATATCTTTTCTAACTGATCCAGCTTGTGGTTTTCACAAACCAGACTATCAAACCCACCCAAAATCCCTTAGATCACATTTTAGCGGGACAAGCTGGTCTTGGTTGGTCTTTTAGCAGGCCCCCCAGTTTGACCAGCTAAGCTTATTTTCATCTTAAACCAGCGAAGACTAGCTGTTTTTTTTTTTTTAACTGAAAGAAATGGTTTTATTTTTATTTATTTTTTCCATCTGTTTTTGCTAAATACACTGTTTTTTAGCTTTTTTTAAAAGACATTTGCTGGCCTTTTTTTCTAAATTAACTGGTTTTAAATGTTTTTTGGCAGTTTTTTACTGAATCAGCTGGCATTACTTGGTTTTAGCTGTTTTTTCATGTTAGCATTATGTTAAATCATGCTAGAAACATGCTAATAATGTTCAGAAAATATTAATCATGCGAGAAACATGTTAATATGCTATGTTAATCATGTTGCAGATACGTTCAACATGGTAAAACATGCTAGCAACATGTTAATCATGCTAAAACATGTTAGCAACATGCTAACAACATAATAATGCTAAAACGTGCTAACATCATTCTAATCAGTCATGCTAAAAACATGTTAGTAACAAGCTAATCATGCTAGAAACAGGTTAGCAACTTGTTAACAATAAACTAATCATGCTAGAAACATGTTAACAAAATGGTAACAACATGCTAACCATGCTAAGAACATGCTAATAATATGCTAATCATGCTAGAAACATGTTAGCAACATGCTAACCATGATAAAACATGCCAGTTATGTTAAAATCATGCTAATAACATACTAATCATGCTAAGAACATATTAAAACATGCTAATTATGTTAGAAACATGTTAGCAACATGTTAATCGTGATAAAAACATGCCAATTATGTTAAAAACATGCTGGCAACATACTTATCATGCTAAGAATATGCTAATCATGCTAGAAACATGTTAGCAACACGTTAACAACATGCACATTGTGTTAAAACATGGTAATAATGCTAAGAACATGCTAACAATATGCTAATCATGCTAGAAACATGTTAGCAACACGTTAACAACATGCACATTGTGTTAAAACATGGTAATAATGCTAAGAACATGCTAACAATATGCTAATCATGCTAGAAACATATTAGCAACATGTTAATCATGATAAAAAAGCATGCCAATTATGTTGAAATAATGTTAGAAACATACCAATAAGTTACTCAAGCTAGAAATATGATTAGCAACATGCTAACAACATGCACATCGTGCTAAAACATCTTATGAACATGGTAATCATGCTAAGAACATGCTTACAATATGCTTAGAATGCTAAAAACATGTTAACAATATGCCAATAATTATAAAACGTGTTAAAACTTGCTAATTATTTTAAAAACATTCTAGCAACATGCTAATAATGTTAGAAATATGTTAGCCACATACTAATCATGATAAAAACATGTTGATTATGTTAAAAAAAACATGCTAGCAACATGCTAATCATGTTTGAAACATGTTAACAACATGCTGACAAAATGTTAATCGTGTTAAAAACATGCTAATTATATTAGGAACATACTAATCATGCTAAGAACATGCTAACAATATGCTAATCATGCTAGAAATATGTTAGCAACATGTTCATCATGATAAAAACATGCCAATTATGTTAAATACACACTTGCAAAATGCTAACCATGCTAAGAATGTGTTAGCAACATGCTAATCATGTATTATATAAATAAGTTAATCAAGCTAGAAATATGATTAGCAACATGCTTACAACATGCTAATCATGCTAAGAAGATGTTTACAATATGCTAATCATGCTAGAAATATGTTAGCAACATGTTCATCATGATAAAAACATGCCAATTATGTTAAATACACACTTGCAAAATGCTAACCATGCTAAGAATGTGTTAGCAACATGCTAATCATGTATTATATAAATAAGTTAATCAAGCTAGAAATATGATTAGCAACATGCTTACAACATGCTAATCATGCTAAGAAGATGTTTACAATATGCTAATCATGCTAGAAACATGTTAACAACATGCTAATCATGTTAAAAACATGTTAATTATGTTAAAAACATTTCAACAACATGCTAATTATCCTAAAAACATGTTACCAACATGGTAATCATGTTAGAAACGTACTACCAATATGTTAATCAAACCAGAAATAGTTAGCATGTTACATCATTTTAGCAACATGCTAATCATCCTAGCAGAATGCTAGCAATGTGTTACATAATGCTAACAACATGTTACGTCTATCTGTTTTTCTGATAGACTTTATTGCCTTTAAAACATTCAAACTTTAAATCCGAAAACTTCTTTGAAGTTTAAACTTCCTCAAACTGAGAACCTTCAAATTTTTAAGCGTTTCAAACTTTCTGGCCTGGCTTTTCAAGCCAACTTCAACATTTGCCATCAATCTTTACTCATAGTTAGAATTTAAAATAAGTTCTTTTTGTTTTAGTTTATTGTAAAGAAGTATTTTTTTCTGTGATGGCAAAGCTGATTTTTTTATGGCAGCCATTACTCCAGTTTTCAGTGTCACATGATCCGTCAGAAGTCATTCTGGTATTCTGATTCGATGCTCAAGAAGTATTTCAGATTCTTTAATGAATAAAAAGATCAAAAGAGCAGTAGTTTAAAAAGAACATAATATATGTATTTACTGTCACTTCTGATAAATTTAACATTCCCTCGCTGAAAAAAATATCTTTTTTTTTCTTTCAAAAGCCCCAACCATTAGAACAGTAACATATATTGAGAACTGTTGAAGAAATATGCCTGAAAAACAGCCCAAATCATTCCTAAACTGTTATAAAATCCTTTTTTAGTGCTGTCCTCGCCCTCAGCTTGCCCAAAATAAATCCTAACACCTGGTGTAAACAGGTTCTGCGTCGTTAATGAATCAGAAATGGTGAATTTACCGCTGACGGCCACCAGTTTATGAGCAGTTGTGTCGTTTTGCTGATCTCCTTCTCTGTGGCCTCTCCACACCGGGCTGATCCTGTTTTGTACTGTTTTCACGCTGCTCCTGCGCTGATGCAATAAACACGAGTTTGTGTGTGTATTCGTGACCGTCGTCTCCCTCACAGCCACTGTTTCCCTCCGTCTTCACTTCCATCCTGTGCACCTGAAAGCTCCAGATAAGCCTCACTGATGCTTGTCTGCTCAGGAGCAGATTACTTTGTAAACTGCAGGCACAGTGGAGAGGAAACAAGGGAAGGGAGGGAGGACTCGGCTGACCTGAGCAGGGTAAACGACTGCTGTGCTCTGGTAAAGGTTGGTGGAGTCTGTGAGTGCTGGGCATGTTTGCGGTGCCCTGTGAGGCCTGACAGTGACTGAGTTCACTGAGTCTTCTTTAATGCTGTGAAATCAGCTCTTTTACTGCTGCCATCACACCTTACCACAGCTGTTGGCTCTTTATGCCCCAAAAGTGTTGGCTTTATTGTTTGATCATTAAAGGAGAGAGGAAAAAAATAGCTCTGTTCCAAAATACAGTGAGCTGTCTCACAGCCTACTGTCAAAATATTGCTTCTCAACTCATTATTTATTCAAACAGAGTTAGCATGCAAAGTTAGCGGCACATGCTTCCTAACTGTATACATTTTGGATATATTTTTCCTCAGAGTCCACCGCTCTCTGTGCTGAGTTAGAAAACATGATTCTGCCCTACAGTTTGGCTAAAATTTGATGTCTTGGACAGCATAAAAGTAAATAAATGAATGAATGGTAACACTTTACAATAAGGTCTCATTTGTTAACATTATAATGTATTGACTAACATGAATGAGCAATGAACAATACATTTATTACATTATTAATTAATCTTTGTTAATGTTGGTTAATAAAAATAGTCATTCATTGTTCATGTTGATGTTAACAAACACAACTTGTGATTTTAAAAATGCATTAGGAAATGCTGAAATGAACATTAACTAAAATTAATAAATGCTCTAGAAGTATTGTTCATTCTCGGTTCATGTTACCTAATGTAGTTAACTAATGTTAACTAATGAACCTTATTGTGAAGTGTTACCAAATAAATACATAAATAAAATTTACTGAATTTAGATTTATTTCTCTTTTGTTCTGCTTTTCTTTTTTTTTTAATATTAATATTATGTAATTACAAACTATAGTTTATTTTTAAAAGTAAGCTCTGCAAATCTGTGTATAGTTTTGTTGAAAAAAATATAAGAAATGTTTCTTAAATAACAAATCGGCATATTATGATGATTTCTGATGTGATGTGACATTGAAGACTGGAGTAATGACTGATGAAAATTCATTAAAATACAAGTTTGGTTTAACTTGAAAAACTGACAAATATAATACTGCTACTAGCACTGCTGCTACTAATATTAATATTAAAATTAAAATTAATATTATTAATATTATAAAGTTATTATTAAAACATTATTTTTAAGGAATATTTACCAGAGAAATTATTTACCAGATTGTATTTACCAGAAATATGTAAACACACAATACAGTATTTCTGAAATAAAATAAAATAAAATAAGAGATGCATTTGATTATAAAAATGTAATGAAACTATTACAATGGAAGCCAGAAAATTAATGGAAAAAACTGAATTTGATAAAAAATAAAGCTACATTTGAGAGGAAAAAAATCTTAGGGCCTTATTTATTTTTTTTTTTTACTTTTAATAAATTGCTGTTAAATTGTATACGTTTCATGATTACAATTAATTAGACATGCTTTTTATATATGTTTTTAATTCAACCATTAAAGCACAGCCAGAAATTTAAAAAAAGAGAAAAATTAAAATGAAAAAAAAAAAAAAAATGAATTTAGAAAAAAATAAGACGGAATTTAGGAAAAAAAATAAAACGGATTTCATAGGCCCCTACTTGTGAATGTTGGTATATACTGTATTTATTGCAAAAGTGCTACACAAATTAATTTTGATTGACCTGAAAATGTTTATCTTCACATTTATATATTAAACACCACTCTAATATTGTTTAAAAAGATTCACTGTTAACTCAGTAAATAAATAAATAAATAAATTAGTAATACTAATTGTATTAATAATGATTTTATTATTAATAATAATTTTATAATTTCCACTAAATGTATTTATTTATTTATTTATTTTGTACTCAGTTGAGAGTAAATCTTTTTAAATAATATTAGAGTGGTGTTTAATATATAAATCTGAAAATAAATATTTTCAAAACACTTTCAGGTGTGATTAAATAATAATAATAATAATTTTATTAAAATCAGGTACTGTATCCTACAAGGGATCATAATTAAGCTGTTTACATTTTGTGCTGCCAGTGTTGCCCTAAAATACTGCCTACATAGGTTACACGCTAGAACCATTTGGAACAGAAGCCTATGTGCATGTGTGTGTGCATGTGACAAATTTATCCTTCGAGGCTCTGCTAAAGTTTCTCTTGGGCCGTATTCGGGCTTTCATCTTCACTGGCACCACATCAGTTGGACAGCATTGGTATTCAGCAAGATTTGCTCTTGTTTGAACAGCACTGTGTGCAAAGTTGTCCCAATATTTGGCTTTCCAGTTTTGAGAATGTCCAGCTGTTTTGCGGTACCAGGGGAATACAAAACCACAAAGGAAATCTGAGGGCCGACCCGTTCACGTTTCTCACACATCGGTGGAGAAATTAAATTATTGGGTATGTTGTTTGTGTCTTTTGCAAAGGAAGTGTATAGGCTTAGTCAGCCGTGCGTAGCAGCGTGGTTATGGGAGGATAAGGCCTGAAATGGTAGATTCGCTTACAGCTGTCCGTGCAGACAGCGCTCTCTAGCAGATCGTGAATGCTTTTTGAATGCAGAAAGACTGCGTTAAATACAGATCCTCCACCTGCACTAAAACCTTCACCCCTAGCCGCTCAAAGGACAAATGCATACATGATGTAAAGCACTTTAGCCATATTCAGTGCTGTTTAAGAATTCAACATGCAGAAATGTTTTAATTCAAGACCTTATCTGCCTTTTCTGCCTTCTTTGTAAAAGAGAGAGAAAGTGGATTTTGAAAGCGAATGTTTTGTGCTGTGGTATCCCAAGGCTCAGTCTATTGAGGCTCAATTTGTGTAACTGAAGAAGTTAATCTTACAGTAAAGGTCACAGATTAGTTATTTTTGTATTTATTTATAATATTACATGTTACAGGAACAAAGTCTCATGTGAACCCTTATGAAAAACTACTTAAAATCTGGTTGTGCCACCTTTAGCAGCAATAACTGCAACCAAACACTTATAATAACTAGAGTCTTTCACAGTGCCACAGTGGGATTTTGGCCATATTTCTTTACAAAACTTCTTTAATTCAGACACACTAGAGGGCTTTTAAGCATGTACTGCCTGTTTAAGGTCCTGCCACACCATCTCAATTGGGTTTAAGTCAGGACTTTGACTAGGCCACTAAGTAACTTAGTAACTACATGTGGAAATACGTTTTTACCAGGGGCGTTTCAAGGGAGGCGGCGCCTCCTTAAATGATTGAATGAGAAAAAAAATTATAGTAGAAAAATGAAAACAAAAACAAAATATAACATTAAAAAGTGTGTAAATCACCTATTTTCTAAAGAAACATTGTCATACAGCGACACCACCAGGTGAAGTTACAGCGGGAGTCGCGTTTCTCTCGCCTCCCCTGAGCCCGTTGAGTTTTAACAGACTACTTATAGCGTGTGGTGAGTTTGGTGGGGGGTAATTGAGAAGGAATGGAAGAAAGTCACGTGAAAGTCACAGTGATATGATTGGATATGACTGGTATGCTCAGCTGTGATTGGTTCACGCGATAAGTCCCGCCTCTTGTGTTTGAGTGCGTTCCGCATTTGTGAATCTGAATGAACAACAAAATAACGTTAATGGTAAGACTAGTTTAAAAAAGTAAGTAAACAACTCACACACTTTGATATAACCACTTTGTTACATCAAAATAAGACTTAAAATGGCATTAAAACATGATCTGTGGAAGTTTGTAGGGAGTAATTAGTCATTTCTGTGTCTGTGACCAATATTTACTGAGCTTTGATGACCGATGATCCGAAAAATTCAAAAATAGTTTAAAGTTTACTATTTAGAATAGGGCTGCCCTCGAGAATTTACTGGTTGACTAGTCATTTATTTGAAGCATTAGTCGACTATTAGTCACACGTTTATTAATAAACCATATAAATCATAATAATGAGCCTTTAATTGCCTACATAGCCTAATAAGCTTGCCACAGCACACTGGCAGATATAATAATCATGAATGTGTCTGGAAAAAACAGCAAGGAGGCTGCATTAACGTTTTAATAATTTATTGATTTGTTTTTAGCTTAAGAGATGAAGTCGGCGACACTGACTCGTCATCTCCGCAGTAGTGATGCGCCTGTATGCATGTGTCATCTGAGAATATTTCTTTTATATTTGAATTGGTTCATTTGAAAGTAGACATTTCACTCTCTATAGATAGATTTTATACATAGCATTATATATGTATAAAAACTCTATATTATACATGGAGTTTTGAAGTTTCATGCTCAAGTTCACAGAGAGCAAGATGGAAGAAAGCACATCCTGTTTGCTTTAATTATTTTACAAAAGCGCAATGTTTTGTTGTTATTATGAGTGCACACATGTAAATGTAGAGTCTTTACAGATTTGAAAGATGCATTACTTGTATCTGTATGACCAAAAAATGACAGAGTATTTTAAGTGACTACAACTGCGCCTCCATCTGTCATGCAGTGAGTGTGCTACTATTCAGCTTCCACACTCTGCACAGACACTTCAGCAGTGCACATTTTTATAGGTTAACATTAGATTGAGCTGCCATGTAAAGTTGCTACTACGTACATCTTTCAGATAAAGGCCATATTTGAGGTCGACGAGTGATAGGTGAGTGTTTGGATGTCCTGCCCCATGTATGTACTGTATTAGAGCAGCCGTTAATGATCTGTCTGTCACGGACTGCGTGACTTCGCCAA
Organism: Cirrhinus mrigala; assembly: GCA_036247105.1. NCBI lineage: Eukaryota > Metazoa > Chordata > Actinopteri > Cypriniformes > Cyprinidae > Cirrhinus > Cirrhinus mrigala. Next base: position 18,390,696 of record CM070021.1, read on the forward strand.
TTCAGTTCAGATGGAATTTTTTTTTCTGCAACTAAGTGACTAATACAATTTTGGTCGACGAAGCCTCTTCTTGTCAATTAATGGTTAGTCGACTGTTAGGGTGCAGCCCTAATTAAAAATACCTAAACATAAGTTCACAAATAAAATATACTGTTTAATTACTGCCTTGCGATATTTTTTGGAATAAATGTAAAATGCTTAAAAACTTAATGAGATTCATACTTGGTTTTAATAAATAAAATATTGATTTTATTGTTAATGTAAAAATATATAATAGATTTTTTTTTTTCCTTTTTCTTGTTTTGATAATGTAAGTAATGTTTATTTAACCAAGAAAATGTGACTGGGACATGAATTTACAGTTGATTAAACAAAAAAAAAACTTTGAGGTCCTCATTTCACAACACCAGATTAGATTACATTTTGTTTGAATTTGTTTTGATATTTGAAACAATTTAGTATGATATATACACAAATGTACTATGTGTCTGCTTGTGTAAAAAAAAAAAAAAAAAGTGTATTTCTAAGTATGCCATTATGAGTAGAACAGTTTCAGTTTAATACTACAATATATTTTGGCTTTACTAACTTGTTATATCACAATTAATATTTTTCACACAGTACAAAAGCTGTGTGAAAAAAGCTATTTTAATATTTTACCAAAGGGTTTCTAACAAGGGAATCATTGCATTTATGGGGTCTTTAGTGTGATATTTAATAGCAAAGCATTAAGATTTAAGTGTTAAACCTCTTTACTAAAAGTGGTTTCCACTTACTTTTGGCTGTGTAGCGTATATGGCTAATCTTGTATCCTGTACATGGCTGTCAAAGCTCTACAGGCAATAAGTATTATTATGAAGGAAGCATTTTATGGATTGCATTAGCAAGACTGTCACTTCTATAATTGGAAGTGACAGTAAAATCATCTGAAATATATCTACAGCACAAAAATCTTTTAACGAACTTGAAGTGGTTAAAGATAGTGTAATCTAATGTGTTTTTGGTTTGGAATGGAAGCAAAACTCTTTCTGTATGCATATTAACAGCAGATTTGGAAGATGAGTTGACGATGAGGCCAGCTGTGTTGTTACGACTGGCACTATAGTGTCGATCCAGAGGGTCTTAGCTGGCAGCAGCAGTGAACCGTGAAGGTTGGCACCGGTGAACCACACCACATGGGTTCGGTGCCGCCTATGTCATTCATTTCCAATTGGTCGAAGCATTTCTCTAGATAAAAAGTCCTGAATAGTGTAGCATATGGGTGGTGAGAGGCAGCCGGCTGGAGAGAAAGAGTTGTTTCATCAATTGTGCATCTAATTGTTTTATGCACAGAAACACATTATGCTCAGAACTCTTAATTAAATAATGGATGTCCCTGCTTCAACGCAGCTATTTCAAATCAGCAAGAATACTGAATCTGAACTCGCCTTTTTGTTTTACCTGCTCTTTTTCGTGATCCAGAGCAGAGTTGCGTTGCCGTGAGCCGAGGCCACGTGAGTGACAGGCTCTTATCAGCGGTCTAGCTGGCTGATGAGAGTTCAGTAAGGGTCAGCATGAATTAAAGAGCAGGTAATTAAAATGTCCTGGGAACATGCCGCCGCTGCTCCGTTTATCTCCTCACGCAGCCGTTGACTGAGATATGTGCTACAAATAAAGAAAGGCCATGGTATAAATTCCAAGTTCAACAGCATCTGATAGCCAACACATTGAACTCTCTCTGTCATTTGTGTGTTTCTGACTTTAATAATGCTGAAGTCTCATTGTCCACTGTTATGACCTTTCCCCCACCACTGTCTTATTCACAATGCGGGTGAGAGCTGTGCTTTCAAGTGTTGTATCCCTTTGAGTTTAGTTATTGAAGTAATTAGATATCTGAGGGTTTTCTGTTTTTTCTTCACTGAAAACTTTCTAGCATGAGGAATCATTATTTTTCAGTCTCTCAAATTGTCAAAAAAGACATTACATGTTATTTACATGTTATTTCATGGGGCAGCCGTGGCCTGATGGTTAGGGAGTCGGGCTTGTAATCGAAAGGTTGCAGGTTCGAGTCCCAGGTCCGGCAGGGATTGAAGCTGGAGGGAGTGAATAACCAGCACTCTCTCCACCCAATACCACAATACCACAACTGAGGTGAGTCCCTTGAGCAAGGCACCGTTCCCCCAACTGCTCCCCGGGCGCCGCAGCGATAGCAATATGGCTGCCCACTGCTCCGGGTGTGTGTTCACGGTGTGTGTGTGTGTTTGATCACTTCTCACTACTGTGTGTGTGCACTTGGATGGGTAAAATGCAGAGCACAAATTCCGAGTATGGGTCACCGTACTTGGCCACACGTCACGTCCTTTCCTTTCCTTTAGCAAGCCTGTAACCACCTAAATCAATTATTAAAAAACATTTTTGTGTGATATGATGTTTTTAAAACATTTATGACTGTTATAGTGCCAGCTGTGGTCAGATCTCCCTGAAACTTTTTATGCTTGTTTAAAATCACCTGTCGCATATGCTCAGTGGGTTTCATGAAGTTTTGAGTTTTCGTTTAGGCTTTATAGGCTTTTGGGTATATTTGGACAGGCCTCTTTTCTAAAGGACCCCGTTATATCTTTCCCAAAGGATAAATTTCAACATGTTTTTGATAATTAATGACTTAGAGAGTCCAGAGAATTGTACTGCAGTGATTTTTTCCAGGCTGAGTGAAAAACCTAGGACTAGTTCGCAAAAGTAGGTTTTTCAATTATTCTCAATTATTTAAAAAAACTGTTTGATTGACAGCAGTGGTTCTAGAGGCAAAGTTGTTTGGAACGAGGAGGTCTATCATGCGTTACGAACATTGCATGTATGTGTGTAAAACTGCGCAATGTACAATCATTTACGTTGTCAGAAAAAGCAATACTGCCGCTCCAGTGGCTGATTTCTTTCAAATTTCTGATCAGCCTCTGTTAACCTTGTCTAATAGGTGCTCAAACTTCATGGGCCAATGGCAGCCATGTTTTTTGAGATACACAAATGTCCCCATAGAAACCTGCGGCACTTTGGACCAAGACTGTGTACAATGATTTTCATTTTGGTAGGACAAATGGTTGCCTAGTTATAGCCAATTTCTAATTTTTTTCCCTCTTGTAGCACCACCAAGTGGCCAGTCTCCATGATTTTTTTCATGTGACCTCAGCTCGAGCTCTTACGTAAGTGTTCCAAGTTTGGTTAAGATATCTAATTCTGTTCAAAAGTTATAGGCATTTTACTAAAAGTGTCCCTGCCCCCTTCGAACGTTTTGCCGTCCCTTTTCCACGGTAAGTCGAAAGTTAAATTTTTTTTTGATAATTACTTCCTGAATCTTCCTGCACTAGTTTGGTTCCGATTGGGTGAAAAACTTAGGACTACTTTGCATAAGTAAGTTTTGCAAAATACCCACAAATTTCACCACCTCACAATCAAATGTGAGGCGTGCGTTTTGTCTGGCATGATTCCAACGGCATAAGGCACTTGAGCCTGCAACTGACGTTATGAGCGATTTCGTACTTTTGATTGCTGTAGCGTCCCCGTCAGGCCGATTGTGGCGAGTCTCAGTCACGTTGTAGGCTGTGTGAGTACTACCGTCCCTCCAAGTTTCATGTCTCTACGACTTACGGTTTGGTCTGCACGATCGGTTTTACAGTAAGGTTTCGGCGCTTTGGGCTTGAACTCCTTAAAATAACTCCCAGAGTGTTGACTTGGCTAACAAACATACTAGGTGTTTATAGAAATAGTAGAAATAGTATTTGTTTGGCAAGCTTTGCAGATTGTTCTTTGACCATTGCCATTGATTCTGGGTCTTAACACACTTCACTGATGAGTTGTTGGTTGTTTCTTGTAAAAATCTTGGGTCTATCAGAGTTCTGCCTCATGTCAGATGTCATTATAACTCCCCAGGAGGCAGTTGTTGGGAGTGAGGTGGGAGGAATGAGACAGTGTGGAACGGATGGTCCATTGTGATTTGAGGACTGCTAGAAAGAGTAATAAAACTCAGTCGAGCAGAGTTACCATAATGTGAGGGGATCTAATGGATGAAGACATTGGTGGCCAGTAGAGGCATCAGTGATCAGCCCTTTCATTTCAGAATGTCTATGAGGTTTTGGACTTTGGACTTTGGATCTTTTTTCCTTTAACCGTTTTTATCTTTCGCACAGATTTTAAAGTGGACATCGGTTGCCCATTTTCCACAAGTTGGTATGATTCTTTAGGGTCTTCATGAAATGTCTGATTAAAATTCGTCAGTAGTCTTGTAAAACAACACCCTTTTTATCTTATCAAAAACAAGGAACCCATTTCGGTGCATATCTCTTTAAATGATAATGAGCTACTGCTTACCCCGCCCCCTTTCCATTTTTTATGTATTTGGTGGCGCATTACCATCATAAACAAAACTTATCCACTGCGTCCTCAGTGACTCTGATGTTGGGAGACAATGAAGACTCACTTTTACATCCAACTACAAAACATTGCTTATGAGATAATGGCGGACTGTGTACAACTGGCTGAGAGGGGAAATATGCTAATATGGGACAGTCCGTTAGCAGTCGTGGGGGGAGCTTCAGCAATATGACATCATACTGCTCGGAAAATCAAAACGGCTTAAATATTGAGACCGTTTAGTGAATGAATGTCCACACACTGCTAAGACACATTTCTATGCAAACACCATGTAAAAGTGAATTTTGCATCCGATGTTTCTTTTAATTGTAAACTGTCATGGCATCCTGCCCACAGCTCCCTAACATTATGGCGGCATGTTTTTCAGGGAACCGAGTGACCGCTCCAAGGGCACAAATGGATAGCTTTAATTTTACAGTGAACAAACTAGCTCAGACCTCAAATAGATCATTTTACATCCCCTCTTAAAGTGTGATTACCTGCCACTTGCTCCAGAAATCCATAAATCTGGATTTGTTCCATTGCATTATGACTTGGCCGGTGTCCGAAGAGGGGTGGATCACAAAGCCAGAGGCGACAGGTGCAATAGCTCACGGAAGACAGGTCATGAAGTGAAGAAATGAGAGCGTCGTATCCCACAGCAGATGATCAGTCGTCAATGAGTTTACTGCATCCTGATTCTCCGGCCCTTTGCATGCACCTACAGACTCTCTTAAAGGGATAGTTCATCCAAAAATGAAAATTACCCCATGGTTTACTCACCCTCAAGCCATCCTAGGTGTCAATGTCTTTCTTCTTTCAGACGAATACAATCAAAGTTATATAAATAAAAAATGTCCTGGCTGATCCAAGCTTCATAATGGGAGCGAATGGGTGTTGGGAATTCGAAGCCCAATAAAGTGCATCCATCCATCATAAAAAGTACTCCTCACCGCTCTAAGGGGTTAATAATGCGTTTGTGTAAGAAAAATATCCATATTTAAAACTTTACAAACAGTAATCCCTAGCTTCTGCATTCAATGTTCACACATTCATGAGAAAGTTGCATTCCAGCGGATGAGGTAGGAAGAATACATGTTCAAAAATGAAAATTTGTTAAAAATGTACTCACCCTCAGGCCATACAAGATGTAAATAACTTGTTTCATCACAACAGATTTGGAAAAATTTACATTACATCACTTGCTTACCAATGGATCCTCTGTAGTGAATGGGTGCCGTTAGAATCCAACAACTAACACAATAATTTATGTAAGTAATCCAAACGAATCCAGTCCATCAGTTAATGCCTGTAAACAGTGCTTGATCTGTGCATATTTCTCTCCTGGTTCAGACAAGGCAACTTTTTCACTGGAGAAAGTAATATTATGGATTATGGCCTCGTATTTTGGCCTTAATAGATAGAACGCCGTAATGATGGATTTGTTTCTTATAAACACGTAGCTTTTCGCTTCACATTTATTGATCGACTGGAGTCATGTGAGTTACTTGTGGATTATTGCGATGTTTTTATCAGCTGTTTGGACTCCAATTCTGCCGGCACCCATTCACTGCAGAGGATCCAAATTTTTAGTACATTTTCAGCAAATTTTCATTTGAACTATTCCCTAATGCAAAAATACATTAGCAAGGGCCAATGATGACTAACTTCTGGTATATTGCTTTCCCTCCTCAGAAAATCTCTTGTGCGTGTTTTTTGTCTAAACACAATATTAGCTTCTCGATTTCTTAAGCCTCACCCACAACACCTTCCTTATCACCTGCTGTTAATGACTCGCATGAGAAATCTCGACGTGCAAAATGAAACCCCTTCGTGTTCTTCACCCGCCCTTCCACCCCGGCGCTCGCTGAAAGCTCATAACATGCGTGACTTCTGTAAAGCCAAAATGCATTTTTCCCATTTTCAGCCAGAACGTTCCTCCCTATCTCTGCTGCAATGATCAAATACCTTTATGTCTTCCATATTCTTTCGTTCACATTATCAAATTGAGTAAGTCAATCTAATAGGCACATGGGGAAGTGTGGTGACACTGCAATCAGATTAGAGGCGCAGCAGGGAGCGGAACCGGAGAATCTAATATTGCTTTTTGTGGAGCGTTCGGGGGCCCTGGTAATGCATCTCTCGGAGACCCACGGCCCAGAAGAGAGACGTGCCAGCCTGCAGAACTGCAGTGTCCTTGGAGGAGAAATTTTCAGCGTAACACAGAATGTAAGACATTTCTTGCATCTACAGCTTGCCTGTGTGTTTCAGGCATTGGTCTGTTGGGAAACAGGCAGTTCATAACAGCAGATTCAGATTTATTATGTTATTAACATGTAGCATGAAGGGGACCATATACTCAGGCTGCCACCGGGACAGAGCTATTTTCCCTGTTGTATTGCGGGCATAAATTCAGACTTCTTCATAATGCAGAAATGTCTTTTTATGTTATGTAGTGTTCAGCGGTACTGCTGTGAAGCTACAAGTAGACATCTGTTGCTTTATTTTAAATAATGAAGTAGCTGGTATCTCTCACTTTTTCTGTGTTTGTTGTGATAAAGCATTGCCCACGTTTGGCCAGGATGAGGAGACCGTCTTTGGTCATTGTGCAATGTATCTGCAGTTTGAAAACATTTATAAGGCTTTTCCTCTGCACATACCCAAATGCCACATGGTTAGAGGCCTCATTTTTGCTGGGATTTACTAAATTTACTCCTTAATGAGATATTTCATCATGCTCTTATGATTTGGTGTTTTATACCCCACAAACTCTTTTTATTGATCCCTGGGATAATACAAATGCGTAATTGTTGCTTGTATGTGTTTGTGTGTGTTATAAGGTTAATAAAATGTAAATAAGTAAGAGATATAGTAAAGTCAGCTTGTCATTATTGTAAAATAAACTCAGATCTGGACCGCGGTTTCAGAAACGGTCCTGTATCAAACTGATGACGTTTATTTTGCAAAAAAAAAAAGAAAAAAAGAAAAAAGTATTTATTTATTTTTGTTTAAAACCATTAATCTAATCAATTCTAATAATTACTGTTAAACATTATTGTTATAGTTGTTATTTATAATAATAATAATAATAACAGTTAATTATTAATAATTATTTTTATTAATAAAAAACAATTAATGTCATCCATTATAATAATTACTGTTAAACATTATTATTAATATTATTATTATTACTACTATACATTATTGCTGTTGTTAATAATAATAATAATAATAATAATAATAATAAAATAATAATAATAATTATTTTAATAAAAATAAAACATTATTTTAGTTATTTTAGCAATTATTTATTTATTCAGCAGCAATAAACAGTTAATGTAATCATTTTTATAACAAGTAAACATTATGTTAAACATCATTGTTATTGTTTTTAATAATATAATTATTATTATTTATTATTATTATTTGTAATAAACCATTAATATAATCAGTTATAATAATTACTGTTAGACATTATTATTGTTGTTGTTGTTGCTGTTGCTAATAATAAAAACAATAATAAAATTATATTATTTTAGTTGTTATATTATATATTAATAATATAATAATATAATATAATATATTATTTATTTATTCAACAACAACAACAATAAACAGTTAATGTAATCATTAATAATAAGTAAACATCATGTTAATGTTTTATTTATTTTTTAATAAAAATGAAATATTTTGTTGTGTTATTATTGAATTATTTATTTATTCAACAACAATAAACAATTTCATTTCATAATCATTTATAATAAGTAAACATCATGTTAAACATAAGGATTATTATTGTTATCATTATTATTATCTATAATAAACATTTAATGTAATCAATCATAGTAATTACTGTTAAACATTGTTATTATTGTTAGTAGCAGTAGTAGTAGTAGTATTGCTATTGCTGCTGTTGTTAACAATCATTTTTATTTTTATTTATTTTAATAAAAATGAAATATTATTTATTTATTTATTCAACAACAATAAACAATTATGTAATCACTTAATAATAATAATAATAATAATAAGTAAACATCATGTTAAACATAATTATTATTATTATTATAATCATTATTATTTATTATTATTATTTAAAATAAACAAGTAATGTAATCAATTATAGTAATTACTGTTGAACATTATTATTACTATTATTAGTAGTAGTAATAGTAGTATTGTTATTGTTGCTGTTGTTAATAACAACAACAACAATAATAATAACAATGTTTTATTATTATTTTTTTATAAAAATGAAATATTATTTTTGTTGTTTTAATTATTTATTTATTAAAAAACAACAATAAGCAATGTAATAATTTATAATAATAATTACTGTTTAACATTATTATTATTTTTCTAATAATATTTTAAGAATTTGTCAATAATTATCTAAAAAAAAAATTATTAAAATAATTGTATGTATGTATTTATTTTTTTGATAATTGATCGTTCTTAACTGATAAAAGATACATGTTTCCTGGGACTATGGTCAGATCTAGAGTTTGTATGCCATATTTTAGATTTGAGTTGATATTCATATTTTTGTCTCTAGAGCTCCGTCTCTCCTAAGTGAATGACTGTGTGTGCATGTGTGTGTGTTTGAATGTAAAGGAGAGACACAGTGAGAGTAAAAATGTCAGTGTGGATAGATCTGTGTTGAGTTTGGCTAAGGTGGCGTGAGGGCTGCCATCATGTTTGGCTCAGCTCCTCTTTACCCACAATGTGGCACCTGCATTAATCACAGCAGGGGTCTGAGACTCAGTTCATATGCCACTGCAATTTAGGGCCGAGAGACAGAGAGAGATCGCTGGCCATCCAACCGTCCAGCCGAACAGATTGACAAACCAACAGACTACAGCAGCCAGAGCAAACAGGAGGAAAGCCGGAGCTCCGCTGGGAATGTGGGACAGTGAGGGGCGAGCTCAGACCCGCAGTGCATCTGTTTACTCCACTGTTCTAGATTAGTTTAGAGGCAGATCACTTGGACAGAGCTGAGTCCTGTGAAATGCTGAGGCTCCTGGTGTGCTGCAGGAAATGGCCCTGCTGTCAGTAGCAATGCGGTGACCCCACAGTGAACGTCTCTGTTGTGATGGATGGCGCCAAATGCAGCCCTGTCTAAAATGCACTTAAATTGTAAAAGCACATAAAAGCATAGCTACAGTGCACATATTTGGTGTATGTCTGAGGAGATAGACCCATTTTAGTAGCTCATTGATTGACTGGTTGGTTGGTCGTCTCAGCCCCGCAGTCAGCATTCTGTTCAAGTACCTCCTCGATTCACAATAAAATTCTCCTTTGAGTCACTTTTCATGACTCATTTTTTGAATCAAAACATACAGCATGATCAGTGCAGACAAACTCACTCACAAATGACTCTGGAGTCAATTCTTTTAATGAATCATTTAAAAAGACACACAGATACAATCGTTACCGATAAATACTGAATTACCAAATTACAGTACTACTAATGAATCAATTTTAGACTGAAGCAAGCTATCCACATGACTTCAGTCCATCATGTAACGCTGCTTTTTTGTAATAAACAAATTCATCATTAAGATGATGGCTTCAATGGCTTAAAATCATTGCGAGCTCCTATCCATAATATCACTTTCTTCAGCCAAAAAATCATCTCTTGTTTGAATCAGGAGAGAAATATGCACCGATCAAGCACCACTTACAAGCAAAAACAGTCCGAAAACATATCTAAACGATTAGTAGATTGTAATGGACTTTTTACTTAGGGAAAGGAAGTATTATTATGGATTATGGACTATATTTTTTGCCAGAAGTGATTGATTTCGTACAAACATTCAGCTTTATGCTTTTTAAGACAATAATTGATGGACTTGAGTCATGTGGATTACTACTTACAGATTATTTTGATGTTTTTATCAGCTGTTTGAACTCTAATTCAGAGGATCCGTTGGTGAGCAGGTGACGTAATGCTAAATCTTTCCATATTTTCAGCAAATATTCATTTTGGGGTGGAATTTTCTTTACTTCAGCTGATTTATTATTGTGGCATTTTCCTTTTGTAAGACTACAGGTTTGGAATGACATGAGGTTGAGTAATTAATGGCAGAATTTTCATTTTTTCATTTCGAACACAACACACACAGCTAAATAGGTATTTTGCATGCTACGGAGTACATGAGAGCAACAATTTTTAAAGGAAGGTTTGGAATCTCATTCTGACGGCACCCATTCACTGCAGAGGATCCATTGGTGAGCAAGTGATGTAATGCTAATTTTCTTCATATTTTCAGTAAATCTTTATTTTTGGGTGGAATTTTCTTTAATTTGGATGATTTATCATTGTGGCATTTTCCTTTTTAAATAAACCCAGCCTGGATGGCATATAAAAGTAAACACTTTACATCTTGGTCAGGTTGTCTCTTGTAGGCAGTTCTTGGCCAGAACTTCTGATGCATGCATAAGGTTTGTGAAAACAGATTTTGAGAAATTCAGCATTACATCATTTGTTCACCAACGGATCCTTTGTAGTAAATGGGTGCCGTCAGAATAAAAATCTGATAATAACACCAAAATAATCCATAAGCTACAAGCAAGAACAGTCCAAACACGTCTAAACAAATTTGTTGGTAGATTCTGATGGAATTTTTCACTGGAGGAAGCGTTATTATGGATTATGGATTTATATTTTGGCCAGTAGTGATAGTTTGAAGTTAAAACTTGATGTATTTCTTACAAACATTCAGCTTTTCACTTCACAAGACATTAATTGATGGACTGGAGTCAGGTGGATTACTTGTGGATTATTGTGATGTTTTTATCAACTGTTCTGATGGCACCCATTCACTGCAGAGGATCCATTGGTGAGCAAGTGATGTAATGCTAAATTTCAACATATTCTCAGTAAATCTTCATTTTTGGGTGAAATACCCTGTTGAAAAATGTTAGGTATGTTTTGAAGCATGGTTGCTGGTTTGAGCTGGTCCTTAGCTGTTCATAAGGTGGTTTAAAAGAGAAGTCCACTTCCAGAACAAAAATTGACAGACAATGTACTCACCCCCTTGTCATCCAAGATGTTCATGTCTTTATTTCTTCAGCCATAAAGAAATTATGTTTTTTGAGGGAAACATTTGAGGATTTTTCTCCATATAATGGACTGATATGGTGACCAAATTTGAACTTCCAAAAGGCTGTTTAAATGCGGCTTCAAACGATCGCAAATGCAGTTGTAAACGATCCCAGCTGAGGACGAAGGGTCTTATCTAGTGAAACGAACGGTTATATTCATACAAAAAATACAATTTATATACTTTTTAATGTCAAACACTCATCTTGTCTCACTATGCCTGAACTTTTTTTTTTCCGGTTCATGACAGTTAGGGTATGTCGAAAAATTCATGTTCTCCCTCAACTTCAAAATTGTCCTATATCGCTGTTTTACCATTTTTGTTAAGGGTGTTTGATCTTCTTTGCATGTTCACTTGGCAAAGACTGGGTCGGTACTTCTGCAGCGATGTAGGATGATTTTGAAATGACTTTTGAAGTTGAGGGAGAAAATACGATTGGAGTTTTTCGACATACCCTAACTGTCTTGAGCCAGAATACACAGTTCAAGGGAGAGCAAGACAAGATGAGCGTTCGAGATTAAAAAGTATTTAAATAGTATTTTTTTAACCAGATAGTAAAGTTCGTCAAGACAAACTTTAGGTTGGCTTGAGAAAGCCGGACCAGAAAGTTTGAAAAAGTTTTAAAAGTTTAAAATGTTAGCATGTTTCTAGCATGATTAGCAAGTTGTTAGCATGTTGCTAGCATGTTTCTAGCATGATTAGCATGTTGTTAACATGATTCTAGCATGATTAGCAAGTTACTAGCATGTTGCTAGTCTGTTTCTAACATGATTAGCAGGTTGCTAGCATGTTTCTAACATAATTAGCAAGTTGCTAGCATGCTTCTAGCACGATTAACGTTAATGTTAAGCTGTTAGTATGTTGCTAGCATGTTTCTAGCATGATTATCAAGTTGCTAGCATGTTTCTAACATGATTAGCAGGTTGCTAGCATGTTTCTAACATAATTAGCAAGTTGCTAGCATGCTTCTAGCACGATTAACGTTAATGTTAAGCTGTTAGTATGTTGCTAGTATGTTTTTAACATGATTAGCAAGTTGCTAGCATGTTTCTAGCATGATTAGCAAGTTGTTAGCTTTTTTTTTTTTTAAAAAAGTATTTAAATAGTATTTTTTAAATTAAAATAACCAATCGTTTCGCTAGATAAGACCCTTCTTCCTCGGCTAGGATCGACTAGCTCCTGCTCAGGACCAGCACATGACCAGCTAAGGACCAAGCAGCCATGCTTCAAAACATACTTAACCAGCATACGCTGGATTTTTCAGCAGGGTATAATTCAGCTGATGTTTTTATCGTGGCATTTTCCTTTTCAAATAAACCCGGCCTGAATGGCATGTAAAAGTAAATACTTCACATCTTGGTCACGTTGTCTCCTGTGGCCAGTTTTTGGCCAGACCTTTCGATGCATGTAAGAATCTGGATATGTGAGATTAATTGATTAATCACTGCATAGTTACTTCATCCAAATAAGGAAGAATGAACAGTTTTAATTCTTTATTATACACTGCTCTTTTTCTTCTAAATGATATTTCCAAGCACAGTTTGCCAATTAACCTTAACGTGCTTTTCTAAACAACAAACGAATATGGTATATTACTTTCTTAGAAATGTATTGCTATGCTCAGTTATTTAATTATTTTCATGTTGAATTTAAAAATCCTTTACCTTTGTAATTGCTTCCGTTTGCTGCCGTGTCTGCCTTGTTTTTTTGTTCTGAAAGTGATTAATCTTAAAAGAATGAACAGTGTTTGTTAGAGGGAAGTGTGGAGAAGATTATGCCCTTTCATTCAAGTGATGAATGCTTCCTGGCAAAGCATCCTTCTTCTTTTTTGGAACGTGTAACAGTGAAGTGATTGCAAGGTTCGCAGGAAACATCCTCGGTCTTAATTCGTATTCTATAGAATGTGCTCAGAGCTCGCTTCTTTCAGCAGGCACTGCAAGAACAATGGCCCATTCTTGAATACATGCCCGGGTACAACTTTTACTTTGCTTTTTTTGTTCATTTCTGAATTATGGTTGTTGAATCTGAACATAATAGCTTCTTTTTGAATGAATCGCACACAGTGCATTAGAGTATTTTTAAAAAATGCACAGCAAATCAGTGTGGTCACAATATGGGACGAATTCCAAAGCGCATAACGGACACAACCGATGTATATTACGTTTTGGTTTTTCTAACAGCTTTTTTGTAATCCTTACAAGTGCACATAATGAGATCTCTCTTTTGACCCTGGAACATTACTTTCAAAAATCTGCCACATAAGGGATGTCCGAGGAAATGAATGCTGCATTATTTATGCGCTACGGCACTGAATTTATGATACAGAAACACGGTCACAGAGTCATCTTTTGTCTTCCTTAATTCGTGACTGTCATATGGAGGCTTATAATAGATATGTTGTAGCAGAAGCCTCCCTATGGCAATGTATACACTTCTTTTATAGGTGCTGGGAAGCTACAAGGATATCACACTGCAAAGATGTGCAATTATTTTATGAGTTGCTTTGTCCTCCTGCCAGGATCTACCAGCATCTGGCCGTGTCAGCACTTCTGTGTTCTCTTAGACATAAAACGGCCTGAACTTTATGCCTTGAACTGGAAGCTGGTTTGGTAGGTTACACAGTTTCCTTTTCAAGTTCGGTTCTGTTCCTTTTAAAGCTGATTCTAAATAGTATTTTCAATTTTTCACATTATTCAGAACTTTCTTTGAAGCTTATCGCTGGAAAAGCATCTCTGTTAAACTGGGTTAACTGTACAGGCGCCCTTTCGCTAAAATTAACATTTACTACAGCGAACAGTGATTTCACAAGCAGATAAATCTGGCTGCTTTATCAGTTCAAGCACATTTAACTGATAAATCTGAACGGGCATCACATGGTGCTCTGCCCCGTTCTGGCAGAAAGAAAATAATAGATCAGCATAATGTTGTATCAGGTGCAATATTCAATTCCAGAATGAGCTTCCAGGGCAATAAATCATTTCTTTTCATGATCTTAAAATGCAATTCTTGAAATGTGAGTCGACTCAACTCTCTGGAGTCTATTGAAGAGGCGTTTTAATAAGACAAACAGCAAATTAAAGTACTTAATTAGCAATATAGTGAATAAAGGCTTCATGTAGCAAGAGAAACTCAATATTTGATGAATTTTAAAGGAACACTTGGTCCCAAAATGTCAAAATTATTCATTTACTCACAGGCGGCAAATTCCAAAAGGTCTGACTGAGGTAAGGCTGTTCTCGGCAGGTTCATGAGCACTGAACGGCCGCTGATGCCTAAAAACATTGACGCAAAATTTCAAATAGATATTATCTTTATTAACAAACCCCATTTTTGAAGTCTAAAAAAAGTACATCGTCCCAAAAACATTTTGTGACACCAAAACAGTATTATTTATTAAAATATAGTGGTTTTGAGCATCCACCATGACATTCACTATGAGAAATCAAACCATTTACAGTGAAATGGCTGAAGTTCTAATATCACTAGAATATTGCACTCCTCTCAGCCAATCAGATTTGAGGACCAGAAAGAACAGTTTGTGTGTGTGTGTGTGTGTGTGTGTTTGTGTGTGTATATATATATATATATATATATATATATATATATATATATCAGCGGTTGTGTTAACCGAAAATTGTCCATCATTGACAGAATTTTTTTTATCAGTGACGGAAAAAACTGAAGGCCATCCATCACTTTGACAGATTACTCTGAGGGTGATCTATTGTAAATTCTAGCTGTAAATTAGCCCATTATTTACTTACCTTCCAGGCATCCTAGGTGTATATGACTTTCTTCTTTCAGATGAATACAATCAGAGTTATATTAAAAATGATCCTGGCACTTCCAAGCTTTATCATGGCAATAGGCGGGTGTTTCTCTTCAACAGGTTAAAACAAGTCCAATAAAGTGCATCCATCCATAATAAAAAGTGTTCCACACAGCTCCGGGGAGTGAATAAAGACCTCCTGTAGCAAATCGATGCGAAAAAAATCGAAAATATCCATATTTAAAATGTAATCATTTTTTTTCTAGCTTCCGCTAACTGTTGTACACAGAAGACTTCCGGGCGGATGACACTGGACGTCTCCGTTGCGCATGCGCCGGTGAGTCCCGAAAAAAGCCAACTTTTGTTTACAGAAGCAAAGGAAGTGAAGTTTAGCTTTAGCAAAGGAAAACAAGTCTCCTCTTGGGTTATATTGAAATCCTCCAACATTTTTCTTAACAAATCCTCGTTTTGTGCTTCTAATTCGGGACAGTTGTTTTGTTTACCTCTCTTCACTGTGCGTTAGCGGCACATGCGCAATGCCGACGTCCTACCTCATCCGCCTGGGTGGCTTCCGTGTACGACCAGTTGGCGCAAGCTAGATCAAAGTGATTACTATGTTTGACATATGAATATTTTTCTTCCAAAAACACATTGATTCAATACAGAAGACCTTTATTCACCCCCAGAGCCGTGTGAGGCACTTTTATTATGGATGGATGCACTTTATTGGATTTGATTTGACCTGTTAAAGAGAAACACCCGCCCATTGCCATAAAGCTTGAAAGAGCCAGGAAATTTTTATTATAACGCCAACTGGATTAATCTGAAAGAAGGAAGTCATATACACCTACACTGTAAAAACCTGGCTGCCTTAAAATTTTGAGTTCCGTCAACTCAAAAAACGTTTATTCAACTTGAAATGTTAAATTATACTAAGTGACAACTTAGATATTTGAGTTGAATCAACTTCAAATTTTAAGGCAGTTGGGTTACTTACCCATCTGTTAAGTTTAGCAGACACAAATATCTAAGTTGTTACTTAGTACAACTTAACATTTCAAGTTGAATAAACTTATTTTAGTTGACTGAACTTAAAATTTTAAGGCAGCAGGGTAACAAATTATTTTAAGCTGACTCAACAAATTGTGTTTTTTATTTTTTACAGTGTAGGATGGAGAGTGAGTAAATGCTGGGCAAATTTTTTTATGTTTTTGGGTGAACTAACCCTTTAAAGCACAAGTGAAACTACAAGCATGCGTGTCAGATCAACGTCACGTTTAGCAGCGGCAGCTCTTTAAGTAAAAGCAGTCAGATAACCTAAAACGCAGCTTTTGTGATGTCTGTTAATCAAAGAACAAAAGAAATAAAAAGGAAATCAATAACTTTTGTAGCTTTAAGGACTCATCTATATTTAATTTAGTTTTTAGTGATTATTCAATCTCTGATTATTTTAAACTTGCTGAAGGACACAGGTAAATAATGGGTGTATGTGAAGAGTTTCAAGTTCACTTAAGTTGACTTAAATTAGTTCTTTTATAACAAAGTTTAATAAAAATACCTAATTTGAAAGCTAACCTAAAGCAACAGCTTCAGCTTATAACGTCTTAAATTTCACTCTGTCCCTCACATAAATCCGTTGTTTGCCTTCAGAAGACTCTGAATGCAGTGCATGAGTCATATGGAGCACTTTTATGCTGCTTTTATAGTCTTTTTGGAGCTTTTTTGGTTGTTCAAAGAGAAATCTCCTTTTGTGTTCCACAGAAAAACTAACAGCGTACGGGTTTGGAACAACATGAGGGTGAGTAAATAATGACAGAATTTTCATGTCTGGGTGAATTATTACTTTACATACTTTTTCTTTCATATCACACCAGTGTCTGTCCAACAAGGCCGTGCTGAGTCTAGTTTGCTCCTTAAGTCATTAAGAAGATGTGAGATGCACCTAAAAAGGTCAAAAACTAATTAGGTCTCAGCAGCGATTTAGACCATTTAACTCCACAATTCATGATTCAACTGCACATCAAGCATCCCTGCTGAGAAAACTGAGACGTCTATGGTCAAAATAGGAAAAAAAGAAATAAGGAAGTGTAAGGTTGTAGTTTGATTGCACAAGCCTGTTTTTCTTCAAAGTTTAAACACGTCTTTTTGTTGTTGTTTTGCAGTCCACAATGCAGTTTTGACTCTTTCAAAGTGTTTCCAAGCATGAAATGTGTATTTTTAAACCGTAAAATATATGAATGTGGCCGAACAAAACTGTTTACATGCAAAAACCTGATTTGCACAAGCACTCCCACATAATGTGTAAGCTCGCGTATTTGAAGTCGGACTTCAAATAGACGCCCTGCACCGCTTGCAACATGGTTTCCCACACAAACTGTTTGGCTTCTCTTCAGATCAGGATACAGTTGCATTCCCGGGTGGGGTGGCTGCGAAAGAACGAAAGGAAAGGAAAATGCAAATGCCTGGAGAACAGTGCAAGGGGGCAAGGCTACTGTTTGCTGCAGTGCTCTTCACTGCATTTTTTGAGGAACATCGGCGGCGTTCATGAGTGAACTGAGGTGAAGATGTTTACATAATCAACCGGTTTACCCTTCAGCACTGAAAATAAATCAGCTGCAGAAACCCTATTTCTTTTTCATTGCAAACTAAGTGGGATCATGAATCTTTTTCCTGCGAGTAGGTGAAGCTCTGAGTCTGTTTCTGAGCTTCTTGAAAGGATGAGGGTTTTAATTAAGCACTAGTGATGCTTTTGTTGAAGTCTATCTGCGGATTGTTTTTTGTTGGATGGTTTTTGTGTGAGGCTCTGATAAGAGACAAATTATTTTATTTAGCTCAGACTGCTTTAAGATTCTGCTTTCTTCTTTCTCTGAAGACTTCGTATACTGAGCTTTTGAGTGAATTCATTTCCATCTAAAGTATTTCTTACACTGAAATGCATACCAGTACATCACATACATCGCACCTACAGCACCGTTTGCGTTTCTTTCTTAACGGTTTATTGAAATATACATGAAATAAGCATTTACGGACTCGACTTTTATGAGTATTGGCCTATAACGTTTCAGCGCAGATGTAAATGTTGATATCTTCTGGAACGGATATCAAAATGCATGTAAAAAATAATGGGATTTTTTATATATTCTTCTCACTGGGAGAAAGAGATCATGATCTGTGCAAATCAATGATTGAAATGGTATCAGACAATATAGCCATGCAAAGAAATCAATGTATGTGCAAGAGTCAAGCCTGGATTGTTACACATCAGGTGGGACTTTTCAAATATATATATGAATATTTTGTAGATATAGATAGCTGAAAAATGATTATGTTTACTAAAGATGGCAGAGGCTTTGTATCCAGTGTACATGATGAAATAGTGTGACTTTTGGTTTGGTGGATGGGCTTGTTTTGTAAATGTCAGGTCAGGATAAATTGTCACATTTTTATTGAGTCGTTAAACATTTTATATATTGCCCTTTCAGATAATTTGCTTAATATATATATATATATATATATATATATATATATATAAGCACACGCTACTGCTTAGTCAACTAATGGAAACTGCATTGGACTCTGATTGCAGTCACTTTGTTTTTACTGATGGTCACAGATCAGAGGTTGGTCCGATTAGTACTGGTGTCCCCCAGGGCTCAGTTCTTGGTCCTTTGCTTTTTTTTAGCCTTTTTTTTTTCCCACTCTCCTGACTTTAACTACCATTTTTATGCTGATGACACCCAGATTTACACTGGTCAGTCAAAAGTTTTTTGGACAGTAAGATTTTTAATGTTTTTTAAAGAAGTGTCTTCTGCTCACCAAGCCTATATTTTATTTGATCCAAAATACAGCAAAAGCAGTAATATTGTGAAATATTTCTACTATTTTAAATAGCTGCTTTCTATTTGAATATATTTTAAAATGTAATTTATTCCTGTGATCAAAGCTAATTTTTTAGCATCATTACTCATTAGTCTTTTGTGTCACATGATCCTTCAGAAATTATTCTAATATGCTGATGTGCTGTTCAAGAAACATTTTTTATTATTATTATCAGTATTTAAAACAGCTGATTTTTTTTTTTTTTTCAGATTTCTTTGATGAATAGAAATATTTTCAAAAAAATCACCATTCAAAAGCACTTAATGTTTTTGTATTTTTTATGGGAAAGAAACTATAAAAAATACTTTTATTTAGCAAGGATGCTTTAAATTGATCAAAAGTGATGTT
Source organism: Cirrhinus mrigala (assembly GCA_036247105.1). Classification (NCBI taxonomy): domain Eukaryota; kingdom Metazoa; phylum Chordata; class Actinopteri; order Cypriniformes; family Cyprinidae; genus Cirrhinus; species Cirrhinus mrigala. The sequence goes on from CM070021.1 coordinate 18,410,181, forward strand.
ACAAAATGTTACAAAAGATTTCTATTTCAGATAAATGATGTTCCTCTGAACATTCTATTCATCAAAGAAACCTGAAAAAATTCTGCTCAGCTGTTTTCAACATAATAATATTAATAAATGTTTTTTAAGGAGCAAATCAAAATATTATAATGATTTCTGAAGGATCATGTGATTGTAGTAATGATGCTAAAAATTCAGCTTTGAAATCACAGGAATAAATTACATTTTAAAATATATTCAAATAGAAAACAGTTATTTTAAACAGTAAAAATATTTCTAATTTTTTTTTTTTGCTGTACTTTGGATCAAATAAATGCAGGCTTGATGCGCAGAAGAGTCTCCTTTAAAAAAACATTAAAAATCTTACTGTTCAAAAACTTTTGACTGGTAGTGTACATAGTCATGTAATTCATAGATAATCTACATAATCTATAGAAAAAGTCACAGTAGTAAACTCACCTTGATAAATATTCAATAAAAATTGTAACAACTAGCCTCAGTCTCACCTACACCACATTACGCTCTTCATATATAATCAGATCTTTAGAAATACGCTGCTGAAAAATAACTCTGACAGTTGACTCTAAATTCACCTCTTCAATTGTTGCATAATGCATTGTTTTATCAGCAGTGATTAGTAAATTGTTTTGACAACATTATTAGTCCATGACTCATGTCTTGTCAGCTGCATTTAAATGGTAATGACACAGAATCCTGCATGATAGATGCAGCAGAGATATTATCAACTGTAGTTCGTTCAGCAGTAAAAGCTGTGCACCAGGCATTTTGTGAATCATATTGACCCGCTGTAAGTCAAGCAGTCTCTAATATGATCAGCACATTGTAATATCAGCCACAACTGCAGATTTATGTGCTGAAAATAGCATTCTCGTGGTTTCAAAGATCAGGAATAAATGAAATCGCTGCATCTTAATTTAAATGTTTTAATGTCGAGGAAATGCTGTCCTGTTAATGTCTTATCCCTAATAAGTCAATTTCATTTTTTGCGGTTTTCACAATACACGCACAATGTAGTTTTAAAGAAAATCATGTTGTTCAGCAGGAGCCCATTTTCTTCTTGCAAGGCAAAAATGATAATAAATGTAAATATGTATGCCAAATATTATCTTAGATAGTATGTATAATACAAGTTATGTGAATAAATATGACTGTTAGATGAGCAGGCAGTGGCCAGTTCGCCATTCGCTGTCTGGCTGGCACCTGCTGTTGTTGGCAGATGACATGATGAGATGGAAGTTAGAAACAAAACTGAAAATAAATGAGATAATGTTTGTGGAATTGATATTCGTTTATATTACACATAATCAAACCGACCTGACTGAACATGTTTGAGAGATCTGTTAGACGTATGTCTGGCTAACATGAATTTCAGACCGAAAGCTCTATTGTAACTCCGATCTGCAATTTTAATTGGCATAATATTTTATCTTTTGATGACTGGGTTGTTCACACAGCAGATTCTAAACCAGAACATGTGCAACAATATTTCAGCCTCTGAATTTTCTGACATTCTGCAGGCGATTACACGCTTTTTAGGGAGCTCTGCAATCAGCCCTTACATCAACTGCTGGAGCGTGATTGAGCTGATGAAATTGGTTTACACGAGCATAGCTCTAAGTAGTAAGCTGTAATCTATGTGATATATCTGTTAGCATATGATTGATGGTGCCATTGCACACAACATGGTTAAAGCAGTACACGTGAATCACCCCCACAAATGAAATGAAAATGTCAAAACTATGCTATTACTGGAATTAAAGCAATTGTTCAATCCAAAAAATCCAAAAAGGGTGAGTGAATGAAAATTGTCATCATTTACTCCCCCTTATGTTGTGAAAATTACCCCATGTTTTACTCACACTGAAGTCATCCTAGGTGTATATGACTTTCTTCCTTCAGACGAATACAATCGGAGCTATATTAAATAATGTCCTGGCTCTTCCAAGCTTTATAATGGCAGTGAATGGGTGTTTAGATTTTGAAGTCCAATGCATATAAACTGTAATTTCTAGCTTTCGCTAACTGTTGTGTATGCGTTATGATGGATAGATGCACTTTTTTGAACTTCAAAGTCTCAACACCCATTCACTGCCATTATATAACTTGGAAAAGAGAGGACATTTTTTAATATAACTCTGATTGTATTCGTCTAAAAGAAGAAAGTCATATACACCTAGGATGGTTTGAGGGTGAGTAAATCATGGTAATCTGGATTTTTGGGTGAGCTATCCCTTTAAATTTAGGTATGGAGTAGGATTAAGGGATCTAAAAATGGTATTGCAAAATGAGGCATTAATATGTGCTTTGTAAATACAAATAAATAGCCAATATGCTAGTAATATGCAGCTAGTTAATAGTGAGAATCGGTCCCTAAAGGAAAGTTGTTGTTTTTTTCTTGCTGTAGTAAACACTACATTTTTACACACATTTTTGGGTGAATTGTCCCTTAAAGCATTTTTTCATAAGTAGAAAGGGTCACTCCTGTGTATTTATGTCAGTTACCAATGTTTTTGTTAACTGAAGCAAAGCTGAAATAAAAGATTTAAAATAAAATCTACTCTGTTAGATGGAAAAACTGAAAACTAAAAAATAAATTGAAAACTAAAAAGGTTGCCACTGAACTAACTGAAATAAAATAAGTAGAAGTGCCAGAATTGCAGAAACTTAAATAAATTGAATATAAATAAATAAATATAAATATAAATATATATATATGAGTATTTATACAGTTGAATACAGTTTATACAATTGAAGTCAAAAGTTTACAGAAATCATTATAATCTGCAAAAGGCTAATTATTTTACCAAAATAAGAGGGATCATACAAAATGCATGTTATTGTTTATTTAGTACTGACCTGAAAAAGATATTTCACATAAAAGATGTTTACATATAGTCCACAAGAGAAAATATTAGTTGAATTTATAAAAATGACCCATTTCAAAAGTGTACATACACTTAATTCTTAATATTGTGTTGTTACCTGATTGATCCACAGATTTTTTTATTTTTATTTATTTTTTTTTTTTTTTTCATTGATAATTCTCATAAGTCCCTTGTTTGTCCTGAACAGTTAAACTGCCCGCTGTTCTTCAGAAAAAAAAAAATTCAGGTCCCACAAATTCTTTGGTTTTCTAGCAATTTTTGAACCCTTACCAACAATGACTGTATGATTTTGAGATCAATCTTTTCACACTGAGGACAACTGGAGGACTCATACGCAAGGTTCAATGCTCACTAATGCTTCAGAAGGAAAAACCATGCATTAAGAGCTGGGGGGTGAATACTAAATAAACAATAACATGCATTTTATACAATCCCTCTTATTTTGGTAAAATGATTAACATTTTGCAGATTCTGCAGGTGTATGAAAACTTTTGACTTCAACTGTATATACTAGTAAACTAATAAAAATGACAAAAACACATAACAAAATTACTAAAACGAATTAAAAACTGAAAATATAAAAAAGTAATTCAAATTATAATATACAATACAATCTAAAATAATGCTGCAAGCACCTCTTTCTAGCAATGAGTGTTTTCCCCACTGTTGGATCAATCACATCTCTCGGCAGTGACAGTTGTTCACAGATTTATACACACCACAATGAGCTGCCAAATAGGGATTACAATTTATACTGGCACTAATAAATTAGTTTACCCTCAACCAAAATACAGCTTTTTACTGAAACCGTTACAAATAACGGTGATATAGTGTCAATACAACTCAGTTAAGTATTTGAGGAATTGGATAGTTTACCCAAAAATGTACGCTTTGTCCGTATTTATTCAGGTTTTTCATTTACTCACTCTTTCTTTGTCCTGTGGGACACAAAAAGAGATGTTCAGCAGAATGTTCTGGCTGCTGTTTTTCATACTATGAATGAGATTGGCTCCAAAATCAACTAAAAAAGTTATTTAATAAGTTAAATAAATGCAAAGTAGTTCATATGAGTCAGTCTCCATAGTCCAGTTTTTATTTCAGTAAATATTAAATTAATGATTGGTTTTTCTTACAGAATTATCATTTCTTGGCTGATTTATTCCTTTAAGGCGATATCAGGGGATTCTCAGAGTTCTACACTACGAACTAAAGTTGAAAAATAAACAATGAAACATCATTTACATTTCTGAGAGCCATGTCCAAATGTGCGTTGCCCGCTAGTTTAGTCATTCGGATTGTCTTTGATTCTGATCAAAAGCCTCAAGTCAGAAAGCTGGCCGGAGAAAGTCTGAAACACACGCAATTATAAATGCGTCCCGATGGGTGATGACTTTTTGAACTGCAGCAGACCTAAAACATTCAAATAGAATAGCAGCCTCAAATTACGCACCAATGAATTACTCACAGGCTCAACCGACTGTGAAACTTTTGCCTGATTACATCACGTCGTTCAAAGAGCCTGAAAGAGTTCATTGCTTATTATCTAATTGGTCTCTTCTGACCACAGCTGTCCTTGTTATACGATCACACAGGCCTGCTGTCCCTGTCACAGCAGAGGCTTCAGATACTGTCGACAAACCTGCTTTTCAGAAGCTGATGGAAGGATCCAGTTTTTCAAAGCACCAGATAAAAAGCCTCAACATCAATATACATGCGCCTCAATGAGAAAAATAAGTGTCATTACTACTAATCCCGTATTATGACTTGATGACTCAGATATTTTGCCGCTTTTAGAGAGGGAAAGAGGGAAAAAGGAGGTATTAGTCATCTTTATCACGCTTTCATTAGCGTTTGTAATCCCACTAGAGGAAGACGGGGCATGGAAGGAGCCGAACCCACCATGTTGCCAAAGGGATTTATCCACCGACTTCATTTTCTCCATTAAAAGGCATTTAACCAGGCGCTGATTGCTGGTAAATTAATCACAAACTCTTAATTCCTCAAAAGAGGCACAATATGTTTGAGATTCGCACAACTTCTAGTCTCGAGACGCCAAACTTTCCGATATCTTTGTGCAGGTCCGATGACGCTGATAAGACAAGCTTATTTTGCCCTTCATGTCTGCTTCACCGCGTTCAGTTGAGATTAGTCTCTTTATAAATACGTCTATGAATATGCATTCGTACTGTTTATTTTTAAACCCTTTCATTGTTTGAAATTCTGAATTTTATGGAAAGCCAATTAACAGAGCAAGTGTAAATGTGCTTGTATGCAGGTATTACGATTACAGCTTATTAAGACAGTCGAACTTGTCTGTCATCTCACTGCTTTTAAATATTTGTTTCTAAAAATACAAACGACTACAAAGGCAGTCATTGTCATTTTATTGCTGTGGCTGCGCATTGTGTTTACTTAAAGGCTTAAAGTTGAGCGCCAATGCTGTCTTTAAATTTGACGTCCATTAATTATTCAGGTTTGCGTGTAATATTATCTGCAAATTGTATAAAAACCGACGAAGGCAGTGCTGAACACTTTGAAGCTTCTTTTGAATGTGCTGATATCATGAGAAAAGGCTGATATGAGGGGAAATGCTACTGCTGCAATTTTCGATTTGGACCCAATGTGCGTATATGAGAGAGAGACGTATTCAGAGGCCAGCCGTGCTCAAACACTTCTCTGATTTTCATATTGACTCAATTTTAGAAGTGAGCAGAGATAGGCGTTTTTTTCCCCCTCAGACCCTAATAGCAAATCCTGAAAAGATCATTGCGAATAGAGGAGGCTGCTGGCAGCCGCCTACGGCGCGACCCGAAAGGACCCCGAATATTGAGCCTGTCTGCATATCTGCGCCGCAATCGGTGCTGCCCATGTGACTCCAGAACTTAACGCTTGATAGACTGATATTTTAAAGTCCTCCAGTGGGAAAACACTCACAGGAGGAGTTAAATCGTGTTGCAGATTCTCAGTCAGAGGAAAATGGTGCCAAGTGTTCTTCCCAAGTCCTCAGAGCGGAGGATTGAATCCGTGCCCTCTTTTAGCACGGTGCGCGAGCCAATCCCCTCACCGGCGGTGGAGTCGGGACTTTTATGTGACCCTGCGTTACGGACTGCTGCATTTCTATCAAAGCTGCTCGTTCTGCTTATCTTCTTGCCGGATCTTCAAAAAGATGGAGATCTCAGCTGTGGATGTTTATTTCAGTTGCAAATGAAGCTGAACCCCTTATGAAGCGTTCGGGTATGTGGACGTCCTGTGGAGGCAGTGTGGGACACAGCTTTTGGCCTTTTAATAACGTTTCCTATCTAGGCTCATCCTGGGAAAAAGAAGTATAGGAAGTGGATTGCGGGGGCCTGTGAATAGCAAATGAAACTTCTCAGCCTAGCAGTCCGCTATATATAAACAGGTCTGGAGGTTGCTGGGTATCCTGCATCACATTCAGCAAAATTGTGTGTGTGTGTGTGTGTCTGTGTATGTGTGTGTATATATAAATATACAGTAGAAGTCAAAAGTTTACATACACCTTGCAGAATCCCTTTGATTCTTAATACTGTGTTGTTACCTGAATGATCCACAGCTGTGTTTTTTTGTTTAGTGATAGTTGTTCATGAGTCCCTTGTTTGCCCTGAACAGTTAAACTGCCCACTGTTCTTCAGAAAAATCCTTCAGCTCCCACTAATTCTTTGGGTTTTTCAGCATTTTTGTCCATTTGAACCCTTTCCAACGACTGTATGATTTTGAGATCCATCTTTTCACACTGAGGACAACTGAGGGACTCATATGCAACCATTACAGAAGGTTTAAACAAAAGGAAAAATAATGCAGAGCCAGGGGGTGAAAACTTTTGAACAGAATGAAGATGTACATTTTTCTTATTTTGCCTAAATTATATATATATATATATATATATATATATATATATATATATATATATATATATATATATATATATATATATATATATATTTTCATTTAATACTGCCCTTCAAAAGTTATAGAAGATTCTTACATGTATCCCAGAAATTCCAAAAGTTTTCAACCCTGGCTCTTAATACATTGTGTTTCTTTCTGGAGCATCAGGGAGTGTTTGAACCTTCTGTAATAGTTGCATATGAGTCCCTCAGTTATCCTCAATGTGAAAAGATGAATCTCAAAATCATACAATCATTGCTGGAAAGGGTTCAAATACACACACAAAAAAAGAAAGAAAAAACAAAGAATTTATGGGACCTGAAAGATTTGTTCAGGACAAACAAGGGACTAAACAAAAGAAAACAACAAAAAAAAAACACACAGCTGTTGATCATTCAGGCAACAACACAGTATTAGGAATCCAGTGTATATAAACTTTTGAATGCAGTCATTTCGTATAAATTCAACTTTTATTTTCTCTTGTCGACTATACGTCTTGAAATATCTTATTCAGATCAGAACTAAATAAAAACATGCAAAATGCATTTTGTATCTCTTATTTTGCTAACATAATTACCATTTTGCAGATTCTGAAAGGTGCATGTAAACTGTATATATATATATATATATATATATATATACATAGACATAGTATATATATATATATATATATATATATAGACACAACAGTGGTCTGAGGAGTGTGATATTCTAGTGATATCAGAACTACAACCGTTTCACCATTTGTAATTTTATAAAAAATACTGTTTTTGTGTCACAGAATGTAGTTTTAAGAGTTTTCTTAGGTGAGAATGTACTTGTTTAGATTTCCCATATATAAAGAGAATGTCTATTTGAAAACTAGCTTCGGTGTTTTTGGAGATGTGAGCTCCAGGGCGTCAGCGGCCCATCAGCCCTCATGAATCTGCAGAGAGCAGCCTTACCTCAGCCAGTTCTTGTGGAATTTGCCATTGGCTCTGATGTCTCTATAGTGGTTAAACATGAAATATATTTGTTTTGGGTAAGTCTAATGGGCAGTCTTTGGTTTCATTAATCTATTATTTGTTCCAGAGTAAATAGTTTTGGCTGAGGGCAAAGTCTTTTCATATTATATTTTATGTCAGTTTAATGCTGTGTATTCGAGCGCTGCCTTTGTACTTTTGACTGAATTTCCTAGCAGCTTTTATGATGGCTGTATACAGACGAACCCAAAAATACCTGATAAAAATGGTGATAATAATTCACAGAACAATGATAAATGTGGCCACACCTTTATATCTGCTTTCTGAGTTAATATGTAAAAGCCTTTCATTAAAAGAGAATCTGTTTTTCCCTTGTCATCTTCGATCTTTTTCAGATGTGGGCTGTTGAAATCTTTGTTGTTTGTTACTTATTGGTCTTGATAAGCAGCCCATTGTAATTCATCCCATCATCTTTGCAGGCGGTTTTCTGCAGGATGCACTTCCCTCACTGATTCGGAGTATTGCGATTCATCACCATGCTTACTGACGTGTACACCAAGGTGCCCCGCAGCAGCTGCTTAAATCTGCTGCAATCAAATTGCATTAAACTTTAAATATTCTCAGATTCCAGTCTAATTAATCACTTGTTTGAGGGTCCTAAGATTGGGTCTCTAATGAGGGGTGTTATGAATGACTGCGAGCAGTGGGAGAACCCTAGCAAAACAGCTCTTCACTTTAATCACACGCACCCCAACATAAACGCCTTGACTAGATTAGATTCATATGAAATTGTTCATTTGTGCTACGCTTTTCCAGAGATCAAGAGAATGGAGCTCTCTCAAAGTTCACATCCAATAATTGTTCTTTACTACTGTATATTTAACCAAAGAAAAAAAAAAAAAAAAACAAACAAAAAACAAGCAAACTTGATCACTTCTTCAGTATTTCTCTTTTGTTTTCTGTGTACATTGAGCTAAATTTTTTCCTGTGTACAAAGTGCTATACTTGCAATCCATCTGAGATGTGCCTTGGCAGGCATTTACAGGCTATTATTATTAGTAGTAGCAGTAGTAGTAGTAGTAGTAGTAGTAGTAGTAGCAGTAGTAGTAGTAAGAATGTGTTTGTTTTTAATTTATTTATTGTTTCTTTGTTTGGTTGGTTATTTATTCCAAAATAATAATACATATTATTATTATTGTTAAGAATGTGTTTGTTTATTTTTTTCATGTGCATCATCAACAACAATCAATAAATAAAGAAAATAAATAAATAAATAAATTAATGAATTAATAATAATTACTAGTATTATTGTTATTATTATTAAGAATATGTTTTTGTTTGTTTGTTTAATTTATTTATTGTCTCTTTGTTTGGTTAGTTATTTATTCAATAAGAATAAGAATAATTCTTATTATGGAAATAATAATAATAATAATAATAATCATCATTAAGGATGTGTTTGTTTGTTTTTGTTTATTTTTTGTGTCATTGTTTATTATTATTATTATTATTAAGAATGTGTTTGTTTGTTTTTTATTTATTTATTAGTTTGGTTGATTATTTGTTCAATAATTATAATAATTATTGTTATTTATTGTTGTTACGAATATGTTTGTTTGTTTGTTTGTTTTTAATTTATTTATTGTTTCTTTGGTTGGTTATTTATTCAGTAACAACAACAACAACAGCAGCAATAATAATAATAATAATAATAATAATAATAATAATAATGATAATCATCATCATCATCATCATCATTAAGGATGTGTTTGTTTTTGTTTACTTATTGTTTCATTGTTTGGTTGGTTATTTATTCAATATTATTATTATTGTTAATAATAATAATTATTATTATTAGTATCATTATTATTACGATTAGGAATGTGTTTGTTTGTTTATTTATTTATTTATTTGTTTGTTTGGTTGATTATTTGTTCAATAATAATAATAACAATTATTATTATTATTATTATTATTATTATTCTTTTACTGTTGTTACGAATATGTTTGTTTGTTTTTTAATTTATTGTTTCTTTGGTTGGTTATTTATTCAGTAACAACAACAACAACAACAACAACAATAAAAATAATAATAATAATAATAATAATAATAATAATAATAATAATAATAATAATAATAATAATAATATAAATACTAGTTACAAAGGGCCTGCTTCTATTAGTGCAATTTATATGGAGACAAATTTGAAGAATTGTTATTGAAATGTGTGTGTGTGTGGTTCAGGTTTTGCTTATATTGTGGGAACCAAATGTCAACATTGTAAAAAACAAAAAAACAAAAACAAAATTAAGTTTATCTGAAAATGGAAAAATGTTTCTATGAGGGGTAGGTTTAGGTTTAGTGGATAGAAAATATTGTTAAGTCAGTATAAAAACTTTAGAAGTCTATGGTAAGTACCCACAAAGACAGCTGTACAAATGTGTGTGTGAGAGTGTGATTTTGAGTGTGTGAGAGAAAGAGAGACAAAGACAATGAACACATGGTCTTTGTAAATAATGCTGGGCTGTGGTCCAAAATGTTTTTAAGAAATTAGGTGAATTATGTTTTCCTGTAAGCAGAGAACAGGAGCTGCAGGACTCCGGCTGAGTGAATTTAAAATGTGAGGATGTGCAGTGCTTTAAATGATGTCTTATATCATGAAGTGTGAGGAACACTATTATAGTCTATTTGTGCACAGTACAGCCATGGAGAGGCTGAACCTGACAGTGCCAGTCAAACCTTGGCCTGAGGTGTGTGCATGTGTGTGTGTGTGTGTGTGAATGTGAGTAAAAATAAATATATGTGTGTGTGCAGCCGTATTCTTCTGTACTCTGTGAATAGAGGAGATCAAAGGCTGGGCTGTATGTGTTAGCTCCAGTTTCTCTGGCTATGTCTCATCTTTTCTGATTTAGCACTAATATTGATTGTTAGTCATTTTGTGTGATAAAGACCCATTATCCAAAAGAAACACAAATTGCCTACTTTAATGCAGTAATTGATGATCTTGGTCTTAGCAGCTATAGTTTATTAAACCACATAATGTGTTTATAGAAATTTTTGCATCATATCCAGTCATATGTTCACTGTCTGATGTCATTACATGAGATAAAGATGTAAGACAAATTCATCATGTCAAAACAAATTAATCTGCAGTTCATGGCTTTAAAGTGCTAATTGACTTAATGGTCATGTGAGATCTGTGATGTTTTCATATCAGCTTGACTCTGATCATTGACTTATTAAATGTTCATAACAGCTGAGGAGATGTTGTCAGATTTTCTGAAAAGGTTTTCTTTCTTGGTGTACAGTATGTGAGTTTTCCCGAGGGACCTATGGAGGCATTGCTTTATTTAACACGCATTCACTGGCATTGAAAATGTGCCTCCTATGATTTACTCAGCACTTTAGTGAGACAGATGGTGACAAATTTGTAATATGAAAGTGATAGATCCTCTCTCTTTTTATCTCTGCATGTTCATCCATCTGATCAGTCTCCCAACATCAGAGCCAGAGCCAGAAGCATTTTACTCATAATTTAACCAGTAAAGTTTTACTGAATATTTTATTTTATTTTTATTATTTGCGTTATTTTATTTATTTAGTACAATTAAGATGCTTTACAGCCAAATCAAATTGCTATAATGTTTAAGTATAATAAAAAATATAATAAATAATACAAACATGAGTGTATATATATATATATATATATATATATATATATATATATAAAATGTAAAAAAAAAATAAAAATAATAATAATAATTAAATAATAATTAAATCATATTTAAATAATAATACGTTTTTATATGTATGTGTATTTATACATTTTGGTGACACTTGTTATTTAACCAGAAAAGGCTACACATAATTTACACAATATTTTCCAGTAAAGGTACCCATTTAATTTAATTTAATTTAATTTAATTTAATTTAATTTAATTTAGTTTAATTTAGTTTAGTTTAATTTAGTTTACTTTAATTTAATTATTTAATTATTGCTGTAATGTTAAAGACAGTCATGTTTCTTATTTAAAATATTATAAATAAAAAATATTTATTTAATTTATTTAGAATTTATAATTTTAAATATGATTTATAATATTATAATATAAAATTAATAATAATATATTTATCATTTATACATCATTTAATTAGATACCATTTTTCAGTAAAGGTACCTGTTATTCACTGATTTTTTTTTTTTTGCATCATCTTTTTTCATATTATTATTTATTATTTTATTTTATTAGTACATTTAAGATTTACAGTGTTACATTTTTTTTTTTAATTAAGATTTAACTGGCAAACATTGCTGTAATATCAAAGACAGTCATGTCTCTTATTTAAAATAATATAATGTAATGTAATGTAATGTAATAATATAATATATATAATAAGAAAAATGTATATAAAATATAATGAAATCGTAATAGCAAACATTTTGGTGGCAGACGTGTAGTGTCTTTATATCAATTTTTTTTTCTTTTACTATTTTTATTTTTACAGTGAAACAAGTAAGAAGACTTTTACAATGATGAGAATTATTATTCAAAATAATGAGAAAGTCAGTATGAGACACATTATAGTATGAGAAAGGAGGTAAATTCTTCTGAAATTGTCACAATGTCACATTGCATAAAAAAATCTCACTTTTTTTTAAACATTTTTTTAAAGTATTATGATCTGATCTGGAAATTTCATCAGATTGACCTTGTTGATGCTTGGAAGCGTCATCTCAGCATCCAGTTATTTACGTCACACAGATCTTCAACTAATGGCATACAATAATTGGTCCTTCAGTAAAAGCCCCTTCAGAACACTGTGATTGGCCCAATCTCATACACAGCAGCCTCATTACATCAGAGCGCCTTGTTTGGCACAAGCTTGGAAATTTACCAGAAAATTTCCAGAACTGATTAGAGAACTAAAGAACACTTATACCACAGATCACAAGCCACTTTGCCAAATTCACATCTGACATTTTGTCCATTCCATAAGTGACATTTGGAGGAGTTTCTTTCATGTACGGCCCACTTTAGATCTCCCCACAGCATTTAGTTTGGACTGAGCTCTAAATTTTGACTTAGGCCTCCATTTCTTTCATCTGAGACATTCTTTTGTGAATTTGCTTTATATTTTGGACGATCATCATGTGAAAAGTTCCACTTACGATTCAACTTCAACCTTTTTCAGCTGGCCCAGCGTTCTCCTACAGCACTCTTTGGTTTAATGTGAAATTCATACAGTAGCTGATGTTACGACAGCATGTTTGCGTGGCCTTGAAGCAGCAAAACACCCCTAAACCACAACACTCCCACCACTGTGCTGTTTTAGTCTTTAGTTTTCATCTAGCATCTCCACCTTTGACTCATCTGTCCAGAGCACACTGTTTCACAGGTCTGGCTCCTTACGTAGGTGTTGGATGCCGTTTCTTTTTTGAGAACTGAGGCCTTCTGGAAGGACTGTCACGATTTCTTGATTCAATAAAGTACTTGATTTAAATAAAAAAAACCTTGATTACATTTTACCTGTGTCGAGTAACCAGCAAAATACTGGAAGTGGTGCTTTTCACGATCGAGAATCCATGAAACGCATTATCGAGCGTTTGCACTTACGTCACGATTTGGTCAATTACCCAGATGCACAGCCATATCTGCGATACTCTGATGTAAACAACAGCATGAATTGCTTGGTAAGTGTACTACTGAATATGTTGTTATGTTAATCTATGCTGTCTAAACCACGGAAAAAAAAACGTGTGGAAGCTGTTAATCATATAGAGAAGGACTTAGTAAACAGGAAAGGGCACAATAATTTGACAAACTAAGTTAATAGGTGGTAAAGATACGTATGTGCACAGAATTAATTAAGATGTTAGTCTAATATTTCACCTACCTGACCGGAAAGGATAAGAACAAACACGAATGTTGTCAAGATTCTTGCCATGGAAATCCTGGTTCAGTCTGGCCAACCACAAACGCCTTTTGTTCCTCAGACAGTTTTTTGCACTCTTGGCTTTGATTTGTTATAACTTTTGGCGGTCTGTAGTACTCCCAGTCTGACAGAATAGTACAGCTCAAAACATGACAATAATTGACTATTTTCAGCAGCAATAATCAGCAAAATATGCAAGTTTAGTTTGGTTCAGTTTACATTCAATGCCACCAATATGGCCAATTGATGATGCATCGTGAAAACACTCTACTAGACCATTTCCGAAGGCTTGCAATGTATATTAAACCCATTTAAAAATTATAATAAAGCATTATGCTATTGTGAATTCACAAACGCTATGATTCAATTAAATAAATATATGCGACGCAGGTTTAATATATGTCTTTTATTTACATGCGTGTAAGTCACATACGTGCGTCTCAGGGCGGCTCCGACATGACCTGTTATCATTTACATGTGTGCAGAATATCAAACTCTGCATGTTGCTGTGAGTTTGGGTTTATTATAACGTTCTTCTGGGACCACAACGTCCGCCATTTTATCAGATATGTAAGGTAAACCATTTATAATGCCGCGTTCCAGACAAGGTCGGAAGAGGGAACATTCCAGTTGAAATGTCCTACTCCAGTCAATCATATTTCTGTCAATTATGGCAAAAACAGAAGAAAAAAAGCCTTTTGTTTTGAAAACAGATGAAGAAAAGCTAATATGAAGGTATCATTTTATAAACTTGATGTCTACATTTTTTTAAGTTTGACGTAACACACTATGCTCATTGGAAGCGGTGACGTCAAATGACGCATCCTGCTAAGGTCGGGGTAGATTGATCTATCCCGAGATCACAGGTCGGATATTCGACTTAAGTGGTGTTCCAGACGATATTTCCAAGTAGGAGGTGAAAAAAAAAAAAAAAAAAACTAATTCCGAGTTGTCTGGAACGCAGCATTAATCTACGCAAACACAGGAGAATACGTCAATAGGTTTCTCAATTAGCCTTTTTCACACTTCCGTGTTTCTGGCTTCCGGATTGGCGCTTGCAGGGTAAACGTTTTTCCGGTGACAGCAGCGGCCGTACTGAACAAGAGTAAGTTCGGCAATCAAAGTCTATTTTTACAAAATAGATACTATGATACTATGATATATACCGGTGTTTTACTCTAAAAATAGCAAACATTTATTCAAAAACTTTGTGTCAGCGTCTGGTCATCACAAATACTATGTTTATTTAATTATGAATGTTAGCACTTATAATACAGTACAGTTTTAAGTTTTGCCGTACTGTCTATTTGGTGCTGGCTGTGCATTATGACTCTTCACATCATTTTTTTTTTCGCGATTAATATTGTTATTATTATTATTATGAAAGTAATATTGTATTTTCTACTTGCTCTCCTTTGCATTATTAACTTTAGGGTGTAAATGTACGTTGCATAATGTGCCCAGGGATATACATAATAAAATAATATAATACTAAATAAGACATGACTCCGATTAATGGCTTTATTCCTTTTGGATCTGGATTACGTTGTTGTATTGAGTTTATGCATCATCCGGACTCAGAATTGTTTCATTTATTCTTGGGGAAATGTGCATTTGGATATAAACGCTGTCATAATTTACCATGATGTAGTGATTCGAGGGAAATGACTGAGTAAATTGAGAAAATACGCTTAAATATACCGGAGATGGAGAACAGAAACTATAGCTGGCGCTATGTTGCGCATATATTATATTGACGAGTACCGGTCTGAGTGCCCATATAAATTACAAACAAGTAAAATGTTGTTTCTTTGTTGATTATATAACAACTTGGAAAGCAGACAAAAAAAGAAAAGGTAAAAGGCATTATTTGAGACAAGAGCATATTAATATAATAGGCACAGACCTGTAGCGGAACTGACTTTACCCTGCGCTGACGTCACTTCCGATTTTTGTGAAAAAGGCTAATGCTAACGATTCATTGCGATTTCAAAATAAAAGTTTAATACCTCGCTCTTAGCTTACACGTTTTGATGTTCACATATTCAATAAATTACAGTGGCTCTATAGAATTTTCGTCGTAAAGAAATCGCCAAATATTAAATATTAAGTGGACATTTGCATTAAATGTTGTTTAGTCAATATTAAACATGGCTTACGCCTGTTTCACACATACTCCGTCTGCAGTGCGTATGCAGTCCGTGTGCGTTACGTATGCGGTGCAGAAGCAGGAAGCGGTCATTGTGCTTTCACACAGGACACGTTTGCAGTGCGCTACTGACGCCGGTTCAATCCTCGATTTTATGCAAAACCAATACAACAATGGGTAAGTAGTTTCCCATTCTGTGTTTTGTAAATGTGAATGCTTATTATAAATGCTTAGATGTCTTGAGACAGCTTTATTAGCATTATATAACTCTCTTTATTTTTCATTAACATTACATACATTAATGTATATCTGAATATATAACTTTTCATATAGTTGTCTGCCTGAATATAAAGTAAATTTTAGTATGAATATATCCATGTAAATTGATAATATGCAGTAATAATATGTATTATATTAATTACAGATATGTACACTATATTAAGATATGCATTTCTATATTAATAATTCATATTACACTTTATTATCAATTGAAACGACTGATATTTATACATTGTCACGTAAAATTAACTCACTTAAATCACTTAAACTTTAACGAACTACTTAATTGACAGCCCTTTATAAATGACATCTGGCCTACTAATTAGACATAACATTTATGTATGACTATGACATGCTAAATTCAAGTGTAAACTTGAATATAGATAAAAAGAGAAACACTACTGTATTCACGAACAACATATAGGCCCAACAGTTTGTATTCATGTTGAAAAACCTACACATAAATAGCGTAATGTTACAGTCATTACGCTTATATATAATGATAGTTGCTGAAGCAAGTGTAAGTACACGTAAACATGGCACTTAAGAAATAAAGATTTGAAAACTTACCATTCACACCAATAGCCGAAGAAACGATTTCCCATGCCCTTTCCTTCGCAATCAAATCTTTGTACAACGAATTCTGCGGGTCGTACAGAATTCTGTACTTTTCCACCTCCACAATTAGACGAGTGTCGTCCATGTCACCTTGTTTTGAGTAGTTGTAGTTCCGCCACATGATTGGCTGATGCGATTAAACTCCCCCTCTTCCTCCAACGATATAAAAAGTAATTTTTGTAGGGAAAAAACATATCTGATCGCATTATGCAAGTTTTATAGAAGTACTATGCTCATTTATGTATTTTCCTTTTTTTATTTCTTTATTTCTTTATTGGATTTATTTTTCTAATTTACTGTGTACAAAGTATCACACATTAATTGTGCGTAAATTATGAATTTATTACAATTTAATGCCAATCCATGTTCATTTTGCCCACAAACAATCTGCTGTTCCGGATTCCAGCACAGCAAAAATAGACTCTGTGCCGAAACGATTGCTGCACTGCTACAAACGCACCGCATCTGGAACGCACTGCCGGACAGCAACCGCGTGCAGTGTGAACGCTCTGATCCGTTAACATGGGTGCGGAAAAAAATACGCAACGCATACGCACTGCAGACGGAGTATGTGTGAAACAGGCGTTAGATCGCGCAGTAAAGTGTGAAAACAATCGTCAGCCCGTTGGCGCCCTCTGCAGTCATTTGTTATAATGCGTAATGTGCATTAGCTCTATTGTTCATAATACATTATGTATTTTAACAGTTTTGTTCAGTAAATCCATATAATTACTTACTTTTGATTATTTATTTTTACTAATTATTGTTACCTCATTGCTATTATATATGTATTTTTAAGGAATTTTACAGGCTATAGTTTCCTTAGGTCAAAAACAAAAACAACAACAACAAAATATATATATATATATATGTATTTTTTTCAGCATTTAATATATTTATAATATATATATATATATATATATATATATATATATATATATATATATATATATATAGATATATATTACATACAGAGTTCCTGAAGCGTCTTGCGCTGTGGTGTTGGGGTGAATTCGGTGAATTAAATTGTACTGCGTATGTGTTCATAACGAGAAACACCCACACGGTGAACAGATGGGCAAATACTTATTCTGGTGAGAAGTGTATCAAAGACAAATTTCAGTTTGAGGTTTTCACTGACGTTGTTATGCATTACTGAAATCCACTTTGGTCCAGCGTTCATTACATTTGCAGGAGACAATGTGAAAGTTAGCATTAAGAGTTGCCAAGCAACAGCTGTTACATTTAGCTGTTTATTCTCTGTCATATAACATCTACCCTCCAATTACTGTAATGACCGGACTTTTCCCCGTCTCCTGCTTTCGCTGATGCCTTACAAATTCATCTCCAGCTGGGAAAATTGTAAATGCTGCTTCTGAAAATGCTCAAGGAAGAGTGAGGCATATCCCATTAGCTGAAGCACACCTGTGTGACAGAACATGAGTAAATGCCTTTGAGAACTCGTTCACCCATCATAGACAGAGAGATTTCGTCAGGTTTTGATATTTTCTGATGGAGACTGTCATTAACAGAATTGGAAAAAGCTCACATAATAAATGTGACAAGTGGAGATCATGTGACAGTTGGTGTGTAAATGTCATCACTCATTCCCAGCAGTGTTTCTGTCTTTGATTCTTTTTACCTCTCTTTTTTCTTGTTCGCTCAGATGATTTCTGGTAATGGAGATACTCGTCTTGCAGGGGCAGTAATGTTCATTACTGGGCTATTATCGTGCTGTGCTACACTTGCAGAGATACAGTGAGGTCTAAAAGTCTGACCGCATAGAAAAGATGGATTTTTAGGTCTGTTTTAAATGTAGAAATTGGTATGGAAAGTAATAAATTAATCACAATAGTCTAAAACATTTTGGTTATTTTTAATACTCATTTTAATATATTTAAAGGAATATTCTGTGTCTATAGCTATCTAAGCACAATCATTAGCATTTATGGCATAATATTAATTAGTACATTTTTTGTTGTATAACATTAGAACTTTTATTATATTATTATTTATTATTTGACATGTAAAGCTGTTTAAATCATCATTTTAAAGCTGTTTTAGGGTTCATGTATATATTTTTTAACTGTACACAGAAAAGTTTGATATTTATTTTACCACTCATGCATGAAACAATCAGTCTCGTGCATATTATACTATTATAGTTTCCACTATTATTTTTAATTAATTTTCATTAAAATTTTAATTAAAATTGTAGTAATTTTTGTGCATTTCGTAATTTTTATTATTGCTTGATTTTTCAAAAATATGCCTACAGAGTGTTCACTCATTTCTATTTTAGCTATTTTACTAAATAAAAAAAATAAATAGCATTTTTTAAAATGTTTTATTTGATTTCAATTATCATTTATTTTATTTGAAGGATTAATATATATATATATATATATATATATATATATATATATATATATATATATATATATATATATATATATATTATTTATTTTTTTTTTTTTTTTTTTTTTTTTACTTTTTAAGATTTTGTATTGTTTCTAAGGAAATTAAGGGTCAAGGCGAAATGAAAAATAAAAAAAAGAGTCTGTTTTACTATTATAGGTTCCACTATTATTTTGAATTAGTTTTTATTTCCACTTTTAATTTTAATTAAAGTTTTCAGGAATTTTTTGTATTTTTTGTCATTTTTATTAGTGCTTGATTTATCAAAAATATGCATATATATGCAAAATATTTTTATTATCTATTTTAGCTATTTTACTAAATTAAATTAGAAATTACAATTTTTATATAATTTTAATTAAAATTTATTTTATTTCAAATATGAAAATATTTGTATTTATTTATTTATTTTTTACATATTTTGTATTGTTTGTGAAAAATAATTGGATTTTTTAAAAATATTTTATTTCATTTTAGTTATTGTTTATTTTATTTAAAGTATTAAAATGTTTTGTTTATTTACTTTTTAGATTTTGTATTGTTTTTAAGGAAATGAAGGGGCAAGTCAAAATGGAAAAAAAAAAAAACCTCTATTGTATTACAGTTTCCAATATTATTTTGATTTAGTTTTTATTTTTGTTTCCAGTGTTTTTTTTTTTCTTATTTCAATACACATTTTAGTTTTTTGTGTGTGTGTGTTTAGTTATTTTTATTAGTTTTAAAACTATGCCCATATTCTTTTATTAACCCCTATTTTAGCTATTTTACTAAATAAAAAACAAAATATTTTTTTAAATATTTGATTTAATTCAATTATCTTTTATTTTATTTCAAGTACGGACATGGTTTTATTTATTTATTGTTTTTAAAGAAATATAGGGACAAGTCAAAATGAAAAAAAAAGTCTATTGTGCGTTTATAGTTTCCACTATTATTTGAAATTATTTATTTATTTATTTATTTATTTATTTATTTTTCAGTTTTCATTTTAATTTAATTAAAGTTTTAGGATTTTTTTTTTCTTTGATTTTTTCAAAAATAGGCCTATATAGTGTTTATTAATTTCTATTTAAGCTATATTACTAAATTAAAAAAAAAAAAAAAAAAAAAAATTTTTCAAAACATTTGATTTGATTTTTTATTTTAAATATCATTTTTTTTTTTTTTTATATTTTGTATTGTTTTTGAAAGAAATGAAGAGACAAATGAACTGGTAAATCGACATTACAGTCTTGTTATTTTTTAATACAGTCATTTGCATTGCAATTAAACAACTTTAAATGCATTAGCCACATTTTTTTTTTCAAAGTTTTTATTTATCATTAAAAAAAACATGGTATTGGGTAACCTAGGTTAGTAAAATAGAATAGAAGCATTCCCACTAGTAGTCTCAGATGTTTGTATCACATTGTATATCACAGGATCATGTTTTGTGGCCTGCAGCACTGTTGAAATGGCAGTGATGTGACATTTTAATATGAATCTGTGATAATACATGTTTGTGTGTTGGTATCTTTTTGGGAGGCAATCTTACAAATCTGATTCTGTCCATACAGGCTATAAAACCCACGGCACAATAAATCAGCATGAATAGCGTTGATTTGAGCGCCTTAAGGCAAAGCATAACAAAAGGTCAAGTAAAAAGCAGCACGGTCAGAATAATATCTGTAATGCTCTTTTCACAAATTATATTTACTAAATGAGATCTGAGGCATTCTCGTTTCATTTCTGATGCATTTGCTGTAATGTGACTTGTCAGTGTAACATGGAAATAATATAAATCCTTTGTCTGTTTAAAAAAAAAAAAATGGCGAATCTATTAATGTTGGGATTTGTATCAGTGCGAGCCAGGCAGGCCTGCCTCTGTCTGGTGTGCTGCAGAGCTGTATTGTGGATGTTGGCACATCAGTGAGCTTGTTGTTTGTTTTGCAGTACGTCTGGACTGACAGCAGCAGAGTGTAAGAGCGGGGCGCAGGCTTTGGTCTCTCCCAGCTTTCCGTGCTGCCCCAGCCTCCCTTCGATTTATGATTTGATAAAACTCAAGTTGCAGTTAATGGAATTTAATCAAGAGAATTTCCATGCAGCTGAGCTGTGAAAGTTTTTATTGCATTTATTAGGGCTGTTTGTGTATGTGTGCGCATGTGTGTTCCAGTCCTCATGTTTATGCCTGGTTAAATATAGATTTATGAAAGTAGTTAAAAATAATTTAATGAGCTTGTAAAAGATCAGGTTTATAACATTGACATCGTCCTTCATCCGGATACAAGACTTGTAGCAGTTGCCTCAGATGGCTTTTTGGCTTTTTTCCCACTGTTTCAAAGCTTTTTTCTTATTTTTGGTCAATGTTAAAATTTATTGTCCAAGCTTAATATGCAGAGACAACTATAAATAAACCATTCATAGATTGAGTTCCCACAAAATTTCAAACACTGTGTCTCTAAGGTGCTTTTTCAAAACATTGTTGTTTGTTTACGCATCCTGGCCTGCCTGACAACAGCAACACTGGCTCAACCAATAGAGTGTTCCCGCCCTTTTTTTTTTCAGAGGCCTGGGAGTGGCATTTTTTCCCGTATAGGGATTTTAAAAAAAGTCTTTGTTTAAAGGGGACATCAGATGCAAAATTAACTTTTACATTGTGTTTGCGTATAAATGCTCAAATATAAATGATAAAAATCCATTCGCTAATTTTTTTTTTTAATCCCTAAAAAAACCTAAACAGTCTCAATTATCAGGTCGTTTTGACTTTCTGAGCAGTATGATGTCATACTACCCAAGCCCCGCCTATGGCCGCTGACAGACTGTCCCATATTAGCATATTTCCCTCAGCCAGTTTTACGTTGTCCGGGAATTTCCTCCACGCTTGAGCAGCTGTGGCGACAACAATTTCTCGTGAGCGATGCAGGTGTAGTTGGATGTAAAAGTGAATGTAAGAGTCTTCACCACTGAATACACAAAAAAGGAAAGAGTGGGTGGAGTCAGCAGTAGCTCATTATCATTTAAAGATACATGCAGCGAAACAGGTCACTGTGAACAGAGCTGTTTTTGACAAGGTAAAAAGATGTTGTTTTACACGACCACTGAGGGATTTTGAAGAGCAGGTCGAATGGGTTTTCGGAAAATATCATTTTTGCTATTTGTATCGTAGCTATCCTTCAATGTAAACAGTCTGCAAAGTTTTTAATGAAAAAAGTGCATGATAAATAAAGATATTGTTTCTCAAAAGAAGGAGTCGACTCAGAATCCCCTTAACGAGTCGTCATATTTTCGAATCTTCTGCCTGTTACTGATCTACATCACTTATCACTTATATACACAAAATATTAGCATAATTCCCGCCTGCCCGTGAAATAGGAACAGTCTGACCTGCCCGCAAACATTTCCGTTTGTTAGTGTGTTTACATCATGTAAAAGAAGACGCTGTGTTCTGCACTGTAAGACCAAGCTTTTGTTGTTTTCATTGCCAAAAGATGATGATGTGAAGAATCAGTTGTTCAAATTATTTTTTTCCACCATACCACAGTAATACAATTCGAACCTTTTGTTGTGTGCTCGTCATTTTACCCAGGACTGCTTTTCCAATCTTGGCTTTTATCTTCTTTGGCTTCTAATCTTCTTTATTTGGACTAACAAGTGTCTCCTAACCACAACCTGTAAGTACGATTGATGTTATGTGTACATTCAAGTGAGTGCTCAAAATATCAGGTTTTTTGTGCTTATATATGATGTATACCTAGTGCAGTTTTAGGTTTCCAGGCAAAGTACAATATTACTGCCTTACTGAAATAGTTCTGATAACTTGCTGTGAACCCACTATTTCCTAAGAGTGTGTCAATTAATGTAGACTGTTGTTGTTGTAATTACTTCATTTATTAATAAAGAATGTAACTTTAGACATAATTTTAGTTTACAAACTGTGTTGTTGCATCAGTTAGTCACGTTAACACTCGGCTAACGTATCCACCGTTATTGTTTTGTTAAGTGTTTACAGTTAAGCATTTAAACTTTAGCTGTGGTCATGATTTGCTTACATAAGTGTTAAACAAAATGTTTTTATGTGATTATTTTAGGAACGGATTGGAGCACTATATTATTGTGAATGTGCATGCTTTGTCAATTATAGGTTTGCCAGGTTTTCACAACAAATCTCACCCAAGTGCTACTCAAGGGGGGTCCCCTGTTAAAAATCGTGTTCCGGGGTCTAAAATACAAGCTTTTTGTCAGGGTTCCCCTGGTCGCTTCAACCCGCGGACATCAAAAACAACCACAAACTTGGCAACACAGATGGTAGCGCTCACTAACTTGGCCAGCTGACCATTCAGAGGACAGTAGGTTTATATGTGGGTTGATGGCTTTAACGAAAGCGTATACCATTGACTATAAACACTGCAGCTCAAAATAGGTCTGTTTTTAAAGATTTATAAGTTATCGTTCAAAATCAGTTCCACTATGGAGAAAGATAATAGTTTTTTTTTTACTTCTGGAATCCAACTGTTGCACTCTATGACATGAGGTTGGGGCCGGGCTTGACTATGGCATACGTGGGAGTGTTTGGTGTTTCACAATTGCTACTCAGTTGCTATTTCAATATGCACCACTGGAATATGGCAGTATGGAGTTCCTGGTGAACACACTGTACAGATTATCTTAATGTACGTCCTGTGTCCTCTTCACCACTAGCATTCAGCAGCTGTTGATGGCATCTCAATTATAGCCATCTCTTATTGCTTTTTAATACAGCTTGTCCTTGGTTATCATACTTATTCTAGGCACATTGCAGTACTGCAGAGCAATTCATCTAAAGAGGAGGAGGTGGGTCAAGTGCCTTCCGCTGTCAGGTATGATTTATGTAAAATCCTGTTTAATATGAACGCAGCGCTCTGGAGGAGTCAGTCACATGCTGTCCTTAGACCCTCACTGTGGAGAGACGTCCGCTGAGTGGGCCTTGACATCGGGCCTAATGTGAACTCTGCCATTATGACCATGTGTTTCGTTACTGAGGGCTCGCAGATCGCCAGGTGGCTTTTAGCGTTGAAAAAAAGCAGCAGCCACTTTGTCTGAATGATGCAAAATTATGGAGTGGCTTTGAATTGTGTTACCGTAATGTGATGTGATAATGAAAGACAAGAGGAATGCAAAACACATGCAAATAACCATGTGCTTTTTTTTCTCATGGCAGTGTATGTATTTTACATTTTGGCAAATTGGTAGCTAATTTGCATAAATTTGTACAATCTAATTTATACATTCGTATGATAAACTTACAGTCCAATGAGGGTTAATTGTTGGGATGTGGTTAGCGATTGACCTAATTATGCTTACATTGTTTCTAAAAATAATGCGTGCTCTTATAATTTACATTCATAGAAATGATCATTTTGTAAAACAGTTGTTAGACAAGCAAACCATTATAGTTATATAGGTTTTCCCCTGCAGCAAGGTTCTCATGCTGTTCTCTTAAAACTGCTTGAACCAGCCTTAGCTGATTTGCTGGTAAAGTTGGTTGATTTGAGAGAGGTTTGGGTTTTTGTTGGTTTGACCTAATTGACCTAAGCTAGTCTTCTGGTCTTCTAGCCTGGTCATGCTGGTCTAGTTTGTTGATTCGAGATGGGATTTGGTCAGTTTAGAAGACCGCTGTAAACCAGCTAAGACAAGAAAACTGCTTTAGGCTACTTTATGCTGTTTTTTCCTACCAGGATTGTCATGCTAACCTACAAAAAAAAAAAAAAAAAAAAAAAACTCTTAAATTGGTCTACACTAGTTTTCTGGTCTTCTAACTGGTTAAATTCAATAATTGCAGGATTTTTATACGAATAGCTGGTTTTCTGTTTTTTTTGCCTGGTCAGGCTGGTCTAGTTTGTTGATTCAAGATGAGCTTTGGAACATGTCAGTTTGGGAGACCAGCGTAAACCTGCTAAAGACTAGAAAATCACGTTAGGCTGATTTATTTTTTCTCTCTACAGGATTTTCATGCTAGCCTTCTAAAAACAACAACAACAACAAAACAAAAACAACAAAAAACATCTTACTGGTATGGTCTGCACTAGTTTTATGGTCTTCTAGCTTAGTTAGGCTAGTCTAGTTTGTTGATTTAAAGATGGGCTTTTGTCTGTTTGGAAGACCAGCTTTAACCAGCTAAGAGAAGAAATCTACCTTAGGCTGTTTTTATGCTGTTTGTTTGTTTTTTTCCTGCAGGATATTCATACTATTAGCCTACAAAAAATCCATCTTAAAGTGGTCTATGCTAGTTTTCTGGTCTTCGAGCTTGGTTAGGCTAGTCTAGTTAGTTAATCTAAGAGGAGCTTTGGAACATGTCAGGCTAAAACCAGCAAACTAATTTAGGCTGTATTAATTTTTTTTTTAATTTGTTTCATACTAAACAGGTAAAAAAAAAAACATCTTAAACTGAGCTATGCTAGTCTTCAGGTCTTCAATTCTGGTCTAGTTTGTTGATTTAAGAAGGGCTTTGGAACATGTCAGGCTAGAAGGCCAGCATAAACCAGCTAAAACCAGCAAACCACCTTCGACTTTTTTTTTTTTCCTCCAGGATTTTCAAACTAACCTGCTGAAAAACCACCTCAAATTGGTCTTCACTAGTCTTCTGATCTTCTAGCCTGGTCTAGTTTGTTGATTAGAAAGGACCTTTGGAACCAGCATAAACCATCTAAAACCAGCAAACTGCCTAAGGCTGATTTAAAAATTTTTCCTTCAAGATTTTCAAACTAACCAGCTGAAAAACCATCCTAAATTGGTCTTCACTAGTCTTCTGGTCTTCTAGCTTGGTCTAGTTTGTTGATTTGAGAGGAGCTTTGGAATATGTCAGGCCAGCATAAACCAGCATAAACCAGCAAACCATATTCTTCTGCAGGATTTTCAGACTGCTGAAAAAACATCTTAAATTGTTCTGCACTAATCTTCTGGTCTTCTAGCCTGGTCTAGTTTGTTAATTAAAGAGGAGCTTTGGAACCAGCATAAACCAGCTAAAACCAGCAAACTATCTTAGGCTGATTTAACATTTTTTTCTCCAGGATTTTCATACTAACCAGCTGGAAAACCATATTAAACTGGCCTATGCTAAGCCTGGTCTAGTTTGTTGATTAGAGAGGAGTTTTGGAACCAGTTAAAACCAGCAAACCACCTTAAACTGATTACATTTTAATTTGGCCTAAACTGCTCTTCTAGTTTCATAGTCTGAACTAGTTTGCTGATTAGAGAAGAACTTTGGAACATGTCAGGCTGGAAGACCAGAATAAACCAGTTAAAACTAGGATTTGCAGGATTTTCAAAAAAAACATCTTAAAATTGCTAGTCTTCAGGTCTTCTAGCCTGGTCTAGTTGTTGATAAAAAGGCGCTTTGGAACACATCAGGTTGGAAGACCAGCCGACTATTTAGCTAAGCCAGTTAAGCACCAGCTTAGCTCGGCTAGGAGATCATCATAAACCAGCTAAGATCATAATACCACCTTAGGCTGGTATAAGATGGCTTTTTCAACAGGATTTTCATGCTAGGCATGTTTCAGTGCTCCATTATGCCTGCAGTCTCTATCATATGTGGATCTTAAGCGTTAATACAGTTAGACAGATGTTCTCCTTTGGCTCTCTGGTGAGTTAACAATTACCAAGAAAATGATGGATTGATTTACATGGCAAGTGAAACATATGGAGTGAAGACAAGAGGTCAATTCATTCTCACTCTCAGCTGTCTATAACACACGGACGAGATCAGTTCAGTCGGACTAGACTTACCGTGTTTTAGGATCATTTACATGCTGGAGGGAGAGCACAGGATGTAATTTACAGTGAAGAATGAGTGCGCGATCATCACTTTCTCACTTACAAACGAGGGTGTTCCTGTGTGCACCGGCAGCATTTTAAACCCTGTCAGCATTTGATTTCCCTCTGGCTAGCGTGCTTATGCTACAGCCATTGTTGTTCCTACACCCATAAACTTCCTGTTTAGGCCCTCAGCGCTCATCTGTTTGTACCACAAGCCAACAATATGTCCAGCAGAATGGGGAGTTGTGCATCTCGAAAGCTTGGATGGAAATTTATGGGGCAATTTGCTGGTTAGGTTGCTAAGGCACAAAGGAGTCGACTTGATGGAGTTGCGTCGGTGGGGAGTTGATGGGGCCAGCTGTTCTTCCCAACCCCTGTCTGCACATGCTGAGGAACCAGGGTTTAATGTGGCAGGCCTGAAGTTTAAGGATGGAGCCCTGGAGTAAGATCAGTGGGCTGTAGAATAGGAAAACCACCATTTTACTAGAGATTGATTAATAAGTTGTCTGACAATCATCTACTTGAAAAGCATAGAAATATATAGAAAATACATTGTATACTACCATTTAAGAGTTTAGGGTCAGTATGTTTGTTTTTTGTTTTTTACATTTTACTAAGCAATTACAATTGATCAAAAAAAAAAAAAAGTAGATTTATTTGATGTATAAATGTTGATCAAAAGTGACAGTAAAAACATTAATAATGTTACAAAGGATTTCTGTTTCGAATAAATGCAATACTTTAGAACTTCAGAAGAATCCTCAAAAAAATAATAAAATAAAATTAAATAATATAAAATAAATGTTACTTGAGCACCAAATCAGCATTTTAGAATGATTTCTGAAGGATCATGTGACACAGAAGACTGCCAAATACAGCTTTGCTGTCACAGGAATAAGTGTTATTTTTGTATCATTGAGTAACTATTATGCTTTTTATTATTATTTTAAATCAGTTTTTATTTTTATATTTTCCATTTATTCCATTTATTTATTTTAGTTGTAGTTAAAGGTTTAGTAATTTTGTTGTGCATTTTGTCATTCTTAGTAAGTTACATATTTACATATTTACATATATATATATATATATATATATAGTTTTTATTTATTTTTATTTCAGTTTTAGTTATTTTCGTATACCAAGATAAAATGCATTTTTCACAGACTTTATGAACATAACAGACGACTTTAATATTTAAATGTTAATGTATATTTTATATTTATGTAAAACAATACATAAATTAAAAAAAAAGTATAATTTTGTTATTTTAAATTTTTATTATGTATTTTATTATATTAAATATTATTATTATTATTATTATTATTATTATTATTATTATTATTATATCTACTGTGGATGTTATGTCCTGTATTGTTGTTAATACAATATATATATATATGTATATATATATATATACACACACACACACACAATGTAAAACATTTATTTCTTTATTTAAAATTAAATATTTTATCTTTTATATAATAAATACATAAATAAAAATGTCTAATTTCGTTATTTTTAATTTTATTATATATTTTATTATATTAAAGATTATTTATTATTATTATTATTATTATTATTATATCCACTATGGATGTTATGTTCCTTATTATTGTTCTATGTTATGTTCTATATATCTATATCGAAGTACAGTACATTTGATTATACACACACACACACACACACACACACACACACAAAGTTTAAAACATTTATTTATTTAAAATTAGATATTTTATTATTTTATATAATACATACATAATAATGTCTAATTTTGTTATTTTTTATTTTATTATGTATTTTATTATATTAAAGATTATTTATTATTGTTATATCCACTATGGATGTTATGTTCCATATTATTGTACTATATATCTATATCGAAGTACAGTACATTTGATTACACACACACACACAGAGTTTAAAACATTTATTTATTATTTTATTTATTTTATTCATTTTATATATTAAATATAATATATAACACAAATACATAAATAATTCTGTTATTTTGAGTTATGTTTTTTATTATATATAAAAGAAATGTAATTATTATATTTAAAAAGTTTTGATTGATAGATAGATACACACAAAAGTTTTATATATATATAACATAATATAACATAACTTATGTATACTGTATATAACTTTGCTGTATGTATATTTTTATTATGTCTTAATTGGAGTATTTATTTATTTATTTCAAATCATTTCAAATTTAATTCTTTTGGTAGAAGACTCCTTGTATTCCCTTGCTATGGTTGTGTCTCTAAGCTAAAATGTGTTTCCTCACATCCTACCTACACTGCTTTCAGGCAACACCCGTCTAGTTTTGTGTTTCAAAAATTCAGCGTCACACATCATTCCCCCAGAACACCTAGTTGTCTCCGTCTCCATCTGATATCCTCAAACCTCACGTCTCACCTTACTTGTGAAAGTGCGGTTCCAGCCTGAAGGCATCTGAACTCTAACCTCGACACCAGCCCTCTGGCAACTCTGTGTCTGCACAGCGCGCTGGCATCTTCAGTCTGAGCCATCTGCCGACAAGAGAAACAAACCTCTGAAGAGCGCCGAAGTTCAGCAGTTTGCGAGCCCTTCGTTCTTTCCTGCAGCAAGAGGAGAACTATAACCCTGCATAATCGCCATGCACTAGCCATGAACTCTAGCTGAGCTCCAAACGTAAGCCGGCATTCAGCAAAGCGGAGACACAACGGCGGGATCAGTTCTGCACCGCTTTCCGTCTCTTTCATGCATTCAGCCAGACCAGCCATGTAGAAATCTGCTCAGTGTTTTTGGCCAAACTCACAAAAATAGCATCACTTGAATTTACATTTTAAGTCTTGAGGCGAATTCAGTTGCGCCATTTTTGCGTGAGGTATTTCATCACTGAAAGTATGAATCAGAAATGTGTTCAGTCAAGGCAGTTCAGGGCATTTCTTAATGCTTTACATTCTCGTCGACAGAACTTCTTTGTTTTATTCACATTTTCTGACTGCTTAAACACCCAATTTACATTCCAATTATGTTCCTTTGCTCGTTTTCCTCTGGCACCGAGCAACAAAGTCCCTCCTAATCACACGTTTTCACCTTTGTGCCCTCTGAATACATTTGCTTTCTTTTATTAAATGAAGGAAGTGTTTTGGTCCGAGCCGCACCTGTTGGGTCTGGTGTAAAATGACTGACGTCTGCCTCCGCTGTTTCTCTTGTGTGTTCTTGCCGTGGTTGGAGCTGAAAAGCCTCATTTAAATTCAGTACAATCAGTTTTCATGAGCTTCAGCAGTGTTAAACCCAGGGCTACATTCTGAAAACTTACCGATTTTAAAAACACACTTACAGTAAAGACGATTAAGAACTCTTGACACTTAAATGAGGAGTGTTTGAATTATTATGTAGATTTAAAACAGCGTTGTGCCTTCACTTTGCATTAATGTCAATGTGTCTTATTTCGACTATGCTTTCATCAAAAAAGAGAAAAATTAATAAGGTAACAAACGTGATACTGGTATGTTTTAGTCAACCTTGAACACCAAGTTTTTCTGAGTTCATTTACGCAGACGGTGTGCTATTCACTGTTGCTAGAATATTTCAGTGCTGTGGATTTTTTTCATAAGATAGTTGAAATAATGTTATTTATGCTGATATTTGCTTGTATTTGCTTGTAACATGAGCATATTAATTAATCAACAAAGCGTATTTACTGTGTTTATTGGATTTTCATTGTAATTTATCAGTTGATATATATATATATATATATATATATATATATATAAATTGAAATCAGGGTTATGAAATTAAAACTTAATTTAAAACTAAAACTATTTAAAAACAGAAGCACAAAAAATGTTGTTACTTTTTAAATATTAATTGAAAAAACAGATTGTTGGGGGGGGGTAAATAAATAAATAAATAAATAAATAAATATGGCTATTGGCCAAAGCAAAAAAAAAAAAGCTTATTTATTTAATTAATTGCAAATAATAAAAACTTAAATAAAAAATAATAATAAAAACTAACAAAAAAACCCTGACAATTACAACAAAATTAGTGGTTTATAAACATTTAAAATGAATGCTAATTTAACTACAATGCTAATTAAAAAATCTAATTAAATTAAATTAAAATGCTAATTTAACTACAATGAAAACTGAAAATAAAAACTAATTCAAAATATTAAATAAGACTATATTAGTAAGACTATATTGGCAAATAAAATAATAATTAAATAATTAATAAAGGTTTATTTATTTAATTAATTACAAATAATTACAACAAATAATTAAAAAAAATAAAAACTGACAAAAACATCAAAATTAGTGATTTATTAACAATATTAAAATTTTAAATTAATGCTAATTTAACTACAATGGAATTTGAAAATAAAAACTAATTCAAATTATTAAATTATACGACTATATTAATATCTTAATATATTAATATATATATATATATATATATATATATATATATATATATATATATATAGACACATTTAAAAAGAGACAAAGACAAAACACAACTAAATTAGTGATTTATTAACAATTTAAAAGAAAAATTACTGCTAATTTAACTAAAATGGCAAAAAAAAAAAACTTAAAGTTTAAATAAGGCTATACTAGTATTGCAATTATACTAAAATAACACTTGTTAAAATTATAAATTTAATTTACATGTTCGTTTACTCTATTTAGATCATCTCTGTTGTCATCTGATGCTCACAATGCTAATTTTATAACACTGTTAAATGCAATCTTCAGCAAATTTCATAATGAATATCCATTTTTCATACTGTTTAAATGTTGTCACGCCTAAATTTCCTTGTAGCTTTAAAAATATATATTAATGTAACGTTTTCTTTTTAATTTATTTGACTAAACTGTCCAGAATGTAGCAGTTATTGGCCATAAAAGTTTTTTATTTTTTGCTTCTTGATATCTCAATACAGGTGCATCCCTAATACATGCAGCCATATACAGTCCAGTGTTTTTCCTGCTGTGATGCATTGCAGATATCTAAGAGACTTACTGATTTCTATATTCATTTTAGAAGTGTTGCTCTTGTCCACTGTTAACCTTTGATGAGCAATCATTAAAGTTCAACATCACTTGCTTGAGTTTTATGCAAAATCTCCGGCTGTGCTGCTGAGACGTTTGCGAAGCAGTAAAAACAAGTTAAAGAGCAGGAGAGTGCTGTAGAAAATCTCCTTAAATTTGAAGTAAAACAGCACTGGAGGAGTTATGGTGGAGAGGGATTGCAATCTATCACGCTCCTCTACATTCTCTGAAGTGGTGGCGGAGTCTCAGAGGAGCAGGAGCGTTAACCCTTTCCTGTTCTTTAACTACCTTTAGCTACGCTGACATGAGGAAAGCGAGCAATGATGTAAGGCCCTGCGTGTTATGACAGCATGGTTATATAGAGCTGAGATTAGATTTTCACAAGTGTAAATTGTGGACAAGTTTGTCCTTATTCATAGCCACTGCTCATAAACTGATTTAATGGTATTGTGCTTTGCTGAAGCTGTAAATAAGGCAACTGATTTTGTTTTCTTCACCAAAAAAAAAAAAAAAAAGTTGAGTCACACAAAATGTGCTAAATCTTTTTTAAAAATATATTTTTGTGTATACACTACTGTTCAAAAGTTTGGGGTGTAAGATTTTTTTAATTAATACTTTCATTCATGAAGGACACATTAAATTGATTAAAAGTGACAAAAAATGAATAATGTTAAAATGTTAAATCTTTGTATTCATCAAATAATCCTGTAAAATTCAGCTAATCACTGGAATAAATGAACATTTTTCATTATATATTCAAAGAGAAAACATTTATTTAAAATTGTAGTAATATTTCACAATATTACTGTTTTAATTTATTTCTGATTAAATACATGCAACCTTGTAGGGCCATAAGAGACTTTTTTTTCTGAAACGTTAATAAACTCTGAATGGAAATGTATTCCTGTGATGCAAAGCTGAATTTTCATCAACCATTACTCCTTCAGTGTCACATGGTACTTCAGAAATCTTTCTAGTATGCTGATTTATTATCAGCTGTATTGCTTAATATTTTTTGGAACCTGTGATACTTTATTACAAGATTATTTGATGAATAAAAAGTAAAAAAAAAAAAGAAAGAAAAGAAAAGAAAAAAAAGAACAGCATTTATTCAAAATAGAAACTTTGTCACTTTTTATCAATTTAACACACCGTTGCTGAGTAAAAGTATTAATTTCTGTTAAACAAAGAAGGAAAAAGAAAAATTAATGACCCCAAACTTTGAACAGTAGTGTATATTGTTACAAAAGATTTCTATTTTAAAGAAATGCTGTTCCTTTTAATCTTTTATTCATCAAAAAAATCCTAAAAGTTTCATAGGTTTATAAAAAAAACTATTAAGTTAAATAAAATAAAATAAATTAAATTAAGCAGCACAGCTGTTTCCAACATTAATAATAAATGCGATGTTCCAGAAGGAAACACAATGCATTAAGGCATTAAGAGCTGGGGGGTGAAAACTTTTTGAATTTGAAGATCAGGGTAAATGTAACTTATTTTGTCTTCTGGGAAACATGTATCAAGTATCTTCTGTAGCCTCTGAAGGGCAGTACTAAATGAAAAAATATTATATTTAGGCAAAAGAAGAAAAATGTACACATCTCCATTCTGTCCAAAAGTTTTCACCCCCGGCTCTTAATGCATGGTTTTTCCTTCTGGCGCATCAGTGAGTGTTTGAACCTTCTGTAATAGTTGCATATGAGTCCCTCAGTTGTTCTCAGTGTTAAAAGATGGATCTCAAAATCATACAGTCATTGTTGGAAAGGGTTCAAATACACAAAAATGCTGGAAAACCAAAGAATTTGTGGGACCTGAAGGATTTTTCTGAAGAACAGCAGGCAGCTTAACTGTTCAGGGCAAACAAGGGACTCATGAACAGCTATCACTAAACAAAAAAACACAGCTGTGGATCATTCAGGTAACAGCACAGTATTAAGGGTGTAAATTGTTGAACTGGGTCATTTTTATAAATTCAACTATTATTTTTTTTAATCATCTTTTATGTAAAATATCCTATTCAGGTCAGTACTAAATAAACAATAACATGAATTTTGTATGATCCCTCTTATTTTGGTAAAATGATAAACATTTGTATGATTCTGAAAGGGGGATATAAACTTTTGACCTCAACTGTATTTTCATTGTATATTAGATAGTAACAAACTTATCTCACAAAGTAAAAAGAAAGATAGATTAATGAATCTAATGCTTAACAATATCAGCTTGTCGCATTCTGTATTCTTGAAACCAGTCTTTTATCAAGTGCTGCTCTGAAGTGCTGTTTACACATTCTGTTGCTGAAGTGGCTGTAGACAGAGAGAATTGGGCAAATATCTCTCTTTCAAACTGCATTTGACAAGAACAGCAAACAACAGCTGAGTTGGTAGGTAATTAAATAGGTTAATATGTTCAAGCATATTAAATTTGGATCACTAAAGATGGTTTAAAGTGTTTAAATGGGTTTTATAGCTGTATTTGACTTATTTTCTTACACAGTGAGAAATTGCACTTGCAAGTTCCTTCAATATCAAGTAGAGCTTGACCTTAATTACTGCTGATGATTTAACTGCGGTTCTTGTCTGGCTTATGTGTAATGGCTGTGTAAGACCGAGCTTTGTAATGATTTCCATATAAACAAAATGAAATGGCTCAAAATGACATTGTTATTACGGTCGCTTTTAAATACTGCTGTAATGTATGGTATTTCAGTAGCATAATCTTCAGTGTTTTGGTTTGAGAGCTCCTGCGGTGACTTTAAAACCCTTGAACGTTTCACCCCTGTTAGTGAGCTGTATTTGAGGATTGGGAGTCATTTTTTGGATTAGCAGGAAAGAAACAACCAAGAACACAAAACTCAGCATGTTTAATCTCCGCGCTCATTTCCTGTATAGTATTGTTGCTTAATTAGTATGCGGCGTCGCCGGCTTACACAACTCTAGCAACAATACCTGTGAAATTCAATTTCCCTGCAGCTGGGTCTCTGGCTCATTTTCGCATCCTGTCATTCTGGCTAGCGCACTCTTCACTCTCGGTCCTTTGTTCAGGGAATTTATTGTAATTACCATATCATATTGAAGTTAACACAGTTTTCTCCAATGTTCATTTGCACAGACAGCCGTCATCTGCAGAGTGAATGTGAGTACTTTTGAGATGGGGTGCTACTGCACGATTAGCATGACCCTGTTAGCAGTTGCTAGATAACTGGAACTACACTTTCTGCGCTTTCTGTCTACTAAGGCATTGTTATTGAATTAACATATTCAGAGGCAGCAGTGTGCTTTTGTTTAATGAAACCAAGACATTTCTCTGCTATTTCATTATAGCAGAGTTGATGTTTTACCAGCAAATAATTAAGTGTGCTCTTATTTATTTACTGAAAGGAAAATATTTTTGCTATTCCATTACAGTGCAGCAGGTGTTTTACGAGAGATGTTTGTTTGTGTATTTATTCTGCTTGTTTGTTTACAGCTACACATATCTATTACATATATTGTAGTGTAGATGTTTTACCAGAGATATTTATTTATTTATTTATTCATTTATTGTTTTTGTTTATTTGTTCATAGCTAAACAGATCTAATTGTAGTGTAGTAGATGTTTTATCAGATTTATTTATTTGTTTGTTTGTTTGCTTACAGCTGCACGTCTAATTTTCCTTGTTTTTATGTATTTATGTTTGTTTTTTATTTGTTTGTTTACAGCTACACATATCTAATTATAGTGTAGTAGACATTTTACATTTATTTATTTGTGTTTGTTTGTTTTTATTTGTTTGTTTACAGGTACAGATATCTAATTGTAGTGCAGCAGACACTTTCCAGTTATTTATTTGATTGTTTTATTTGCTTTTTTGTGTATTTATTTGTTTGTTTGTTTGTTTGTTTATTTGTCACAGCTACATATATCTAATTATAGTGTAGTAAACGCTTTCCATTTATTTATTTGTTTGTTTGTTTGTTTGTTTTTTACAGCTACACATATCTAATTATAGTATAGTAAACGCTTTCCATTTAGTTATTTATTTGTTTGTTTGTTTGTTTTTTACAGCTACACATATCTAATTATAGTGTAGTAAACGTTTTCCATTTAGTTATTTATTTGTTTGTTTGTTTGTTTGTTTTATTTGCTTGTTTGTGTATTTGTTTGTTTGTCTGTTTGTTTGTTTATTTGTTTGTTACAGCTACACATATCTAATTATAGTGTAGTAAACGCTTTCCATTTAGTTATTTGTTTGTTTGTTTTTTTACAGCTACACATATCTAATTATAGTGTAGTAAACGCTTTCCATTTAGTTATTTATTTGTTTGTTTGTTTGTTTACAGCTACATGTCTAATTAAAGTGTAGTAGACATTTTCCCAGTTTATTTATTTATTATTCATTTATGTTTATGTTTGTTTACAGCTACACATATCTAATTATAATGCAGTAAACGCTTTCCATTTAGTTATTTATTTATTTATGTTTGGTTTTGTTTGTTTGTTTCTAACTACACATATCTAATTTTAGTGTAGTAGACGTTTTTCAGTTATTTATTTATTCATCTTTGTTTTTGTTTGTTTCTAGCTACACATATCTAATGATGATGTAGTAGATGGTTTTCCATTTATTTATTTAATTGTTTGTTTGTTTGTTTGTTTACCGCTACATATATCAAATAATAGTGTAGTAGATGTTTTACCAGAGATTTGTTTGTTTGTCTGTTGGTTTACAGCAACACATTTCTAATTGTAGTGTAGCAAATGTTTTACCAGATTTATTTATTTATTTGGTTGTTTACAGCTACACATATCTAATTAAAGTGTAGTAGACACTTTCCATTTATTTATTTATTTATTTATTTATGTTTGGTTTTGTTTGTTTGTTTCTAACTACACATATCTAATTTTAGTGTAGTAGACGTTTTCCAGTTATTTATTTATTCATCTTTGTTTTTGTTTGTTTCTAGCTACACAAATCTAATTATGGTGTAGTAGATGGTTTTCCATTTATTTATTTATTTATTTATTTACTTTGTTTGTTTGTTTGTTTACAGTTACACATATGAAATTATAGTGTAGTAAATGTTTTACAAGATATATTTATTTATTTATTTGGTTGTTTACAGTTATACATATCTAATTATAGTGTAGTAGACATTTTTCAAGTTTTATTTATTTATTTATTTATTTATTTATGTTTGTGTTTGTTTACAGCTACACATATCTAATTATAGTGTAGTAGATGGTTTTCCATTTATTTATTTATGTTTTTTGTTTGTTTGTTTGTTTGTTTATAGCTACACGTCTAATTTTAGTGTAGTAGATGTTTTCCAGTTATTTATTTATTTATTAATGTTTGTTTTTGTTTGTTTACAGATACACATATCTAATTATGGTGTAGTAGATGGTTTTCCATTGATTTATTTGTTTGTTTGTTTGTTTGTTTACAGATACACATATCTAATTATGGTGTAGTAGATGGTTTTCCATTGATTTATTTGTTTGTTTGTTTGTTTGTTTACAGATACACATATCTAATTATGGTGTAGTAGATGGTTTTCCATTAATTTTTTTATTTGTTTGTTTGTTTGTTTACAGCTACACATATCTAATTATAGTGTAGTAGACAGTTTTCCATTTATTTATTTGTTTTCTTTGTTTGTTTACATTACACATATCTAATTATAGTGTAGTAGATGTCTTACCAGTTATTTATTTATTTATTTATTTTACATATTTTGTTTGTTTACATCTACACATATCTACTTAGTGTAGTGGATGTTTTACCAGTGATACATTTTGTGTTTATTTGTTTGTTTGATTGTTTGTTTGTAATTTTATATATTTATAGTATTTATTTAAAGGACAACTTACTTATGATATTTCATTACAGTGTAGTAGATTTTTTTGCCAGTGGCAGATTGTGTTGTGTTTTGTTCCTTTGTTTATTATAGGAACATTACAGTGTAATAGATGTTTACCAAGGACAAATTATGTTTTGTATTTATTAGTTTGTTTATTTGTTTACTTGTTTGTTTAATGCAACACATACGGAATCTTTACTATTTTATAGATTTTTTTTTGTCAGTGATTTCTTTTTCTTTCTTTCTTTCTTTCTTTCTTTCTGTTATTTATTTATCCATCTGTTTTATTTATTTATTTCATAGTCTTTTTTTTTGAAGAGCTCAAACCAGAACCACCTCTAGTCATTCACTTTCTAGGTCAGAACCAATGGTGCTTCAGATTTTTCTCTGGCAGATTTTTAATGGCTTTGAGGTAGAGAATTCCAATGCTGAGTCATTTCCATGGCTGGTATTTCCAGAAGGTTTGATCTGAATAACCACACGTTGAGTGAGTTTTATGCCGCAGTGATGATGGCTACACTTGGCACAGCTCTTTGCAGAGAACACACTTTTCCCTCTTCCACCTGCCGTAATCGCAACGGCCACAATGATTGCTTTCGAACAGGTTTCAGTGATGAATGAGTGATTTTGTTTTGCTTGTTTGTGCAGCTTGGAGGTGGATGGCACTAGGTTTGTTTACTGCTTTTTGGTAGCAAGTTCCACCTTAAACCTTAAATAATCCCACAATGCAATGGAAATGCGCTACTATACAGTTTTTGAAACTTTTCCAAAGTATAATGAGAGCCTTTTGCCTTAAAACAATATTACTGTTGAGATGACAAATTTATGGCCATTTTGCAAGATTTTTATTTTTATTATTTTTTATTATCTTTTTATTCTCTGGGCTTTGTGATGAGCTGCACATTTCTTTACAGTGCGATGCAAAAACAAAACCTTTCTCATTATTTCTTATTTATTATTTTCTTGAACAGCCTTTAAACAAGATACATCTGCTTGAGAAGCAAAATTGCATACTACAATTTTATTGTTTTCAGAGAATAAATTTAGAATTGTTTATTTTTCCAACCCTATTGGCTTTTTTGTTTCTTGTCTGTTAGATTATGCTTAAAACAAGAAAGAAAGAAAAAAAGAAACAAACAAACAAACAAAAAAAAAAAACAATGTCCTAATTGAATAGTTGTAGCACTTTACAATAAGCTGTCTTTTGTTAACATTATTTATTGTATTAACTAACATGAACAAACAATAAACAATGCATTTATTACACTATTAATCTTTGTTAATGTTAGTTAATAAAAATACAGTCAAATACAGTTCATTGTTTGTTCATGTTAGTTTACACACATTAGCTAATGTTAACAAACACAACTTTTGGTTTTAATAAGACTTTAGTAAATGCTGAAATTAACTGTAGAAGTATTGTTCATTATGAACATTAATTGTATATTCTCTTAGAGACAGTTAATGTTTAGATATTTCCACAGGACAAGGCTAAAATGCAAAGCAATGTCAAATCATTAATTAATGTGTTAATTAATACATATGTTAGCCAAGTAACAAAAAACATATATAAAAAAACAAAAACATACTGTTTATATATATATATATATATATATATATATATATATATATATATATATATATATATATATATATAAACAGAAAGAAAGAATATATATATATTATTATAAAAAAATACACACACATATTTATTATATATTTATTTACACAAATGTGTATATATATATATATATATATATATATATGTATATATATATATATATATATATATATATATATATATATATATATATATATATATGTGTGTGTGTATGTATGATATATTATATGATATATGATATATTATGATATATTATGATATTTATTTGTTTATTTATGGACAAGGCTAAAATGCCAAGCAATGTAAAATTATTTATTAATGTGTTAATTAATACATAGGTTAGCTAAGTAACAGATAGAATTGTTTACAGTCTGAGAATATATATTTAAATATATATCAAATTCTATATAATATAAAATTATTTAAATAATATATAAATATACAGGCATGATATATTATACAAATTATGTATATTTATTTATTTATTTACAAGGCTAAAATACTAAGCAATATAACATTATAATTAATGTGTTAATTAATACATAAGGTAGCTAAGTAATATATATAATATATATTCTCAGACTGAAAAAATAATAACGTATTCATTTACGAGCTTAAATGCTAAGCAATATAAAAGTATTAATTAATGTGTTAATTAAACGTTTGCTAAGTAACATATATAACATTATTATTATTATTATTTATTCTATTTTTTGCAGTCTGAAAATATGTTTTTTATTTATTTATTTTTTTTTTTTCAGTCAGAGAACTTCTGAGTAAGAACCGTAAGTCTGATAACTGTCCCTCTTTTACATTGAGTTGCATCTGTAAAGATGTATTCGTCCCCCTGTGTTTCTTCCTCTCTCTCCAGTCCACACAACCACTGTCTTTTCAGACCTCCATTTATCACATCCTGATAATTCAGTGGCTGCTGGGAAAGCTGCATTTTCCCCGCTGTTATAAATCTGCTTTGAGGCATTAATTCACAATCAGCATATGTTAGTGCACTTTAGAGGAATTAAAGCAATGGAGAAAACACATCCCATAAACAGTTTCCTGAAAAATACATTCATAAATGTTGCACTATGCCACTGTCGCCTGCTAGCACTTAATTCACTTAATTGACATCTTAAAGCACATTTGGTGACGTATTTGTTTAAGCAGAAGCATGGGCGGAGTTTCACTTTTATGCTGGCAGACGAGCCAGCAGCAGAATTTTTTTTATTCATATATTTATGTAACATTCTACATTAAAAAATACATTTAGAATTAACAATGACTGCTGTACAAAGAGTAAAAAACAAACAAACAAAAAAACCTAAAGCAGAGAATAGGCTTTCCGCCATAGTCAGTGTTCTGCAACACCGGTTACATCACTTGCCCACCGCGGCACCGACCACCACCGTCGTTTTTTTTTGTTTTTTTATAATAATAAAATATTACTTAGTTTATCTGGAGAACAGACACTACAAATAAAACTGAACACGGCTGCTCAACGCAGAGTGCCGAACGACAGTCTCATCTCAGATCAGATTTTATTTATCAGCCAGCAAAGTGACGAGCTGACCGACAAGAAGAGTGAGGTCAGGCGAGACAGACAAGACGATGGTGGAATGTTTTTTATTTTGAAAAGCCTGTTGACTTTTGCCGTTTATCTATGCGGTTATCGAAGTTTTTTTGAAGATTCGTTTCTTATTTATTTGGTTCTGTGTGCTGATTTTTACTTTGTGTAATTTCTTTCTTA
Organism: Cirrhinus mrigala; assembly: GCA_036247105.1. Lineage (NCBI taxonomy): Eukaryota > Metazoa > Chordata > Actinopteri > Cypriniformes > Cyprinidae > Cirrhinus > Cirrhinus mrigala. The sequence goes on from CM070021.1 coordinate 18,451,389, forward strand.
TTCGTTTTGCTAATAAACGTTCTACGTTTCTTATATTTATTTGGTTCCACCGTGTTTACAAATTTTCAGTTTTTGTATACTACACCATTTAAAATTTATGTAGGCCTAGCCCAAGTTATTTGTTATTTTCTATTAGGCATGGCAAGCTATTTTTATTCGTTTTGTTAATAAAACGTGATAATAAAAAGTGAGTTTAACGTTATATTTTGTTGTTGCTTGAATGGGATTCAAGCAAATGACGCCGAATTGCCGCTAATTTAAAAGTGAAAGTAAAATGTGCGCTGCGCATTTACAAGCTATTTAAAAGCGAAGGAAAGCGAGTGAAACGAGGGAAATTGAAGATATGTGCCATTTGAAGTTCGGAGCCAGTTTCCTACTTTCCTCATAACTGAGAAACTTGTTTTTGATAGCTAAACAGTTAACTTGCAAACGCGGGAAAACAACGAAAAGAGAGTCGTCTCTATCAAGAAGTTGAGAATTAAGTCGCAACTCGCGAGGATATGGCGCTTAAATTGAAATTAATTTACCCAAAACTTATTCTATCCACTAAAATAATAAGATAGTATAAATAAAATGAAAAAATATGAATTCTTTTATTTTTCATAGCTCAGTTTTTTTCAGTGGCACTTTATTTTATGTATTTACCATAGTAACTTGTGTGTAATACTTCTCTCTGTCTCTAACGCATTCATGAAACACTCTTTTGAGGAGAAAGAAAAATTCCTTGAGATATTGCTTTAATTTTAATGTGTGGTATAATTGCCTTAATTGGCATACATTTCCCATTAGCTTTCTTGTTTATTTAATTCCGCTCACCCTCGACTGGATTCGCCCTTCCAGCGCAGCACTTTCACTGAGAGGGTCGAGGGGGTCGACGAGGGCGGCTTCTCTCTGCTACCAGATATTAATGTGTGCAATTTGGATGTGTGCATCACGGGAGAGCAGCAGGCAGAGAAAAGTTGCTTTTATGGCCCAGGCTTTGCTCAGCACAAGCAAACACCCCCAGGATTTCTGGGCATGGCACATAATTGCAGCATTAAGAGCCGGTCAGGCCGGTGGCTCATTAGGCCTGCTGTAGAGACAGCCGTAGGGGCCTTCGGGAGGCAGGAGAGGCGGGTTAGAGGAGCGCGGTGTGGAGCATCAGCGTGTCAGCCGGGGGGTAGGGCAGCGAGAATGGAGGGATGGTGCAACGCGAGGAGGCCGCTTTTATTCTGACGAACCCTAGCGGAGGAGTGGGTCGCTCATCTCTGCAGTTTCTCATTAGTTAGCCACGAAGGCAATGCTAACTCAGCCCAATGTCATCCGCCAACTCACCGCTGCCACAGATCCCTAGCTGACTGATCGACCGCATTCATATATGCACAGTAAAGCGAGAGCTGCTGGAACATTCGCCTTGAGGATTATGGGATACTGTGGTGTGAAACATGCTGCACCATTTTGTGAAAACTTTGGAGCTTGTATTGATGGTGGATGGTATGGTCTAGTTGAAGCTGAAGTGTGTAATTAAAAAAATATATTTTTTATTTCTTATTTCTGTGTCTATACATTAATATTTATGTTTTAACTTTTTATATTTGATTGAAAATTTATTTTTATTAAAAATTCTTTTTTTTAATTTCATTTAATACTGTACTGTATATCTGAAGTGTGTAATTTTTTAAAATATTGTTTTTATTTTATTAGTATTTTTTTTTACTTTTATTTAAACATGTTTTTATTTTAAAATTATTTTTCTTTTTGTACTCTCTACAGTAGTTGCTAAAGCAATTGTGTATTTTCTAAAATAATTTGTTGAAATATTTAATTATTATTTATATATATTTATTTGCTTTAACTTTTTTATTTTATTATACTACATTATTTATGTATGTATTTGTTTTTAATTTACCTAATCTAGTTGTTAAAGCTAACATGTGTAATTAAATTATAGATTATCAAAATGCATTATGTTTTATTTATTTGAATCCACACATTTATATTTTTATATAACTTTATATATTATATATAATATATTTTTTTATTTTATTACTGTATAGTATAGCTGAAGTGTGTAATTCTTAGAAATATCTATTTATCTATATATATATATATATATATATATATATATATATAATTACATTTAATTAAACTTATATTGAAAATTATTTTTTCTTTTAACACTGTCGACAGTACTTGCTAAAGCAACTGTGTATTTAAAATTAATTTTAAATAATTTAAAATATTTTAGATTATTTATATACTTAATTTCTTTAACTTAAAATATTTTTTTTTAAAATATATTTTATGTATTTATGTATTTTTGTTTAAACGTTTTAATATTTTATTGTATTTATTTAATTTAATATAAAACTATAATGTTTTAAAGCTAATTATTAAAAATACATTATTATTATTAAATATGTTTATTACATTTATTTTAACTGTATATTCAATTATTCAATTTTAATTGCATTTATTTATTTATTTAATGTTTTCTAGTTGTTAAATCTAAAAAATGTGTAATTTAAATTTAAATATATATATATATTTTTATATTTGTTTTTGCATTTAATTAAACTTTTTATATTTCTAATTATTTATAATAATTTTTATCTTAATTTATCTTATTATTTTAATCTTGTGTACAGTAGTTGCTAAAGCAATTGTGTATTTTAAAAATAATGTCAAAATTATTTTTTATTAAAAATAATTATTACATTTTATTATATTATTTAAAATAAATATATATATATATATATATATATATATATTTTTTTTTTTTTTTTTTTTGCTTTAAACTTTTATTTTTATATACTATATAATGTATGTATTTATTTGTTTTTACTTTTTATTTTTAATTTGTCTAATCTAGTAGTTAAAGCTGAAATGTGTAATAAAAATACTTTTAAAAATATATATTATGTTATTATATTTGTTTCAAATATACTTTCAACAAATACTTTAATATTTATTTTTATTTCATTTATTGTTATTTTTATTTAAATCTTTTAAAGCTAAAGTGTGTAATAAAATATACATTTATTGTTATTATTATTTTTATTATTAGATATGTACATTATATTTATTCTAACTGCATATTTAATTTAATTGCATGTATTTTTATTTTATTTATTGTTAAAGTTGTTATATCTGGGTAATCTAAAAGTACTTTTAAAATATTTATTTTGATTATTTGAAAATCTGGAATCTGAGGGTGCAAAAAAAAAAAAAAAAAAAAATCGAAATATTGAGAAAATCTTTAAAGTTGTCCAAATAAAGTTCTTAACAATGCATAATACTAATCAAAAATTAAGAATTGCTATATTTACAGTAGGAATTTTACAAAATATCTTCATGGAACATGATCTTTACTTAATATCCTAATGATTTTTGGCATAAAACAAAAATCAATAATTTTGATCCATACAATGTATTTGTAAACAATGTAAATGTAAACAATATCTCCGTGGTGCTCTGCTTCAAAACATTAGCCAACTAATAGTCCCTGCCTGAACTTAGGCTGCTTTTGACAAATCCTCAGTCCTTCTCCTGATTTTACGCCTTCATACCAAATTAAGTACCAGTCCTGTTTTTGCATACCTTGCTATATTTTTCCGGCAAACCCAAAGACCTTAATTAGCCGTTTCAGAAGTGTTTGATTAAAGCTGGTACTAAAGTCAGCAGGAGGGTGGAAGTCGAGAAGCAGGATTGAGCACCCCTGCTCTAGGGCAGCCGCCCCTGCAACTGATCACGCTGCTGTTTGCGAGGTTACAAACATCACAGAAACAAATTCCAGCAGGCCTGGTCATGTGGCAGTAAATAAAGACAGCTCTATGGTGCAGTCAGCCTTTTAATGAGCCTGTTTGTGTGGTAACACTAATGTGTTTATACAGAAAAAAAAAGACTTTTTTTGTGACATTTCACTGGACAGTGTCAGTATTGTGTTTACGACTTGTTAATATCAACCTCAGCTGCAGAAAGAAAACTAGAAAGAGATGTTTATTCATCATCATTGTGTTCACATTGCTTATCTCCATGTCTTTTTCTTGAGTCTGGATCTCTGTCATTCTCACCTCTCATCTATGTGGCAGCTTGCTGAGGATTCCACTGGCGTTTTTCTTTTCACTCTGCCCACAGATCAAAACACCACACCAATCAGCGGACAACTGTAGGTGTGAACACTGGAATTCATTACGGAGATTTTTAAAGTATTCTCTCCGCTCATTATAAAATTGACCTGTTGTTCCTTCTGAATGCTGCATCTTATTACGCTGAAACTTACAATGGCACCCCGTTTCTAAAGAGAAGAGAGAGCAGTTTGATTGGTTAAATTAGACCTGAACTTCAAATGAAGTTTTAAAACTTTCTTTTGCTTAAAAGCCATTATGCAGGTAGTCTGTGCACTATAAAAGTAAGTGGATTAATTAGGATCGAATGTGTCATAAGTGTTCTTTTTTTTCTCAATAATAACAGCATTGTTGTTTATTTCTTCTTCGTCATTAATTAATTTTTTATTTTATAAATTGAGGGGGAATGTTGTGTAAACCATAGGCTTCGACTCGGAGCCGTCTTTTCTTTTGCTGCAAAGAGCTCAGAATAGATTTACTGTACACTATATTTAAAGACAATAGCAATTACAGTTTGACAGTCTTTTTTTTTTTGATATCACAGCATGAAATATGTTTACTGTATAGTTGTATTATAGGTTCAAGTTGAAGCCTGCTTGGGAAATTTGTATTTACAAGTTGGGAAGTCATAGTTTAAATCACTTTGGTTGAAACAACATGGTGTTATATTTTTGACAGGGTTTTTTAACTATGCGTTTGTAAAATGATAGATACAAAAATTCACATGAGTGTATTTTTTGTTTGTTTTTACTCAATTTCTGAAAGTGCTGTAAATTGATAATTTACTCACTCTCGGGCAATCTAAGATGTAGATCAATTTGTTTATTTATCAGAACAGGTTTTTGAAAATTTATCATTATATCACTTGCTCACCAATGGATCCTATGCAGTGAATGGGTGCTGTCCAAACAGCTGATAAAAACATCACAGTTATCCACAAGTAATGCACGACAATGATTCCAGTCCATCAATTACCATCTTGTAAAGCAAAAAAGTTTAGAGTTTGTAATAAACAAATTCATCATTAACTCTTTCGCCGTCAGCGTTTTTGAAAAACAGTTGCCAGCCACTGCCAGCATTTTTAATCATTTTCACTAAAATTTCATGGCCCCCCGAATACTTGTTAGAATACTTGAATATTTGAACATGCATTTTTATCAAATACTACATCTGGATCATATTCAGTATGATGATCAAAGCAAAGATGCAGTAGATTGCTTCCATCAGCACCCCCAAAGCTTCACAGTCCTTTACCACTTCCTGGATCGAAGTTTCACTCTGTAACATTTGGCAGTTTTCATTTATATGCTGTATATTGTTGATGATTTCATTATTTTTCATATGATCTGTTTACAGATGAGATTGTTTGTTTCTCCATCTTCTTTGTCTGTTTTTATGATTGTGAGATTCTGGACTCATTCAGGAGATGCGTAATAGCGTAACAGTGACATCGTGGAAATCCAGAAAATTCGGTGTTTGGTAGGAAAGTGGTGTCTCATAAATAATTAAAATTCCATGTTTGGTGGGGAAGCATTGTTTCATAAATAATGGAGAAAATTGGTGTTCAACTGGGAAGCGTTGTCTCATAAATAACAGTGAATTCTATGTTTGACGGGAAAGTGTTATCTCAAAAATATCAGAAAATTCCATGTTTGGCAGGGAAGAGTTGTCTCATAAATAACGGAACATTCTGTGTTTGACGGAGAAGCGTTGTCTCATAAATAACAGTAAATTCCATGTTTGGCAGGAAAGAGTTGTCTCATAAATAACAAAAAATTTGGTGTTTGGTGGAAAAGCGTTGTGTCATAAATAACGGAAAATTCAGTGTCGGCTGGAAAGCGTTGTCTCATAAATATCAAACAATTTCATGTTTGGTGGGGAAGCGTTGTGTCATAAATAAGGGAAAATTTGGTGTTTGGCAGGAAAGCGTTGTCTCATAAATACTGGATAACTCCATGTTTGGTGGGAAAGAGTTGTGTCATAAATAGCAGTAAATTCTGTGTTTGGTGGGAAAGCGTTGCCTCATAAATAGCGGTCAATTCTGTGTTTGGCAGGAAAGCGTCTCATAAATAGCGGAAAATTCTGTGTTTGGTGGGGAAGTGTTGCCCCATAAATAGGGGTAAATTCTGTGTTTGGCGGGAAAGCGTCTCATAAATAGCGGAAAATTCTGTGTTTGACAGGAAAGCGTTGGCTCATAAATAACGGAAAATTCTGTGTTTGACATGAAAGCGTTGCCTCATAAATAGCGCTAAATTCTGTATTTGGCGGGAAAGCGTTGCCTCATAAATAGCGGTAAATTCTGTGTTTGGCGGGAAAGCGTCTCATAAATAGGGGTAAATTCTGTGTTTGGCGGGAAAGCGTCTCATAAATAGCGGTAAATTTTGTGTTTGGCAGGAAAGCGTTGTCTCATAAATAACGGAAAATTCTGTGTTTGACGTGAAAGCGTTGCCTCATAAATAGCGGAAAATTCTGTGTTTGACAGCAAAGCTTTGGCTCATAAATAGCGGTACATTTTGTGTTTGGCAGGAAAGCGTTGTCTCATAAATAACGGAAAATTCTGTGTTTGACGTGAAAGTGTTGCCTCATAAATCGCGGTAAATTCTGTTTTTGGTGGGAAAGCATCTCATAAATAGTGGAAAATTATGTGTTTGGTGGGGAAGCATTGTCTCATAAATATTGGAAAATTCTATGTTTGGCAGGAAAGTGTTCTCTCATAAATAATGGAACATTTGGTGTTTGGCAGGAAAACGTCTAATAAATATCGGAAAATTCTATGTTTGGTAGGGAAGCGTTGTCTCATAAGTAATGGAAAATCCAGTGTTTGGTGAGGAAGCATTGTTTTATAAATGGCAGAAAATTCAGTGTTGTCTCATAAATAACACAAAATTTGGGGTTTGTCAGAGAAAGAGTTGAGAAATTTTAACTTCAAACCTTCACTTATAGCCAAAATACAATTCCACAATCTAAAATAACATATCCTTAAGTGAAAAAGGCCATCCCCTGTTGCCCTCTTACATCAAAATACACCATTGTTTAGAACTGTTTTCGCTTGTAAACGATGCTTGATCTGTGGATATTTCTCTCCTGAATCAGACTTTTTTTCTCACTGGAGAAAGCAATATTGAGTACCTTTTTGAAGTTAAAAACATCTTGATGGGTTTGTTTCTTACAAACGCACAGCTTTTCGCTTCACTAGAGGATAATTGATGAACTATAATATTTTAATCAGCTGTTGGGACTCTCATTCTGACCGCAACCATTGACTGCAGTGGATCCATTGGTGAGCAAGTAATTTCCCCAAATCTGTTCTAAAAACCCATTATGAATAGCCTGAGGGTGAGCCTGAATTTGCAGCAGATTTACATTTTTTGGTGAACTATTAAGAAAATCCAGAGTTTCTCACTTACAGTTGCTACTTTTGGGTGACATTTATGTGTGTTCAGCTCATAAATAGTACTTTCACATAGCGGGCTGTGAAATCTATAAAATAACTAAGGGTATATTTTACAGCAAAATAACTATAAACATTATGATATAAAGTGTTGCCATGCTACCTGCTGTAATTTATCATGAGGTGCATGTGATAAAACATCCAGCAGATAGAGATGTCTTTACCGTAGGAGTGATTGTTGGATTTGAGGATGTGGGGAAGCTCTTCAAGATGGAGTGCTACACTTAAATGCAGTTAAAAACCCTGTTATTACAGGCGCTGCATCAGAGCCCTGTCAGCCTTAAATCAGGGTCCTGGCCCGTGGTGGGAGGCAGTGCGGTTGCCCTGAATTGAGAGACCGGGGTGCGGGGGCGCTGAACCCATGCATCTCTCCCTGTGGAGATGGCTATCGATTTGCTGGTTTCTCCCCCAGCGGTCCTCGTGTCATTTGTGGTTAGTCTCTCAGATGGGCGGATAACGGCAAAGCACTGGAGACGACGAGCACTGCATAGTGCTGCTTCAGTCTGCCACACGTCTCCTCCTTTTAGTCCACTCAGTCATGTACTTACTCATTCAGGATGTACAGAACTACACATTTTCTTCAACTCACAGCCCACTGAATTGTCTAGATAATAATTATAATTAGTCTGTTTTACAGTTTTGCTTTATAGACATGATCCGATATATATGGACTATATGGGAGCTCTTCAACAGGACATCTGACTGATATTCAAATAAAGAACTTTTTTCACCAAATGAACATGTTCCTGCTAGAAACATATTATGCACAATAATGGGAACACTGCTCACAGCAGGTGATTTGAAGTCCGATGGTAATTTGAAATGTATTGTTGAAGGTGGTTAGTTATAAAAGTGTTGCTGTGGCTGTGCTTTAAAGAATTGCAAATTGATTTCAGAAGCATAGGCTTTGTGATCTTGCAAATTTTGCATCGTATGAGGTCTTTTTGAAATTCATCCACGCACCACTTGTTTTTTGTCTCATCTTTGGATAGAATTTTAATGCACTGTCAGTCAATCAGCGTACACCTGTGCATGGTGATTTTGAAATATTGAAATAAGGCTCAAAATGACAATAATATTATTAATAATAAAATAAATTAAAATGATTATATTAATAATATAATTTTTTTTTCTAAAAGTAAAATGCTCGGCTTTAATATAAATATCTAATTGCATGTTAGAAATATATAATATTACATTACGTAATGATTGTATTTCAGATATTTACATATTAGAGATCTTAATGTAAATGTTAAAATAATTTTATATTTAAAATTATTACATTTTATAATATTTATAATATGTATATAATATAATAATATTAATATTTATAATATTTTATTTTATATTTTATTTTGCTCATATTCTCTCTCTCTCTCTGTTTGTGTATGTGTATATATGCAATAGAAATGCAAAATAAAAATTGTAGATTAAAATAAACTAGTTGACCTCACTAATCAGACAAATGACAATATGACTATATATACAGTGTATATATACTGCCGTTCAAAAGTCTGTTTTTCTTATCAAGGTTGTGTTTATTTAATTAAAAATACAGAAAAAACAGCAATATTGTGAAATATTATTGCAAATTAAAATAGTGGTTTTCTGTTTGATTATAGTTTAAAATATAATTTATTCCTGTGATCAAAGCTAAATTTTCAGCATCATTACTCCAGTCTTCAGTGTCACTCGATCTTTCAGAAATTATTCTAATATGCTGATTTATTATCAGTGTTGAAACTGTTGTGCTGCTTATTTATTTATTTATTTATTTATTTATTTTTTGAAACTGGTGATACTTTCTTCTGGATTCTTTGATATATGAAACACTAAAAAGAACAGCATTTATTTAAAATAGAAATATTATGTAACAATATACACTGCCGTTAAAAGTTTCGGCTCAGTAGATTTTTTCCTTTCTTTCTTTGAAAGATATTAATACTTTTAATCAGCAAGGATGTGTTGGATTGATAAAAAGTGATAGTAAGGACTTATATTGTTAGAACAGATTTCTATTTTGAATAAATGCTGTTCTTTTTAACTTTTTATTCGTCAAAGAATCCTGATAAAACATCACAGGTTCCAAAAAATATTAAGCACAGCAACTTCAAACTGATAATAAATCAGCATATTAGAATGATTTCTGACGGATCGTGTGACACTGAAGACTGGCGTAATGGCTGTTGAAAATTCAGCTTTGCATTACAAAAAATAAATTCTATTTTAGAAAATAGAATATTCACAATATTACTGTTTTTTTCTGTATTTTTAATCAACTAAATGCAGCCTTGATGAGCAGAAAAGACCTTTTTAAATTCTTTTACTTTACCATACTTTTGAACGGCAATGTATATCAAGAGTTTTCTAACTTAACTTATTTTCATCTTGTAATATAAATCTTCTATGTTAGAAAGATCAGTTCTATGCTTACTTTGAGACAGAACTTTAATAGAGGCACTTTCACAACTGTTTTCTCTTCCATTAAAGTCAGATAACTGCAAGACCGTTGGCCTTTATTGCAATACCTCTGTTGGCGGTGTGACTTTTTGAAGGGACCTGATACACCGGAGTATCAGATCCCAGCACTAATGAAAGCATCTATTAGAGTGTGCATTTCATTTGCTTACCCAAAAGATCAAATCTCCAATAGCTGGCACAGACATTTCTAAAGTCTTGTACTGGAGTGTTAATATGACATTGCAGAGCTGCAGTGTGGTTTATTGAGGTTATGAATATGAATGCATGTCCTTAGTGACTTCAGATAAAGGATTCTTTACACTGCCTCAGTGTCCTTGGCCTTCTATCAGAGCAGATTTAGTCACCTTATGTTCACCGTCTCCTCAGAAACAGCCCGTTCTTTGATCAGGAGCCTACAGAAGGGTCGACAGGCATCATTTTTTATTGTGCTCAGAGGAGGTCTGTCTTTTGTCACTACTCTTAATGTAGCTGTCGATTCCGCCCTAGTCATTTAAATAGGATGCTATTGTTTTTGCCATGTCAGCACAAGCTAAGCACCATCAGTCCAGCTAGAAGCCTCTGCAAATGACTGCTAAGGATCTGTTCTAGACCAAAGACTCATTTGATTCAGTTCAAACTGAGTTGAACCTAAAGAGCTCATTTTCTGAGATTGATGTGAATGATTATAATCGGAAATGGACTGCTTACAAACAGTGCACCACAGCAACATCTGATTTCCTGACGTGACATCATTTTTAAGATATTGACAGAGACATTATGTAAGGAGGAGATGGACCACAAAATGAACCAGCATGACAAGACCAACAATTTTTACATGATTTGAGCTAAAGAAGCAAATGTTTTGAAACCGTTGTGTCAAATTTGATTGATATTACACTATTGTGCATCCTACTAGTTGAATGAAACCCAATACTTGTGTTTTTTTCCTGATTTGGGGTGCTGATTCTAAAAGTAGTCGCTGTTTTGCTTTTGCATGTCACATTTTTTTACAAAACAATGCATTTTGTAGCATCTTTGATTCTGGAAACCATTTGTAGGCGAAGATGTATTATATATACACATACAAAACAGCCACAAAGACATGATTTCTGTCTCCCTCTGAGCCAGGTTAGAACTATTTGTTTAATTCCCAGACATTTTGAACATATATTACATTATGTTATGCCTAATTCTGATTTCAAGGTTTGAATTATAATCAGGGACAGAAGAAATTGCAAATAAGATCCAGATGTTTTTGCTACATCATCCATTAAAGTATTAGTTCACTTCCATAATGAAAATTTCCTGATAATTTACTCTTCCCAATGTCAATATGTTCATGGCTTTTTTTCTTCAGTGAAAAAGAAATGAAGGTTTTTAAGGAAAACATTCCAGGATTTTTCCACATAAAGTGGACAATGGGGATCAATGGGTTAAAAGTCCCAGTTTCAATGCAGTTGATAGTTGGTCATTTTCTAAAAAAAAAAATAAAAATGTATGTACTCTTCTAACCACAAATGCTTGTCTTGCACTAGTTCAACTTCACGCTTTACGTAGTCATGTTGGAAAGGTCATTTGTGATGTAAGCGGAAGTACTGATCCAGTGTTTACAAAGTGAACGTGCAAAGAAAGTCAAACGCCCTTTACAAAAAAAGGTAAAAAAACAATGTTGGATTTTGAAGTTGGAGGAGAAAATGAGATGGAGTTTTTCTCCCTATACCTACCTTTTTGAAAAGGGGTACACAAATGAAGAACTAACATCGCGTGACCTTTCCAACGTGATTACATAATGTGTGAAGTCGAGCTAGTGCGAGATGAGCATTTGTGGTTAACAAAATATATATATATTTAAATTTATTTATGTTTTTTGTTAGAAAATTACAGTTTTGGCGTCGACAGCCTTGTGGGCAGAGTGCCGACATACAGCGCTTTTGCGTTAAGGGTGTCCCGAGTTCGAATCCCAGCTTGAGGACCTTTCCCGATCCCACCCCCTTCTCTCTCTCCCACTTCGCTTCCTGTCAGATATGATCTGTCCTATCATAATAAAGGCCAAAAAATAAATCTTTAAAAAAAAATGACTGTTTAGAAAATGATAATTTTGCTAAATAAGACCCTTATTCCTCAGCTGAGATCATGAAGAGTAGTGATAGGAAGATCGGATCATTTTACTGACTCGGATCTTTGAATCTTTCAAGTCAAGTTTTTCAAGTTTGTTCACTTTGTTTACTTCAGCAGAATATAGTTAAAATGTTGCATGTGAATAGCCAAATTCCACAACACATCTACTTATGCATTGTTTTGAATGAGACTGTTAATGCAGTAAAACTATAATGCAACCAAGGTCAAATGATGAGAAACAGAAATGTTTAATTCATTGTTTCAGGTTAAGCAGTCTGTTAGTTTCCCTCACCTGCCGATCTGTATCGCCCGTTCTTTTGACACGTCACATCCCCATAAAGTTTATGGCATAAACCGAAGCTGCTGTCTGTACCGGAAACAGAAATGATTAGTTCACCTCTCGAGTCTTCAGGTTCAAGTCGTTCATTCCCAGCCCAACACTCTTAAAAATAAAGGTTCCAAAAGGGGGTTTTCACAGCGATGCCATAGAAGAATCAGTTTTGGTTTCCCAAAGAACCTTTCAGTGAACAGTTCTTAAAAGAACCGTTTTTTCTTAGTTTCAAAGAACATTTTGATAATCTAAAGAACCATTTTCCACTCTAAAGAATCTTTTGTGGAATGAAAAGGTTCCATGGATGGTAAAGGTTCTTTGTGAAACCACTGAAGCCGATAAAGAGTGCATAGTATATAACGATATGCAGACCTGGAAACAGAATTGATTAGTTCATCTCTCGAGTCTTCGGGTTCAAGTCGTTCGTTCCCAGCCGTTTAGGCTACAAAGCTATGCAGTCTGAGAAGGGCCTGGCTGCAGACATGCACCTGCACTCTCAGACGACTGCACTTCCGGAAGTGACGTCACTTGCAGTCGATTTTATTTTTAGTTTATTTTAGTTATTTATTTATTTTTTTAATTGAATCTCTCAACATTATACAACAGTAGCCAGGTGGTGAAGACAAGAAAAAAGAAACCAAATTACAATGTCACTCTCAATCGCCACCTGCACTCTCAGCTACATCTCTCAGCTACTCCCTGCGACATCACTTGCAATCCACACAAATCGTGCGTGTTGCCAATAGAGACAAGACGCTGTGGTCATTAAACGGTTAAAGCTAATTTAATAGCGTAACGTCCAGGGTCCTGCAAGTCATCTGTAGGAGATAAAAACAAGACCCGCAAATCCGTGGCCACAGAACAGCAGAATATGAACGCAATGCGCAAAGTCTCTCGTTAAGCTTTTTCCTCCCGCAGAAAACCATTAACACTTGATATGGCTTAAAGTATTAAGATACATTAAGTGCCATTAAATGATCAAATTTGTAATATAGTTTATTCATTTAATGTACTTCAAGGCAAGCATATGGCCATGAACACAATGAGCAAACTTTCACTTTTATACTTGATAAAGACCAAATTCAATATAAACCTTACTGTTGTCAAACGATATACCAGCAGATATGAACGCGCCATAAGAAAGGCATTAGGTGATATTAAAAGGACCAACTCCGTATGGGCAAGCAGACGAGCCCAGAACACAATGCGTTAAATAGACGTTTTCCTCCCATAGAAAATCAATATAAACAAAAGACAATGATATAGAAACAGCTGTAGAGATTATTCTTTATGGGAAAATGCCAATGTACGCGGCGTTGCGTTTATTCTGGGCTCACCTGCTTGTGTGTAGTTGTTTTAATAATGAATAGGAGCATATTGAGTTTAATCTTTATCATCTTAATCCGTTATGCCACATTATGCCACGTTTTGCGAAGGAAAACACTATATAGCCTACATATACATTATATTAATAAACTGTATATCGAATTTGATTTTTTAATTGCATCTTAATACATTAAGCCATATTAAGCGTTAATGGTTGTCTACGGGAGGAAAACGCTTAACGAGAGACTTCATATTCTCTCATTCATATTCTGCCTTATATTCATATTTGTTTATATTCTGCTGTTCTGTGGCCACGGATTTGCGGGTCTTGTTTTTATCTCCTACAGATGACTTGCAGGACCCTGTATGTTATGCTAAATTAGTTTTAATCGTTTAACCACCACAGCATCTTGTCTCCACTGGCAACACGCACGATTTGTGTGGATTGCAAGTGATGTCGCAGGTAGCAGAGAGTGCAGGTGGCGATTACGAGTGACATTGTAATTTAGTTTCTTTTTTCTTGTCTTACCACCTGGCTACTGTTGTAAAATGTTGAGAGATTTGATTAAAAAAATAATAAATATATAAAATAAAGTAAAAAAGAAAATAGACTGCGAATGACATCACTTGCGGAAGCGCAGGTGTCTGAGAGTGCAGGTGCAGATGTCTGCAGCCAGACCCTATTGTGCAGTCTCAGGAAACAGAAATGATTCATTCATCTCTCGACTCTTCAGGTTCGAGTCGTTCCTTCTTTTGTCACGTGCACGCTTCCTGGCTCAGTATCTTGCAACGAAGACTCGAGAGGTGAACTAATCATTTCTCCATCTGTTACAGACAGCATAGCGTCTGTAGGGCTGTCACGGGAGGAACGAATGACTCAAACCCGAATCCAAAGACTCTAGAGGTGAACTAATAATTTCTGTTTTCTGTAAAGAACTAATAGGATGGTGCGCATGCGCAGTCAACACAAAATGAACGAATCCTTTCCTGAGATGACTCGTCTTTCCTGAGTCATAAAGATTAGTTCAAATTGAATAAATCGTTCATGAAGTCACGACACATTACTAGTGTAGAGCCCTATGAAGCTGCATTGAAACGGCAATTTAGACCTTCAACTCATTGATCCCCATTGAAGTCCACTATATGGAGGAAAAACCTTAATTTCTTTTCGACTGAAGAAAGAAAGACATGTACATCTTGGATGACATGGGGGTGAGTAAATTATCAGGAAATGTTTATTCTGGAAGTGAACTAATCCTTGACGTCAAATGACGTCAAACACGTTATTAATTGTTTTGGGTGGTGATGGATTGTATCCTCATACTTAAATATCTCTGCAACGGAGGGTTAATAAAGTAGCCATTTGCAGATTTGTTTTGCAGGTGAAGCCTTGACCCGACGGATGTCCTTTCAAGCAGACACTTTGATGCTTTCATTTTCTTTTTTGAATAAGACACAGTGCTGTAGTGAATGTGTTTACTCTGCAGTCTTTTTATATCAAAATAGTAAAACACATTTGTATGCATTCCTTTGTTCTGTTTTCTCACTTTTGACCCACTTCTTGGAAGTGAACTGAGATCTGAGAGCTTTCTAAACCGCTGATTTATCATGGAGGCTAAATAACCCCAACGATGGCTGTTATAGTTGAGAATGTCGGACAGTGTTAACACCAGGCGGATTTATCCAGCGAGCATAACGCACATTTCTCGGCAGTAAAGTTTTAACCTGCAAGTGACCTTCCGATATCGTGGTGATTCAGTATGCATCGTGAAACACCAATCATTCCCTTTTATTGTTCTTGTTTAGAATGTTGTGAACCTACTGACTTTAACAAGCTTTTTGTTTATGCCCTGCTAAAGCCGGAATAGGGATTGGAGTGTATTAGACCTTAGTTGTTGTTCATTGTTTTTGTACTTCAGCCTTTCATTCTCATAAACAAAAATATATTTCTAGATATATGCTACCAGTCAAAGGTTTTTGAACAGTAATGTTTTTGAAGAAATCTCTTCTGTTCATCAAGCCTCATTTATTTGATCCAAAGTACAGCAAAAGCAGTAAAATTTTGAAATATTTTTACTATTTAAAATAACTGTTTTCCATTTAAATATATTTCAAAATGTAATTTATTCCTGTGATTTCAAAGCTGAATTTTTTCCATCATTACTCCCGTCGCATGATCTTTCAGAAATCATTCTAATATGCTAATTTGCTGTTCAGGAAACATTTTTTATTATTATCAATATTTAAAACAATTGAGTACATTTTTTGCAGGATTCTTTGATGAATAGAAAGTTCAGAAAAACACCATTAATCTAAAATAGAAATCATTTGTAGCATTATAAATGTCTTTATCATCACTTTTGATCAAATTAAAGCATCCTTGCTAAATAAAAGTATTCATTTCTATAATTTCTTTCCCAAAAAGACTCCAAGCCATTTTGAATGGTATTGTGCTTAATGTTATAAAAGCTTTTTATTTCAGATAAATGCTGATGTTTTGATCTTTCCATTCATCATAGAATCCTGAAGAAAATCTACTCAACTGTTTAAAAAATTGATAATAATAAAAAATGTTTCCTGAACAGCAGATTAGCATATTAGAATGATTTCTGAAGGATCATGTGACACTGAAGACTGGAGTAATGATGCTGAAAATGTAGCTTTGATCACAGGAATAAATTATATATATTTTTTTTAAATATTCAAATAGAAAGCAGTTGTTTTAAATAGTAAAAATATTTCACAATATTACTGCTTTTGCCGTATTTTGGATTAAATAAATGCAGTCTTGGTGAGAAGAAGAGAATTATTTAAAGAACGTTATAAATCTTACTGTTTTAGAACTTTTGACTGGTGGTGTATGTATTTATTTATTTATTAATATATTTAACTTGTAACTCTCAAAATAAATATTTTTATCTAAATGTTTTAGATAAACATATATACAGTGTATGAGTCGCAAGTTTAAACAAAATATATTTACCTGATCTCTGCTGTTTGCACGATATCGTGAGAACAGATTTGATATATGTATATATATTTGACCAGGAACTTTGTATAATCTTTTTTATTTTCCATACAGAGGTCACTGATTGAATTCATTCCTTCATTTGTGTTGGATGTCACCGCTAAACGCTCAAACGTTTGCCCACCTTCCTAAAATCTGATTTGAAAATAGACAATATTGAGCTATACATCATTTCTTCTGTCACAGGTTTCTTCTGTTATCCATTTAGATCCAGGATGGATCTTTGGTTTTAAAGATTCAGCTTTAGTATGGCCCTGTTTTATAGTGCTTCAGTCTGTATTTGCTTTGTGATATTCAATATTAGTAAAGACCCATAATCTTTAAGAGGTAGGCTAACACTGGCAGATATCCCAGAACTGCTCCACCAAAACGTAAGTTTTAAAGTTTTATGGAAATTCAGGTAAATTGAGTCACTTTATGCCATTCATCTCTCTGACAAGAAATGTTCCAGTTTACCTTAATTCACCCTGCTTTACCTAATACAATCACTTTGTGCTTTTGTGTCCGTGACAGGCCGTCTCGTCTCTTATGATTCAGACTGTGATTGAGACCAAGTGTAGCAGTAGTTATGATGCAGCTTTTTGGCTCGTGCTAAAGTAAAATAAGTAGCATACTGTTTACAAAAAACAAACACATTACTCATCACTACAGCAAGACAGCCTGCAAGTTAAATAGGTTTTTTACTCAAAAGAATTTTTCAAATTGCTTTGTGTTACTCACCCTCATGTCCTTCCAAACCTGTAAGACCTTCGTTCATCTTCGAGCCAAAAATGAAGATAATTTTGATGAAATCCGAGAGCTTTCTGACCCTGCATATACAGCACTACCACATTTAAGGCCCACAAGGTAGTAAGGACATTGTTAAAACGGATGGTTCAGCCCTAATTTTATGAAGCTGTGAGAATACTTTTTGTGCACACAGAAAACAAGTAAAAAAAAAAAAAGTTAACCTTTTTCTCAGTGTTACAAAAAAGCACACACTTAATCTTTGAAGTTTTTTCCGCTCACTTGAAAATCAAAATGATTTTTCGAGTAGACAATTCAAAAGAGGCACTTATCCAAATTCTGCTGGCTCTCGTGCACCGTTGTTATTCCACAGAAAATATTCGACCCCAAAAGCGCGCTAAAACACACCAGTTGCACGGCAGGGTAGCTAAGTAGTGAGTGACTAATGTGTCTTTTGAATCAATTATTTTACCAATTCGTAAAAGAACGTAAAAGCCTCGTAAATTGTAAAGAGCTACTCGTAATGTGGTGCGATGTTTGTTTTGGCAGCTTTTCGGCCCAGAGTGTGTGTCTCACAGCAATCCTGTTAAAGAT
This sequence comes from Cirrhinus mrigala, assembly GCA_036247105.1. Classification (NCBI taxonomy): domain Eukaryota; kingdom Metazoa; phylum Chordata; class Actinopteri; order Cypriniformes; family Cyprinidae; genus Cirrhinus; species Cirrhinus mrigala. Next base: position 18,469,529 of record CM070021.1, read on the forward strand.
TCCATGCTCGCATTGTTTGCGTTTGATTCTTCTGAATAAATAATAAATGAGATTTAATGGTGAACTGTCACATGTTGATTTTATTTCTGCCAGGCGATTAATTTAATTCCTGGTGTGTTTATTCACTTCCAACTGCTTCTAGTCGTTTACAACTTCAAGACATTCGAAACATCAAGACAAACACTGTTTATTATCCTTCTCTGCTGCTGGCTCTAAACTCTACATATATTCACAAAGTATTTACCCTGCGGTTCATTCTTCTCATTGACATCTAGAAGAGGATTCCTCTTCCCCAACTTGCTTTTGATTGGCAGCGGATGTCAGCTGTGAGTGCAGCATAAAAATGCCGTAACAATACAGTCTGCCTGTTGTTTTGAGACGAGAGCTTTGATGGACACTTAGAGGTATTTTCTGAGAATATGCAATGAAGCTGCGGTTATGACTGACAGGTTTGACTTCTTTGCGGTGCTCGTGGTCTAGCAGCCTTTATCTAGCTTTAATTGAAAAGAGCTCCTCCATTGCTAGACTTTAATTTGATGCCTTTTACAAAAGGGTGGCATCCTGGGGACTGAGCCAGGACTAATTAATGTTTGGACTGAATTACTCCATATTGTATCGAAGCAGTCACTTGGCTTTAGTCGTGAGATTTTCAATAGTAAGTCTCGTGGCAGAGTTCTTCCCCTATCGGATGGTATTGTTGCGTTGGCCGGTCCAAATCAAGCTCCGTTTCGCCACATGACAGCAGCCGAGTGCGTACGGAACAACACATGGTGATTTCGCCTTTGTTTTACTCCCCACAGCGAGCACTTGTCTTACAAAAACAAGCTACGTGCTATTTCTGTGGTATCCCATTACTGATTCAACCCTCCCATCAAATGACTCAGTCCCACACACACAGTAATTCACAGGGGGAAAGGCTTCGTGCAGATGCTGGAAATGAGGTTTAAGTGGAAACTGTGCATTGGTTTTCTTGAAATGTCATTCATATTATACATTTGTCATTTATCATAACAATAGTTAATAGCTTTCCAGCGTTCAAAAGACTTTTTCACTTCAGGGGGGCATGGCTATTGTGTGATTGCATGTAATGTTTTCTGCAGAACTCCTAGAAGACATAATATCACTTTATTATCTAAAAAAAAAGCATTGGTACAATGTGAATACGTAGTCCAGTTTCATTTTCGTTTGAATATCACAATGCAGATTTTGTATCTTTTCCTCTATGGAAGACAAAAAGAGCGATATTTAAGAGTTTTTTTTTAATGTACAATGAAATTCAGTGGGCCCAATATTTTATTTTGGACTGCACTGGCTTTCTTAGCTTGAACAAAAACATTTTTTTCCTATGTAAGTTTTCAGGGTCAGGTATCCCTGAGTGAATAAGTTATTGATTTTGATTGATCAGCTGACAAAACAGTGAAACAAAAATATAAAAATCCACTGAGAATCTAGTAGACCAAAATATAACAGTAGGCCTACACTGAAAAAAACTATTTACACTCAGAAATTCAGAAGAAATGACAAAAATGCACTGAATTAAACATTACATTTTGTGGAAGACTAAAATAGTATTTTCTTTTATAAAACGGTTAGTTCCAGTCCTCGATTCTGATTGGTGAGTTTTTAAAACAGGGCTATGACCACCTCACCCAACACCCTTAGCAACATTATTAATTATATATTATATAGTTATATTAATTATATAGTTATTAATAATATAGTGTCAAAACATAATATAGTGTTCCATGTATTATGTATTAATTCAGCCAAATTAACTGTTTATGTATTTAATGTCGTGAGTGACCCCTGCTGGCGTTATGTTGCATCATTCACCTTTCATTTTAAGACCACGCCCTTCCCCCATCAAAGAAACCTTTTTATGCGCGAATTACAATTATGTGTGCGCACGTCTGTGTGAATGCCCACAGTTTCCGAAGTGTGGAGGGAATATTGCAGTATTTATTAGTTTTCTGTTTCAGGTATGATTCTGAATGTTCATATGTTCATCAGTTTACACTGTAATGAGGCTTGCGCTAAGCTGAGAGACAAGTAGATAACATTATATGCGTGTGAGAAAATATATGGTGTATAATAAATGCGGGTGAGAATAGTTCCTATTCTATTTATATTTGAGCTCATCAGATGAGGCATGTTGCATACATGCAAAAGTACAGCATTTAAGGAGCTTGTTTCATAAAAGTAGCATACATTTTTTTTTGTTTTAGTATCTTTTATTGTGTCGATATATCGTCATAGAGATTTAATAGGAGTATTGATGTCTCTGTCTCGATATCGGGACAAGTGTGCAGCAGTGTTAATTTGAATACAAGAACATAGTTTAAAGCAGAGTAGAAAAGTGTAAGGTTTCTAAAAAAAAGTAATAAATAGAGCATAATATATAGGCTAAAACAGGGGTGCCCCACCTTGTTTCTGGAGATCTACCTTCCTGCAGAGTTTAGTTCCAACCCTGATCAAACGCACCTGTCTGTAATTATCAGGCTTGTGCACAATTCAGAATTGAATTGAGAATGACTCCTAAATTCCAATTCAATTCTTGAATTTAAATTGAATTTGAATTGATGTCAAAAACAGGATCTAGAATTACAATTCGAATTTGAATTAAAGGAAGCAGAATTGCAATTCAATACAAATTCAAAGAAATTCATATACATAAGTGAAGTGTTTAACAGTGAAGCTTTACAATATATATCAGATATGATTTCATTACATATTCTATAAATGATATTAGTTTGAACTACTTGAACAGATTACATTAACAGGAAATGTTTCCCCCCAGCAATGAATGTTAAAAGCTCTAGTCACAGAACACATAATTAAGTTTGATTTATTGGAATTGTAATTTTGTGGAACACAATGGAACGTGACTCCATATCCCAGAATGCTTTGCTTTAACCAAGTATTTAAAATGGTTGGGAGCTATTGAGAATTAGATGCAACAGTGTTGCTCAATGAGTTTTGCATTGGAATAAATGACAACTGCATTTACAATGAATTTGTGTTATTTGATTACTTTGACATGAAAATAACATTTTGAACAAAACTAATCAAACATTGAGGGAGTAATTTATTTCAAGAATTTGATCATTAGCTATATGTTGGAACAAAATGGTTGAGGGTTGAGGAGTGACTAGTTATGTGTAATGAAATTATGCGATTAAATTACAAAATTAATGTAATTGTATGTGAGATTCAACACATTCTTTCTGTTGTATGACTGTGTGGAATGTCTTTGAATTGCCATGAATTTAATTCCACTTCCTGTCATTCCAACTCCAATTCAAATTCAACTTCCTGTGGGGCGGAGTCAATTCAATTCAAATTCCAACTCATGAATTGAATGGCGGCCAATTCTGAAATTCTGAATTGTGCACAAGCCTGGTAATTATCAGGTGCTCCTTCAGATCATAATTAGTCGGTTCCTGTGTGTTTGATCAGGGTTGGAGCTGAACTCTGCAGGAAGGTAGATCTCCAGGAACAGGGTTGAGCACCCCGGGCTACAACAAGGTTTAATCTGGCCGGGGATGCCTGAAATAAAGAGATGTAATCCATGAAACAGAGCTTCTCACTTGCGCAATATGGAAATATCTGCTAAGTGCAGTGTTGCCAAGCCCGTGGTTTTCCCTCAGAATTGGGATACTTTTACACTGTTGCCGAGGGATATTTTTTATGTCTGCAGGTTGAAGCGACCACAATAATGTGATATTTAGCCCCTGGAATGCAAGTTTTACCAGGGGAACCCTGCCAAAAAATGTGTATTTTACCCCCCAGAATGCCAGTTTTACCGGAGGGATGCCCCCTGAAAAGCCATTGGGCTAGTTTTGAGTAGCAGTTGGGCGGGTATTGGTGTGAAAACCTGGCAACCCTGGCTAAGTGTATTACTTATTTTTGTCAACCTGGCAATATTGAATATTGTACCTGGTGGGGAGTGCCCAATGTAAACATGAAACAGATGCCATTACCTATATTGTACTGTGGTACAGTTATGGAGGTCCTTCATAATGCAGAGGACAACTGCTTGTTCCGCCAGTAGTTAGAAATGGCATGGTATGCCATGTTTAATCAACAGCTGTTTTACTAAATTCTGCTGAGGTGAAATTCAGTGCAGTCCTGTATCGTGATACGTATTGTATCTTGGCTTCTGTATCAGGATACGTATCGTATTGTAACTTTGCTGGTGATACACAGCCCTAATAAGGTGCTCGAGGCTTGCTGTATTGTGAATAATTCACAGCTCTCCTGTCGTATTGTTTACGTAAAACATGCTCCAATAATGTTTTATTTACAAATTTGAAATCAGTTTTTATAGTGTAGATGTGACCTAAGATATAAAGACAGCCACAGTTGTCATTTGCGTAAAAAAAAAAAAAAAAAAACATTCATGTTGCCCATTTCACCTTTAACAGGCTTTCTCCAAGCAGTGTTTGTTGAAAGACAGAGAGAGAAACAAAACTGTGGATGGCTTGTCTGGGCAGAGACGGGTAGCGGTTTGAATTGAAGACACAGCGGGTCTGATTCGCATGATTCCCTTTGAGAGCGGTGACAATTTCATAAACGAGTAAGAAACGGAACACATTCTATTTTCATCCTTCTGTTCATAGTCTAAAGACTACATCGTATGCTGTGTGGTGTTTGCAGGCTCACTACTGTATTTTTAATTGCCTGTCAGCTCCTAAACGGAGCCTTTAGCCAGATACATTCCCTGCCTCGGTTCATATTAAAAAGCTTCCTGTATTTCCAGGACGAGTTTTTCATTTTTCATTTGTATTAAAACATTCTTTTATCGATTAAATAGCACTAACTTTTGTGAATAGGGCTTAAAAATGGATGTGCTGAAAAGAATAAGACAGTGCTGTTTAGGCAGTTTTAGAGATGGATTGTGGGTTGTTTAATGGATTAAATGCAGAGTTTATTTGCAAAAGTGTTCAGTGTTTCCCCTAGGTTCACAGCTTTGGAGAGTGGGGGGAGGGGGGCGTATGGGGCAGGGGTGCTGGTGTTATGCCGAATTCTGACCCTCGCCAGATTACTACCCCCAAGTATTGGTAGGTTTAGGGTTAGGTGCGGGCGGCAGAGGGGTTTAGGATTAGAGGTGGGGTTAGGATTAGGTAGTCAGGTAGCGATTTCAACGAGAGGGGGTAATAATTTGGCAGGGGTCGAAAATGAGCACAACACCGGTACCCAACGGTATTTTTTTTCGGTACCTTACTTTGGGAAAAAAAAAAAAGAGTCCAAAACTCTCAATTTCAACATTTTGAACAATAGGGCCCTACAATCTTTTTCTTTCTTTTTCGTTTTAATTTTTCTGATAATCAAATGAAGTCATTAAACAATTATTTTTTTCTGTTACACGTTAAACCATACTTTTATTTTGACAGATTGCCGTGAAGTTTCTGTGTATACAGTGTGATATTATGCTAGTTTTCTCAAATGAAACGGTAAAATTCACATGAAATGACTCTCAGAGCAGCTTTGGAGGTGAAGTTTGTGTGTTCATGTCCTCATATTGAGACACAGGCTGAAAGTCGCGCGAGCCTCACTTGTGCTTCAGTACTTGTGTAGTAAACAAAACCGTGTTTCCGCCATTCATACATACAGAGCCAAGCGGAACATGCAGGATTCATATTTAAACCGTCTTTTTGCGTTTTAATATTCACAGACATCATTCCATATCGTGATTCGAATTAAGTGACAGACCTGATTTTGATTTATTCATCCAAAAATTCGATTCGATTCTCAAAAATGGAATATCGATATTTTAGAAATATCATACAAGATTCATGACAGTTGCTTCGTTTTGAGCGTATATCCTGAACGCTAGATTGCAGTCTTCTTATCTCTAAACTTAAACAGTGACAGGAAATACTAGCATAAGGGCAAGCCACTAATGTTAGCGTTAGTGATGGGACGAACGAGTCGTCTCGGGGAGTGATTCGTTCAGTCGCGCATGTGCAACATCCTATTAGGTTCTGTACTGAAATTAGTTCACCTGTTTCGAGTCTTCGGGTTTTTGAAGTCGTTCGTTTATCTTATGGGGCTGTCACGTGATGAACGAACGACTCGAACCCGAAGACTCAATAGATGAACTAATCAATTCTCTTTCCGGCTCAGACTGCATAGGTTAAGCTTATGGGGCTGTCACGTGATGAACGAACAACTCAAACCCGAAGACTTGAGAAATGAACTAATCAATTCTCTTTCCGGCTGACACTGCATAGGTTAAGCTTATTGGGCTGTCACGTGATGAACGAACGACTCAAACCCGAAAACTTGTCAGAGCAGAGGCGAGGTGAGCTAATCATAGACTAAAGACCCAGGTAAACAATGAATTAATATTTTCTGTTTCTTATAGCATTATAGTTTTGTCTTGTTTGTAGTGTGATCAACGGTTGTGTAAGCAGTCGATGTGTTAGGGAGGCAACACGTAACATTTAAATTATATTTTGCTAAAATTAACGAAATGACTCAAAAAAAGAGACTCAAGGGTCCGAGTCGGTAAAATGATCCGAACTTCCCGTCACTAGTTAGCGTTAATGGAGGATGAAAGAATAGTTCCTGCTCCCGCCTCGGTGTAAAGTGTGGCGTCATTTTGGCTTTTGAGGTAACGTTCGCTCCAGGACGCGGCAAGCAACGGAACCGCTGCGCGGCCGGCACATGTCTGTACAGCAGAAGCGCCCGCGCCGCGGCTCCGCTGCTTGCCGCATCCCGCGAAAGGGCCTTCGCGCCGGGCGCCGTGGGGTGGCTGCGCGGCTGCCCGCCGCTTTTTCTCGTGATAGGGCTGTTTTGTGCAGTTGACGGGCTGCTCGCGTCGCGGTCTCGGCGATTCCACGCGGAACATAATTACAAACTGAAATACTTGCGAAATTCTCAGAACAAAAAGGTTCTCAGAATGTCCAATATCTGTATTTATTTTATTGTTTTACAATTTTTTTTTGTTTTCTTTAGGAATGCTGCAAGCACTTTATTGTTTATTGATATTAAGCATATGTTATTCTTAAGTTCAGATCAAAATGATCTGACATGGTTACAACTGTAAACTTAAATTGTAAAGCAGGGTCTAAATATATATAATATATATATATATATATATATATATATATATATATATATATATATGGTCTGTTTATAAAAGCTTAAATGTTATACATTTACTAACTAAAGAATCTTGCAAGCACTTTATTTTCCCGCTTTACTCGTACTGCACAAAAGTGATTCAGTAACGTCGAATGGTTTGCATATGGTGGTGTGATCTTAATTACAGTTTTCCTAAAATTATGTCCTATTCATAAAATAAGAAATATCCCAATATATCGCCTTGTTTACAGTATCGCAATGTATCGCAACCCCACGTATCGTATCGACAGATTCTTGGCAGTACACAGCCCTAGTTTCTGCAAATCTGTTCAGATGAAGAAACAAGCTCAAGTCAATGGGGTCCAAAACAGATTCCATTTACTTTAAATGGGGGAAAAGAGTGTTGTTTCTTCAAAAAATATCTTCTTTTGTGTTCTACAGAAGAAAGTAAGTCACAGGTTTGGAAGAACATGAGGATGAGTAAATGATGACAGAATGTTTATTTTTGGGTGAATTATCAATGCAAATGAATTCATCCATGAGATTATTATTTTGCTGCTAACTATTTCAGAAAATGAAAAAGCCGTTCTCATTTGCACAGCACAAGATTACAGACATTTATTAGCTGTATGGCAGTGAAATGAAATTACAAGTGTCAGTACAAATGCCATTTCTGTTCTGTATTCTGCTGCTGAAGGTGCTGTGCACAGGCCATGCGAAACCATTGAAGTTGATTTGGTGTAATTGCATTTGAGCAAAATAATTTGGATGTGCGTGCAGTTTCTAATTGTCATTGCACCCTGCTTCAGTAAATTAATTAGGCATGTGTTTCCTCACGCGCACCCTTTCTTGAACTCTCCGTCTATCTGTTTGATCCTTAATGTGTCTACATAAGCAAAAGAAGATAAGTTGTAATGAATAAGAGCTGGTGCAGAAAGCGGGAGTATTTCAATAAAATAAATGTGTATCGTGACCAACTTTTTAATCTTATGCCTTTTCTGCATCTTTGAAGCAAATCCAACTGACATAGTTTTTAAGGATTTCATATTTATCATTTCTACTTAGAATTTACAACGTCTGCTGTCACATAATCGCCAGTGGTAGATGTGTCATTACAAGTAAAATCAATAAATCTTATTTATGTTTTTCTCTCAGTGTAAAGGCATTTTACATCCCACTGTATTTTTGTCGAAACTCTCTTGAATAGGTGTTGAACTAAATAATAAAAAAATCTTTACTGCTCTTTTTTTGAGTGTGGTAATACCCATCAGTCTTGTATGATTCAGGGAGCTCATCTGATTGTTCTTTTTAATTATATTTGATAATGCAGCTGATATGAACCATATGTTTGTAGCAACATGAATCATAGCTGCAATTAGACACTGAGATATTCTTGTTACTTTGTCTGTCTCTGCTGTCGCAATAAACAGCTGGGAGTTTAACCAATATTACGGTAGCATGAGATATAATTTGTCTTACAGCTGAATTTATTTCATGAAACATTTGAAATATCCAGCAAAGGCAACTGTGTGCATTTCGTTTGGTTTTATTTTATTTTATTTTGGCTACTTTTTTTCTAGAATGCCTTTTTATTTTATTTTGTTTTATTTTATTTTATTTTATTTTTCATTTGGTCATTTTTTGGGGGTAAATTTTGTGGGTAAAGAACATTCTATTTAGGTGAAAAAAAAAAAAAAAAAACTTTATCGTTTACAGAACAGTTTGTTATGATAAGGCGTTTCTTCACATGTAATATCCCAGGGTTTTTTATTTTTTTATTTTAATAGATTTTAATTTGTTGTTATGTAAAGGTCACATTATACACATTATAACCATTTCATAAATATTTTATTTTATTTTATCAATTTTTTTATTTTATTTCATACATTATTTTATTTTATTTTATTTTATTTGTGCTACTTTTGTCATTCTAGAATGCCTTTTTGTATAGATTTTATTGTTTCGTCCTTGTCCCAGACTTCCAATCTTGTGTAAAAAATAATGTAGAATCTTTTAATGAAAATTATGTCCGTCTTTCATTTGTGGTGTCATTTCCACCACACTGAAAATGTAGCAACTTCAAATTATTATTATCATTATTTTTTTTTTTTTAATCAAAGGTTAGGGTACATTTTTTGCAGGGAAACAATTGATAAGATTTTTAAAAAATCTAGCCTTAAGTGGAGGTCATGTTTTAGACTAAATATGAAACATGACGCATGAGGAAAACAAAGAAATATCAAGGTAAATTTCACTAGTAAGCAAAATATCATTTATTGTGCACCATTTCCAGTCTAGTTGTAATTTTGTTTAATTATGCAGAAAAAGGTGAAAATTTTATTTAATTGTGCTTATTTTTGTGTAAATGCTAATTATGAAATAAACCTTAATTAGATTCTCAAAAAAAAAAAAAAATTAAAATGTGGTTGTTGCCAAATCAAATTTGTGAAGATTTATAGGAACTATAGTGTGAAAAATGTTGTTTTATTTTATTTTAATTTTTAATTTTTAATTTTGTATTTTATTTTATTCTGTTTTATTTTATTTTATATTGTATTGTATTGTATTTTATATCGTTTTATTTTCTTGTATTTAATTTTATTTTATCTTGTATTTAATTTAATTTAATTTTGTTTTATTTAATTTTATTTTATTATTTTATTTTATTTCGTTTTTTATTTTATTTTTTAATGAAATTTAATTTTATTTAATTTTATTTGATTTGATTTCATTTGATCGTATGTTTTAATTTATTTCATTTTATTTTATTATTTTATTTTATTTAGTTTTATTTTATTTTTTAATTTAATTTAATTTAATTTTGTTGTATTTTATTTTATTTCATTTCATTTTATTTTATTTCATTTTACTTTTTTAATTTAATTTAACTTAATTTAATTTAATTTAACTTAATTTAATTTAATTTTTTATTTACTACCCTGGGGTGAAAATTAGCCACCCTGTGTAAATCTGGCATATTTTCCATTGCTTTTATGTATTATTTATGTATATTGTCTATGATTAAATATATAAAAATAGAAATGGAAACATCAAAAAAATATAATTTCCAGAGCTGTCATTTTCACCACGGGCTGCTATTAAGCACAATAAATCATTTGAGATATGGTAGAAATGACAATATGGTGAGATGGTTTTATTGCTTTCAAAAAAAAAAAAAAAAAACAGAATTATGACAAAGTGCTTCTGTAATGCATTCTTAGACACTTTTAGACATTGTTGTTGACAAAAAGTAAAAAAAAAAAGTTTGAAGAAAGTTTATTTTGTAAGTTATAAAAGAACACCCAATTGCAGCATTCTTAGGAACCAAAACAAGTTTAGCAGTGAAATAAACCGCCACCAACAACCTACTGTACCATATGCGCAAATATCTCTTTTGAATGAAAAGTGTGTTTTATATTCCTCTGAAGTGTTGCTGTTGTGTTTGGTGTGTGGCAGGTGGCTGTGTGAAGGGGGACCCCCAGGGCTGGACCCATGAGGAGTCAAAGAAGATGCTCGCAGCCTGGGCGCCTCTGCTCTTCTTAGCCATGTGGGTGAGAAACGCCACCAGTGGCCCGCTCTCATTCAGAATAGGTGAGTAATGTCTGCCGCTTTCAAGCCGCGGAGCGCATCACTATCTATAGCCCGTATCTCTCGTTAGTCCTCACGTTGAACGGTGTAATTTGTAATCACTGTTAATTAAAGTGATGGGGTTTCACACCAGATTTGCTGCCTTAAGGCGGACTGAAACTCCCAGAATTAACACACTGGAAAAGGAGAATGAGCATGTGAACGCTTCTTGTTTTATGTTGATGTTGTAAACAAAGGCTAGTAGAAAAAATTAACGGTTTGCGGTATTGTAACACTGTCGAGGAAGCTACGCTGAAACAGATTGTGTCTGATTCATAGAGGTCACTCTCTATAAAAAGATTCCCGCACAGTTCACTTTTCAGGTAAATCAGCCTACAGTTGGCTTACTTGTACAGTGGGGTCTAAAATCTGAGACGACACTAAGATCCAGGTTGATTGAATAAAATGTTTCATTAGGAGTCCAATTTTATACGAGATTAGGGTTAATTGAAACCCTTTGATTTTGATTATGTGACTGTACAGATTGTCAGATGATTTATGCTTTCACTGAACTACAAGATGTCCTTTGGATCATTTTAAAAACATGCTTGTTCACATGATTATCAGGTGGAGTTCCTGCCACTCGAGAGCTGCTGTCACAAATGCAAATGAGGAGCAAATAATAAGATAGTGTGGAATTCATGTTAATTTTTAAGCCATTTTGTTATTCTAATACCTTAATTTGCAATAAACTCTTTTTGAACTCACTGTAATTGTCTCTTAACAGTAAAATGGAATTTAGAAAGTATTTTAAAGTGATAGTTCACCAAAAATAATAAAAATTCCCACGTCTCAGATTAAAATTGTATGACTTTAATTATTCCAGGGTAAACAAAAGAAGATAATTGTAAAAACAAACAAACGAATAAATAAATAAATAAATAAATAAAAAACATATATGTGTAAATATAGAAACATATTTTTCCATATATTATTACAAAATTAAAAATTACATAATCTGTATCTTCTTCTCTTTTTTTCACCCTGTCCCCTTCTATACAAAGAAAGAAAATGGGATCTAATGTTGTTTTGGTCCCTGTTGACTTTCATTGTAACACAAATTTCACAATTTTCACTTCTAAGCAAAATATTTTTTAATGTGCACCATTTCCAGTGTAGTTGTTATTTTAATTATGCAAAAAAAAATGTGAAAATTGTGCATAATTGCGATGTGTAAATGCTATGAAATTAAAATCAACTGGATAAAGGAGTCAGACAAAATATAAAAAGACATTTGGTACATTTTGCATTGCTTTTATGTATTATTTATGTGTCTATGATTAAACATAATAATGGATTAGGGTTAGACTTTAGTGTTTTATTTTATTTTATTTTATTTTATTTTATTTTATTTTATTTTATTTTATTTTTTTATTTATTTAGTTTTTTCATTGCATTGCATTGTAGTGCATTGCATTACATTGCACTGCATTGCATTGCTCTGGAATGAAAATTAGCCACCCTCTAAATCTGGCACATTTTGCACATTTGCATATGTCTATGATATAAAAATTGATATAGAAATATATAAAATATATAAAAAATTGTTACAGTCAGAAATTACATAATCTATATCTTTTTTCTATCCCCTTCTATACAAAGAAAGAAAATGGGATCCAATGTTTTTGGGATCCAATTTTGATGGGACATTGGAAGTCAATAGAAACCAAAACCGTTTAGTTACCAACAGGGTTTAAATTTAACTTTTTGACTCACCAGACAATTTGGCTACTAAATGTTTAAGTTACTGGCCATTCATAACTTTAACTAGCCAAAAAAAAAAAAAAATAAAATTACCGAAATAATCCGAGCGTTGTAAATCATTTGACCTTTGTGTCAGTACATCATAAATAGAACGAGGCATCAGTTTATTTTCAGGGATTTGTCGCGTAGCGGAGCATTCCGGGGTGGACAGCATCGCTGATTATAATGGGTTCCGTTTGTAGACATGGTGTGAGAGTCTTTAGTTGTTTTTCGACTCTTAGTTATTGCTTCAATGCATAGGAAACCAGCACACCCGCCACGCCATTATTTGTCGGGTATGTAAAAGCAACCTAGAAATGCGCAGATGCTGTGCAATTAGCCTGTATTTAATGTATCTCATGAGTTCAGTATTTGCTCAAAATCGGCGCAAACTTGGCTTAAATGAACTTGCACAAGAAGTTAATGAGTGAACATAATTTACAAGAAGTGACCCGCCAAATTGGATATATGTGGATGTCACAGCATTACCCACCACAGTTGATTTTTACCCGCATTTGGCGTGTGTTAATTTCAAATTCTGGTTACCAACATTCTTCTATTGTACCTTCTTTTGTGTTTCACAGAAGTAAAAAAGGCAAAAAGGTTTGGAACAACATGGGGTTACCTAAATTGACAGAATTATCATTTTTGTGTGAACTATTCATTTAACATTGAAAGGGTTACTTGTGTCAGCTTTACTGGTATAATAGAATTACTCTATATTTAGATCAGAAAGTAGTAGATGTGACAGTTTAGCAAAGGTATTGTAACATTTCAAACAGTTTTTGGCTCTATAAATCAGTTTCGTCATTCCCAACACCACGTTGTATCGCCAATGTGATTTTAGCGTTCAAAAAATTGCGCTGGATGTTTTTTTATTCACGAGAGCACTTCAGCCTTAGCATTAATGCAAAATTACTTTCAATTACATCCTCCCAGAGAGAGCGCTAATAATGTCAGTCATAATGCTGAAGTATAATTAAATGCTAACAAAAAAATTAGCGAAGGTCTCAGATACTCTGTTAAGAGATGTTGTTTTTGTGAGTTGTGTTTATTAGCGCCCACACAGCCTCTGTCTCACTGGAGAAAAGCATTAAAGGACCTTTCCCTCATTAAGGAAATGAATATAGCTGTTTAAACTGACTTCATTACGGTTTGGAAGGCGAACGAAAAAGAGAAAAAGCGAGACAGGGCAAAAAAAGAACCTCTTTAATGTAGGCCTGGGCTTTCAGTGATGATGAAAATGTCGTCTAATCTATCTGGAGCCATATTGAGCAGTGCAAAATGTAAATTTAGTTCCAGCTGATTTAGCAGAGGGTACGCGTGTGGTTTTGCATGTGTTGTGTGTACAAGTGTGAAGCTGTTAATTCACTGTGGTAAGGCTCGGTCATGAGATGTTTGTGCTCGGTAAAAGAGCATTGATCTGCTTATTCGGTGGCGTATTACAAAAACAATCCCTCTGATTCCAGCGGCTCGGGGATCAGATGAGGCGGCGTGCTCTCATCTCCACAAAACCATCTCCTGCTTTCGTAGATCAATTATTAAGCAGCCGATGCGATCGCCGCCTCTCCTGAGCCTGCCTCTGTCATCTCCTTTGTCATTCAAACGCCGAAACAAACCGCTCCCAACTTACCCGGGTACGGTTGGGTAATTAACCGGCGCTGCTCTCCTCCTCCACTTCTCCCTTGTCTCCTCACCTCCTGCACCTACGAAATGCACCTCCGCAACAAACCCTGTTTATTGCTGTCTTGTTTAGTTGACGATTAATTAAAACGTGTGGTTTCTGTTTTTACCGCTCTGATGCGAAACGCCTCTGCCGAAGGTTGTGTAAAGCGCGCGGGCGGCATTAACGTCTTTTCTTTCCCCGCACGTTGACGTGATGCTGACTGCTCTGCAGGAGATGATATTTAACACTGCTGCCCCTCAAGTCCGAATGTCACTGTCTGGCTTACACAATGAAAGCAGCGGGCCAAAATAGCATCACACTGCCAGGAAAACAGATATGAGGTGTTTGGATACTCGTCTACAACTTGGCTTGTGTACTGGTAGCTTCTTAACTAGGGTAAGGGGATAGTTTACTTTCTTTCTTTCTTTCTTTCTTTCTTGGTTTTAAATGGTTTTAAAACATTTTTTCTTGATTATACAAACATTGAAGTGATAGTTCACCCAAAAATGAAAATTACCCTATGATTTATTCACCCTCAAGCCATCCTAAGTGTATGTGACTTTCTTCTTTCATACAAAATGCAGTTATATTAAAAAATGTCCTGGCTATTCCAGGTTTTATAATGGCAGTGAATGGGTGTTGATATTTTGAAGTTCAATAAAGAGCATCCATCCATCATAAAAAGTACTCCACATGGCTCTGGGGGGTTAATAAAGGCCTTCCCAGCAGGCACAGGATGTCAGTATAATGGACATGATGTTGGACAGACGTTGCATTTTGGTTGAGAATGAAAATTGGGTGGACGTCAGTATTTGACGCCATTTTGACATGGACTAAAACTTGGATTTTAGTTACACAACCTAAAAACGACAAATAATAATGTGAGCTGACGTCGTATTGGACATCAAATTAACATTGACATTAGACGCTGAATTGACATTGAATTTTGGTCTCTGGTCATTGGTAATTTAACAAAATAGCAACGTCTTATGACGTGTGCCTGTTGGGTTCTAAATTGAATCGATGCATTTGTGTAAGAAAAATACCCATATTTAAAACCATAATATCTAGCTTTCGCTAACCGTCGTACGCACGTCCACGAGAGAGTGCCATTCCAGCGGATGATGTAGGACGTAAGGGTAGCGTATACTCTGGTGAGAAGAGACGAAAGTGGAAGCTTAGAGGAGCTGAACACCGGTCATGAATTAGAAGTACAAAGCGAGGATTGGTAAAGAAAAATGTTGGGGGATTTTGATATAAGCCAAGAGGAGACTGGTTTTCCTTTGTTGTAAACAAAACTTGGCTCTCGTAAGACTAGCATATTCTCAACGGAGCTTACGCCTACATCCTACGTCATCCACTGAAACGTCACTCTCTCGTGAACGCACGTATGACGGTTTATAAAGTTTTAAATATGGATATCTTTCCTACACAAACTCTGTGTGGAGTACTTTTATGATGGATGGGTGCACTTTATTGGACTTTGAATTCTCAACACCCATTCACTGCCATTATAAAGCTTGAAAGAGTCAGGATATTTTTTAAATATAACTCCGACTGTTTTCGTCTGAAAGAAGAAAGTCATATACACCTAGAATGGCTTGAGGGTGAGTAAATCATGGGGGGATTTTCATTTTTGGGTGAACTGTCCCTTTAAGGGAACATTTTATTTTTAAGGAAAAAATGGATAATGTATAAATATTACTTTTGTTGTGGTGAATGCCACAAATACTAGTCCAATTAATGAGCAAATGATTCTTAAGAGATGATTCTTTTAAGGTGTCATTTTAAAAACACTTGAAAACGTTGAATGCTTTCAGTAATTTATTTGCAGTATGTATACACCAATAGCAGCTGTGCTTTCTTGCTCTCTCTTTTCTCTGACAGTGAGTTTACACACATTGGAGTATAATAAGAAACTTTAATTAACCTGTTGAAAGCTAAATACATATTTAGTAACATATTTTTTTTTCCAAAGTCTTGGTTTTGTGATCTGATGTGGCTTCATTTCATAGAGGCAAAAAAATATTTTGTAGTGTTCTATACTGTAATAATAAATGCTATGTCAAGGCTGTCACTAACGATTATTTTGGTAATCGAGTGATCTGGCGATTATTCTGACGATTAATCGAGTACTCGGATAACTATAATTATTTTTTTTGTAGTAAAAATAGACCTAAGTGAACAATAGCCTTAAAAATTATTTAAAATACATATATTATAGTAATGAGGCAATAATAATTAGTTCAAATAAAGTTTCAAAAGAAAGGAATCATATGGTTTTACTGAACAAAACTGTTAAAATACACAATGTAAACAATAGAGCTAATGTATGATAAACATTATAAAAATGCCTGCAGAGGGCCTCAATGCTCTGACGATTGTTTTTATACTTTACTGCGCAATCTAATCCGTGTTTACTATTGACTAAACAACGTTTAATTCAAATGTCCACTTAATCTTTAATAATTAGCCATTTCTTTATGACAGAAATGCAACAGCCACTGTCATTTCTTAAATATGTGGACATCAAACCGTGTAAACTCTGAGTGAGGGTCTAAATGTTTATTTTGAAATCACGATGAACAGTTAGCATATTGAGAAAGATATTAATGTATCATCCTGTGTTTGCATAGGTTCATAAATGATTTACCTGACACGCATGTTTGTAACCTACACGCATGTAAATAATTGAAGCGCAGATATTAAACCTGCATAGCATATATTTATTTAATTGAATCATAGCGTTTGTAAATTATTAATAGCATTATGCTTTATTATAGTTTTTAAATGGGTTTAATATGTGGAATGTGCCACTTCCAGTATTTTGCCAATTACTGGACACTGACAAAATGCAGTTGAGGATTTTTTAAAAGTAAAATTGATAATCACTGCAGCCCTAATGTCAATTAGCACTTTCAATAAAAATCAATCTTATTTTATTTTAAAACATTTTGATAGCTGTTGTAATAGGCTATATTTGTCTTGGTGGGTCCTGGAAAAAAAAAGGGAACCCCTGTTATAAAAGACCAGCTAACTTCTATTAACATTACTGGGTGAACATTACCCATAGTTCTGAGAATGTCCCCTGTTAGCTGGAAAAAGTTATATCAAGATTCATGCGACTTCTTACGTCACTCTATCACCTGAAATGCTTTGATTTTAGTTAGTAAATGCTTTTATATATCTGGATGCATCTTTGAATGATTTTTTTCTGTCTGGCTATAAAATGTTAAGCTGTAAGTCACAGAGTTTGAATCGCTTCCATGACTTTTTCTCATGTGTATTGAATAATTGACGACGTGCGTGTTTGTCAGCCCCCGATACAATAAACTATGTGGATGTAAAGGAAAATCAATGCTGCCACCTCCCCTTCCCTCTCAATCTCTAAGCACCAGCGATCGTTCATAACCGGACAACAAGAAAAAAGAAATTTATAGATTTTGCTTTGGATAGTACATTTTGCCCAGCTCATTCTGCACCAGATAACATCTGAGACGGACATTGCTGTCAGCTTCCGCTTCTAAAAGTCCATTCAGACATGACCTAATGGGCGATAGAGACAGCAGCCGGAGAGCGGTGATTGACTCAGTGGTGTCTGAGAAGCAGATGACCCTCTCAGGTTTATTATACCTTCAAATGGTGACCAATAGCTGTTTTCAGGCTGTAAAAGCACATAAGTACAGTATGTGTGAGCGTATGTATGCAGGTGCGGTGCGCGTGTATTTGGTGTGCGCCTCTTGAGAGAGGTGGTATATAACTCAACTGGATCACAGCTGGTAAGGTAAGCTGCTAGGCCATTTTTTATAGGCCTGCAGGGGGTTTTGTACAGAAACACAGTGATTCATGCTTTATAGCTGTTGTGGTGTACAGTAAATAACACAACATAAACCAATATAACAATAGCAGTGTACTAGATGGGTCCAGTAAGACTAGAAATGTACCTTACCTCTGCTAGTAAAGATACTTTTAAGAAAAGAACTTTTAAAGGATTTGTTCACTTCCAGAGTAATTTTTCATTTCCTGATAATTTTCTCACCCTCATGCCATCCAAGATGTTCATGTCTTTCTTTTTTCAGTCACAAAGAAATTTAGTTTTTGAGGAAAATATTCTTGGATTTTTCTCCATATGTGACCCTGGACCACAAAACCAGTCTTAAGTCGCTGGGGTATATTTGTAGCAATATGATTGATTATTGAGTAAAGATCATGTTCCATAAATATATTTTGTAAAATCCCTACTGTAAATATATCAAAACTTAATTTTTGATTAGTAATGTGCATTATTAAGAACTTCATTTGGACAACTTTAAAGGCGATTTTCTCAATATTTAGAATTTTTTTGCACCCTCAGATTCCATATATTCAAATAGCTGTATCTTTGCCAAATATTGTCCAATCCTAACAAACCATACATCAATGGAAAGCTTATTTATGCATGATTTATATGGTCTCAGATGATGTATAAATGTCAGTTTTGAAAAATGGACCCTTATGACTGATATGGCGGTCCAGGGTCACATATAGTGGACTTCAATGGTGGCCAGTGGGTTGAAGGTCCAAATTGCAGTTTCAGTGGAGCTTCAAAGGGCTCTACACGATACAAGCCGAGGAATAAGGGTCTTATCTAGCAAAACGATTGGTCATTTACTAAAAAAAAATAAAAATGTATACACTTTTTAAACACAAATGCTTGTCTAGCACTAGCTCGACTTCACAAATTATATAGTATGTATGTATTATACAGTCATTTTGGAAAGGTTTGGAAAGGAAAGGCTGAAGTACCGACCCAGTGTTTACAAAGCGAACGTGCAAAGAAAGTCAAACAACCTTTATAAAAAAATGGTAAAACAACGATGTCAGTCGAGTTTTTTGCCACAGACAATTACAAAGACAAAGAACTTACCACGCATGGCCTTTCCAACATGATAAAGTAATGTGAAAAGTTGTGGATGCAGAGCTAGTGTAAGACGAGCATTTGTGTTAAAAAGTATATACATTTTTTTTTTTTTATTTTTTTTTTTTTTTTTAAGAAAATGACTGATTGTTTTGCTAGATAAGATAGATAAGGCCCTTATTCCTCAGCTGGGATCATGTAGAGCCCTTTGAAGCTGCATTGAAACTGCAATTTGGACCTTCAACCCTTTGGCTCCCATTGAAGTCCACTATATGGAGAAAAATCCTAGAATGTTTTCCTCAAAAACCTAAATTTCTTTTTGACTGAAGAAAGAAAGACATGCATTTAAAATGACCCATTTTGTTTTTAGCACTTAATTTTTAAGTATTAAGTGAGCGTTTATTGCCATGCATTTGAATATCCAATGCAGACAGATACAACATATGTCTAGTATACAGTACTTAAAGAGGAGGTCATATGGTATTTTAAAACATCCTAATGTTGTGTTAAAGTCTCCTACAACAGGTCTAAATGCATCTAAGGTCAGAAAACATTGTGATTTTCTCAGAATATACATTTAGAGTCATTTCTCAATTATTTCAAAACGATTTGTTCGATCAGTTCTGAGCATAATGTCTGTAAACTGTAAATTTACCAGGGAACCCCAACAAAAAATGTGTATTTTACACCCCGGAATTAAATTTTTAATAGGGGACCCACTTTGAAACCCGACTGGGCTAGTTTAGGGCTAGTTTTGAGTAGCAATTGGGCGGGTTTTGTTGTGAAAACCTGGCAACCCTGGCTACCACTGACAAAGCATGCACCAAAACAATGATATAATGCTCCAATCCATTTTTAAAATAATGACAGAAAAACATTTGAACGCGTATGCAAAGCAAATCGTGCCCTCAAGTTTAACTGCTAAACTGTAAACACTTAACAAAACAATAACAGTGGATACGTTAGCCGAGTGCTAATGTGACTAATTGATGAAATAACACAGATTGTAAACCAAAATATGTCTACATCATTATTACACAAAGCAATTAGAACAACGACAGTCTACATTAATCAGGAAATAGGAAATAGTGGGTTCACAGCAAATTATCAGAACTATTTTAGTAAGACAGTAATACTGTGCTTTACCTGGAAACCTAAAGCTGCACTAAGTATACATCTCTTATTAGCACAAACAACTTACTATTTTGAGCACTCAATTGAAAATGTACACATATCGTACTTACAGGTTGTGGTTTGGAAATGCTTGTTAGTCCAAATAAAGAAGATTAGAAGCCAACGAAGATAAAAACCAAGATTAGAGAAGCAGTCCTTGGTAAAATGATGAGCACAGCAAAAGGTTTGAATTGAATTGCTGTGGTATTGTAGAAAAAATACATTTGAATCACTGATTCTTCACATCGTCATCTTTCGGCAATGAAAACAGAACAAACTCGCTTTGACAGCGCAGAACACAGCGTCTTTTGGACATGCACATCCGAAATTTTACCACTTGTCAGTTCCCTGGGATTTGAACAAACCACCTTGATGCTGCCATTGCTAAATTCTGGACATTTTAGCTATAGGGACACCTGCACCCACAGATGCGTGTACAATTTTCTAAGCACCGGTATCCAGGACTTTGACAAAATGATTGAGGCCTGAGTGTGTTGTCTGGATAAATGATTGCTAGGATAGTGCAAGTCACACAGTCAACATTTTTTGGATCACATGGTTGAACAAGCTCAAAAGGTTTCTGCAAGTGTTTGTGAAATGAACCTCAATCGTGACTCAGTTTCATAACAATCTGATGGATTTTGTCAACTTTTCTTCTGAGCGGCATGCAGTCATTTAAAAACTCAATGTTCTCGTCCTTGGGGAAATCATTTGTGACGTTCGACTGCATTGTAAAAGCCTTTAGTCACTTATTCTCAACTGTATACAAGGTTGATTGTGATAATGCTTGTGAACAGATCCAAGCCCGTGGATATTTTAAGCAGTTATTAATGCACCAGATCATTTGGGGTCATGCACGTTATGAGTCAGAGTTGCACTGAGGGTCCTGTGACATTTACCCGCTCGGAGCCAGACAGGAACCAGACAACCCCACCCTGCCAACTTCTGCCATCCAACGGGGCCATTTGGCTCCCTCCGTCTCCATCCGTTTATCACGCCTGCAAAAACACGACAGGTGCAGCTATTTACCTCCCCATGTAGTCTAGAAATTAATTTCTCCCCAGAGGGTTTGAGTGTGAAGTGACCTTGTGTCTTTGTCTGACAGAGCTGCTGCTGTGGGACTCCACACATCAGTGCGCGCAAGCTCGACATCAGCTGTTTATTTTACCTGACCGGGGTGATCTACGTTTGTAAAAGTAGTAAACTGTTTAATTCTTACAAATCGATGGTTTGTTAATACTAAATATACATATTTTAAAAAGAAACAAGCATCTCTGAAATACTAAAAGGAGAATCTTTTAAAACACTACTTCAAAGTAGAAGTGCCAATTTCTTGGAAATTTAATAATTGAATTCATGTTAGTTACAGACATGAATGTGTATATCTATCATTTTCCACAATAAAACAAAAACACAAATAAAAAAGTAATACTATGAAATATTATTGCAATTTAAAATAGACATTTTCTGTTTGAATATACTTTATATAATTTTGTAATTTATTTCTGTGATGCAAAGCTGAATTTTCAACAGCCATTACTCTAGTCTTCATGATCCTTTAGAAATCATTCTAATATGCTGATTTATTAGAAACGTTGGAAACAGTTGTGCTGCTTAATATTTTTTTGGGACCTGTGATATTTTTTCAGGATTCTTTGATGAATAAAAATTTTAAATAAAGTAGAAATCTTTTCTAACAATGTCTTTACTGTCACTTTTTTATTAATTTAATAAATCCTTGCGGAATAAAAGTATTAATTTCTTTCAAAGAAAGAAAGAAAGAGAGAATTTACTGACTCCAAATGAACTGTAGTGTATATTGTTACAAAATATTTCTATTTTAAATACATGCTGTTTCTTTTAATATTTTGTTCATCAAAGAATCCTGAAAAAAAGTATCACAGGTTCCAAAAAAATAAGCAGCACAACTGTTTCCAACATTGATAATAAATTTGCATATTATAATGATTTCTGAAGGACCATGTGACACTGAAGACTGAAGTAATGGTGATGAAAATTCAGCTTTGCATCACATGAATAAATTCTATTTTAAAGTATATTCATATAGAAAAAACACTATTTTACATTGCAATAAGATTTCACAATATTACTGTATTTTTTTCTGTATTTTTAATCAAATAAATGCAACCTTGATGACCAGAAAATACTTCTGTAAAAATCGTACTCATTCCAAACTTTTAAACTGTCATTTCATAAAATAAAATACAGTATGTAACATTTTTTGGATCATCTCTTCAAATTGGCTTCTTGTTGCATGTTGCATGTTTCATGTTGGTTACAATTGAGTGGGCAAATTTTATAAACAAAACAAAACAATATATATATATAAAGACAAAATTGATTTGTTTGCAGAGTCAAAACATTTAAAAATATGATTAAAATATCGTACTTACAGGTTGTGGTTCAGAAATGCTTGTTAGTCCAAATAAAGAAGATTAAAAGCCAAGAAAGATAAAGACCAAGATTAGAGAAGCAGTCCTTGGTAAAATGACGGGCACAACAAAAGGTTTGAATTGAATAGCTGTGGTATCATAGAAAAAAATAATTTGGAACAGTAAAGACAAAATTGCTTTGTTTGCTGTGGAGTCAAGACATTTGAAAATATGATATTAAAAGATGAATATGACAAAACTACAGAATGTCACATTTTATTATTAGCTGTTTCAACACATACATGTTTTACCAAATAAAAAGGACAGCACTTTTAGGGTTCATCCCACTATTTGATGTGACCTTAAGTATTGGGACAGCTGAACTTAAGGCAGATGTAAAAGACTAAAAGCTATTATTTTGTTGCAGATCTCTTGTGTGCAATCAGAGCAATGAGTCTGCGACCCATAGACATCACCAGACTCTTGGTCTCATCCTTTTGAAATGCTTTTTCCCCAGCCTTTAATGGAGCCAATTCCAACTGTTGCTTGTTTTAGGGAGTTTCTGCCTTTAGTCTCCTCTTCAGCTGGTGAAATTCATGTTCAGTCAGATTTAAGTCTGGAAATTGATTTGGGTATTCTAAAACTTTACATTGTTTTGCCCTGATAAGCTCCTTGACTGAACTGGCAGGGGTTTTGTACCCTTCCAGATTCATTCTGCTGCTGCCGCCATCATACATTAAGTCATCATGAATTGAAAATTGAGAGAGCCTGTTCCAGAGACAGCCATGCATGCCCAAGCCATGACACCACCTCCACCATGCTTTACAGATGAAGTTGTTTACTTAGGATCATTTGCAGTTCCCTTTTTTTTTTTTTTATTTCGAATCACTTAGATATATGTTAATCTTTGTCTCATCTGTCCATAAAGCGCTGTTTCAAAACTCTACTGGCTTTTGCAAACTCTAATCTTGGCTTTTCTGTTTTTGGTGCTGGTCAGAGGTTTGCATCTTGCTGTGTAGCTTCAGTAACTCTGTGTCAAAGTCTCCTGTGGACAGTAGATTGTCAGAGCATCACCCCAGCTTTCTGGAGGATGTTCATGTCTCAGATGGGTGTCCAAACTCTTGATTTCTCCATGCCCTTTGTTTTTTATATAGCTCTAATTGACTTCCTCTTTTCTTTTAGTATCCAAATTGCTTGCTTTTCTCTCAGAGTCAGCTCCCTCATCTTTATCCTGGTTTGTGTGTGTTGTCATCGAATGCAAGACTCAGAATGCAGAAGCAATGGATATAACTGATACAACATATTCCCTGCTTTTTTTTTTTTTTTAATATCTGAACAAATAATGCAGCAGAACACAGCTGATCACTCAGAAAGACCTGTGAGGCAACTGTTCCAATACTTATGCTCACATCAGATGAACTCTAAAAGTGCTGATCTTCGTAGCTGGTAAAACCGTTGGTAAATTGGTAAATTTGGTAATTTTTTAAAATAATTATTTTATTTTATTATGTTTGTTTTATAAGCAAGTGGCTTCAATGTTTTTTTTTCATGTTTATTTATTTATTTATTTATTTATTATTTTTAATAATTTAATTTATTATTTAAGATTTTTTTTTTCCCCCCTGAAATTATAATCACACATTTTGGCACACTATCAAAAATAATGGGTAACATTTTAGTAACAGCACCAGTTATTATTATTATGCTATTTTTGCCAACATTTGCTTTTTCAAGAATGTCTTTTTCCCTTTGACATTTTCCAGACAGTTGCACCACCAAGCCCCACAAAATGATTTGAATTCAGAAAATAAATAGACTTTCTTAACTGAATAGATGCATTATCCACATCGTTTATGTATTTTTGATTATCTTAATAGATCTGGGCCAACAAAATGTGCGGTGTTTATTTAGACGCAGTTGGACTGCAGGATACAAGTTACTGAATTGAGTACCACTTTTTCTAATACGTTGTCTCATCCAATTATCATTAACCCTCAACATAAAATCATTTGTGGTGATTTTCGCAGTCAAAAATGATAGAAGAATAAAACAAATGAGTCAAACGGTCACAAACAGTCAAAAGAATGTTTTTAATTATAGTTTGAGTTGTTGAAACCTAGTTATGAGAGCTGACTCCTAATTTAAGGGGGATATTGATAATCTTGTTTGTACTGTGTTATTAATTTTTAATGCAAATTATATTACAGTCTTAATGACTGGATAGGAATGCATAAGTGAAGCAATATATTAAAAGACAAAACTAATAGCTACATGCTGTGAAACTTTAAAATGTTTTTATAGTTATTACTAGCTATTAGACTAGAGTTCTAGAAATACCTGGCAAAAGATTTTCAATTAAAACATATCTGAGGGCTGTGAATCTCTTGGCACAGGTTAAACTTGCAGCAAACATGTGTCTCATTCTCTTTGGCAAGTAAAGCCTGTCTCTGTAGTGTCTTTGCTGGGGAGAGAAGCTGTGGGATATGGGGATACACTGCTAACCTGACAACATTTCAGTGCTTTAGCTTCGGGTCAGACTGCAGATTCGCTCTTATGATATGTTTTCATCTGCTGCAAGCTCAAGGAATACAATATAAAATGAGAAAATCTGGGCTTGATATAACAACTCCACTTCAACTCCTCAGTTTCTTAACTTTTTACATTTCCTTTTCCTGACATAATGTTTTAGTTTGACTGGTTGGCTTTGATACTGTAGTCCACAGATGCTATCAGGTGGCAATACTGTGGTATTTTGAAATGCCCAGTTTGAGGGTCAATAAGATAATACTTTTTCATCATGGTAACACTAAATTGATCAAAAGTGACAATAAAGACACTTATTTCCAAAGATGTTGTTCTTTTGAACTTTCTATTTATAAAAAGAATCCTGTACCAGGATCAGGGCTTCCACAAAAAAAAGCTGTACAAAAATTTTTGAGCAGCAAATCAGCATATTAGAATGTGACACTGAAGACTGGAGTAATGATGCTGAAAATTCAGCTTTGCATCATAGCAATAAATTACATCTTAAAATATATTCTAGTAGAAAACAGTTGCTTTAAATTGTAATATTAATACACAATATTACTGTATTTTTGATTAAATAAATGCAGTCTTGAAGAGCATATATAAGAGATTTTGTTTAAAATCTCAACCAACCCCAAATGGTAGTATATACAGTCATGGCCAAAAATATCGGCACCTTTGGAATTCTGTCAGAAAATGCAACACTTCTCTCAGAAAATTGTTCCAATTGCAAATGTTTTAGTATTCACATGCTTATTCTTTTTGTTTGCACTGCAACAACACACAAAAAAAAACAGAGAAGAGAAGTCAAACTTGATAAAATTTCACAAAGAACTCAAAAATGGACTGGACAAGATTATTGGCACCTTGTAAAAATTGTAAGAAATAATTGCTTTTCAAGCATGTGATGCTCCTGTAATTTGTATTTAGACACACCTGTGGCAAGTAACAGGTGTGGGCAATATAGTAATAACATTTGCAACCAGTTAAAATGGAGATAAGTTGACTCAACCTTTGTGTTGTGTGTCACACTGAGCATGGAGAAAAGAAAGAAGTGTAAAGAGTTGTCTGTGGATTTGAGAGAAAAAATTGTGGAAAAACATGGACAATCTCAAGGCTACAAGTCCATCTCCAGAGATCTTAATGTTCTTGTGTCCACTGTGCGCAATATCATCAAGAGATTTACAGCCCGTGACACTGTAGCTAACCTCCCTGGACATGGACGGAAGAGCAAAATTAATGAAAAATTACAACGAAGGATTGTTCGAATGGTGGATAAAGAACCCCAATTAACTTCCAGAAAATTCAAGCTGATCTGCAGACACAGGGTACAACAGTGTCAGCTTGCACTATCCTTCGAAAAGGGACGCTATGGTAGGAGACCCAGGAGGACACCACTGCTGACACAAAGGCATAAAAAAGCAAGACTAGAGTTTGCCAAAACTTATGTGACAAAACCACAATCCTTCTGGGAGAATGTACTGTGGACAGATAAGACAAAAGTAGAGCTTTTTGGTAAAGGACATCATGGCACAGTTTACAGAAAAAAAAAAAGAGTCCTTCAAATAAAAGAACACAGTCCCTACAGTCAAACATGGTGGAGGTTCAACGATGTTTTGGGGTTGCTTTGCTGCTTCTGGCACTGGATGCCTTGACTGTGTGAATGGTAATCTGATGATTACCAAAGAATTTTGGGGGGCAACTTAGTGGCCAGTGTCAAAAAGCTGCGTCTCCACCAGAGGTCATGGGTCTTCCAGCAATGACCTGAAACACACTTCAAAAAGCACTCAGAAATGGTTACAAACAAGGCGCTGAAGAGTTCTGAAATGGCCAGCAATGAGTCCAGATCTAAATCCCACAGAACACCTGTAGAGAGATCTCAAAACAGCAGTTGGGAGAAGGCATCCTTCAAAATCAATGACCTGGAGCAGTTTGCGAAAGAGGAGTTATTTTTTCCAAAGGGGTTCTGCCAAATAATTAAGTAAAGGGTGCCAATAATTTTGTCCAGTGCATTTTTTGGGTTCTGTGTGGAATTGTATCAAATTTGACTTTTCTTCTCCTTCTTCTTTCTGTTCCAATGCAAAAAAAAAATAAAATAAACATGTGAGTACCAAAACATTTGAAACTGCAACAATTTTCTGAGAGAAAGGTTGCATTTCCTGACAGAATTGCAAGGGTGCCGATATTTTTGGCCATTACTGTATTATGATACTAAATGAATATCATATTCATTTACTAGGGCAGTGGTTCTCAACCGGTGGGGCGCGCCCCCCCAGGGGGGCGCGGACACTCTTGCGGGGGGGCGCGAGTAGGCTACAGGATGGGAGCAAAAAAAAACAGATAAAAAAAAAAAATGCAAATTCGTGATCTTTGTTTGGATTCATCGGATCTATTTTCGCTGCTAAAATAGACCAAAACAGTCATTATTTCATCAAAAATATAAGTGACTTAATATTATTAACTTGTTTGTTGAACTGTCATATGAAATCAGTGTCACATTTTCAATCGTGAGGTGAAATTAAGTGATGGTCAATTGTCAGCTCTCTTGGTCGTCAGGTCGTGTGATGTATGTTGCTGAACTGTATTCAAATGTTATAAATATAAAAACACCACATTTTGAAATTTAACTGCAGTATGTCAATTTAGTTTATTTGTGTGTGCTGCGCTCATAGACTTTAGAAAACGGCGCTCATTTGTTTGATCAGTGATGCGCGGGTTGATCCAAAATGAGCGGGTGCTTGCGGTCACCCGCGGTTACCCGCAGTTACGAGTCATCCAAAAATATTTTTAATGATACTCGGGTCGCGGCGGTCGGGTCGTTTGAAATAAAGATTCCAATTAAACCTTTGTAATTTATAGGAAATATTCAAGCAATAATATATAAATTATCTCATGTATATCCTTGTTTAAAACCAGGGATTAAAAATGAATTCCAAGTAAAAACGGTATTTTTCTTTACATTTCCAGAGAGCGAAACGAACGAAATTAAACATTACTTAATAAATTCAAGGCATAATTTCCTTATTCATTTGATACAACTATTATAGCTATACAACTAATATATAAAAAATAATATTATTTTGTCATATTCGTGATTCCTGCATTTATATATGAAAACTTCGTTTTGAAGTGCATGTGTTAAGTTTGTATAAGAAAATTCTTTAGCCTATTGAGTTGATTTAATATTCTTGATAATTTTTAGAAGAAGTTAAAAGTTAAGAAAAAAGGAATTAGCTTGTAATCTATATATTTAGGGCTATAGGCTAATATTTTTCTTAACTTTTATTACACTGTAGATCGAAATAAAATAATTCTTGATCATATTTAACATCGGAGAATCACTGATATAATTTAGAGTACTTCGAAAACGAAACTATTTAAATCTGTATAAAGGAAAGACAAAATAAATCACAACAAGAACAATCTGTATTTTTCTTGTAATCAAGAACATTTCTTTTGACAAAATAACCTAATTAATGCCGAATGATTTTTGACAGTGAACGCATCTCCACCGCATAGCCGCATATAATCGCTGCTGTCAGTCGCAGATATTAAACATGCGGTTCAGGAAGCGGGTCGGGTACAATATTTTCTTTTTCTTTTTTTGCGGTCCGAGTTGCGGGCGGGTTATTTGAAAACTTCGGTCGGGTTCGGGTTGTTTATACATTGACCTGCGCATCACTGATATAAAACGAATAAACTAGTCAGAATATAGGCTACATTTAAAGCTTTCCTTTAGTTTTTGTGAAATACACGCACGCACACAGCCACGCACACACAAACATGTTTAAATACATTTATGTTGTTAATAAATAAATTACAATAAATTGTTGTAACAGCAATATCTCCAAGTTTTGTTTTTCACTGTAAAAATGTAATGATTTTCCAATGCAAATACCGCCACCTTTTCCCCCCACTTCAAGCACTGATTATAACACAAACAAATCATCCTCCTGGCGACTTTTATTTTTATTTATTTTTTTTTTTTTTGTCAAAAGCGACAAATCCAGTAATTTTTACTGGTGTTTTTGGAGACTTTTGTGGTGTTTGGAGACTCGGAAGCACGAATCACCCTATAGTTAGGCCTACTGTGCTCAATGAGCAGCGGGTGCTGCCGTGAGCCCCTCTCCCGTCCAAAAGCACTCACAGGCGGTCAGTCTCTCAGTAGCCTCGCGCAGCAGTCAGAGCAGAGAGGAGACACACACCCCTCCGCGGTGGGGGCCCAACTGCAATGAACCAGCTTTGGGGGGGCCCAGCTTGCAAAAGGTTGAGAACCCCTGTACTAGGGTACAGCAAAGGATGCCATGGTACTAGCACAGTACATGCCCCAAAAAAAAAAATCATGCTTTTTGGTCATTTCACATCACCATTTCGACCTTTCTTTGCTAAGCAACAGAAAACGTGTCATGTAGCCTTGCCTT
This sequence comes from Cirrhinus mrigala, assembly GCA_036247105.1. Classification (NCBI taxonomy): domain Eukaryota; kingdom Metazoa; phylum Chordata; class Actinopteri; order Cypriniformes; family Cyprinidae; genus Cirrhinus; species Cirrhinus mrigala. Next base: position 18,499,064 of record CM070021.1, read on the forward strand.
TTATTCACTAACAGGCTTGGCTTATATTGAATTAACACCTGAACAGCATGTAGCTCAATACTTGCACTTTGCAACTCATATTCCCATAGACAAACAATACTGGCTGCTTCAAGTCACTGTTAAGAATCAGTCACTTTGACCCTGCGGCTCTATACACCTCTATAGACCTGTATCATTATTGCTCGGCCTGTGGTCTAACTTTTCATCTCATCGCTAGACAGATCCTGACGCTGTCAGACAGCCTTTTATTTGATCAACCGACTTTTTTTATTTATTTTAATCAATCCACAATCTGCCATCCTTTAGAAGCCAGGCGCCGGATGCTCATCGCAATAGAGAAAGGGGCGGTCGAGATGGATAGGGAGTGAGAGAGAGATAGAGAGAGAGGGAGAGAGACATCCTCTCTTGGCAGTGCAATGATGCAGCCATCCTACTGTGGACGATGGTGTGCCCTGGGAAAAGGCAATCTCTCAGTGGGTGTCATTACCTGTCATTCAGGCTAACTGTGTCCGGTGGGTACCCCCAGACAGGCCTGCCGTAATTGTATAGGGGAGAGCGAGCGAGCGAGCGAGAGCGAGAGAGAGAGAGAGAGAGAGAGAGTGTGCAAGAATGCAAGACTGCTAGAGAGATGGCTTGATGGGTATCGGGAGAAAGCAGGCCGACGTGGGCTATAGAGCTGACAAACAACCTCTCAGATTCAAAGGCAGCTGGAACAAATGCTGCGTCTGGATCCGGCTGGCAGTAACGGAGATGTGGAATATTAGAGCTGCGTGATGGTCCTGAATGTGTTTCAATCATTAGCCGTGTGGAAAACATCCTAGAACAAAAGAATCACCTTGACGGATGAAGCACAACAGAACAGATGCACAGAAACGGATCGCTGGTTATGTGAAGGATGTTTTTTGATTTCAACACTATTGATAGTAAGAACAAACTCTTGAGAAGTCAAAACTCATTAGTATAGGGTTTCAGTATTTTTCAGGGTTGTCTTTTTATTCAGTAATGATTACCATTGCCTTGATTTATGATGTTTGGTTGCTGTCAACATTATACGTCATATTTTAAAGCCCTATTCATCTTGTGCTATACATTGTGTATTTATAATGTTAGTCACGGTTTCTTGCACCAAAAACACTGTAATTTGTAACATTACATCAAATAACATCATTTGCTACTCTCTCTATGACCCTCTGAATTCAGATGACTTTTTTTGTGGTTGCTGTTTCTGCTTATCTGCTTATAGTGGAGATTTTTCGGAAATATTGTTTATCTTCATTGCTCAAAATTTGAAGAAATATAGCTGTAGGTATACCACTGTTCTACTAGCATGTTTGACAAAATATCCAAGACGTTTCAACAAAAACCTTTATTTTGTGGATTAAAATTAGAGAACAGTAACCACTGTAGTACGAGAGAAGATTACAACTGAACTTTTGTAGAGTTACAGCTGTCAGAAATTAGTAGGAAGTGTAGAGGCCCTTGCTTTGAATATCTTCAGCACATCTGCGGCCACAGGACATCACTAGTTTCTCACACCGCGTTGGGTTAATGTTGGTCCACTCTTCTTCCACTCTCTTCAATAGTTTGGTAACTGGGTTTCTTAGCCATAACTTTGACGCAAAGGATTTTCCAGTTTTTAGTTGGGTTTGGATCAGGACTCTGGGCCGGCCGGTCATTACTTCAGTGTTTTTAGCAAAGGAACTGCTTTACCCATTTTGCAGTGTCACAGGGACATTGCATCAAAATTGCAGGCTGATTGGGGAAACTTGCAGGGAAGGAACTGCATGTTACTGAAGGAGGTTCTGATAAATATTTGCATTCACCCTGCCATGTATCTGCTCCTCCTGCTACAGAAAACACCCCCTAAACCATAACACTTCCTTCTTCACCTTTCACTGACTTATTTACACACTCGGACTTCAGTCTTTCCTCACTTTGGCGACATGCGCCTTAGCAAATGTGGGCTTAGCCTTTTAATTCCTTCTTCTGATGAGAGGCTTGGTCACTGCAGAGTGCGCTTTTAGTCCAACTTCTCTTAAACATGTAGATACAAATCGTTAGCCTGTTCAGCACTGAACTGGCAAGCAATTCCAGCTGCAGTGCTGAACCGATTCCCCATTGAGAGTCTGCATTATCCTGTCATCTCGTGCATTTGTCTTGCGTGGATGACCAGCCTTTTTGAATGACTTGAATGAATTAGTGTCATTGTAAACCTTCAGTATTTGAGAAATCACAGATTTGGAATGACCAATTTAACATGTGGTGGCTGAAAGGGACGTCCAATTGGGCTTCATCTGGACAACCTCTTGTCGCAGGGTTTTGGCCACCTAAAGCAGCCTGCCATCTTGCAATCTCAGTGAAAATTGGAGGAATGCTGCCAGTTAAATAGGGTTTGTCATATAATGAAGGAAATTAGCACCAGGTGCCAGATTAACACTAATAACTTGGATGTATCTGTAAGTGTTTTCTAATTTTAATCAGAGTTCTTCAAATATCTCTTTTTGATTTTTTTATACTGTGCTTCAGAATAAAAATATGAAGTATGCTTTAAAAACTGCCCTTCTACTCCTGTTAGGGTAACTTCAAATTGGACTAAGCAGTGACGTTTTAATTTAGGAAATTATAGTATATACACTACCAGTCAAAAGTTTTTGAACAGTAAAATTTTATTTGTTTAATTTTTTTTTAATTTTTTAAAAGAAGTCTCTTCTGCTCACCAAGTCTGCATTTATTTGATCCAAAGTACAGCAAAAACAGTAATATTTTTAAATATTTTTACTATTTAAAACATTTTTCTGTTTGAATATATTTTAAAATGTAATTTATTCCTGTGATTTCAAAGCTGAATTTTAAACATCATTACTCCAGTCACATGATCCTTCAGAAATAATTTTAATATTTTGATTTGCTGCTCAAAAAAACATTAATTATTATGTTAAAAACAGCTGAGTAGATTTTTTTTTTCAGGTTTCTTTGATAAGGTTTATATTTCAGATTAACAGCATTTATCTGAAATAGAAATCTTTTGTAACATAACATTTTGATCCATTTAAAGCATTCTTGCTAAATAAAAGAATTAATCTTTGGATCTTTCTATGCATCAAAGAATCTTTAAAAATGTTTATAACTATTGATAACAATTTGAAAAAAATGTTTCTTGAACAGCAGTCAGCATAATCATGATATCTGAAGGATCATGTGACACTGAAGACTGGAGTAATAATGCTGAAAATTTAGCTTTGATCACAGGAATAAATTACATTTTAAAATATATTAAAAACAGAAAGCAGTTATTTTAAATAGTAAAAAAAAAAATCAATATATTACTGCTTTTGCTATATTTTGGATCAAATAAATGCAGGCTTGGTGAGCAGCAGAAAATTCTTTAAAAAAAATTCAAAATCTTACTCTTCAAAACCTTTTGACTGGTAGTGTATATGATACACCATTGGCTAAACAAATAGGTAGCCTTATATATATATATATATATATATATATATATATATCGCTTTGAAGGGAATCAATATAAAGTAAGTTTGTATGGTGCGTCAAATTCTGTCATTTCAAAGCGAGAAGGATAATCCTGTTTTTGCATAAATTGTTACCACAATCATCTATAATGTGCCTTGCTTGTTAAATTTGTCTCTATCAATCACATCACCCCACATGTTAATTTGCTTCTTTCTTCTGACACTCTGACATTGAACTTTGCATGACACGGACAGCTTTTCTATGAACTGCATTTTCAGCAGCCCTGTAATGAGTAGATCTTTTCTTTGCAATCGTCAGTAAGGGCAAGGGTGAAAGTCTTACCCTCCGGCTGGTCTCCTCGCCGCTTCAATCTCATTGATCTTCCGCATTTAGACACGAATCTCAACCTGTGGTAAATTTTCCTCAATTATTCATGAGAACACCTCACAGCAAAGTCCAGCACGCAGCAAGCCTCATGAAGCTTTAATATGACAGCTTGTGAGCCGGTATTTAAACGAATGTGTGGAGAGAGAGATAATGTGGCAAAGGTTTGGTTCCTCTCAAGCCCTTCATTACTCTGATGTTGAATCAGTCAATGTGGTCCAAGGACGTCTGGATGGGGACTGAGTGTGTCTTGAGATGACAGGTGTCTTTTTAGCTTTCTGTGTGTGCTTATACTGCTTACGATCTAACAGACAAATGTATCACATTGTAGGCAACAGATGGGAAAGAGTTGGCATGGAATATTGCCCACCCAACAGAAAATTTGTTACATTTAATATTTATCTTAGATTTGCCTAATCTTATTGTATTGTTCATCAAATAAACGATCTTAGGAAATTTTTGAAAGAAAAGCACACGCTCCAAATTGAAAAGAAGATGCCAAGAATTTAAAAGTGAAATTGATGGAGAAGTGGCCTCTGGAAAGTCAGTATTAACCTTCTCTCCAGCTAAATCCACCCCTGCACTCGTGTTCAGATGACACGTCGGAAATTGTGTGTCAGTCAGCGTTGTGTTTCATCATCTGAAGTGTTTGTGCCGTGGGATTGGATTCATTTTGCGGAGGTTAGCTTTACAACGCGTATGTGGCGATACACAATAACCCGACTCTGACTAATAGAATAAAAGATCTCCGCTTGTGAGATTTCGAGTTTCCGTCACAAAGGACTGAGGACAGACGGTCTGGAACAGTCACCATCCAGGCTGAATTTGCCACATGTGGAGTCTAATAGCCTTCTGTTATCAGTCTCCCTTCAAAGAAAATGCATTATTGTAAAATCAAATCATGAGTCTCATTCACATCGCTTATAATTTGTATTAATGGAAAAATATTTTCTACTAAGCCATTTTACTAGCCACTCATCATTTCCACTCTGGGATGTCAAATAGATGCTGTTTTCTTAACTTTTCAATTGCGAGTTCCCAAGTCAATATAGATGACAAGAATTCATCTTGAAATGCATTATCAGTTCTCTTTTTATACCTTGGAACATCCATCTAACCCAACTCTTCTTATTATTTCCCATACAGCCAAGTGATTTCTCAAGATAATTGCTTTCTATTTAGAGTTGTTTCAGCTTTTTTCCTCACGGATAGTCTTGTAATTGCAGCGTGTGTTGTGTTTGATGAGCACTAGGCAAGTTGGTTCCTGAACACAGCTCAGATGAACATTAGCACAATGTATAATTTAACAAGAAACGTGGCACGTCTTATGGTTTCTTTTGACAAATGGTGACTCGCGGTTAGCGTTCTTACATACACGGCTGAAACAACGTTTTCCACCGAGTACATTTCGCCATAATGCTTAGAGTGGCCCAGAGAGGTGCTTAGCGCAAGTGCCTGGAAGCTTGCCACGAGAGGGTGGTAAGGTGTGTGTGCGAGCAGCAAGGTATCACTAAAGTAGCACTAACAGCTCTCCTGCGGAGCCTAGAGAAGTTTTTGAGAGCAAGACCTCTGACTGTATACCCATTACAGAGAGAGAAGAAAACCACATACTGTAAAAATGATCGTAATTTTAATGGTAAAAGACTGTAAAAATATTGTGATTAAAAAGCTGTTAACAGCAGTTTCCTATTACTCAATATGGTGTAGAACTATAATAGCTCTAATAGGACATTTAAAGTAATTTTACAGTAAAATGCTGAAGTAAAAAACAAAATCCTTTCAAGAGCAATCATTAAAGGTCCACTGAAGTACTTTGAAACATGCAGCATTATTCTATGTGATGACGTAATTTCAACTGAACAGGAAGACGAAATTGTACTGGCTTTTTTAAAAAAGGGGGCGGGCCTGCTAGATATGTCCCGCCCCTTTTTTAAAAAAGCCAATAACATTTCGTGTATATATCAGCTTGTGCCAGAGTCGTTGAGCTGAGTAAAGCGGCATTTCACAGCATACGACAGCCAGAAGCCACAAATATAAAACAGCATTCTGTGTAGAATTTAAATGTGTCCGATACGTTTTGTGGTCTGCGCCGACTCACAAATATGATCCGCTCCATGTTATCGTGTCTCTGGACGAGAAGACTGTGTGCGCGCTGCGGCGGTTCATGCGACAAAGCGCAACTTCATCCGCCCCATAGAAATGCATATTTTTACACTGTCTGAATCGTTCCCTATCCTCTATATCAGGGGTCACCAGATCCGGTCCTGGAGGGCCGGTGTCCCTGCAGAGTTTAGCTCCAACCCTAATCAAACACACCTGAACCAGCTAATCAAGGTCTTATTAGCTATACTTGAAACTTCCAGGCAGGTGTGTTAAGGAAAGTTGGAGGTAAACTCTGCAGGACACCGGCCCTCCAGGAACAAGTTTGGTGACCCCTGCTCTATATGGTTTACTACATGCCATTCACCCTACAGAAATAACTATTTCTGTGAACAAGTGACTGATTTCAGCCACAGCTTCAGCGTCTTCAGCTCTCTAGATGTTTGGATTCCAGAGAACATTTGATTGGACAGAAAGTTTGATGAGAAGCTGAAGTGCAGAGTGATGTCATCAAAATCGTTGATCCATGTTGGCAGAAGTTAGAGGCTGTAAGTTTTAGATGCTTATATCTTCTAAATGTGATTTTTTGTCATTGTTTTGGAGCACACCAGCTTATAGATAACCTTAAGGCTAACATATTCATACTAAAATTCTATCCATTTATTTAAGAGCGTAGTCAAAACAGGTAGGGTCAAAATACTGGCAAACTAGGGCTGCACGATAAATCGAAACGAAATCGCAATCGCGATTAATCAAAAGCTGCGATGGTAGTGCATGTCTTTCAGTGAAGCACAGTTCTGTGATCAGCAGTAACTCTACATCTGGATGTCAGAGGGCGCTCTGGAGCAGAAATTTATTTAAACTTGATTTAAAGGAGAAGTCCACTTCCAGAACAAAAATTTACAGATAATGTACTCACCCCCTTGTCATCCAAGATGTTCATGTCTTTCTTTCTTCAGTCGTAAAGAAATTATGTTTTTTGAGGAAAACATTTCAGGATTTTTCTATACTATAAAAAAAAATTTCCGCTGAGGTGGCAGAAGTAGTATGCCAATGGTATATTGTGTGATACTTAGCAAAGAGACTAAGTGTTTTTCGGATCATTGTTTACTTTGTGAAGTTGCAAACCTTTATGAGAGATGTCGTTACGGTGCTCAGGGACAACACGTGCTGTTTGAAGTTGTGTTCCCACGGCATTAGCAAGTTTGGATCGCTAAGTCTTGAATGACTGTCAGCTAGCGATGTGAAATTTGAACCAAGGCATCGGAGCTTGTGTTACAGGGTGTGCCAGATGAAGCCTAGATTTGAGGCTTGTGTTGTTAACGTAGAAATCATGTGACAAATGACAAACAAAGCTTCACTTTCTGGCCGGTCATGTGCACGATTCACTTTGCGTGTCGGAATGTTTGAACTCTCAGATCTTACGAGTAAATTTTAATGTAGTTATTTAATTACATTTTAAATACCCAGTCATACAAGTAATGTGATAAATATGAATTATTTCAGGAAAATTAATTATTTGCCATATGCAGTTCATATATGTGTACATTATTCTTCTATTACATCATACTGATATTCGTACTGGCTTTTACTGCCACAGTTTAATTAGTAAATTAATTGATTAGAGACAGAAATGTAACAAACAAACACACACATTGTTAGGCTTTGTAACGAGTCGATATATGCAGTGTGTGGTTAATACTTTCCGACAGAGCTTCTTTCACAGACTTTTGGCTGCTTTATTTTTTACTAACCACCAGATTGCGCTGTTTTCGACACTGTCGAAGCTTTGAATCTTTTACCGAAACAGTCAGAGGAAAGTCTCAGTGCTTCAGGATGCTTCATTTGTCCATCACTACTAGCTGTTGAATGAATGAGTGTCACGTCCCGCTTGTTTACTTCGAACCAGAAGACGCTCCCACTTTTGACGCAAGGCCTCATGGGGCATTGGAAACTTGTGGATAGCAAAACAATATGTGACTCTGGACCACAAAAACAGTCATAAGGGTCAATTTTTTGAAATTGAGATTTATACATCACCAGAAAGCTGAATATATAAGCTTTCCATTGATGTATGGTTTGTCGCCTTTAAAGTTGTCCAAATGAAGTTCTTAGCAATGCAAATTACTAATCAAAAATTACCTTTTTATATATTTACAGTAGGAATTTTACAAAATGTCTTCATGGAACATGATCTTTACTTAATTTCCTAATGATTTTGGCCATAAAATAAAAATCAATAATTTTGACCCATACAATTTATTTTTGGCTATTGCTACAAATATACCCCAGCGACTTAAGACTGGTTTTGTGGTCCAGGGTCACATATTTCGCAATGTCAGTGTGTTTGAGTGCGACCTTTATAGTCCTCCTGATTGGAAACAGGTGTCCGTAATAGTTCCTATGCAAGGGCTTATGGGAAACGGAGTCCAGGAGGCAAAAGTGATGGAGATGTGAGATGACACTTGGCAAGAGAAACTGGTCATTCCAAATCTGTGAATTCTCGAATATTGAAGGTTTACAATGTTACTAATTCATTCAAATCCTCCCAAAAGGCTGGTCATCCACGCAAGACACATGCACGAGGAGACAGGATAATGCAGAGACTCTCAGTGGGGAATTGGTTCAGCACTGCAGCTGGAATTGCTTGCCAATTCAGCACTGAACAGGGTCTGGATCTGTCTCAGCATGTTTAAGGGAAGTAAGACTGAAAGTGCACTCTGCAGTGACCAAGCCTCTCGTCAGCGGAAAGAATCAAAAGGATAAGCTCACCTTTGTGGAGGAGCATGTTGTGTGGAGAGAAGAACTGGTCCAAAGTTCACTTGGGCTAACTGTGAACCATTTTTCTTAGTGAATAACATTTAAAAAATTTAAAGAATCTTTGTCCAGTATAAAGAAACTGAATTGCAATGTAAAGGTCCCATTAATGTTAAACCTTTTTCATAGAACCATAAATGCCAATAAAGGTCCTTTATTTTTAAGAATTCAGGTGAGCTCCACACTACATAAAGTTTAGTGGCGCTCAAAACAGGACACAATGCTTGTAAGTATGACACACTGTATGCGCTCAACCTGTCATAGCACACACCTTTGGATTCAGGCATGTACCAAAGGCTTTTACAGGTCACTGACGGCCGCCCTTCTCCTGCTGGTTAGTGCTCAGATATGCAAGAAGCAGTTGACCCTGAAGATTTAATAAGGTGCTTGTATTCCCTGTGGAAGCCAGCGGTGTTATATATTTAAGGTGAGAGTCTGCCGCAATCCATAGCTGCTCCCTAGAATGTAATCTGGACTATTGTACGATGAGCATCAGCCCAACGGTAACGTGTTGACCTTCAGCAAGATAAAGCCGGCGAGGGCCTGTCAATGACCCCAGTCACTCAGGCGTTATATTAACAGCGTGCACAAAGCCTCTGCAAGTTATCACAGTGCAGTGGGCTGTGTGATTAACACGGCCGCGGTAAACGTCGCCATTGTTTGTTATCTGGCCCATCCATTGAGCCACGCTAGGTAATCAGTTTCCTCCAGCCATGTAAGTTAATTGGTCAGAACAAACGGAGAACTGTTACTGTTATGAGCAATATGTCATTTAAAATATTTAAGCTTGGCAGCATGAAGAACTACCAACGAGCTAAAATACCTGCCAACAAGTTTTCCCTTGTGTAGTTTCTGTTTGTACATGACAAATAAAAAAAGCAAACAATAAAGCAAAGTAAAATTACCTTTTGTAATTATCATAATTTGTCCCCTTGTGGTAGTCATAATTAATTTCTTTCTTCCTTTTGTTTTTTTTTGTTTTTTTTTAATTTGAAGTCACTTTTACACTATTTTGTTTGGTTATATATACACTTCAGTATAAAACAAAAAAACTTTTGGGTCAGTAAGATTTTGTTCTTATCTTCATATATTTGATCAAATATACAGGAAAACAGTATTTTTTTGGTAAAATATTAATACAGTATAAAGTACAATATAAAATAACTCTTTTCTATTTTAATATATTTTAAAATACTTTGATGGTAAAGCTGAATATTCAGCATCATCACTCCAGTCTATAGTGTCAGATGATCATTCAGAAATCATTCTAATATGCTGATTTTATGCTTAAAAAAGACGTTTATTATTATTGTAAAAAAACATTTGCGCTGCTTAATATGCTTTTGTGCTGCTTTTTGTGGAAATCGTGATGTTTCTTTTCCACTGTCTTGCTTGTGAAACTCACTCTTTCTAAAAAAATTTTACGTTTTAGATTTTTGATTGAGATACATCGCATCTTGTTTACCAGTTCAGGTGCATACTGTGTAGTCACACAAAACATTTCATGTAGTTAGGTTTTATATTGTTTCATGTTTCAGTTAATAAATAAACTCGAAATCAACTCAAAATGGATCCCATGTCCGCATGTGGTTGGATCTCCACACAGCCCCTATTGTGACTACTCACTGAAAATGAATGATTTCCAGTCTATTGTCCATCAGAAGCAGTGAATAGGCACCTTATAAGACATGGGCAAACAGGGCATGCTAAAAAAAAAAGTTTAAAAGGGTAAACTAAATGCAGTATAATGACTAGAACAAAACAGAACAGAACACTGTTCTCAAGATGGACTTTAGAAACTTTTTTACCTTGACGGACCAATACTGAGAAAAACACCACAGACAGGATGCAATATTGCATCTTTTGTCAATGTCCCTTAGTAGGGTGAAGGAACAATTTTGTTAAAATATTTCCTCCTCCAGAGTAGAACAGAGCAAAAGACAACAATGCGCTTCGCTGGTAGCTGCCAAGCCTTATTATTAAATCTGCCATGACCAGAGAGCGAATTTGTGCCAGTGTTTTATAGCTAGTGACGGTGTTAGTAGATAGATTATCTTTGTGAACAAGTCATTAAAGACTGAGCATGCTGGGATATTCTGATTATAATCTTTCATTAAGCTGGAGACTTTCCAGGTAGCACCTTTCTCAGCATGGGCATGTTTGTAGGCTTGAAGTCATTTAGTATCCTTATTTCCTGGAGGTTGAGGTCTAACGGGTCAGCCTTCAATGGCTTGTTTTACCAAAAATGAATGGAAATCACCAGTTTAGTTTAGTTTTAGCACAAAATGATTGTACAGTACTTACCATCTAAATGTCATCACTCAAATTAAAATGTGCCTTCCTTATTTTGAAAATATCATATATATATACAATGTATTTAAAACATATTTGAAAAATATTTTGATGTAGATGTACTTAGAGATTGAGTGAGATATAAATGGGAAGGCTGTGAGATATCATATGATGGTTTTTCATTCTGTTCATTCTTTTCACTGGTTTGAACAGCTCTGCAGGCTTCTTCAATAATGTGCCAATTTATGACATCATGTACAGTCCTTGGTATACAGTCACGACCTTGCTGAAGAGAAAGATGATTGCTACTTGTGTAGTAGTGTCATCACAGAGAACATCCTTCATGCATTTTCTGAAATTCTGCTGCTTTGTGTAGAAGCTGGGGATTTTGAGATTTGAGAGTTGACTTTTCACAGTGACAGATGTATCTTTTAATTTTTTCCGCCAAAGATTCTGTTTTCAGGTTATATATTTCTGACAGCAGTATAGTGGTATTTAGAAGATTTTCTAGACTAAAGGCTCATTGCTACGTATTGCCATTATTTAGGATATATCAGTAGCGACTTATGGTAACTTGGTATGTTGAATGCTACACCACCCCAAAATACATGTCTTTAGTAGGGCTACCCCCTAACAGTCGACTAACCGTTAGTTTACTTGGTCAACCAAAATTTTACTAGTCGCTTAGTCGCAGAAAAAAATTTGTGTGTTTATTTGTGTGCACTCAGAATAACAACAAAATGTTGCGCTTTTATAAAATAATGAAAGCAAAAAGGGTGTGAACTTGACCTTGAAACTCCGAAACTCCGCAGTGTTGGGGGTAACACATTACAAGTAACGTGAGTTATGTAATCAGATTACTTTTTTCAAGTAACTACTAAAGTAACGCATTACTTTTTCATTTACAAGAAAAAAATTGAAAAGTTACTTTTTCAAATAAGTAACACCGGTTACTTTTTTTTCCTATTTATTGATTTAAACCTCTTCTGTCCCCATGCTGAGAGAAATTGGGAGTAAGATGTTACTTTAGTGTTACTTTAGTTGTATAATAGATGTGAACATATATTAATTCATCTCACTCACAAAAAAGACAGGTTCAGTTTTCCTCAAAATTAATAAAAACAGTAAAATGTAACTCTGCAAACCTGCAATAATTGAATATGTTAAATAATACAAATATCTTTTATGTTTTTAATCCTGTTTTTTTTAACCAATGTCTTTGCTGCTGACCTTCAATGATCCAATTCAACCATAGCAATAAGCAAAAATTACTCAAGATAAAATAATATATATTTTTTTTTATTGCTGAAGAGTGTTGAACTTTCATCTTCTGCATTCTACAGTACAGACGTACATTTTCTTTTCCTTCAGCCTGAGGCTTTTGGTGTGAACGAGCTTTTACATTTGCCAAAAATAGAACTTTTTATATTAAACCAAACAAGCATGCCCTGCCCAGATTTAGAGAGTAACTAAAGTAACGCATTACTTTCCATAAAAAGTAACTAAGTAACGCATTTAGTTATTTTTTAGGGAGTAACGCAAAATTGTAATGCATTACTTTTAAAAGTAACTTTCCCCAACACTGAAACTTCGTATACTTGCCTTACTGACATGAAAAATATAGCTATAGAGAGTGAATTGTCTACTTTTAAATGAACCAATTAAAATAAAAAACAAACATTCTCTGATTATGTAATCCGTATAAAACATGCTTGTAGGTGCGTCACTACTGTCGAGATAAGTCAGTGTCATCGATTTCATCTCTTTAGCTGAAAACAAAGAAAGCGCTAGTTTATCAATACATTATTAAAACGTTAATGCAGTCTCCTTGCTGTTTTTCCCTGACATATTTATAATTATTATATCTGCCGGCACGCTATGGCAAGCTTTTTTTTGTGTGCACTTGAGCACTCATTAGGCTATGTAGCCAATTAAAGGCTCATTACTATGATTTATATGGTTTATTAATAAACATGCAACTAATAGTCGACTAATTTTTTAAAATGAATGACTCATAGTTGACCAGAAAAATCTTTAGTCGAGGGCAGCCCTAGTCTAGAGGACTGTAGCAATTTACTTTGCTTCAGAAACCATGAAAATATACAGTCACATTATTTTTGTTTTTATTTTTTCAGTTGATGTAGTCAGAGTATGAGTTTGTTGACTCATGTAATGTGAGTTTTGGTAATCAAGATCTGACTCCAACACCACATTTTCCCACTTGGGTGAGGAATTCGTGGGCAGCTTTCCTGGTGTATGAAATCACCAACATGCCAAGAAACCAATGAGAAAACGCAACAGTAATGATGAGTTATAGCAACAGAGTGTAGACATCAAAGCTGTTGTGGATCCACTCACCTGAATATCTCCATAACTGGCACAGAGTTTCAGAAAATTACAGTTGTTTTGCAAAAAAATAATTTAAGGATAGTTACATTGCCCTCCATATATATTGGCACACTTGGTAAATATGAACAAATGTGGCTGTGGAAATAAATCTGTATAGCTTATTCTTTTGATCTTTTATTCAAAAAATTCACAAAATTCTAACCTATTATTGAAAACAATGGAAAGTGGGGGGAAAGTTTCATTACGAAATGCTTTTCTCTAGTTCACGTTGGTCACAATTATTGGAACCCAATTACTGCAACGTCTTTTTTCCAAGATAACAGCTGTGAGTCTTCTCCTACATTAGGTTCAAACATGACTGGCTTCTATGGTAAGATGAAACAAAAAAATTTATCCATAGTATTACATTTCAATGTAGGTGAGAATTTTGTGATTTTTTTTTTTTTTTGAATGAAAGATGCAGCCACCTTAGCTTATATTTACCAAGGGTGCCAATAATATTGGAGGGCACTGTACATACATATTCCAGATATTTTATTACACAAGCCTTATGTTACACCTCAAATAATAAAGTTAATTCTTAGCCAGTCCTCGAAAGCCAGTTCTCTTAAATATTTTTGGTATTCGCAGCTTACATTTAGCAAGCACTTTTATCCAGTGTGACTCACGAATAGCATTTCGAATAGAGTTTGTGACCGATTATCAAAGCAGATGTTTAGCGTGGTTATGTTCTGTAGCAATAAGTTCTGACTTCAAATCTAATAAAATATTCTAACACTATTCCATTAAAAGACATTTTGAAAACGGCAGGCCTACAGTACATTCATCGGTTTCATTAGCAGGGGCTACGCTTAAAGTGACACAATCGACACAAGCGCGATTGACCTGACTGCAGTGCCAGCACCTCTTGCCATCCTGACCGCAGAGTCATTGAGGAAATTCACTTACACTTCAGTCTGATGCCAGTCACATGCCAATGATCAGAGAGATCATGAACTTTAAGACTTGACCGGGAATTTGTTCGCGATTTGAATGAGAGAAGAGAATTTGTTCCTCTCCCGCTGTGAGATCCAAAAATTAACCTTTAGATTTGGTTTTATCAAATTCATCTAACCGAGTAGCGTTAAAAGATACAAGAGCTCAAACACTCTATACAACTTGGGACCTCAGCAGGGAGTCCACAGCAGTACTGCAGGGTGTTCTGTCGATTATTGTTTGATCTCAATCTATTTAATGTGGGGAAAAAAGTGAAAATATTACAAGTAAAGTTAAGAAGCTAAAGTTCAGCTTAAAGGATTAGTTCAGTTCCAGAAAAAAAAAAAAAACAATCCTGATAATTTACTCACCCCCATGTCATCCAGGATGTTCATATCTTTCTTTCGTCAGTCAAAAAGCAATTAAGGTTTCTGAGGAAAAAATTCTAGGATTTTTCTCCATAAAGTGGACTTCAATGCAGTTTCAATGCAGCTTCAAAGGACTCTACACAATCCCAGCCAAGGAATAATCTTATCTAGCGAAACAATTGGTCATTTTCTAAAAAAAAAAAAATTGTTTCGCTAGATAAGACCCTTATTTCTTGGCTGGGATCATGTAGAGCCCTTTGAAGCTGCAATTTGGACCTTCAACCTGTTGATCCCCATTGAAGTCCACTATATGGAGAAAAATCCTGGATTGTTTTTTGACTGAAGAAAGAAAGACATGAACATCTTGGATGACATGGGGGTGAGTAAATGTTCAGGAAATTTTTATTCTGCCGAGAGTTCCTCGGTGTGCAAAACATTAAAAAAATTCCTGCTCTGCAGTTCCTGGAAATATATGATGAAATTGAAATGAACGAAACGATTATTGTTATTGCTCTGTTCATGCTTCTCAAGATGTCATCTGGTCCATAAAGCAAATTAGCTGCAACATTGGACAAAACAAGAGTTGCCTTTTAAAGTTTTACACACCAGCGTTGTTTGATTGTGTGACTAAATTACCTCATTAATCATATACTGTATATTAGAAAAAACATAAATCAGCAGAGCTGGTGGCAGAGAGCAGATGCTGAGCACTGAGTTCACATTAGAAAGAACTGGGCTCTGCTTCAGTCTCCACTAAACACTGCAGAAATGAAAGTGAGCTGAAATGGATCCTAGTCTCTCTTTGGGATCTTTGAGAAAATTGAAAAAGGTTCATTTCCACGTTCCATTTTCTCTTGCTATTAAGCTAGATGAGAAATGAGTTATCCATGACTTATTTTCAACACCAGTCTTTAACACCAAGTGGTCCCACTTTTGGGAGGGGAGGACTGACTATAGGCCTACAGGCTTATTCACACAAACTGATTCTTCAGCACAAAATACAGTACATGAATGATGAGAAACTCCTTCACACAGAGTCTGTACTTTACTGTAACTTGACACTATGATTTAAAAGTTTGGGGTTGTGACATTTATTGGATCACAAAAAAAAAAAAAGTAAAACCATAATATTATGAAATATATAGCTTCTAATCTATTTTATATTTTATATATTTCAATATATTTAATATATTCTTGTGATGACAACTGAATTTTCAGCAGCCCTTTGATCTTCAGTGTCACAGAAATCATTATAACATGTTCATTTGGTGCTCAAGAAACATTTTATACTGCATTTATGAACATATTTTATATTTATAAAGGAACATTTAGGTTTTATCTTGTATGTTGCGTTACATCTCTGGTGACAAACTAATATATAGGTAATATTTATCTTCTTTTCTTTTTTTTTGATCCAAATATATATATATACACACACACACACACAAAATTCTGAATATTCTATGGAAATATTTTCTATTTTAATTTTGTTAGAAGTATCAGGCTTAAAACTATTTTTTTTTGCTTTGATTTTTGTTTTGTTTTGCTTTGTTTTTGTTTGTTTGTTTTTGTTTTATTTTATTTTGCTTGGCTTTGTTTTGATTTGCTTTGTTTTGCTTTTTTTTGCTTTGTTTTATTTTACTTTTTTGTTTTGTGTTTTACTTTGCCTTTATTTTGTGTTTAGCTTTTGTTTTGTTTCATTTTGCTTTGCTTTAGTTTAGTTTAGTTTTTTGTTTTGCTTTTGTTGTTTTGCTTTTGCTTCATTTTGCTTTGCTTTGCTTTTTGTTTTGCTTTGTTTTGTGTTTTGCTTTGCTTTTATTTTGTGTTTTGCTTTTTGTTTTGTTTCATTTTGCTTTGCTTTTTGTTTTGCCTTGCTTTAGTTTTGTTTCATTTTGTCTTGCTTTTGTTTTTCATTTTGCTTTTGCTTTGTTTTGGTTTGGTTTATTTTTTGTTTTGCTTTTGTTTTGTTTTGTTTGTTGTTTTGTTTTGCTTTGCTTTGATTTGTGTGTTTTGTTTTGTTTTGCTTTTTGTTTTGTTTTCAGTTTTTCCAGCATCAGGTTCTGTCTTAAGGTGATGATACATTGTGGCAACTTTTTGAGCAGTGTTGCTGTCAATAGGCAACCAGGTAAGACACAGAGTCCACAACTGATCTAAAGTATCCCGATAGAATTTGTTGCCCATTCTCAATGGGAAAGTGCCCAAGCAAGCTGGCCTGTGTATCATCACCTTTACACATGCACATTGCAGTTAATCTTAAAGTGATATATACCTGATAAAGAAATTTAAGTGTTGACATATATTTCATATAGATTTCTTTTGATGCAGCTTGAACTAGGGCTGTAGCGATACACTAATCTCACGATACGATACGATACACGATATTCAGCTCACGATGCGATATATATCACGATATTTAGCCAACGATACGATTCGATATAATTCGATATGATTCTATATAATTCGATACGCTTACATCATTTTCTGATAGATTTAAAAGAGACAGAGTGATTTTGGTGACATCTTGTGAGTGTTTCATTTACTTGGATTGAATTAATTGAAATAAACTTAAAAAACATCAGACAGCTTGCAAACTAAATGCTGGACAAAATTAATCAAAGATGTGTTGAGAAAATTAGTTCCATTTATTGAAACTAGCTTACAAGCCTTTGAAAAGTAAATAAAGTGCAACATTGCAATTTGCAATTAACAATGGAGAGTTAAAGTGCAAGTGGCCTGTTCTGAACAGTTTCTTTGACTTTTTTTTAGCTTGACAATGAACATGAGGTAGCCAGTCTAGCTGCCATGTAAGTAAACATAGTAGTACCATGGCTTCTCCAAAACATCAAATAATTCAAGTCACTAAGAACATTTAACTTAAAACTTAGCGGAGTATTTTAAGGCCTGTAAGCCTACACGTATGTGAGGTAGCCAGTCTAGCCAGCAGAAAAAAATAAACCATGGCAGCCAGACAATAATTCAAGTTGAAAAAAGGTGGTGACGTTTTAGGTGCGCTCGTAAATTTGTGGTATTGCCGGAATATTTAACGTTAGTGCCACATAGCTTACAAACCGCAATGCTTTTATCCAAGTCGTTGCTTTCCTTCTTTTTTTTAAAACCAAAGTGCTCTCACACATCTGCTTTTAAGCAGGCGGGTGCTGGATTTACATTCGCTGCCATTCTCTGAATATCCTCGCTCTGACTTGGTAAACAGGAAGAGGTAGACATCTGCGTCTGTGTAAAGTTAGTACGGGTAACTTGCTCTACAGCAACACTAGCGGCTGGCTGACCAAATCGCTCTTCCTGCAACGCGAACGGGGGTAAACAACACGGGGGATTTGAATGGGACGTATGTATCGATACTCGCGGCTAAAAAATCGATACTTTCTTTGGAAAAAAAATATCGATTTCTATCGCAGAATCGATAAAATCGTCCAGCCCTAGCTTGAACGTTTAAAATCTAGAATAAGATAAGTGTTATTCTACTGTGAAAGGAACTCTGTCATCAAGTCTACCTATTTTTAAGTCTCTAACCTAGGAGTCCTTGATATTTTATTTATATATCATATTCAAATGTTTTAAAGAGAATGCATTTGCCTTATCAAACCTTATTATGGGGCACAATGCATTGCATCATTCAAGAGAGCTATATAGCCTCAGGTGGATCTTAAATGAAGGAGTTTAGGATAGTAGAGCCTGGAGGGGGAGAGACAAGACAAACACAATGCCAGGAAGCATTTCAATCCTCTTGCATGGCAAATGCCGGGCAGCATTTCAACAATTCTCTATTTTGTGCTGGCATTGTCTGGTGGAGTGTATTAGAAAAGCTGCACAGATCTCTCCACTGTCAACCCCACCTTAAAACACGTCCGTTTACTGTCGGCTGAGTTGTTCTGGGTAAAGGACATGAATTAAAAAAAAAAAAAATCTGGCAGCTATGTTCAAAAATATCTCCCACCTGCATCCTACCTGTTCGCGCCTCAGTTCAGTGGCTTTTGAAAAACGAAGGGCAAAAAACACTGAGAAGCAAAGCTATTTTCCACCCTGTCAAGATGAATGGCCGATCGCAGGTGGCCAGGAACGGAGAAGGAGTTCTCAAAAGCAGCTGTTTAAAATGTGCTTAGTCTGTCCCATCCCTGCTCTTCTGTGATTTGGGCTGAACTGGAGTGGCAAATCTGATTTGGAAAATTCAAGAACGTGGGTGCAAAGCATCGAATCATCTGGATGTTTGTTTGTGTGTCTGGACATGTTCAAATCAGAGCAGATTTTATTTATTTTCCTTGTGGAATAATGCACTATGACTGTGTCTGGTTGTGTATTGTTTTTGGCACCAGATCTACTCATAATGCACTGTGAATTCTAATGCGGGGCAGTAGAAATGCACAAGGTCAGCTCAGATGTGCTCCACTGCCTTCGAGGTGATAACAGGGACCTTGACAGTGAGAGTCTAATTAAGACCCACCTGATGGGTCTGTGGCTTACCGTGGGGATGAATAGTTATACTTCCTCTTTTAATCACTGGACCACGTGAACAAATCAATGCGAGGATCAACTCCCAAACCTCAAGCCCAACCCACATAATCAATGTGAACGCTTGGATTGCATAAAAGGGGCTCAAACAATACCACGGTGCATAAAGCCTAAATAATTCTCAGTTTTTAGCAATGACAGCGTTGTTTGTTTCAAATGATGTTTCTGTAGCTCAACTGGTACAGCAAAGATTCAAAAAGCAGGTGGTGACTTAAAGGCATAGTTTGCCCAGGTATGAAAATTACACCATGATTTACTCATCCTCAAGCCATTTAATATATGGCTTTTTTCTTGCAGGCCAATACAGTTGGACTTATATTTAAAAATGTCCTGGTTCTTCAAAGCTTTATAATGGCAGTGAATGGGTGTTGAGATTTTGAAGCCCAAAAAGGGCATCCATCCATCATAAAAAGTGCTCCACACAGCTGCAGGTGGTTAATAATGGCCATCTGAAGCGAATCGATGCATTTGTGTAAGAAAAATATACATATTTAAATATTATACATATATTTAATAATAATAAATATTATTTATATATATATATATATATATATATATATATATACAGTGCCCTCCACTAATATTGGCACCCTTGGTAAATATGAGCAAAGGTGGCTGTGAAAATAAATCTGCATTGTTTATCCTTTTAATCTTTCATTCAAAAAATTCACAAAATTCTAACCTATCATTGAAGTAAAACAATGAAAAGCAGGGGGAAAATCTCATTATGAAATAAATGTTTTTCTCTAGTTCATGCTGACCACAGTTATTGGCACCCAATTATTGCAACGTCCTTTATTCAAGATAACAGCTCTGAGTTTTCTCCAACAATGTCTAATGAGTTTTGGAGAACACCTGATAAGAGATCAGAGACCATTCCTTCATACAGAAACACTTCAGATGTTTCAGATTCCCAGCTCCATGCTGGTGCTTCTTCTTTTCAGTTCACCTCACGCATTTTCTACAGGGTTTAGGTCAGGCAACTGGGACGGCCATGGCAGAAGCTTCATTTTATGCTCAGTGACACATTTTTGTGTTGATTTTAATGTTTGATTTAGATCATTGTCCTGATGGAAGATCCAACCACAGCTCATTATAGAACTTCTAACAGATGTAGTCAGATTTAGATTTTTTATCTGTCGGTATTTGCTAGAATCCATGATGCCATGTATCTGAACAAGACGTCCAGGACCTCTGGCAGGAAAATAAGCCCACAACATTAAAGATCCAGCAGTATATTTAACCATTGGCATGGGGTACTTTTTGTACCAAACCCATCTGGTGGGTTTGCTGCCAGAAAGCTCTTTTTTTTTTAGTTTTTTTTAGACCACAGAAGCCAATCCCATTTGAAATTCAAGTCGTGTCTGACAATTGAATATGCTGAAGTTTGTTTTTGGATGATTAAGGAGGATTTTTCTTAAAACCCTCCTGAACAACATGTGGTGATGTTGGGGCTGTTTGAATTTTTTTTTTTTTTTTTTAGTCTTTTGACCCCAAGACTCAACTAATCTCTGCAATTCTCCTGCTGTGATCCTTGGAGAGTCTTTGGTGCTTAGCTTTCCTCCTCACCATCCATTAGGACGATATAGACACACATCCTTTTCCAGGCAGATTTGTAACATCTTTAGTTGATTGGAATTCTTAATTATTGTTCTAATGATGGAAATGGGGATTTTCAATTCTTTAGCTCTTTTCTTACAGCCACTTTCTATTTTGTGAAGCTCAACAATCTTGTTCTGCACATCAGAACTATATTATTGGTTTTGTTCCTTGTGATGGATGATTAAGGGAATTTGGCCTTTGTGCTCCTCATATTTAACATCCTGTGAAACAGGAAGTCATGGCTGGACAATATCATACTCCTAGTCATTCTAGTGTGCTAAATAAATGCAAATATGAATGGGAATATACTTAAGAGATATTTTACTCATTATAATTTCTAAGGGTGGCAATAATTGTGTCCACCATGCATTGGAGAAAAAGATTTATTTCATAACGTAAGTTTCTCCCCACTTGTAATTGTTTTACTTCAATTAAATTTTAGCATTTTGTGAATTTTTTGAATGTAAGATCAAAAAGATAAACAAAGCAGATTTATTTTCATAGATGTCTTTGCTCATATTTACCAAGGGTGCCAATATTAATGGAGGGCACTGTGTATATATATATATATATATAATTGATCATGTTTATTTGAACAAAAGGTTTCTCCACAACAACATAAACAAAAAGCCTACTAAAAAATTTATTTTGTATTTTTGTTTGTTAATTTACTTCATGCTTTCAACCAAATATGTAGTATTGTATGCACTTTTTGTGTGTGGCTATATATATATATATATATATATATATATATATATATATATATATATATATATAGCTATTATTATTCATCTTTTTTTATATACTGGTAGAGTTTCAGCATGGATAACTGGATACTATATAAATGTATGTAAATGTACTGCAACCTGCTCTTTCAACAATTGAATTTAGTGTGTGTGTGTGTGTATATATATATATATATATATATATATATATATATATATATATATATATATATATATATATATATATACACACACACACAATTTGTAATTTTTTAATTTTTTTTTTTTTTTTTTAAGTAAATGGTCCTGCAGGATGATAATTTTTTTTTTTTTAATATTCCATGTAGTCTCTAATTTAATAGCGTCAAATGCATAGCAATTACAATAAAAATATGCAAAATTTGTAATGCATGTCACAACTCACAACATGTCGTTAGGATTCAAATATTTTTTCACCTAGGCCACCAGACCACAAAAATCCCATTTTAACCCAACACACGCTTGCTGTCTAGTCTACAGACTCATCGGTCAACATTTTAAAGTCTCAGTCTAAGCTCAATGGCCCATGTGCTTTTAACTTAATAGACCAACATTGCTTTTGAATCCTCATGCCGTTCTCCTGTCGTCTCTGTATCACATTCCCTCGCTTCTCTGTATCTCCGGCCTTCTTCTGTCTCTGTGTGAAATGAAATGTGAGCGGTGCATTTCCACTATAAACACCCTCCTCATACAGCGTACAGTCAGGTATTGTTTGCTCTGTTGGCAACCGATTTTGTCTGTTGTTTTACGCTGGCGTGGAAGCATCAGCTGGAGTCTCTGGAGCTGTAAAAGTGTGTGGGTAGGTGTGATTCTGCACTAAACGCTAGTGAGCGTCTTCATGGTAATGATGTGTGTGCTTGTTTTTGGTGATGTTATGTGCCATTTCGCGTGGTGGCAGGCAAAATAACAAATCCCTTGGTCAGATGTAGACTCCAGAGAGGCTATTACTGCAACCTTCTCTTTAGTAGATGTGCAACCAATTGAATTTAGTCCACTGCAATTCTCCATCACACTCTCTGTGTGAAAAAAAAAAAAAAAGACGAGGAGGGGCGATTTGGTGCTTAGCTCTGATAATGCCCTCTATGGAGTGCACTTTCCGTTCAGTGTAACAGGGATTTGTATGCTTAGCTTTCTGTTTACTGTAGGCAAGATAAGCGCAGAGAGCAGAAAATGAGAAAGTCTTCATCGTTAGTCTGGGCATGCTGCTATCTCCTGACATGTTTTGTACACTTCATCGCAGGAGGGAATGTCGTGACCAAGAAAGGCAACAACCTTTAATTATTGTGAATCGTGTTATTCAGTTGAACTGTGGTGAAAATGAGGACAAGCACTCAGAAACAATGACTTAATGAGCAGGAACAAAAAAGGTTGGTGAAGTGATTGTGATAGTATTTGTTAGTGTAAGGAGACAGCAGAAGTACAGATACATTGAAGGCAAAAGATTACAAAAAAAAATTAATATATTGAGCTGCAAGCAATGATTACCGGGGTTCAAGCGCTTAAGGCATTTAGGCATATAAGGAAAAAGTCATTACATATTATTTAGCAAGGCTGTGCCATAATGACCAGCTGTGGTCCGATCCCCTTAAAACTTTGCATGCTTGTTTAGAATCACCTGTCACATATGCTCACCACGTTTCATGAAGTTTTGAGTTTTCCTTTAGGCTTTATAGGATTTGGGAAAAATTTCGTCTTTTCTAAACGACCCCATTATAGCTTCCCAAAGGCTAAATATCAACATTTTTTGATAATTATTGGCCTAGAGAGTCCAGAGAATTATACTGCAGTTGTTTTTTCCAGGTTGAACGAAAAGCCTAGGACGTTCGGAAAAGTAGTTTTTTTTTACATCGTCTCAATCATTTAAGAAACGATTTGACAAACGATTGACTACAGTGGTACTAGAGGGAAAGTTGTCTGAAATGAGGAGTTCTATCATATGATATGAATTAGGGCTGCACAATAAATCGAAATGAAATTGTAATCGCGATTAGGCAGAAGCTGCGATTGTCATGCGTATCTTTCAGTGAAGTACGGTTCTGTGATCAGCAGTAAATCTTCATCCGAAGGCCAGAGGGCGCTCTCGCGCGAAAACGCCAATTACGCCCGAAGGACACACCCATGAAATCACGATCGCTGCAGCTGAATAAACAGAAGATTTAAATGTATTCATTGATTCAACGTGACTAATAAACACATGACTACGACAATATATGGTTTATCTGAGTTCTTATTATTATAGTTTTCTTTATAATAAAGTATATTTATAATACAATGCCTTTATCACTGCTTAGAATACTATGAAATATGTTCTGTGCCTTATTCTGTGTAAGAAGCCACATCATCTCACAGAAGGATTTATTTCAAACACTCGACTGACGTTATAAAGTGAGTTTGGAGTAAAAACATGTTATTAAATGTGATATTTTCACATGCTTTTAGATTTACTACCTACACAGAGCCATAGTTCACTGAGAAGCTACGCAAACAGCTGTCATTATCGTGAACGTTTTTTTTCAAATTCATAATCGCGCAATAACATCGTCTATGATTTTTTTGCGTAACCTATCAGTGAACTACGGCTCTGTGTAGTAATTGCTGCTCCATCTGAAAGCAGGTGATGGAGATTTACTGCTGATTACAGAACCGGCTTTATTGACAAAATGCGCATGGAAATCGCGTTCGATTAATTGTGCAGCCCTAATATGAATATTGTGTGTGTGCGAACCGTGTGACGTACAATTGTTTATGCCCTTGAAAAATGCGGTATGAACCCCCACAAAACCGTTGTGCACACCGATGTTCATGTTGGTGGGACAAATGGTTGCGCGGTTATAGCCATTTTTATGTTTTTTCCATCTTATAGCGCCAAGCTCCACTATTTTTTGGGCGAATATATCTCATTCCGTTCAGGAGTTATAGGCATTTTACTGAAAGTAGCCCTGCCCCTTCTGAACGTTTTGGCACCCCTTTGCAACGGTGAGTCGTAAGTTTAACTTTTTTTTATAATTATTGATATTCACTCTTCAGAGAATCTTTCAGCACTGGTTTGGTTTCGATCGGGTGAAAAACCTAGGACTAGTATGCAATGTAGGTTTTTAAAAAAATGCGAAATACCCGTAAATTTCACCAGGCTCATGATCAAATCTGAGGTGTGTATTTTGTCTGACATTAGCCAAGGATTCCAACAACTTAAGACATTTGAGCCTTCGACTGACGGTTTAGGAATTATGAGTGATTTCGTACTTTTATATGGTAAATTATGTTTTTAAAAAACATGATATGATGACCATTCCTTTGTCCGAAATTTCACTTGCTCAAAAAACTGCAGCTTAAGGTTGAGAATCTCGTTCAGAACTGGTTTCACTGTATAAAACATTGGTTTCCAAGGGTCACCAAGATAACTCTAGGTTGAGAGTTACAAGTATGGATAAAACAGTTACTGATTTGACGATAAACCACAATAAATTCCTGACAATTAATATTTGCATTTCACATTTTAAACATCATTAAAACTGTATTTGATTACTGCGATTTAAAAACGTTATAGTAAATACTATCCCTTTTTCAGACATAAAGTCTTTACTGGTAAATTACCGGTAAAGAAGACCTTTTTTCAGTAAATTCATTCTGGCAATTTATCAGTATAAGGAGTTGTAACATTACCAGTAAATTAACGGTAATGTTCTCTGTGTGAACGCAGAACGAGATAACCGGTATGAGCATGTACGAGTTCAGAACACACTGGCGTAAGACGTCTACTCTGGGCCAATCATAGTCTCGTGTAGCCAGACCTTCAGATCTGGGAACCTGGGCTGCTTTGAATAGCCAAGGCCCTTCCAAGAGGTCATATGACTGACAGGTAAAGCAACCAATCGCGTTTCGTTTTGTTCCACATCATGCATAGGGGCGAACTTTGAATATTTCAAATACTTTGAAAATCCAGCGTTTAGTTGATCCTGATAAGTGCTCATCATCACAGTTGTAAACACGATGGCTTGTTCTTCAGTGACGGGATTTGGCATCACGGCATCTTTGTTACCAGGTGAAACATTAAACAACGCGACACACACGTCTCCCGGAAATCCTGTATAATTCCACCAGTCCAATGACAACTTCACAACAAAGTGTTTCTAATTTTGTGTGCCGTATTCATCAGTCGTTCAGCCAACAGTCCTTGGGCCAATCATAACATTTGGACGCAGATGACACATTTATTTTGCACTGTGTAGTTCGAGTGGAAGTCGTCCAATACAATGTCTCTGGGCCAAAAGCACCTTCATGATTGCAAACGTGTGACACAAAATGAAAAGATCAACAAAAACACTGGCCACGTTTACTCCTCCATGTTCATAAACACAACACTAGGAGGCGAATCTACCGGTATTTTGAAACTGATGTGTGAATGGTGCTTTACCGGTAAAAAGACAGAACATCATTGCCTGTGTGAACAGTGCTTTTTTTGTATTTACCGGTAAAGTTGTTCCAGTAATTTGAATGGATAAGGTTAGTAGCTTTAAAAATCCCTCCAAACATGAACAAAGCTAGGTCTAAAAACTAAAACAACTGATTTTACCTCAAGATCAAAAAGGTCAAAATCAGATATCACTGAAGTAGTACTATACCAATTATTTGCTTCATTCTTACATCTAATCACTTTTTAAAAAAATATTGATTTAAATATCTGATAAACCCAAAGCACTGATTGCTTAATGTTAATATCACTCTTTCATTTCTTGTACTATAAGTGGTTTCTTTGTTTTCATTTTATTTCCAACTTTGTCCTTTGGATAATTAGTTGAAGCATGCTGAATCAATGTTTACATAAAGTCTGTGTAAAGCAATATTAAATATGTGTTCTGAGTTTATAACACTACAGAAAAATATTAACAACCCAGGCAAATTTGAACGGTAAAAAAATTGGCAGGTAAATAAGTTATTAATATCTTAAAAGAAATAAGCCGTAAAAAATGGTCTAACTCCACAATTCACTACTACACAGTTCACTTCTACAAGTAACGTGTTTTCAGCAATACATTTCTTACATTTATGTTGTGTTTGGAAAATTCTCTAAATTGCTGTTACACTGACTTTAATTGGCTTTGTTTACGTTTAATTTGATAATAAGTATGCTGTCTTTTCAATAGAGTATTCACTGTTTCCTGCAGCAGGAGGTCAGGTGGGAAGTCAGGAGTGTCACAGGGTGGAGCAGAGGCAGGTCCTGGGCGTTGTGTGTTTCTCCTCCTTCTCTATCCTGTATAAGTGTGTGCGCTGAGTAATAAAGTGTGCGAAAAGGGATAAAAACAGGCAACTGAAGATGTAAACAATTATCCCTGCACACGCATCCCAAGGGCTGCACTCCAGTGGCAGGCAGGATGAGCAATTGGTGCCATTAATACCATCATTATTCCCCTGTCTCTAATGGCCTCCCTTAGTGAACACACATACACACACACACACACACGACTATTACAGCTAAACACAGATGCCAATGAAAGCACAAACACGCTCAGACACATAGATCACCAGTCATGATCAATGAGAGAGAAACTTTCTTACCCTTTTCCTGCTCGTTTGTCATTCCTCTAAAAAAAGAGCTGTAGTGTATGCCATGCTTTACAGTAATAGCCACATAAAACTTAAAACCATGAATTGCAGATTCTCTCACAGCTGAAATATTACAGCCAGTGTTTCAGTATAAGTCTTACACCTGTAAATGCGAGTCTGTCGCCCAGCACATTAAATAATGCAAACTGCATACGACTGCACAGTTTTTCCACATTTAGCTTAAGTGCACATTAAAATAGATGGTGCACTTTTGTACATTTGGGTGAAATCATTATTTAAATAAAGAAAATTTAAATCGAGACCTAAATATTTAACTATAGGGGTTTTGTTTAACTGCAGCCACTTTCATGTCCCAGGGGTTGATATTAAAACAGATTTTAACTTGTTCTTTTTGTTGTATTAAGAAAACTTTTTACCATTATTTATTTTTTTAGTTTTAGTGTACTTAACAAGGAGACAGCAGTGCTGGTAAAGAGGATATGAGAAATGAGTGTGAAGAAAAATGTGATGCGTGAAGACAATATTAGAAAAAGCTCTAATGTAATGAAATATCACTGAATATTTTAATTTAGAGTTATTTGCAGTTTCTGTCAAATTATGAAAAGAGTGTGAAAACATATAATCGTATTAAGGACACATCTTATGTTAATTAAGAAGTCAGCTTGCATTAGAGCCTCTGATTTCTTCATTGATTACCATACATGACATTTAACATGAAAAAAGTGAATATGTGTTTGTTTTAATTGAATATATGTGCATAATTACACAATCTGGGTTAAAGGAGAAGTACACTTCCAGAACAAAAATGTACAGATAATGTACTCACCCCCTTGTCATCCCAGATGTTCATGTCTTTCTTTCTTCAGCTGTAAAGAAATTTAGAAGTTTAAATGCAGCTTCAAACGATCCCAAATACGGTTGTAAACAATCCCAGCTGAGGAAGAAGGGTCTTTTCTAGTGAAACGATTGGTTATTTTCATAAAAATAATACATTTTATATACTTTTTAATGTCAAATGCTCGTCTTGTCTCACTCAGCTTGAACTGTTTTTTTCCGGTTCATGACAGTATGTTGAAAAACTCCCATCTCATGTTCTCCCTCAACTTCAAAAATCATCTTTTATCGTTGTTTTACCTTTTTTCTTAAGGGTGTTTGATCTTCTTTGTATGTTCACTTTGCAAAGACTGTGTCAGTACTTCTGCAGCGATGTAGGATGATTTTGAAATGATTTTTGAAGTTGAGGGTAGAAAATGTGATTGGAGTTTTTCAACATACCCTAACTGTTCAGGGAGAGCAAGGCAAGACAAGCGTTATAAATGAAAAAGTATTTGAATTGTTTTTTTGTTTTTTTTGTTTTATGAAAATAACAGATTGTTTTGCTAGATAAGACCCTTCTTCCTCGACTGGGATCGTTTACAACCGCATTTGGGATCGTTTGAAGCCGCATTTAAACTGCATTTTGGAAGTTCAAAATCGGGGCACCATATCAGTCCATTATATGGAGAAAAATCCTGAAATGTTTCCCTCAAAAACGTAATTTCTTTACAGCTGAAGAAAGAAAGACATGAACATCTTGGATGACAAGGGAGTGAGTACATTATCTGTAAATTTTTGTTCTGGAAGTGGACTTCTCCTTTAAAAACAGGCCAGCACTGGGTGAAATATGAACAAACTCAGCAACTGGGTTGTTTTGACCCATCGGTTTGGTTAAATGTTTAACCCAACCTTCTGGGTAGTTTTATTTAACTCAACTATTGCTTAAAATAACTATATGGCTGGCTTAAAATGAACCCAAATAGGATGTAAATTAAAGATCAGACACATAATTACTAGAGGCATCACCAATAATCAAAAGGTGAACATTAATTAATAAGCAAATAAACAATGTTTATTATTTAATTGTTATTTATTCAACTTATTCATAAATCTTCTTTAATTAAACATAAAAATAAATGTTAATTTCCAACTGGGTTCATTTTAAGGAAGAAATATACTTTTTAAGCAATAGTTCAGTTAAATAAAACTACCCAGAAGGCTAGATTACACATTTAACCCAACCGCTGGGTCAAAATAACCCAATTGCTGGGTTTAACCCCAGCGCTGGGTTGCTTTTAACCCAGAATTTTTTAGCGTGCACACTTTTTTAAAAAAAAATCTTGATTAATGGAAATATAATAGAAATTTCTGAACCATTTTAAGTTCCTTCTGCACTTCTTCTTTTGTGAGGTTGTGCTGTTTGCAGTAGTGCGAGTAGTTTCTTGGCCGCTCATCGGTCTGGATCATGCAGTGTTATTTCTTTCAAAGGCTTTGTGTGCAGAGGCTTTGAAAACAATTCAGTTTAATGCCCAACCAGGCGTTACTCATTTATCAAATAAAATTTCTCTAATTCCCTTGCCAATTTGACAACACAAAGACCTCTTAAAAGGTATAAAAATACTTTTTTTCCTACAGACACATGAAGACAAGTGACTGTGATGTCTATAAATCAATCAGCGTTTTGATTTACTAGGACCTTACGCCCTTCAGCAATGGATTCAGTCTTCAGCGGCTTGTCCAGGGGCTCCGCTAATTAGTGTCATTTCTGGAATTAGACGAGACTTGCTGTGGTGAAAATAAAAATTTAATTAGAATCTGTAATTAAAAGTTGATTTACGAGACAGATCATTCCCATTCAAAGATGGATGATATATCCGTTTAAAAAAGCCTCGGCGCAGAAAAGATTTATACAGAATTACATGTGAATGGGACCTTCACCGGCCTATTTTTATACAAACAATCAGGCCTTTCCAGATGGAGAAGAATGCGGACCATTAAACATTATTGATAACCTTGAAATCACTTTAGTCCCAGCTTGATAGCAAACAGAATTTAAATCAGATTTAAAAATATCCTGCTGATCTTTCATATAACGGAAAGGAGAGGCGGAATACTAATATCTGGTCTATTCTCATCAATGACAAGGGTAAAAGGCCAGTCAATAATAAAGTCAAACAACCTTCGAAACCATTTTAAGACTCGCTATCCATCATTTGACAGTGCAGATCCTTCTGTAAAACCGTGATGTTGGCCTCTGAAGTGCTTTATCTCCCCGGTCTTTACTTTTGCTGTAGTTATATCCTCTTTCAGTCTCAGTGGGATGAAGTGAAGAGCAGATCTAAGTAGTTCAAATCTGATACATAGATATCCAATGTAAGCAGCCTATTGCAGTGTTGTTGGGCTTTCAGGAGGTTGTGTGCCCAGACGGCCAATGTATAGATAAGCTAAGCCCCATGACAGTGCATCTTAATCTTGTGCCGTAAAACTCCTCTCCTAAAGGACAAAAATATCTTAGTGTTAGTGTACCAGTGCATTAAAAAAAAAAGCTGGGCATATCAGATTTAGGCTGTTGAAATTGATTTTATTCACAGTAGCCTGTCCTGCTGAATGTATATATGCAGTGTGGTAACATTGTTTCACCTATAGGTGGCAGCAAACGACCATCTTTATAAGTGAAGCACTTAATCATCATTCAGTCGAATGATTTGTTCAAAAACACTGATTCATTCAGGGAGGAAACCAGTGACGTGAGTCTTTGAATCATTTATTCAACTGATTTGTTCAAAACCCCACTTATGTATTCAGGATTGCAAGTCACACAAGTCTTTTGAATCATTTATTCAACCTATTTGTTCAAAACTACTGATTCATTCATGGAGGAAACACGTGGCATGAGCCTTTGATTCATTTATTTAACTGATTTGTTCAAAGCTACTGATTCATTCAGAGAGAAAACAAGTGATGTGAGTTGTTGAATCATTTACTCAACTGATTTGTTCAAAGCTACTGTTCATTCAGGGAGGAAATAAGTAAAGTGAGTCTTTGAATGATCTTTTCAACTGATTTGTTCTAAATCACGGATTTATTCAGAAATGCAAGGTACACAAGTCTTTGGAATCATTCAGTAAACCGATTTGTTCAGCAACACTGATTCATTTAGAGAGGAAACATGTGACATGAGTCTTTGAATCATTTATTCAACTGATTGGTTCAATACCAATGATTTATTCAGGAATGCAAGTCACACAAGTCTTTTGAATCATTTATTTAAATGATTTGTTCACAACTACTGATTCATTCAGGGGCAACAAATGACATGAGTCTTTGAATCATTCATTCAACTGATTTGTTCAAAAACACTGATTTATTCAGAGAGGAAACAAGTGATGTGAATCTTTGAACCATTTATTCAGCTTGTTCAAAACTACTGTTTCAGT
This sequence comes from Cirrhinus mrigala, assembly GCA_036247105.1. Lineage (NCBI taxonomy): Eukaryota > Metazoa > Chordata > Actinopteri > Cypriniformes > Cyprinidae > Cirrhinus > Cirrhinus mrigala. Next base: position 18,530,531 of record CM070021.1, read on the forward strand.
AACAAGTAAAGTGAATCTTTGAATCATCTATTCACCTGATTTGTTCAGAACCACTGATTTATTCAGCAATGCAAGTCACAAGTCTTTTGAATTGTTAATTCAACCGATTTGTTAAAAAAAAAAACTGATTCATTAAGGAAGGTAAAAAGTGACATAAGTCTTTGAACCACTTATTCAACTGATTTGTTCAAAATGACTTTTTCATTCTGAAGTGCAAGTCAGACAATTTTTTTGAATCATTCATTCAACTGATTTGTTCAAAAACACTGATTTATTCAGAGAGGATACAAGTGATGTGAATCTTTGAACCATTTATTCAACTTGTTCAAAACTACTGTTTCAGTAACAAGTAAAATGAGTCTTTGAATCATCTATTCACCTGATTTGCTTAAAACCACTGATTTATTCAGCAATGCAAGTCACAAGTCTTTTGAATCATTAATTCAGTCGATACGTTCAAAAACACTGATTCATTCAGAAAGGTAACAAGTGACGTGAGTCTTTGAATCATTTATTCAAATGATTTGTTCAAAATGACTTTTTCATTCTGAAATGCAAGTCACACAATTTTTTTGAATCATTCATTCAACTGATTTGTTCAAAAACACTGATTTATTCAGAGAGGAGACAAGTGATGTGAATCTTTGAATCATCTGTTCACTGATTTGTTCAAAACCACTGATTTATTCAGCAATGCAAGTCACACCAGTCTTTTGAATCATTAATTCAACCAATTTATTCAAAAACACTTATTTATTCAGGGAGGAAACAAGTAAAGTGAGTCTTTGAATCATTTATTCAACTGATTTGTTCAAAACCGCTGAACCACTGAGTTTATTTAGGAATGCAAGTCTCACCAGTCTTTTGAATCATTTATTCAACCAATTTATTCAAAAACACTGATTTATTCAGGGAGGAAACAAGTGAAGTGAGTCTTTAAATCATTTATTCAACAGATTTTTTCAAAAGCACTGATTTATTCAGGAATGCAAGTCACACAAGTCTTCTGAATCATTCATTCAACAGATTTGTTCAAAAACACTGATTCATTCAGGGAGAAAACAACTGACCAGAGTCGTTGAATAATTTATTTAACTGATTTGTTCAAAACTACTTATTTATGCAGGAATGCATGCCACACAAGTCTTTTCAATCATTCATTCAACAGATTTGTTCAAAAACGTTGATTCATTAGAGAGGAAACAAGTGAAGTAAGTCTTTGATTCTATTCAACTGATTTGTTTAAAAGCCCTGATTTATCCAGGAGCTAAACAAAAGCCTCTTTTATGAGCAAAACCGCACTACTGTGTTGCTCATATATTTGCACCTGTTCTGCGTCTTTTGGATTTATTTTTAGTTGGCGGAGTAAAAACAGTGTCTAAAAGGTGAGTTAGACCTACTAAATATTGACATATTTGTTGAACTGTTCTATCCACCCTGTTTTTCAACACTGAAGTAAGCTGTTATGGGTAAATAACTAGAAGTACAGGAATCTATTTGTGCTACAAATGAATGTGTCTATAATTTTGATAAGAAATGAAAATAATGTTATAACAAAAGCCAGTTTGCAATATCAAGCAACATAACAGACTTGTTTTGTACAGCTAAAATGACTAGAAGTGGTTAATACCCAAAGCCTTGCACATTCAAATTTAAAACATCTGTGCCTGTTTTTACTGTACATTAATGATAAGGTGGATAAAAGTGATGTCGTGCTGTTTTGTGTATCAGACATTCTGGAAAAGCGGCACTCTGTAGCTAGTGTCTCACTGCTCATATATATTTACTGGGTATTTTAGCAGTGGTGGTTGTTTTGAACATTTACATTGCTTGTTTACCTCTGTAGCATAGCAGTTTTTTTTTACTGCAAGAGCACACTATGTAAACACTTCCTAAGAAGCACGATAAATTGATCGTTGTTAAGGCCTACTGTATAAGTGGACTAGTCGATTTTGAAAATATGTATTTTCAGCATCTCTAGTTGCTGGTTCAGCAAGGTAAAGATGGTACATTTGTACTTTTTAACCAAACAAGAGATACTCCCACAGCAGCACAGTCTGTTAAAATGGCCTTGATACTGACGTCTCCTCAGAGGGTTATTTTTATTTGCCTCAGTAGTGATATTTGTTGCTTACAACACACATAGAGCATAAAGGAGCATACATAAATGATCAAATATTATTATTGTGGCCTCCCTTGAGCTCATGATGTGCTCTGTTCTGCCTTTGTACTTAAAAAAAAAAAAAAGGATATTTACATAACTGCATAACTGCTACACTGTATAAAAAAAAACAATCTCCAACTCAGTTTTTACTAACTTTTGCATCTAATTTTTCAGTTGAAATGTAAAATAAATGTTATATATTTTTAGATATATTTTATATATGCAGAAGACGATAGAAAATGTATTATGGTAGTATTAAAATATTAACTCAATTTTATCACATAATTTTTATTTTTCAAATCAACAGGACATTTTGTGAAAATACTTAAAAGGTAAAAGAGCAACTACACTGAAGTCTTCTTCATGAAATCATGCCACATTTTTCTGACAAGATGCGCTAGCAGTACCTTTTGTAGCTACATCATGTACAACATCAAGCTCTTTTATGTTGGTAAAGCTCTTTCAGCTGTTTGAAAGAAAGTTAATGAGTGTGCTTTAATGTCATTACTGTTGACAGTTTGTTCATTGATAATCAGTCTAGTATAATGGCTGTATAAATGTCACAATCAGGATTCTGCTGCTTTGACGCTCTTCAAGCCTCATTTGGATCTAACGGTTCAAATGGAAAAGCATATTAAATGGCAGTTAGTGCGCTTAAAGGTGATGCAATTGTCCATTTTATCTGCATTCAGTCACTCTGGTTGATTAAGTGTGTGATGGTGCTTATTTAATAGCCATTTGTACACTGGACAACCCAGTTGAGTGATGAGTTCCTCTCTCTTCACAGTACCTCCATCCTCCATGGCTAGTCTGTTTTGACTACTGTTAGCCAACGGCCCAGTGGGAGCAGCAGCACAAGGTGATTTTGAGAGTTTAGTGGCTTTATTATGGTGAGAATGTAGTGTTAAACGGGCCTTTGGGACATACTATAAACCCCCATGTATTGTGAGATCAAATGGTTTGTTTCAGTGTTTCTTTAGCCTGCAGGATACATAGTGGTTTGCGAGGTACACAGGTTAATAGGTAGCTAGAAGAAATATAATGCAATAGAATCTAACTTCAGATACAGAGTGTACGTAAACAAACACAGTGTAATTCTATAATGCAGTGGGTAATGCCAAGGAAGTGTGTAATATATGGAGAGATTGAATTATGTATACATTAGCATTCCCATTTGTCTAAGCTACTCAGCTGTGCAAGAATGAAGGCTCCATTATTTAGGAGCTGCGGTGCTATTATGAGGGCAAAGGTTTGAATCTGGCTGGCGTCATGCAATTTTGCAGTCTTCCATCTTGCTATTCCTGTCTCGCTTCACTTACTTGTCAAATAAAGCCTTGGGGAGCTTTTGTGGGGAGGCAGGTTTGAATTAGGTCTGTGTCATATCCAATTTTCCGACCTTTAACATTGCCATTTTCTATCTTGCTTCATTTATCTGTTAAATTAACGTCATCTTTTTTAGAAGCTGGGGTGCTTTTGTGGGGATGCAGGTATGAATCTGACTGGCGTCATGTCAAATTGTTCACTCTTAAAAAATGCCATTTCTTGTCTTGCTTGATTTTATCTATCAAATAAAGGTCAGAACACCCTAAAGTTTCTGTCTTTTAGGATCTGTGGTGCTTTATGGGAACATAGGTTCAAATGTGGCCTGTGTCATATCCTGTTGTCTAATCTTTAACCTCACTATTACTTGTCTATCTTAATTTACCAGCTAAAGGCCAGAAACCTCAAAAGCTTCTGCCATTTAGGGGGTTATAGCGCTCATGTGGAAAAAAAAAGGTGTTTGAATCGGGCCTGCAACATATCTGATTCTTCCATCTTTAATTTCTTGTTCCGACTGTCTTTAACTATCAATCAACAGCCAAAACACCAAAACCTCCCACTATTTAGGAGTTGGTGCTTATATGGAAAAAACGGGTTCAAGTCTGGCTTGCAACATATCCAGTTCTCCAATCTTTAATCTTATCTGCTGTCTGTCTTCGTTAACCTTACCGTCAAAGGTTAAAATGGCCAAAAGCTTCCATTATTTAGACCATAAGGTGCTTAAATGAAGAAAACTGGTTCAAGTCTGGCCTGCAGCATAACCAAATTTCCAGTCTTTAATTTTATTTCTTGTCTATCTTTATTTATCAGTCAAAAGCCAAAATACCCAAAAGCTCCCATTATTTAGAAGTTATGGTGCTTATATGGAAAAACTGGGTTCAAGTCTAGCCTGCAACATATTCAAAATTCCAGTCTTTATTTTTATGTCCTGTCTGTCTTTATTTACCTTTCAGTCAAAGGCTAAAATGCCCAAAAGTTTCCACTATTTAGGAATTATGGTGCTCATATGGAAAAACTGATTCAAGCCTGGCCTTCAACATATCTAGTTCTCAATTCTTTAATTTTATTTCCTGTCTGTTTTTATTTACTTATCAGGCAAAGGCCAAAAAGCCTAAAAGCTCCCACTATTTATGAGTTATGGTGCTCATATGGGAAAAATGGGTTCAAGCATAGCCTGCAACATACCTAATTCTCCAGTCGTTAATTTTATATCCTGTCTATCTTTCTTTACCTAACATATCCAATTCTCCAGTCTTTTATTTTATTTCCCACCTGTCTTTATTTACCTTTCAGTCAAAAGTTAAAATGCCACAAAGCTCTCACTAATTAGGAGCTATGGTGCTTATATGGAAAAAACGGGTTCAAGTCTGACCTGCAACATATTCCGTTCTCCAATCCTTAATGTTATTTGCTGTCTGACTTAATTTACCTATTAGCCAAAGGCTAAAATGCCCAAAAATTTCAACCATTTAGAAGTTTTGGTGCCTATATGGAAAAAACGGGTTCAAGTCTGGCCTGCAACATATCCGGTTCTCCGATCTTTCATTTTATCTGCTGTCTGTCTTCGTTAACCTTTCCGTCAAAGGTTAAAATGCCCAAAAGCTTCCATTATTTAGGCCATAAGGTGCTTAAATGAAGAAAACTGGTTCACGTCTGGCCTGCAACATATCCAAATTTTCAGTCTTTAATTTTATTTCTTGTCTATCTTTATTTACCTATCAGTCAAAAGCCAAAATACCCAAAAGTTTCCACTATTTAGGAATTATGGTGCTCATATGGAAAAACTGATTTAAGTCTAGCCTTCAACATATCTAGTTCTCAATTCTTTAATTTTATTTCCTGTCTGTTTTTATTTACTTATCAGGCAAAGGCCAAAAAGCCTAAAAGCTCCCACTATTTATGAGTTATGGTGCTCATATGGGAAAAATGGGTTCAAGCATAGCCTGCAACATACCCAATTCTCCAGTCGTTAATTTTATATCCTGTCTATCTTTCTTTACCTAACATATCCAATTCTCCAGTCTTTTATTTTATTTCCCACCTGTCTTTATTTACCTGTCAGTCAAAAGTTAAAATGCCCCAAAGCTCCCACTAATTAGGAGCTATGGTGCTTATATGGAAAAAACGGGTTCAAGTCTGACCTGCAACATATTCAGTTCTCCAATCCTTAATGTTATTTGCTGTCTGACTTAATTTGCCTATTAGTCAAAGGCTAAAATGCCCAAAAAGTTCAACCATTTAGAAGTTTTGGTGCCTATATGGAAAAAATGTGTTCAAGTCTGGCCTGCAACATATCCAGTTCTCCGATCTTTCATTTTATCTGCTGTCAGTCTTCATTAACCTGTCCGTCAAAGGTTAAAATGCCCAAAAGCTTCCATTATTTAGACAATAAGGTGCTTAAATGAAGAAAACTGGTTCTGGCCTGCAACATATCCAAATTTTCAGTCTTTAATTTTATTTCTTGTCTATCTTTATTTACCTATCAGTCAAAAGCCAAAATACCCAAAAGCTCCCATTATTTAGAAGTTATGGTGCTTATATGGAAAAACTGGGTTCAAGTCTAGCCTGCAACATATTCAAAACTCCAGTCTTTAATTTTATTTCCCACCTGTCTTTTTTTACCTTTCAGTCAAAGGTTAAAATGCCCAAAAGCTCCCACTGATTAGGAGCTATGGTGCTTATATGGAAATAATGGGTTCAAGTCTGACCTGCAACATATTCAGTTCTCCAATCCTTAATGTTATTTGCTGTCTGACTTAATTTACCTATTAGTCAAAGGCTAAAATGCCCAAAAGTTTTCACTATTTAGAAGTTTTGGTGCCTACGTGGAAAAAACTGGTTCAAGTCTGGCCTGCAACATATCCAATTCTCCAGTCTTTAATTTTATTCCCTGTTTATCTTTATTTACTTATCAGTCAAAGTCCAAAACACCCAAATGCTCCCACTATCTAGGAGTTATGGTGCTTTTAGTGAAAAAAATAGGTGCAAGCCTGGCCTGCAACATATCCAATTCTCCACTCATTAGTTTTATTTCCTGTCTGTCTTTATTTACCTATCAGTCAAAGCTCAAAATGCCCCAGAGTTTCCACTGTTTAGGAGTTATGGTGCTCATATGGAAAAAAACAGGTTTAAGTCTGTCCTGCATCATATCCAGTTCTCCCATCTTTAATTTCTTTATTTATCTATCAGTCAAATGCAAAAACATCCAAAAGCTCCCACTAATTAGGAGTTATAGTGCTTATATGGAAAAAACAGATTCAAGTCTGGTCTGCAACATATCCAGTTCCCCAATCTTTAATTTCATTTCCTGTCTGTATTATTTACCAATCAGTCAAAGGCCAAAAAGCTCAAAAGCTGCCGCTATTTAGGACATGTGGTGCTCAAATGAGGAAAACTGTTTCAAGTCTGGCCTGCAACGTATCCAGTTTCCCAATCTTTGATGATCACTCATTTCCCATTTTTCTTTACCCCAAGTCCAAAAAGCACATAAATAAATAAAATTCTGTTGATTTAACACACAGCAGTGCAAACACACTGCTGCACAAGCTTTTCTGGATGGTATCAAGATGCACTAAGACAAGGACGGTGCTGCTCATGCCATAACTGTCAGCCCTGGTATCCATACACATTACACAATGCGTTTCATGCCCCGGCACGCGCTGCTGCTCGCCATCGATTCCTCTAAAAGGGTCAGCAGCCGAGCCAAGACTGAAAGATTGAATAGAACCTCGGCTGCAGCGGACCTCCACACGGCTCAGAGTCTCATACCGCAATGCTTTTAAAATGTCAGTGCCCTGCAACAGATCTCCCCTTCTGATATTTTTACCCTGCGCTAGGATTCCATTTAGCATCGGCAACTCCAGTTCCTTGCTTTGACATCTACATTTGCGACCGCGGATTGGGGACAAGAACAGAACCTCAGGGCTCAGCGCGGGGCCAGTGTTTCCATTTGGCACTCTTTGTTGCGAGATTTGGGGGTGAACCTGGGAGAATTGCCCAGTTTGAGCTTTCGCCGCTTGTTCTGTGGGAACAGCCTTTTGCTGTCGGCTAAGACGGAGAGGAGGGGGTGTGAGAAGATGACTTAGCTTGCCGTTGGAGACAGATGGAGATTCCTGAATGGGCGGCCAGTATAGATTTACCATCTTTTTTTAGGTTTTAATGCGAATAAATGTATGCTTTAGCGTGAATATTCACTATGACAGGTATTACTGATGGGAAAACATCCGTAATGAATGTGGCTTTGCCCCAAATGTGACAGCACATTAATTGATAATAAATTTTCTGTAAAATATCCCCTGTGAGTCTGTGGGAAAGGCAAAAATCTATGTTTTTTCCTCACAGAACACATTAACTCAAATTGGACTCCTGTATATAGTAATCTAATTGCTTTTTACCCAAAAGCACATTAAAATTGCAAAAAATGTAAGGCTTAACTGCCTTCACTGCTCTGCCGCAAGCGAATACGTTTAATCTCATTTACAACATACCGCGGATCTCCATTTACCATCTCTAAACAAACATCTCGATATTTATGGCAGTCTTAAGTGGATTGTTATTTATATTGCCCTTTTTTAATAGGGGGACTCTCATGGCTGATTCGGTCTTGTTTGAATTAAATCATTAAAGCGTTCTGAATCACTGCAGTTCCATTTATGCATTATGTAATTTGTTTTTGTGTTTTTGATGATTGTACAGTCCAAGATTAGATGGGTTGTGCTTACTTTCACTGCAATATTTATGCACACAAGCATGAACTCTTCCAGCATACTGCTCTTGTCAGGGTTTGACAACTGACATTAAAAAATCTTTATAATCGTGCACAGTTCCAGCGCTCCAGTGTAAATAAAGCACTTTCAGGGCAATGCGTGTGAGTCATGCCACAAATTCAGGGTCACTGGAGAGCTAATTATGTGTTGGCTTGAAGAATGGTGGAAAAATAAACCATTTCAATATGCCAATATGACAGGTAACAGAAATATCACAAGGATAGTTTGAAAACAGGTTGACGTGCATCACAAGTGACAGGCGCTCACCTGACAGGGTTTGCATAAAGCTTTTCCTCATGCGGTTTTGTTTAAAAAGCAGGACTTTTATTGTCAGATATCATTAGGCTTTTCTCACGTCACGTATTACAGCGATAAAAGTGTACATTTTATTTGCTTTACGCAGATTTTAATATCCTTGAGCGTCAGATACTGGCTGTGGCATATATTGTTGCTAAGCCTTGTATCAACTCACCACGGACTAGACATATTCAAAGTGGTTTGAATATATAATATGGGTTCAAGAAAGTAGGCATATATGTACATTAAGCCACCAGTGACTGTAAATGTAGTGCAAGGGTATGGTTTATTCCTTGTGCAACATTACGACAGATGCATTCATAGCAAGTCAGAAAAAAAAAACTGTCAAAGAACATCATACATCTTGTTTACTGTAAGCGAATGCGCTTTAATGTACGCACAAAGGCGACCCAGAAACACTTGTGATTCTTCATTGTGTTGAATGATTTCTGTGGCATCTAGAGGACTGCTTAATCTGTTTTGTCACAGCTGTGTTTGTCAAAATTTCTTGTCTCACTTTCTGGTCTCTCTCTGTCTTCTTGAACTGTGTCCCAGCTGCCATTCTTGATGACCCGATGGAGTGTAGCCGCGGGGAGCGATTGGCCATCACTCTGGCGAAAGACAGCATCAACCGTTCCAGCAACCGCTCCACCACAGGCAAACTGGAGGTGGACATCTTTGAGCTGCTCCGAGACAGTGAATACGAGACTGGGGAAACTAGTGAGTATTCAAATGTATTCTATCATTTCTGAGGTGTATGTTATTTTACATACAGTTTCATTTTTATACATTATACCTGAAGAAATACTGTTAAGTATAATACCTTTTATATTTTAATATATTAATATTTTACTGTTTCAGTTAAAAATAAATAGCACTTTTGATTTCATGCATCCTTTATTATATTTTATTATAATATTATACATTTGTATACATATATTTGTTCAATTCATAATATCTCTAATACAGTTTAATAATATATTAAATGGTACTTTTGATAAATCAATTTAAAACCAAGCGCCCTTATGTTTGTACATATGGACAAGCAGTTATCAAACAAGTTGCATGCTGTGTTTGTCCAATCAGTGCTTTTAACCTTTATAAATAAATAAATAATTAACCCAGGTTTTACAAGTGTACAGTGTGAAATTTCACAACCTATCAACCCCTAATTAATAAGGGTAAGGGTAAGGATAAATTATGGACAGTGAACACATGGAACCATATAACCTAGGATTATGTTTACTTGGGCTTAAAAAAAGACCTTTAAAGAGATTGGAAATTCTGTCATTATTTACTAAAAAGAAAATATTTTGAAAATTAAGAAAATCATGTTATGTCCATACAGTAAAAGTCAATGAAATCCAATGTTTCTGGATCCCAACATTATTCAGAATATCTTCATTTGTGCCCAATTAATGAAAGAAAGTCATACAGGTTTGATAGGGACCTATGAAATCTTTTTCCCGAATTCCGTTTTATATGTTTTGTTTTTTCAAATTCTGTTTTTCTGTTTTAATTTTTTAGACTGTTTCAATGGTTGAATTAAATTTTATTCATCAAAAAGAAGGTCTAATTAATTTAAATCATGAAACTTACAATAATGAGCAGCCATTTATTAAAGGCTTAAAAAATATTACATTTCTAAAGCCCTTTGAAATATGTTTTTTTTTTTTTCTCTCTCTCAAAGTGATTTACTTTTACCAAATTCTGTTTTCCATTAATTTTCTGGATTACATTTTAATCAAAGGCATCTGTATTTAATTGATTTTATATATATAAAAAAAAAAGATTATTTTACTTATTATTATTTTACTTTTTCCAGAAATACTGTGTTGTGTATTTACATTTCTAGCATTTCTGCTAAATAAATTTTGGTAAATATATATATATGTATATATGTGTATATATATGTGTGTGTGTTTTTAAGAAATGTTTCTTTAAAAATAATGTCTAATAATAATTTAATTAGTAGTAGTAGTAGTACTAGTAGTACTATCCTTACATTAAATATTTCTGTCACAGTTTCTTCAAGTTAAACCAAACTTTTATTTTTACAGGCTGCTGTGAAGACCTTTAAGTTTTTGTTTGTATGTGATATGTGACCCTGGACCACAAAACCAGTCATAAGGGTCTTTTTTTTTTTAAATTAAGATTGATACATCATCCGAAAGCTGAATAAATAAGCTTTCCATTGATGTATGATTTGTATGGAGATACAACTATTTGAAAATCTGAAATCTGAGGGTGGAAAAAAAATCAAAATATTGAGAGAATCACCTTTAAAGTTGTCCAAATGAAGTTCTTAGTAATTCATATTACTAATTAAAAAATGAAGTTTAGGTAGGAAATTTACTAAATATCTTCATGGAACAGGATTATTACTTGATATCCTATTTATTTTTTGCAATAAAAGAAAAATCGATAATTTTGACCTGTACAATGCATTGTTGGCTATTGCTACAAATGTACCCATGCAACTTACAACTGGTTTTGTGGTCCAGGGTCACATATGATGATATTTTTTTCTCGAAAGAAACCATAAAATGCTCACGAAGTGACTCTAAGAGCAGTTCTAGAGATTATGTTCATGTGCTCGTGTACTCACCGAGAGCGTCTGCGCCATTCATTCACACAAAGACACGCAGAACATGCCTTTTTTAAATGGAATTTTTGAAGCATAATATTACAGACACTAGTCCATATTGCGTTTTAATTAAAGTGTACTGACCTACTTTTGATTTATTCATCCAAAATTTGGCAAATTCTGCATTAAACATTAAATTCTGCTGAATTAAATTCCGCATCACGGAAATCATAGGGCCCTAGTTTGAAACAGCATGAGGGTGAGTAAATGATGACAGATTGTTTCGTTTTGGGAGAACTATCCCTAACCAATTAGATTAATAAACTGCTAGAAACTGCAATGCCTACTCTTCCTCCTCCATACATTTGTTTTACTTTAGTTAGAACCTTTTTGCAAAGCTCTTCGTTTTAATTTTCACAGCTGTCCTTTAGCTTCACAACCTGAATAATGATCCCTTAACCGTCATGGATTTATTCAGCAGTTGTAGGAATTATAATGATTCACAGGTAGAGGTAAATTATGAGATAATTGTGTCCTCGCGAGGACATTCCTTTTGCAAAACATGCACTGAATACTTATTAAACAGCAGAACTTTGTGTTGCATTTACTTGTGACCACATCTATGTTTTCTTTTACATCTTCTAAAGGAAATAATTTTTCTTGTTTTTAATGTTTTCCAACTTTTATAATGAAGTGCAGTGATACTTATAAATAGGCTTATATACATGCATAATTATAGTGTCTGTAATTTTCATGTCTCCATATGTTCTTGGCTGGTAGCAGATGATGTATTCGGTGATAAAGAAAGGGACTATTATATGATAGCAATTCAATTCAGGTTTTCACTCATCAGAGGTTAAAGTGTGCTGTCATACTCTGATGTCTTCGTAGTCAGAAGGTATGCAGGAATTTATTGGAACAATATTTGTTTCCTTGGTTACGGCGAAGTCACGCTCAGCCAGAAGGTCAGCTGATACACCATATACAAATTACATTACAGACGTTTTTTAATTAACACAAATTACAATAAGAATTAATGTCGGTAACACTTTAGTATAGGGAGCAAACTAGTTACTCATTAGCATGCCTATTATTAACATACTGGCGGTTTATTAGTACTTATAAAGCACCTTTTCTGCATGCCCATATTCTACATCCCTAATCCTACCCAATACCTGATCTGAACAACTACCTTACTAACTATTAATCAGCAATTAGCAGCAAATTAGGAGTTTATTGAGGCAAAATCCATAGTTAATGGTTTGTTAAAAGCAAGAACTGGACCTTAAAATAAAGTTTGACCCAATGTTCACCCTAGGCTGGTCTTAGCTAGTTAAAGCTGGAAATAGCTGGTTTTTCCTGGTCTCCCAGCCTGGCTAGGCTGGTTTTAGCTGGTTGTTCCAACTGGTCTCTCAGCCTGACCAGTTAAGAACAGCCTGGCCAGCCAAAGAAGTGGCCAGATCCCCTCTAAAACCATCCTGCTGACCAGCTAAGACTGTAGCCTGGATGACCAGCTAAAACCAGCCAACCAGCTTAGGTTGGTTTTACCCCCCTTTTTTTAGCAGGGCAATAAAATAAAATTAAAATTAAAATTGACTTAATTGATTGGAACCTACTGTAAAAATAGTGCAGAATCTGTACTATTCTTTATTAATTTTGTCTTGCAATATTTTGTTTTAAAATGTATTTATTTGATTGGGGACCTACTGTTGAAATAGTGCAGAATATGAAATATTCTTTGTTGTTGTTGTTGTTGTTGTTGTTGTTGTTGTTGTTGTATCATTTTGTTTTAAAATTTACTTAATTGATTGGGGAACTGCTGTAGACATGCAGACGTGCAGAATCTGAAATATTCTTAATTAATTTTATGATGGATTATATATATATATATATATATATATATATATATATATATATATATATATATATATATATTTAAATGTACTTATTTGATTAGGGACCTCCTGTAGAAATATTCTTTATTGATTTTATCTTGTAAAATTTTGTTTTAAAATGTACTTCATTGGTGACCTACTAGAAATAGTGCAGAGTCTAGAATTTTTGTTTATTAATTTTATGTTGTAACATTTTGTTCTGAAATGTACTTTGATTGATGACCTACAGTAGAAAAAGTGCAGAATCAGAGGTCACGTTAACCGAAAATTCATTCATTGACGTCACTGACGGAATTTTTTTTTTATCAGTGATGGAAAAATCCGAAGGCGGTTCGTCATTTTGACAGATTGCTGAGGGTGATCTATTGCAAAATTGTAGCTGTAATTCCCACCCCTGTCCAGTTGGTGGCGAGTGCGCTCCAATGTAGCAGCAAAGCGCTGGATCTAGAGCAAAAACAGAACTGTCACGAATGTTTTCCTATGCGTTTGAGTATGCACAGCCGAGTACACAGAAGCTACAACAATCTATCACGCCACATTAAAGAGCACCAAAACGGTATTTATTGCTTGAATTTCCTAATAAAATGGACAGAATTTGAAATCTGAGACTTTGTTTTTTATCAAAAGTAACACAAAGCCTAGCCTATTGCTATTTTTTTTGGAGGAAGATGCACTATGTACTGTTTATTCATCAACTGAAAACAGCATAGACCAAAAAATAATTGTGATTTAAGAATCCTTTTTGGTTCATTAAAATGAGAATCTATTAATATCGAGAAATTGTTTTTTTATTTTACCTTTTTTTTTTTTTTTACCCAGTCCTAGCGTATTTTGTTTCTTTTTAAACATTGCGCTGTCGTCCTGTAGGTTAATGATTAAAAATGAAAATGCGAACAAAAATAAAAGAAATTACATTTTTTATTCTAATTAAAATATGAAAATTATAATGATGGGTAATAATAGATTATGACGGAATTTTTACGACCCTGTCCATCAAAATGACAGAAAATGTTAAAGTCTAGCGCAACCTCTGTGCAGAATATAAAAATATTTCTATTCATTTTTGTTACAACATTTTACAAACACTGTAGAAATAGTGCAGAATCTGAAATATCCTTTATTAATTTTATGTTGTAATATTTTGTTTTAAAATGTACGTATTTGATTAGGGACCTCCTGTAGAAATAGTGCAGAATGTGAAATATTCTTTATTAATTTTATCTTGTAACATTTTGTTGTAAATTTTTTAAAAACATTTATTTATTTATATATTTATTTCACATCATAACATTCAGCTAAATTAATTATATATTTATTTTTTATTTATTTTAAGTATGATCATAATGTAAAGAGAACATTTTCACGTCATTTTTTTTTTTTTTTTACATTTAGTAATTGCAGTATCATAAAACTTTCAGTTTACTTCCTGGTTTGAATCCCAGATTTTCAATATGTGCTCAGACTTTTGAACTTCAATTTGCCTTTAAAATTTAAACCGACAGTCAGCGGATTTCAAACGAATAGTGCGACTTTTACTTTAACAGCTGCCTGTCAATCTTTTTGTGCCTTCCTTACTCTGGAGCCTTAGATTTAATAACGGTTCCCTTACGAATCCTGAATCAAATAGCGTTGGGGAGAACAAAATAGAGTTGCTCACTCACAGAGGGATATTAAACATGACTGAAGTTCATTGTTGTCAATGAAAGTAGGCGGCACTAAAATCAGGAGAAGATGAGCTGTAATTTAAACAATCAGAGCTGTTGAGACACATGGCGGTTAAGGATGAAAAGCGTCTCCTGGTTTCTCTGGGCTTATGAGGCGGCACCATTAAAATACCCCTCCTGATAGACATAAACAGCTTTCTTTCGCTCTCTATACTGTTAGTCGCACAACCCTGTTCGGTCTAATTCAGTATTGTAATAGCTTGCAGTATGTAGGAATTGAATTAGAAATGGATCAGTGACACTCCCAGTAAGGGAGAAATGCCACATCGCTGCTACCTGCCCTACCGTACTCCCATCTGAAATCGCTGAAGCCTGCATCTTCCCACATCCCACAATGTGTGTGTTTGTGTGTGGTCTGCATACTAATGTTTGTGATCTGAAGTGAACAGAGACGTCCTGAAACCAGCCACGATCCACGATTTTTACTCAATCCACATGGATTCATTGTCCTTCTCCGGATCAGCTGTGCAAGAGGGTCATGTCAAAGATTTGACTCCAGTCAGTCATAAACAGTGACTCACCTGACCCTCGTGAGTCGTAGTACATGCTAGGGTTAATAACTACATGCCTTATGATCCGTGCAAGCAATACAACAGCACAGATAAACAATTTGTGGATGACTGTATATTAAAACACACTGAAAACCCTCTTTTTTGCTAACCACTCCATCCGCCATGTATTCAAATATCAGATTATCAGTTTAACAGCTGAGCCCAAGCCTCCGTTACTAATTCAAAAAGGTCACTTTAGAACTAGCAACAAAGGAATGTTGAGCTGCTTTATTGAAAGCTCATTGTATTACTGAATTAAAAGCTTGCTGTATTATGTAGAGTATTATGAGAGAGAGATGGACTGAGTGAGTGTGATTACTGGCATTTGATACAGCGTTCATTCTTCAGCTTAATCTCATATTCACAATAAAACATTAGTTTGAATATCCACTGAGGAAAGTGATATCTTTGGCGCAATATCATTTCATCTGTTAAGGGTGATTTCCAATGAAAGCGCTTCTCAGTGCATTTGTTGGCTGCGTCTTAAAATGTGTTGTTGAATGTAAAAATAACTTCTTTGTTTACAACCGACTCTTGTCGCCATCTAATGGCAAAATAATGTAACTGAAATCTCCATCACAAACACACACACCAAAACTAAACTAAATACTATTATTAAAATCGTACTATTATTGATATAACATATAATTTATCAAATAATAATATTTAATACACAACATCAGCCATTATAAAAGTTGCTAGGCAATACCGTCAAAAGTACAAAGACAATGCTTTGATATAAAGCATTAAATCTAACTAAAATACAACGTGATGAGATTTTGCCCTCAAACAAAACTATTTTCTCTGGAACAAATAAGAGAATAATGAGACCAAAGACTGCCCGTTGGATTTACCCGAAACAAATTATATCTCATGTTTAAACAATATAGAGACATCAGAGCCAGCAGCAAATTCCAGAAGATCTGGCCGAGGTAAGGCTGCTCTCGGTGGGTTCATGAGCACTGAATGGCCGCTGACACCCTGGAGCTCACATCTCCAAAAACATTAAAGCAAATTTTCAAATAGACGTTATCTTTATTAACAAACTGCATATTTGAAGTTTAAACAAGTACATTCTCACCTAAAAACTCTTAAAAACGACATTGCCTGACACAAAAACAATATTATTTATAAAATTATAATAGATTTGGGCGTCCACCATGACACTCCCTATGAGAAATACTGCAAGCGGAGTGATACAAACAAGGAAACGGTTGGAGTGCTGTTATCACTAGAATATCACACCGCCGAACAAAGGCTCTCAGCCGATCAGATTTGAGGACTAGAAAGAACTGTTGTATAAATATACTGTTGATTTTGCCCCTCAGCCAAAACTATTAGATTAATGAGACTAAAGACTGCCTGTTAGATTTACCCAAATCAAATTATATCTCATGTTTAACCACTATAGCGACATCAGAGTCAGCGGCAAATTCCAGAAGATCTGGCCGAGGTAAGGCTGCTCTCGGTGGGTTCATGAGTGCTAAACAAGCACTGACGCCCTGGAGCTCACACCTCCGAAAACACTGAAGCAAATTTTCAAATACACTGTCAAAAAAAAAGGTACAGTTCTGTCGCTGGGGCGTTACCCTAAGGCACAAAGTGAAAAGGTACAAATTTGTACTTTTAAAGTACTAGTATGTACCTTTAAGGTACCAATATGTACTTTTAAAAATGTTAAAATGTACCTTTAAGGTACTAATATGTACTGTTTAGGGGTAGGTAAGTTATAAAGATGTACCTTTTCACTTTTGTACCTTAGGGTACCGCCCCAGCGACAGAACTGTACCTTTTTTTCTGAGAGCGTAGACGTTATCTTTATTAACAAACCACATATTTGAAGTTTAAACAAGTACATTCTTACCTAAAATACTCTTAAAACTACATTCTGTGACACAAAAACAGTATTATTAATATATTTATAGTGGATTTATGCGTCTGCCATGACTTTCCCTATGGGAAATACTGCAAACAGACTGATATAAATGATGAAATGTTTGGAGTGCTGTTATCACTAGAATATCACACCGCTTAAAAAGGCTCTCAACCAATCAGATTCGAGGACTAGAAAGAACTGTTGTATAAATATACTGTTTATTTTGCCCTCAGCCAAAACTATTTGCTCTAGAACAAAAAATAGATTAATGAGACCAAAGACTGCCTGTTAGATTTACCCAAAACAAATTATATCTCATGTTTAACCAGTATAGAGACATCAGAGCCAGCAGCAAATTCCAGAAGATCTGGCCGAGGTAAGGCTGCTCTCGGCAGGTTCATAAGTGCTGAACAGCCGCTAATGGCCTGGAGCTCATATCTCCGAAAACATAGAAGCAAATGTTGTGACATAAAATGATGAAAGGTTTTGCGCAATTTTTAGGTCACTAATCAATGTAATCATTATATAAGTAATCTGTGACATGATCATGACTTTATATATAGATGATCAAGTGTTTTTGTTTCATTTGAAGCTCAATGTACTTTGGATCATTCTCAGATATGGTAAACACAAACGTGGAGTTTATGCTGCTGAAGTTCCTTTTCTCTAAAGATTATGCCAATGATAAATGGTAATTTGTAATAAAGCCTTAGACTTGATATCACCATGTGAATTAATCAAATCTAAATTGGACTTTTAACAAAAGTAAGTTAGTTGAAGTTGGAATTGGAGTTGGTGGAATTTAATTGCCACTGAAGCTGAGTGATAGTGGCAGACTTATACTTACATTTGACTCAATTTTCTTTCCTTGAAAGAGTTAGAAAAAAAACTGCATTAAGACTGAATGCATTAAGACTGGAAGCAATACATGTTGATAAGAAAATATACACTACACTCTGAAAAGTGAAGCTTCTTTATTGCCATTTTAAGTTTCATGAAGAAACGTTAACCTTTACGATGCACAAAAGGTTCTTTATAGTAGAAAATGTTTTAAATGATTATTAAAATGGTATTTATACTAAGACAAAATGTTTCTTTTAAAGGGATAGTTCACTCAAAAATGAAAATTCTGCATGGGGCTTCCACACGCATGTGTCCTGGTACGCTCGTGAACGTACGTCAAAGACTGACACGGAAGAGAAGAAATTGTTGAACAAAGTAGTTATTTTTGTTTCCTTTGTGCATAGAAAGTGTTCTCGTAGCTTCATAAAATTACGGTTGAACCACATATGTCACATGGCCTATTTTAACAATGTCTTTACTACCTTTCTGGGTCTTAAATGTGTCAGTTGCATTGCTGTCTATGCAGGGTCAGAAAGTTTTTGGATTTCATCTGAAATATCTTAATTTGTTTTCCAAAGATGAGCAAAGATCTTACAGGTTTGGAACGACATGAAAGTGAATAATTAATGACAGAATTTCCATTTTTGAGTGAACCTTTTTCAGTGAAAGGTTCTTTTAAACCCAAAATGGTTATTACTGCATTCATTACTGCAAAAATGCCTTTTGAAAGCTTTATTTTTGAGAGTGTGTTTAGAGAGTCATTAACTGTAGTAATAATGTTGATGCCAATAAATCATGAGATTAATTGATTAATTACATTAACAAATTGAAAACCCTATTTAGAGGAATAACAATGCGCAGCAAGGTTGACGTGAATCCATAAAGGTGTCCAACTCCTGTAGGCTCCACTTGATTTCCATCTGAGAGCAGCTGACCTGCGAAATGAATGCTTGTGTATTCACTGTAGCACTGTGTAGTGATCCTAAAAATGCAGCTCATTACCATTCAGGGCAGCACGGAGGCATGCTTGCAATGTATTATGGAGAGACAAGTAACAGAGGCTTCCACAGGTGTGTGCATTTGCTGCTATGGGATTATGAGTTCAAGAAACCATTGCATCTACTGGTGCTTTGTAATCACATTGTTTCTCTTTGTTCCCAGCATGCCCTGCTTAAGTGCTCAGAGCACCAGTGTCTGACTTATACACTGCCCACACCATCATAATTAAAACAGAGAGGGATTATAAACCCATGTGAAATGACACTCCGTTAGAGTTCAGACTCGTGTGCCGGAGAGTGAGAAACAAATCTACCTCTCACTCCTCCTGCTGCTCCTAATAGCAAATATAATTTCAGGACACACTTCACTCAAAGGTCAGTTAATAATAAAATGTAATTTTGTGTGAGAGACTGAAAAAGAGCAGATTAATAACAGCGCTAAGCCTCTGATTGATTGTGCTAGATTGCGATTATAGTGAGCTCTTTAAAACTCGTTCTTGAATAAAATGGAATTATTTGGGTTATGCTAGTAATTTTAGAACAGACTGAGTGGACACCAGCAGGTCAGGTTTTAGCTGATTAGCGTGGACCATTAGCCTCTGTTGGTAGATTCAGTAACTGCACCATCTGGAACCAAAAATCACATTTCTCTATTGAAGGTTGTTCCAAAGTAGGCGTTTGTTCTAATGGAATACATCTGTTTGCAAGCAGCATGTAAATATTATAAAGACAGCTTTATATTATAGTAAGTGAGTCTCCTATTTATTTATTTATTTATTTATTTACTTTTAATTTATTCATTCATTCATTCATTCTACTAAAATTGTTACCATTATGGTGGTGATGATGATGATTATTTATTTTGATGATGATTATTATTATTTATTATTAATAAATATTTGTTGTTATTAATTGTTAGTATTATTAAATAATAATTATTTATTTAAATAGTTCATTTATTGTATTATTTGTAATAATAATAATAATAACAACAACAAAAACAATTGCTTATATTGCGGTTGTGATTGTTTTATTGATAATAATTGTTACTGTTATTAATATTTATTCTGTTGTTGTTGTTGTTGTTATTACAACTACTAATTGTACTACTACCACTAACTACTTTTAGTAGTGGAAATACTAGTAGTAGTTGTATTAATAATAGGCTTGTATGATAATAAGCAAATATTTATATGTTGCTTTCAATAATATTTAATAATAATAATAATAATAATAATAATAATAATAATAATAATAATAATAGACTACAAATAATAGAATAAAATAATGCATAATTAAATAATGAATAATAAGTTATTAACTTAATTTAATTAATAACTAATATAATTATTAAGAAGCAATATTAATCATTACAGTAATGTTAACAATTAGTAGTTAGTAGTAGTAGAACTAGTGGTTGTAATAACAACAACAACAACAGAATAAATAAATAATAATAGCAAACAGTAACAATTATTAATAATAAATAAGCACCACCGTAATATAAGCATCTGTTGTTGTTGTTGTTGTTAAAATAATAAATAAAATAAAATAAAATAATTAAATAAATAGTCATTTAATAATAATAATAATAATAATAATAAATTAATAATAAATAATCACCACCATAATATAAGCAACTGTTGTTGTTGTTGTTGTTAAAATAATAAATAAATAAAATAAAAAATAAATAAATAGTCATTTAATAATAAAAATAATAATAAATTAATAAAAAAAATAATCACCACCGTAATATAAGCAACTGTTGTTGTTATTTAAATAATAAAGTAAATAAAATAAACTATTTAAATAAATAGTCATTTTATAATAATAATAATAATAATAATAATAATAATAATAATAATAATAACAATAATGTTAATCACAATAAATAATAATCATCACCATAATATTAACAATTTTTGTTGAAGTAGAATTAATTAATAATAATTAAATAATAATAATAATAGTAATAATAATAATAGTAAATATAATAATAAAATAAAAATAATAGAATGAAATAATTTATATTTAAATAATTAATACTATATTATTAAGTAGTTTAATATTTAATTAATAACTAACATGATTCAAAATAAACGATAACAATCATTTCTTCTTCTTCCTCTTCTTCTTATTCTTCAAAATCGTTACACATTAAACCAATTCACATTATTTCTTATTTACATGTAATGCAGGGATTCCCAAACTATTTTTTGTCTCTTCTACTTAATATATTTACTTATTTGCTTATTTATTAATTTTAAGATAATAAATTAATAAATAAGCAACACATTCGCATCTGTTTAGTAAGTGTTTTATTTTGATTTTAGTGGTGGTGGTGGTGGTGGTGGTGGGGGTGGGGGGGGGGTAATAGAATATATATTTCTTTCTATTTGTATTTATATCAATACGGTACATTACTACTAACTACTATTTGTGTCATGTAATTTGTAATCAGTAACGGATTACATTTAGCAAATAATCTACCTAGCTCTGATCCTTGAATGAAAATGGGGCAGCAGCACTCTTGGCAGGGTTAAATCTTGCTTTCCTTCTGTTCTCTGTCTGTAATAAATGACAGTTGGTCTTTCCCTTAACTATTGACAGTGTGCCAGATCATGTCCAAGGGGGTTGTGGCGGTCCTGGGCCCCTCTGCCAGCCCGGCATCCAACTCCATCATCAGTAATATCTGCGGTGAGAAAGAGGTGAGTGTTGGCATCGACTCTCTTTTGTCATCAATGCAACATACCAAAGCCCAGATCATATTACCAAGTAATCATTCATATCATTACTGTAATGACCGGTGTGGTCAGTGACACGCTCTAAAAATGATCCCCAACCACAGCTGAATGAACACGACAAGCAAATGGCGAGTGTTAAGCCGTGACTACAATGTGCAGCTGCAATTAATAAATACATAAATGATTATTGACACACCATGCTTAGTAATCCCACTATTCTGAAGTCAAACTTTCCTGTAAGCACTCGTTCTGCCGCAGGCAAACATGAAGACAAGCCAACAGACTAAGTAAATTACTAAGGGAAGAATTAAATAACGCGGATTAACGGAGAATTTATATTGATTAATTGTCGCCGGGATGCAGACTGAATTGTTTGGAGCGGTTTCTCGCTCCGTCGGACAGTAAACGAGAGCTGGATGATGCGAAATATTTACTTTCAGTCACTTGAAACCGACTGCCGCTTCATCCTTTCTTAATTCCAATTGTCTGTAATGTATTTTAACGCATTTATAGCTGACACATAATGTCGAAAGCCGTCGAGTCGCCAGTTGTAAACAGTCTAGCGCTGGAGCTGATGCCATATTATATGTGTATTTTCTTCAGCAGCAGTCAGAGGAATATATTACTATCGCACAGGTAATGAATAATGCAGCTTGAAACAAGTTTACTGTGCGTACTCGACTGACTAAGCATCACTCCTTAATGTCTTCATAATTCATAATCAGTGGCAACTCGCCTTCCAAAGTGAGCAACGAGCATAAATATTCATAGTCACATCTTATAAATGACTGCTTAGGTCATAGATGAGGCCTTGTGTAATGAAAGTTTAAACGTTTACATCAGCTATAATACACCTCGATGAATATTTATAATGCTGACATTTTATTTGTTTTTCTGGAGCTGTTATTTGTCTTTGCAGTAGGTCAGGGTTTGGTTAGCGCTGGCGGAGGTTGTTAGCTGCTTTGGGATGATGAAATTGGGGGGGGCGGGGGTCAGACGCTCTCTGTCCTCTGTCTATGAGGAAAGGTCATTGTGCGGCTGTTATTGTATTTTAAAAAATGGTTTTGACTATCTCTAATGGTCTAAAGGGAGGAGGGGTCATTGTGTTTATAGTGGTGTGTTTGTGTGTGTGTGACAGAGTGAGTACAAAATAAGAAGGAGTCTGTGCGAGAAGCCTCTGATTTTTCTGGATTTTTGAAGGGATGATTTCATATTTGAGTGAAACCAGGCTTACCAGGACTCTGTGATGTTAAAGGAAGGAATAAAAATTCAACCTGCTGCAACAGTTTTGCAAACTGTTTTTTTTTTTTTTTTTTTTTTACAAGAATAGTTTGTGGTGAACCGAATAGTTGGTAGACCCGCCATAATTCAGTGATTTCTACTGGATTGTGGTAAAAATGACAGTAATACAATATTTCATTTAAAATTGCAAAACCATAAAGTTAATTTTAATAAAACTAGAAGTATTAAGATTAAATTAGCGTTACCTTAATGCATGTGGATTTTTACAATTATTTTTAAGCATTTTATATATTTTGATTTAAATTGGTCATCCGATGCTAAGTTCACTTTTACATTTTGTTTGAACATTAATGTGTGTTGGCAGTGTATGTACAAATCTACCCTATAATGATAAAAATCCATGCAGTGGTTTTTAATTAATCTGTAAAAATAATATCCCCTTTTTCAAATCAAGCCGTTCTCAGATGCCTGTCGGTGTGCCGTCACACTAACAGAGTCCGCTCCCACGATAGTTGATTGACGTGAGCGTCTTACCTCAGATCAGTTGTAACAGTCCGCCCTCTTTGTTTCGATGCCGGAGCAGGGATGTAAGTTAGACAAGAATATCTCTGATTGAGCGATTGAGGTGTTGTGTTGCTGGATGTAATAATGAACATAGTGGTCGTCATTTACTCCCGACATCCGAGCCGCTGAAGATGCAGTGGATTACGTTTGTTTGTGAAGGGAATGCGACTCCCGATCTACATATATCCGTCTGTGTTCGTGCGAATCATTCATGATCCAGCTTCACTTACAGCAGAAGTGAGTATAAGGGTTTTTTATGAATCTTTGCGATCACCTTTTCTAATAATGTGCTAGTTAGCAAGTTTAGCGGCTAAATGCGCTAAATGTGGCTAAAGTAAGCAATCTCTCAGAGCAGCTGAGAGAAGAGAGGGGCGGGGCGAGCAGAGCTCATTTGCATTTAAAGCAGCCTCGACCAGAATAAGATGATTTTTGCAGAGCTGATTTTGACAAGATAAAAAGGGTGTTGTTTTACACTACCATTGAGAATTTTTAATCAAAGTATATTATAGACTTTTCATTAAGACCCTAAAGAATCATATCAACTTGTGGAAAATGGGCATCCGATGACCCCTTTAATAATACATACATTTAAAATAGCAAAATCAGAAAGTTTATAAAATAAAAAAAAAAACTAGGTGTATTATCATTATTTTAATGCATATAGTTTTCTATGTAGATTATTTGTAAGCATTTATATAATTTAGTTTATTTATGTATGTGTTTGTTTATTTATTTCATAATGTTAATTCATTTGTTTGTTTCACAAAAATAGTTTACTGTGAAACTAATAGTTGGTAGGCTGGCCATAATTCAGATATTTTATGTTTTACTTATTTTATTTTTATTATGGTAAAAATGACAATAATACATACATTTAAAATAGCAAAATCAGGGGTATTATCATTATTTTTATGCATGTAGATTTTCTATGTGGATTATTTATTTATTTATTTATAATTTTTAATTTATTATATAATGTTTGTTTGTTTTTCAATGTTTGTTTATTTGTGAAACTAATAGTTGGCAGACTGGCTATTTAGTGATTTTATTTTTACTGATTTAATTTTTACTGTTTTATGGTAAAAATGACAATAAAGCAGTTTATTTTAAATGAAACTAGGAGTATTCTCATTATTACAATGCTTGTAGGTTTTTAATGTAGATCATGTAGATTGTTTTACTTATTTATTTAGCAAAAATAATTTGTG
Organism: Cirrhinus mrigala; assembly: GCA_036247105.1. Lineage (NCBI taxonomy): Eukaryota > Metazoa > Chordata > Actinopteri > Cypriniformes > Cyprinidae > Cirrhinus > Cirrhinus mrigala. The sequence goes on from CM070021.1 coordinate 18,555,310, forward strand.
GAGAAACTAATAGTTGGTAGACCGGCCGTAATTCAGTGATTTTATTTTTACTGTATTATGTTAAAAATATCAATAATACTATGATATTTTATTTAAAATAGCACCAAATAAACAAAATAATAATAATAATAATAACAATAATAATTATTATTGTTATTATTATTATTATTATTATTATTAAATTAAAATAAATGTATGATAATAAAAATGTAATAAAATTCAATAATTTTATTTTAAAGTTTTATTCATTTGTATTTATTGATTTTATTTTTTAATAAGTTTATTATTATTGAATTTTTATTTTTGATATTATTGAATCTTATTTATTTATCATAATATATCTTTAGAGGCAGAATATGACACAGACATGTTTTTGACAGGTTTTATGATCATTTATTTGTCTATGTCCAATTTCATTTACTTCTATATGCATACAAAAGCAGCACATCTTAATTAATACTAATAATATTAATGTGTGCGTTCACTCTTGTGTGTGTGGGTGTGTTCACGCTGGTTAGAACGCAGGCTTGTTTGTAATATGTGGGAGGTCCATATCGTTCAGATTGTATCATTCATATTTCTGTACACAGACTGACAGCTCAGTCTGAAGATAGAAGTAAGTACAAGATGAAGCTGCAGTCGTTTTATTATCACGGGTGCTCAAGATGCTCTTTCACTCATGTAAAGCGATGATGGAGTTTCCCATCTGGCCTAGAAAAAAAAAAAAAAGACAAATCTGCTGTGAGTGTCTGAAGTGTAACTTTTGACTTCTCTCATTATTACTGATAAATGTACGTTTACAGCACGCTGTCACTTTCACTTCTCACACAACTTTTTTTATACTACATCAAGTGACAGTTCTTGTAAAAACAGAAAATGTAAAAAGTAAGTGATTTTGCTTTTTGTAAGTCAAGTACAGAGAGCTGTTGTTGACTGTAGTCCATATGTTTTCTCAGGGACCGTGGGGTTGAGCTAACAAATTACGTTGCTATTCAAGTCAGTCACTTGAGAAAAACATATACGTGCAGGACAAAAAACGGTGAGCGGAAGAGAGGTTTTCCGTCTAATTTCTCATGAATATGAATGGTGTGTTTGTAGTACAGAGGGTGGCGGATGAGAGAGGCAGGAGCCTTTGAGAGCTCCAGGAGCCACTACAGTAGAGCAGCACGGCTGCGCTTAAGGCTGAGGCCTTTGAACCTGAATGACACGTGGGTTCAGGAGAGGAGAGAGATGTGGGAACTAGGTGAGCGAGAAAGGCAAGGCCTGATACCCAAGAGCACAACTGACAGAACCTCCTGTGGAGCCTGAGACCTCTGCTGAATACATTAATATGGAAAAATTTGTTTTCGTGTGTTGATATTCAAATCACAGTTTTGGCCCTTAGAGGCGCGGCGGTGATGCTGATTTTTATTCATTATTATTTTTGTAGCATTTTTGTACATTTTCATAAATAAGTGTGTTTTGTGCATTTGCATCTGTTGAATGTGAAATACAGCAGGGCTGGAAGTGTGAATTTCTAGGATGTTGAATATCTAGGATTTTAAATTTAATTTAACCTTGAAATAAACAAAGCTTTTTTATTTGGACAAACTAGAATGTTATGTTATGTGATGATACATAAAAGAATGATTTTTTCAAATTTAATGTTACATTAATTAAAAGAATGAATGGCCTTTTTAAACATTTAAATCAAACATTATGCTGGGTTATTATAGTTAGCTAAATAAAAAAGTAAAATTTAAAACATTCCTTGAAAATTATTTCTTATTTTAATTTAGGTTATGTAACTTGATGTAATAAAAATTAAACAAAACTATATAGGTATAAAAAATCTAAATGACAAAAACAAAAAAAATTAAGTAAAATGTAAACAAAATATATAATTAAAAACTTTATTATTATTTTTACATTTTTGCCAATTTTTAAGGAACACTGTTATGTTGCTTCAAAGAATGTTTTGTATTTTTATACATTTAAATCAAATGTTATGCTGGGTTATTATAGTTAACTAAAACTACAACTAACTATTATTTAAAACGTTACTTGAAATTTATTTCAGTTAATTGCAAAGGCAACATTTTTCATTTTAATTTAGTTTAACTTGATGTAATACAAATTATTAAAAACTATATAGACAAAAAAAAAACTAAAAATAACTAAAAACAAAAAAAGGGATGTAAACAGAAAATATAAAAATTAAAACTCATTCAAAATATTAATAAAAACTATAATAGTAGCTCATTGATGCTAAAATAACACTAGCGTTGTTACGTAACACCAATTTATGAGCAATATGTTACTTAAAAGAAAGTTTTGTGTTTTTACAAATTTAAATTAAATGGTATGCTAAATTTCTGCTAGTTGCAATGGCAGTGTTTTAATTTTAATTTAGTGTAACTTGATGCAATAAAACTTCATAAAAACTAAACAGACAAAATACTAAAAATGACAAAACTTTAAAATTAAAATATCAATGAAAAATAAAAATAATGAATCAAAATATTAATAAAAACTATAATAGTATTTCAGTAATACAAAAAAAGACTAACATTACGCTACGCAACACATTTTGTGGTTTTGCCAATTTATAAAAAATGTTGTTACTTAACAGAAAGTTTTGTATTTTTACACATTTAAATCAAACTTTATGCTGGGTTAAGAACTAAAATTAACTAAAATTTAAAACGTTACTTAAAATTTATTTCAGCTAGTTGCAAAGGTAACAGTTCTCATTTTAATTTAGTTTAACTTGATGTAATAAAAACTAATAAAAACTAAACAGACATTAAAAAAAAACAAAAAAAAAAAACATCAAATTAAAACGACTGATTCAAAATATTAATAAAAACTTTAATAGTGTTTTAGTGATACTAAAATAAGGCAAACATTGTTATATAACATGTTTTTGTTAGGTTGCATACAAAAACATCTTATAATATTTATAAGAAATATTGTTGTTACTTAAAAGAATGTTTTGTGTTTTTAAACATTTAAATCAAACACTTCTACTTAATAGAATGTTTGTGTATTTGATGTAATAAAAATTAATCAAAACTATATAGGTATAAAAAAATCTAAATGACAAAAACAAAAAAATTTAAGTAAAATGTAAACAAAATATATAATTAAAAACGTTATTATTATTTTTACATTTTTGCCAGTTTTTAAGGAACACTGTTATGTTGCTTCAAAGAATGTTTTGTAATTTTATACATTTAAATCAAATGTTATAAAAACTAATAAAAACTAAACAGACATTAAAATACTAAAAAAAAACAAAAAAAACATCAAATTAAAACGACTGATTCAAAATATTAATAAAAACTTTAATAGTGTTTTAGTGATACTAAAATAAGGCAAACATTGTTATATAACATGTTTTTGTTAGGTTGCATACAAAAACATCTTATAATATTTATAAGAAATATTGTTGTTACTTAAAAGAATGTTTTGTGTTTTTAAACATTTAAATCAAACACTTCTACTTAACAGAATGTTTGTGTATTTTTGTAAATTTAAAACAAATGTTGCTTAAAATGTTTTTGCATTTTTGCCAATTTATAAGAAATATGTTATTTAAAAGACTTTTTTTTTTGTTTGTTTTTTTTTGTTTTTTGCAAATTGAATCAAATGTTGCTACCTAACAGAATATTTTTGTATTTTTTAACGAATGAAAACAAATGTCACGCTGACAGGTTGCATTACTTGCATAACAAAACTTTTTTTGTATTCCAACAAATTTTAAAACAAAATAATGTCATGCTATGTAACAACGTTTATGTATTTGCACAAATTTAGAACAGGAAACATCATGTTATATTATGTTGTTGATGCATTATGCTGCTAATATAATTTTTAATGGATAAATAAAGTTTGGTAACACTTTTTCACTATTAACTAGTTGCTTGTTAACATGCATAACTAACATATTGGCTGTTTATTAGTTCTTATAAAGCACTTATTAATGCCTTATTCTGCATGACCATATTTTAGATCTCTTACTTCTAACCCATACCTAAACTTAAGGGCATAGTTCACCCAAAAATGAAAATTACCCCCTGATTTACTCACTACAGTAGGTGTATATGACAATCATCTCTCAGATAAATGCAATCAGAGTCATATTAAAAAATGTCCTGGCTCTTCCAACCTTTATAATGGCAGTGAATGGGTGTTGAAATTTTGAAACCCAAAAAAGTGCATCTATCCATCATAAAAAGTACTAAAGCAATTTGTGTAAGAAAAATATCCATATAAAGGTTTTCGAACCGTATCCCCATCCTTTTAACAACTACCTTTCTAACAAGAGCAGATTAGGAATTTATTAACCCAAAAGTCAAAGTTAACATGTTTATTATTAGAATTAGTCCCCAAACTAAAGTGCGACCAAAAGTTGTATTAAAATGAGAAGAATGATCAAAATAGAAGCATATTCACTTGTGGTTTCAGACTTTTGGCCACCATTGTTTAATCAAATTAATGCGAGCGGTCATCTCGGTCTCTCAGGTTATCACTGATTGCATATTAAATTAGGATTACTCCACTTGGTCAAGCATGAATAATGAAGTATAAGCAGCGGCCCACAACAGGGAGACACACAGGAGCACTGGCGTGAGTTAAAGCCAGCAGACTCAACCTGGAAGCTGTATTTATTTGTAGCTAGGTGTCTTTTTTTGGCGTGCTATTTCAAGCCAGACTTTGTTCCAGGCTTGCCAGCATATGAGAGTGGACCTAGCGTGCTGTGTTTGATCCTGAATGCTGTAATTTTGCTAGCTATCAAAGCTTCAGCCCAGCAGGAGTCTTCATTTACAGCAGTCACTCTGCAAGAGCTGTTTTTCATCGTCCGTCCGTCTGTCCCTTCCCTCTCTCTCCTTCTCCCTGTCCACGTGCACATACTGGATCTTCCCAGACTTCTTGTGCAGTGTTTTTGGAGAATCGCCAGTGATGTGATTTGTGCCAGTAACTTGCCATTAACGTGATTTGTGTGCCATGTTGCAAGTTGCTTGATTAAGTAAGCATCTGTTGAGAAGGTAAATGCATGTAAATGTGAAACAACCGAATCTGTCCTCGCTTCGGGCTGGCGGTGGTTCCTGGCGGACGAATCAGACAGAACAGGGTGAGAGGTCAGTCGTGGTGATTAAGCTATGAAAACTTTACTGGACCGTATAAGGCGGCGAGGCTCTTAATGGCAGAACACTTCAGACCTCATTGGCTTAAATGATGTATAACTGCAGCGCGACTGATCCCTCAGCGTTAAGTGCTATAAGCGCTAATGTTGTGCTCTATGGACAGATGCTCACTGACAGGAGAACAGGCGATGTGTTTGACAGAGCGCTCCAGATTTGCTGTCAAACACCCCACTTTCCATCAAAATGGTGCTTATTCTTGTGCCTGTGCTCGGAAATCTGAGTCTTATGGGCTCTGTGACTATTATTTTATCATCCAAAGTAATTTGATTCAGCTATTTCATGCTGATTTTGATGCAGCGGTCAAGTAAAAGTAACTAAAACGCAGAAAAAAGAAACAAAATTAGATAACAAATTGAAACTACAAGTTTCATCCTGCAAGCTCTCCAGGCCAAGGGTAGTTCTGATTTGGGGTTGATGCAGAAACTGTGTATGGTGACTGACTCGCTCAACCAGCGACTGAAAGGCGCAGTCCCTCAGTCAGGTGATGTCCATCTTCATGGTCCAGGAGCACCATCTCTGACTGAACCTGGTTGAGATGTGTGATGCCGACAAAGCAGGGCTCGAAATTGCGACCGTTTTGGTCACATATGCTTCCAAAATTTAATCTGCGCGACCTCAAAACATATTTGGAAGCATTTGTGCGAGTGCGAGAAATTGTTGTGGTGCGACTTGTTTTCATTTCTTTACATAACTTTCGCTAGTCTTACTACTGTCCAGACTCCTGTGAGATGATACATTGTCAGGTTCGCCGTTCTCTTCAACATTACATAACTAATTAAACTTGATTTTTACATTCTTAACTTTAATGCAGATTTTAGATATTAGCTGAAACTCGGAACCGGCCGTTTCTCTCTCTCTCTCTCTCTCTCTCTCTCTCTCTCTCAACCAACCTCTGTTCCGGATTTGCACAAACTACACTGAATTTAGCGGTGTGTGATGTGAAGATTTTTGATTGTGGACAATTAAATTGTCTCCACAATCTGCTTTTGAAGAAATATACTATATTTCATGCTACAGACGCAATTCTGGCCCCTCCGTCTCAATATACTGTACAACGCGGCATACATTCATATCAAATGATAACTAAGCTTCAGAGTTCCACTCACGCAGGGGCGTAATTTTCACTGGGGACACACTTTTCAAAATCCCGATTGTGTCCCCCCACTTTCAAATAGTTTTGTTAAATTAATGTCTTGTATTGTAGAATGCACGCTCATCACCGCCGAGAGTTTCGCGCCATCCTTAAAACGAAACCGAAAGTAAAACGCGCACGCGCCTTCAAAAGCAGTTTTAATACCACACGTTTAGAGAGCGACTCCCCAATGTGCGCAAATTAGGCTACATAACATATCTAGGCTGTAGGCTGTAACAGGTTGTGTAGTTATCTATAGCTGTGTATCATGCTTGAAAAATTTGGTCTCTGTTTGCACTTTTGAATATTGAGAGACTAGCCTACTTTGATTATGGCTGCATTTATTGTTTGCACTTAATAAGACTAAGAAAGAACTGTGTCGTTTATTTTTTAGTTATACTGTAGATTGTTTAAAAATGCAGTGGTTGCTTCTAATTTAAATGGCTCTACATGTAATAGAGAAAATAAACATCTTATTCATGTACTCATATTTTCATTCATTCTTGTCCCTTGCTTAAGGCGTAAAATAAATATAGAAAAAAAGTCTTTCAGAATCAGCCCATTTGCTTGTAAAAACATCGGCAATCAGAATCGGCCATGAAGAATTAAGATCGGTGCATTACTAAAAAGAAATGCCAGGCCGAGTGCTGGCTGTTCTGCTCAATTGGCAGTTGTGGTGCTCCTTAATATTCATTTGGTGCTCCTAACTTTTCGAGCACCACTGCTGCCAAGTAAAAAAGTTAATTTCGAGCCCTGCAAAGTTTGCTATTTTGATGCCCCCATTTGTGGTGATCCATGGGATCCGTGCACCTTCTCTTTGCTGTTCTCCCCTTGGTGAACTCTGGGTCCTCCGTTGCCTTGCAGTCCAAACTAGGCGGAGTAGTTTGTCACTACGGCCGATAGTGGGCTTCCTTCACCCATTCAGACGTGGAATTCATGTCTCAGTATTTCCCACAGTTTATTTCCACCGTGTTTTCCCTCTTTTTAGTTTTTTCCAAGATTTCCACATGACGTTACATATTGTCAATGTGCACCGCCCACGGAAGGTTACGTATTGAGCTTCGTTTGCACTGACACGCTTGCCTGTCAGCATTTGTACCTCAATTGCGTAACGTGGTTCAGGTTGTGTCATTTTCCATAGGGACCCCATGACGTCAGTCGACGTAACGTCGAACGTGACTGACTAAAGAGGAACGTCTTGGTTACTCTCGTAACCCTTGTTCCCTCCTTCAGGGAGTTACGTCCCTCATGCCACAACCTTGAACTGCGCTGAATGCTGGTTTGCGTCTCGGCTCCTCAGCACAAACCTGAATGAGTGGATGCACGCCACCACCTTATATACTCTTATGTACGGGGGAGTGGCTTGGCATGCAAATTCCACTCGCCAATTCTCATTGGCTTTTTCTTCCTTAGCTCAAAGGTGATGGGGCCCCCAAGCGGGACCCCATGACGTCAGTCGACGTTCTCTCCTTCAGGAGTATCCGAGGCGTCGATTTCCATTTTTGGGTAAACTATCCCTTTAACAAGAGTTAATAAATGCTTTAAAAACACTGTATATTCCTCAAAGTTAGCTCATTTTAAGCAATGTATTAACTAATGTTAATAATGAATGAGACCTTATTGTAAAGTGTTATTCATGACCTTGGTACCAGTTCGTTAAAATAAATGTGTTAGAAAAAGACTAACCTCATTTTATCACCACTTGGTTTGATATTTTTATGCAGTGCAGTGACATTTAGACATTGTATATTTGTATATAGACATTGAGATATTTGTAAAGAAGTAATTTAAGGTGGAGAAAATAACATTCGCACATTAAATTGGTCATTTTAACTGTGTAACACTGTTGATTAACTCTAGTTTTGTCTTTTTTGAGTTGGTCTTCTTCACTCGGTGTGAACATTATAACGCCCCCAGCTCATAACACCCGTTAAACGCACAAGAAGGTTCCAGGCACCAGCAACGTGACGGTGAAAAAAGGGTAAAAAGTCCCTCCAGTACTGTCACGAAGGGGGAGGACGTGACATTTTCAGAAGAGAGGGCCTTGTTGTGAAAGTGGATGATTGTGTCACGGTATGCTCGTGCCGCTCTGCTTTCGTCGTGCAAACAAAACACAGGTGCCGCGTCCTCATTCGCCTGATGATAATTAGGGTAGCACAGCTGTTGGCGGCACCTCTGCTCACCTCTCTTTTGCTGTGCAATTGATCTGTCACGCCGAGGGACACCCGCGCAACTGAATTTACACCATCGAGAATGAGTTCTCTTTATTCCTTACTAAATGGATGTACGCAGTGGCGCTACGCCACTCAAGACCCCTCCGGGCGTGTGAGAGCCCTTTCATATTCAATTCTTCCTTTTGTTTCTAATATGATGGATGTGCAAAAGACACTGGACCAGTTTTCTATTGTCTCTTTGTTCTGTGGTCATCCGTGGTGCAGTGCTGTCTTTTTGTGGAGGTGTGAATGGATCAGGTTTTTACGCCCCAGCTGAGCCCATCGGCACCGCAGAGTGGAATTATTCATGGGTTTCATCAACTCGGCAAACAAATCCCTGGGCAGGGATGAGCACGCTCTTAACGAGTCATGCGTTTTGTTGTGTTATTACGGCATGTATCCCTGCTAAATATTTAAGTGTTCGCAATGTGCTCAAATTTCTGGATGCCTGTTTCTGCCTCAGATTAAAAAGTAAAGGTGACTGCATGCCACAACTACAGTTTGTGTATCAGCACTGTGACTTTTTCATTGTGATTTTTTTTATTTATTTATTATTATTATTTTTTTTTACATCTTTCTGAATTTACTTTTTATCCTTCCATTGTCACTTTATATCTCAAACTTTCTCATAATTGCTTTTTATATCACATTCATACCTTTTTCTCACAATTGACCCTTTGCAAAGACCCGCCCCCTTAGTTACTGTTGCTAAATTCAGCAAGCCATGGCGCTTTCCAGTGTTGCCAGATCTGCAGTTTTCCCGCCAAATTGGGCCGTTGCTGTTAGTTATTTTTCATGTCTGCGAGTTGAAGCGACCCCAATAACATGATGTTTAGCCCCTGGAAAGCAAATTTTACCAAGATGAATGGGACACCCTATGGTCTTGTGGACTTAATGGACACGTGCACACACGCAGCGGCCATTGTAAGTCCATAAGACCGCAAGTGCACATGAAGTGTTCCATTTGGAACAGGGCCAAAGTCTCAACTTTTAAATTTAGCCATTTGTTTTAAGAAATTTAAACCATAAATACTGTTTTTTAAATACTATGTGTCATGCCAGATTACTGGAGCACCTCAGTTCAAACAGCATGTGAACCAATCATTATCATATTTACTACTATTTACAGCACAAAATAAACATGAATGAACATCAGAAGGTATGTTGTTTCAATCACGGAAAGACGCAGTACACACCATTTTTCAAGTTCAAGTGCACCATTGTTAATCTACTGTCTGTTTGTCTAGTTTGTTTGTCGGAGAAAATGGTTGATTTGGCATTTTGACTGGTCAGATTGCCTGTCAGTCAAACTCCCAGCAAAGGGTGAATTGCAACTTTATATCTCACAATTGTGATTTTCTCATAATAGCTTCTTTATCACGGTTATAACTTTCTCTAATAACTGCGACTTTATATCTTTGCCACTTTACCTCTCTCAGTTGCCAATTTTTTAGAAAGTATGACTTTATATCCATCACTTGGGACTTTATATTTCACAGTTGTGATTCTCATAATTGTTTCTTCATATCTTAATTGTGATACTTTATCGTGGCATTTAATTTGAAACGGTTGCTTTTTCTCGTAATTTTGACTTCATAATTCAAACTGCGATAACACTTTAGAATAGGTAACACTTATTCACTATTAACTATGACTTTTCCCTCAATAAATTCCTAATTTGCTGCATATTAATAGTTAGTAAGGTAGTTGTTAAGTTTAGGTATTGGGTAGGATTAGAGATGTAGAATAAAGTCATTTAGAATAAGGCATTAATATGTGCTTAATTAGCACTAATAAATGGCTAATATTCTAGTAATATGCATGCTAATAAGCAACTAGTTAAGAAACTGTAAAATAAAGTGTTGCCCATACCTACCCTTATTTATCAGTGAATGGATTTGCCCCACTTATTTAGTTATTGTTGTTACATTCAACAAGCGCTCTCCAGTGTTGCCAAGTCTTTAACACTGTTGCCGCAGGGAATGTGATATTTAGCCCCATAATGTGAATTTGACCAGGGAAACCCCACCAAAAACGTGTATTTTACCCCTAGCCCCTAGTTCAAATGGCATGTGAACCAATCATCTCTTCATATTTACTACTATTTATAGCACAGAATAAACATGAATGAACATCAGAAAGTATGTTGTTTCAATCTCGGAAAGACATCAGGACACACCATTTTTCAAGTTCAAGTCCACCATTGTTAATCTACCGTTTGCACTCCTGTCTGGTTTGTTCTCGGACAAAATGGTGGATTTGGCGTAAATGATTGACATTTTTTAAGAAAATCAAACCATAAATACCGAGTTGTTGCTCTTCCATGTGTCATGACAGATTACTATAACGACTCGGTTCAAACGGCATGTGAACCAATCATCTCTTCATATTTGCTACTAATTATAGCACAGAATAAACATGAAAAAACATCGGTAGGTATGTTGTTTCAATCACAGAAAGAAGTCAATACACAATTCAAGTTCAAGTTATTAATCTACTGTCGGCGCTCCTGTCTGGTTTGTTTGTCAGACAAAAAGGCAGATTCAGCATTATGATTGGACATCATCGCCTGTCAATCAAACTCCCGGCGAATGGTGAATTGCGACTTTATATCTCACAACTGTGAGTTTCTCATAGTAGCTTCGTTATCACATTTCTAACTTTCTCTCATAATTGTGACTTTATCTCCTTCAGTTGCAAATTTCTAGAACTTTTCTTATACCCCCCACTTGTGAATTCCACAGTTGTGATTCTCATAATTGTTTCTTCATATCTCAGTTGTGATACTTCGTTGTGGTACTTTATTTGAAACAGTTGCTTTTTCTCATAATTTTGACTTCATAATTCAAATTACTATTTTATTTCTCATTACTATGGCTTTTTCTTATTACTTTGACTTTATTACTCACAGCTGTTACTTTATTTCTTACAATTACAATTCTTATTATCAGCTTTATTGCACAAAAACCTGTTTGGAACTGGCTTCCATAACTACCCTTAAATATCAATGGATTGATTTGTTGTTTTACATGCAGTGCTATACATTTGTCCACAATGGCTGAATGCATGAGCAGAGACCAAGGGAGGGGCTCACCTGTGGATTCCATCTGTTAGGTGATATTTGAAATTCACCAAAAATGACTTGTCCAATTCACCTCCATTCACCACGGCTTCACCTTTCCACCCGCACCACCGCTGGTAGTCTAAAAGGTGACCTGCAGCTTTACAACAAGTCTTTTACAGGATTTCTATGTTCTTCGGAACCAGCAGTGATGTTTGCGAAACAGTGATCTTAGGAGGTGTTTTTTTTTTGGTTTTTTTTTCGAGCAGGCTGATCAATGAGATTGTGGTCAATGCTCAGCTTTCTCTCAAGGCCTTGGTGGCCTTTTCTTCTCTTTGCTCCCTCCACCAGGGACTCTCAGTGCTCACATAGCCTCCAAAACATGATTACTCCACTTAGTGCTTGAGTGTGTGTTTTTCCCCAAGCAGCTGACTTCCCATGGTCCATTGCACCACATTAGAGAGGTGTGCGATGTCACAATCATTCACAATACCCTTCCAGCCACTCTGCCATCCCCATATGGCCGATCTCCATGTCTTTGAGTAATGGCGCTGCCTTCTGCCTGCATCCGCCCCCACCAACCTGTGTGAGGCAACCTAGCATGGCTTTGTCACTCGCAACCGTTCTTGAGCGTGACAACGGACAAATATGGCCGCCTTTATAGTACAACAGTATGTCCAGCTGTGTCAGTTGACACTGTGGCCCTAGTAAAAGTTCTGTGATCTTTTATTAAACATGATTTTGTTCTTCTGGCACGTAAGGGAACAGATGTAAGATCTCATTATACTTTACCTTGCCATATGGCATGAGATCCCCCAGAGTTCTCTCCTGAGACCATCCACCCTTATGGATGTGTTGTTGTTCAGAGCTACAGGTAGAAAGCAGGATGTCCGTACGCAGTAAAACCAGGTCTTACTTGAATCCCAACTGGTAAAAAAAGGTCAAGGTGGAGAGTTTTCTTTCAGAACAGCATCACAACAATCTGCACAATTTCATGGTTAAGTGAGAAAACCTTTTTTGTGCCAAATGACTTCACAAATGGCACTTTGTGAAAGCCGTGCATTTCCCTGTGAGGTTTAAATTGATTATTTAAATAAGCCAAGGGACGTTTTAAGTAACGCTCGTGATGTCGCAACAGCTTTTGTTGTTCAGAGTTGCATATTTTAGTGTGGCAGTTTCACAGTAATGTCCTTTCCTTATTGTAGTTTAAAACCCTATTAAGATGACTTCACAAAAATGATTGTGCACTTTAAATAAAACATTGTGGCGATGCACATTTAGATAAAGACTAACAAAGAGCTCAATTTGCTCAAAGAGTGCGTACTGGCATAATAATTCAATCAACTGAATTGTCGAAACCGTTACAATATAATTCACAAGATATTTATTACAAAACCATCCAATTATACTGTTCTACATTACAAATGTCCAAAATGCAGCAGCATCTTTTAAGTGCCTCCATATTCATTTGTACCAGGTCAGCATGTTCCCGCTGGTTTAAATGAAACGTTCGGCACATGTACTTATGCTGCAGTGTTGCGTGGCTGTTTGCCTGACTTCAGTGAGCTGCTTTTGGCCTGCACCAGGCCCCTCATTAAAAGCCTGTCAGCAGTGCATCTGTAGGCCTGACAGCCACTCTGTCAACCCGCAGGAGCAGACAGCACATGGACAGACAGATATTACCCTCATACACAACTCTCCCTCTGGCCCACAATTCCAATGCTGCAGCCCAGATTGGCTCCACCAGGGCAAAGAGTTTCTATTTACGCCCTGGAAATGATGCTGATGCATATGCAGTGTGCTGTAACCACAAGAAAAATAGCTTTCAGACGCCTTTCAGTGTTATGCTCCATTTCCTGTTTACACACCATGTATATTTGAGCACGCAATGAGATGTTCGATTCTGACATCTGTCCAAATGTGAGTCTTTTTAAGGGATAGTTCACACTAAAATAAAAATACGGTCATTATTTACTCGCCCTCATTTTGATCCAAACATGCATGAATTTGTTTTCATATGAAAAAGATGGATTTTGAAGAGTGGGGCTTATTTCCATGCATTTATCATGAACAGGGACTATAGCTTTCCAGCTTAAAGGGAAAAATGAAAATGACCCCATGATTTATTCACCCTCAAGCCATCCTAGGCGTATATGACTTTCTTCTTTCAAATGAATACAATAGGAGCTATATTAAAAAAAAAGCTTTATAATGGCAGTGAATGGGTGTTGAGATTTTGAATTACAAAAAAGTGCATCTATCCATCATAAAAAGTGCTCCACATGGCTCCGGGGGATTAATAAAGGCCTTCTGAAGCAAATTCGATGCGTTTGTGTAAGAAAAATATCCATATTTAAAACTTTATAAACTGTAATATCTAGCTTCCGCTAACTGAGGTACGCACGTTCACGAGAGAGATAACGTAGGGCAAATATTAAATACTTATTTACAATGCTTTTCTACAAATGTTCAAAATAATGGTGACGGTTCCTAAAAGTTTACCTGATCTCATGATCTGATCTCTGAGGGAACTTTTTTGCAAGAGACGAAATACGTAGGGTACTACAGGGCTAAATGCACCCCCTAAGAAAAAATATGCTTTTCACTGTCCCCAAAGTGTATAATTGCAGAAAAATACATACACTGTAAAAAATAAAAAACACAATTTGCTGAGTCAGCTTAAAATAATTTGTTACCCTGCTGCCTCAAAATTTTAAGTTCAGTCAACTAAAATAAGTTTAGTCAACTTGAAATGTTAAGTTGTACTAAGTAACAACTTAGATATTTGTGTTTGCTAAACTTAACAGATGGGTAAGTAACCCAGCTGCCTTAAAATTTCTAAAAATCTAAGTTGTCACTTAGTATAATTTAACATTTCAAGTTGAATAAACTTTTTTTGAGTCGACTGAACTTAAAATTTTAAGGCAGCCAGGTTACAAATTATTTTAAGTTGACTCAACAAATTGTTTTTTACAGTGTACGTTTGTATTGAACATTTATGGAGCAACAGATTTTGCGTGAAAATAAATCATACAAGTTGTTTATTTTGCTTAAAAATCTCATAAATATATGAGGTGGCAAGGGGGCTAAAAGGCTCACCAGCATGGGGTAAAAGGCACACAATATTGATACAAATACTTCAGCTAAAATAATGTTTGTTTGCTTTTTAAATAATGTCTAAGTTAGTACTTGTTCAAAACAATAACTTTAGCAAAGTTTGTACTATTTTCTGCTTATTTTGTTAAATCAAATAATAATTTTTTGTTCAATAAATATACTGCCATTAAAATATGTTAATATGAAACATATATATTAAAATACAGAAAAAAAAATCATTTTAAAATGTAAAGATTCTGAAAGCATTGAAGGGAGATTCCATAATAATTTTATACAGATTTACAGTAGTAACAACAAATAATATTTTATTATATGATATGATTAATAGCATTTTTTTAAATATGGTGGTTTCATTCTAAACATGTTGATTATTTCTAAGACGGACACCCAACATTATATATGATATTAAAAATTTGAATGTAACAATGTCATGTCAACAAATGGAAGTCAGCCTTCTGTTATTTATCATGTTATTGTGCCTTTTAGTCCCAACAGCAGAGGCGCTTTTTACCCCAAATACCATACTTTTACATATTCTTTCGTTATTTAAAAACTGCTGTTTTAATTATCTTAAACAAAACTGAAAATTAAGACGACGTTTGTCTCAAGATATTTTGAATAATTTTAGTGATTCTCATTTGCTACTTAAATCTACAACATTTTTAAACACATCAAGTATTAGATCAAGTAAGCACAGAATCGACTTTGCGCAGCTGCCCTCGATTGCATCAAGGATCAGCCAATTTTGCACGTGTATGTTGAAAAGTGAATGTTTTGGAAAGTGCTACCACATGTTTTTCTATTGCAAACACATGTTTGCAATAGCGTTTTTACATCACATTCGCTTTTGTTCATACTATCTGGTAGTTTAGGTGTAGTGCAGATGGTATGTTATTTTAAAACATCGTGGAGCATTAGAGTTAAAGCGACACTCAACAGACATTTCAAGCCAGAAGTGCGGTACAAAATCAGCGTCACATAAAACGTACCATATGTACGTTCATCTGTTCCAGGGGGAAAAAAAACGAACACTCTTTTAGTGCCGCTCACTGGACATTTCACATCGAGTATGTCACAAACATACATGGCGGTGGTATTTTGCGTCTTGTGAAAAAGTTCCCACAGGTATGTTTGCGTCATGAGATCAATTTACTCAAAGTAAACCAACCTAACCTCCTTTTTTTCTCAAATACCTCCTACTCTGAGTATTAAGACCCTTGACATAACATCTTAAGGTCTGCTGGAGTCAGTCCACATGTGTTCTGTATAAAATGGCAGCTCATTAAACCTCTGTGAAGTTCATTTCACTGCCCAGCATTGTTACCCAGGAGCTCCACTTGAAGCTCCGTTTGAACCATTAATTAGTTTAAGGATTCAAATCTCATGCAGGAAGATCTAGAAAAATCCAAAGGTGCCTTTTCTTGCTCATATGAAGGTTGTTTGTCTTTTCTCGCTGAGCTGTATATGTCACTCTGTTGAATTACTTCTGAATAACAAGAGCTTACGCGCACAGGAGGGAGTCAGACAGTAGCCGCTATTTACAAGTTAGCACAGGGGCTTTGGACAGATGGGATGCTGTCTGGAAGCCGGCGTTGGGAATAGAGAAAAGCATCGTCTCTGAGAAATAGTAAGAGCGGTTCTAGGAAGGTCGGAGGCTTGTACATGTCTCTCGGCTGCAGCAAGCCCATTATCGGGCTCTCTCAGAACCCTCCATCTCTAAGAATCCCCCGAGTGTCGAAGAGCCCCGTGTCCCATCCATCCACACTGGCGGGGACTCCATTACGCCCTGATGGAAAGCGATGGAAAACCAATTGGGGATACAGGGCCGTGCAAGTACGATGCATGGTCACACGGCCTGCCACAGACAGGCAATCTGCTGTGATGAAGAGGCCCTTTACACAGCCCGCCTGCGTCCTCTAGGATCCCCTTCAAGCCCCGCTGAGCCCAGCACCCACTTTACCCGAACCCGACGCACCCGCACATCGACACTCATCAAATTAGAGAGCGAGATGGCGAGACGTGTTGCATTGTTTGCTATTTCTGTTCAGTGTCTGTTTGAAGATGTCAAAGGTCACTGCACATGACCTCTGTCTGAATAAACATCTCACAGAGAGAGATTCTGCCTCAGTCATCACTGAACTTCAAAAAAAATCTGTTTTTATTTCATCTAATACAGCTGCGTGTTTATTGTTGATTTACATGCCTTCCGAGAGGGTCTTTTGAAATTATTCAAATGAGTTTTTATTAGTTTTAGGCGTAAAATGGATCTAATTAGCCTGATGAGAATGCGGTGATTCTGTTGCACAGCCACTCTTGAGACCCGCATCACAGCGCAGTAAACAAAACGCCCTCCTGCAATGTTCTTTCATTCAATTTACCTGCTGTAACAGCCTAACAAGAGGGGTCCTGCAGGGCTCAATTTCTCTGTCCTGTTCTGCGTTCCTGCACAGGTGCCGTACGTGAAGGTGGCTCCGGAGGACATACTGAAGGTGCAGTTTCCTCGCTTTACCACGCTGGACCTCAGGCCCACTAATACAGACATCAGCATGGCTGTAGCCGGACTGCTAACGTTCTTCAACAGCAGCACGTCGTGTCTCATATGTGCTCAGGCCGATTGTGAGTATTACATGGTTTCTATTATATTGTGTATATTTATTGATTCTTATGCTCACAAAGGCTGTGTTTATTTGATCAAGCATAGTCAGAAACAGCAAAAGTCTGAAATGTTATTACAATGAACTTTTCTGTTTTATTTTTTTTTAAAAATAAGAAAGTCTTATTTTCAGCAGCTGTTACTCCAGTCTTCAGTGTCACATTATTGTTATGAAATCATTTTATTATACTGATTTTGTGTTCAAGCATCTCTCCTTCTTATTGAAACTGGTTGTGCTGCCTAATGAAGGGTTGAAAGTGTGGAAGGTGATTTTTTGCAGAATTCTTTGAATAATGGAAAGTTAGACAAACAGAAAAAGAAATATATATATATATATTTAAAACAGTATGTTTTTTCATATTATAGTATTATGTTTATATTATGTTTTTCAGGGTTATGTGTGATTTAATGCAAATTTATTATCAAAAATGATCTCTAATGAAATCAGTTCATAAAACTTTAACAATGTGATCAATCTTTTAAACAGTAATCAAATGATAATATGACAGCTAATTTACAATTATTGTTTCTTGTCAAATTAGATTCAGCACAACTATGAAAGCCCTTTCAGCCACTGAATAAAAAATAAAAAACATAATTGCGACCTTTTTATTTCACAATTCTGACTTTTCTCTTGAAATTGCGTGATACAAACTTTCCATTACAACTTTTTTTTTCTCAAAATTGTGAGACATAAACTCACAATTTTTTTTTTCCTCAGAATTGACTTTATAGCACAGTTGTGAGTTATTGAGTCAGAATTGTGAGATAATTCTGAGAAATTCTGACAATTCTGAGAAAATCTTTTTTTTCCCCTCAGAATTGGACTTGATCACTTGAGCAGTTGTATTCAGTAAAAATTGAGTAAAATCAGAATTGCGAGATATAAACTCGCAATTGTCAGGAAAAAAAGTCAGAAATGCATGATCTAAACTTGCAATTTTAAGAAAAAAATTCTGTCAACAACAGAACTGTATAAATTACAAGATGACTGAAAAGATATCTTGGATATACAAATTAATTAAAAATAATAATAACAATATTATTACTTTGAGGCATACATTTTAGTATAAAGTAGTAACATATTTCTGTCATAATTTCTTCATGTTAAACTGCCAAAAATATTTTTGAAGATATTTCAGGGTGTATTTGACAGTAGGTTTGATAAGAACATCCTCATATACTGAGAGGGCAGATTAATCCATATCGAGATATAATGTCCAAAGTTTATCATTGTTGCCAAAATGGTATTGTTTATCACGTAGCCCTAATATATATTTCCTAAACAGCACTATACTATATCTAAGATATAAGGAACTTCAACAATTCTGAAATAAACAACTAAATAAATACATTGTATATTACTCTTTCTCGCCCACCATGGTTGGCGACCCCAGCATTAGAGGCAAAAAACAATAACAACAAGCATGTGCAATAATTACATATTCTGCTGGACTCTTTCTTAATTGGCACATATAGAATTGCCTGCATCTGTCAAGCAGCAGATGTCCTCTTGTATAGGTTGTTACAGCTGCTTTCCGACATATGCATTCTTTATAAAGAGAACACAAAGTTTTATAGTGGTACATGCACTCTCTTTGCAACAGTGTGCCATTGTGCACGTTCACAGACTCAAATAGGCAACTTGAATGCTCCATTACATTCTGCTGATTATTAAGCAATAAAACTGCTTATTAAACCTCACTTATCCACATTGTTTTAATGATGAAGTTGATTTCATTTCATGCTGTTTGACTGTACCGCATTGTTGGATTATTTCAAAT
Source organism: Cirrhinus mrigala (assembly GCA_036247105.1). NCBI lineage: Eukaryota > Metazoa > Chordata > Actinopteri > Cypriniformes > Cyprinidae > Cirrhinus > Cirrhinus mrigala. Next base: position 18,574,459 of record CM070021.1, read on the forward strand.
GTGTTTATTCTTTCTCTTGTCCATCTGTATCCTTCAGGCATTCATCATTCGTGCTGTCCCATTCATTCACCATCAAACACCCACCCTGCTGTTAATGTCAGCACACTCTGCTGAAACAGAGATGTCCATGGAAATGAATGGCTGAAGGTTTAAATCAAACCCACTTGTGTAGTCAAAGAAAAGGCAGCTGGCGCATGACCCTTCGTAAAGTCTCCTTATTAGACACACGTTAAGTTCAGCTCGGCAGAGGATTAAAGTTTAGTATTCTGACTTCACATCTCGGAGCGAGGATGCCGCAAATTACCCAGAGAATCCAAACAAAGTCACATTGCCCCTTCAGACAGTGGCTACCTTTCTCCGTAATCAGCTTAAGGCCTTCAAGTGGAACAGCTATAATTCCCTCTAAGACGTCAGAGAGGGGTGTAGAGAGATGGCAAACTACCAATACGGACTTGAGAACAGGGTCAGGACTGTACCAAACCGATACTAAGTTTTGTATTGAAAATTACCTTATATCATGTGGGCCAAATTCGGGATTTAAGAATTTGATCCCTCTAAATGGGACACCTAACACCTAATGGATGCTGAATTGTAAATTGATTTCACTGAACTGAAATTCAAAGAAATTTAACACAATCCCAAAAGTTTTGTGATAAAATGTGAATAATTATATCAGATACACTACCAGATTTTTCATGTTTTTTTTTTTTTTTTTTTTAAGGAAGTTACTTCTGCTCACAAAGCCTGCATTTATTTGATCCAAAGTACAGCAAAACAGTAACATTTAAAAAAAAAAAAATTCTGAATTTTCAGCATGAAAAGCTGAATTTTCAGCATCATTACTCCAGTCTTGACCACATGATCCTTCAGAAATCATTCTAATATGCTGATTTGCTGTTCAAGAAACATTTATTATTATTATTATTATTATCAATATTTAAAACAGTTAAGTAATTTTTTTTCCAGGATTTTTTGATGAATAGAAAGATCCAAAGATCAGCATTTATCTGAAATAAAAAGCTTTTGTAGCATTATACACTATACCATTTAAAAGCTTGGAGTCAGTATAATTGTTTTTTAAAAATTAGAAATTAATACTTTTATTTAGCAAGGACACTTTAAATTGATCAAAAGTGATGATAAACACATTTATAATGTTACAAAGATTTATCAAAGAAAAAAAATCTACCCAGCTGTTTTTAACATACTACTAGTAGTAGTAGTAGTAGTAGTAGTAGTAATAATAATAATAATAATAATAATAATAATAATAGTAATAATCAATGTTTTTGAGCAGCAAATCAGAATATTAAAAATATTTCTGAAGGATCATGTGACTGGAGTAATGATTCTAAAAAGAAATTATGCTAAACATAAATAAATTACATTTTAAAATATATTGAAATAGAAAACTTTATTTTAAACTATATTTTAAACAGTAAACATATTTCAGAATTTTACTGGTTTTGCTGTACTTTGGATCAAATAAATGCAGGCTTGGTGAGCAGAAGAGACTTCTTTAAAAAACATTAAAAACTTTTGACTTATTTTAGATATCATTTTTGCATATTTGTAAGTTCAGGTCTTTCAAAACAGATTAATTTTCTTATACAGTGCCACAAGAATGTTATTTATTAAATATAATGAAATATTCAATACAATTGAAAAGTTTTGGATCTGTAATTTTTTTTTAATTATCTGCTCAGCAAAGCTACATTTATTTAACCAAAAAAAATACAGTAAAAATAATAATATTGTGAAATATTATTACAATTTAAATTAGCTATTTTCTATTTAAATATATATTTTAAAATGTAATTTATTCCTGTAATATCAGTGTGCAACTTAATAGTTTTGAGGAAAATATTAATGATACTTTTTTATAGATTTCTTTGATGGAATGAAGGAGAGCATTTATTTGATTTTGTAAATCTGTTTGAATTCAAATTCAGCATCCTGTTTAGGAATTTAATTATAATTTAAAAAGTGTTCTCAATTCAGTTTTGAATGATGTACAACACTGGTGCACAGATGAAAAAACTCTCTCAAGACAGACTGTAGGGGATTGGTATGCCATTGTGACATATCTACAATAGCAATATCTAAGGTTTATCTCAGTTCTAAGTCCTTAAAAGACCCTGGTGTTTTGCTCATTCTACCATGGAAAGCTGAAAGCAGACAGCCTTGCAGGTAACTTGGAAAGTTTGTCTTGTGGTACGCTCTAAATTTAACCATTTCATGCTCATGACAACGCTATTACTCAAATGTTTTTCTCTTTGTACCTCTAGAGTAAAAGCCCGACTTTCTACGCAGAGATGAGTCGGAAACAGGAAAAACAAAATAACATTGTTTTTCAGCTAATAATGAGTGCGTGCGCTCCCTGAAGAATTCTGTAGGAAAATAAAGGAGATTCACAGCAGCGACAAGCCAAACTTAAAATGCGTTGTGACAGAAAACTTTTATAAAACTGTACCAAGGTGCTTTTGACTCCCATAAAAATTCCCTTAGAGCAATGCTAAACTTAGCAAGCTTCCAGAATAACCTATATTAACTCCAGCTGCTGTGTTATATCTTTCTAAATAATATTTCATTTCTGTCAATCAGTGCATGTTTAGATGTAAGCATGACTGAAATGTCACAAATCATTTTTTTTTTTTTTTTACAATTAGAAGTTATATTTGCATTTATATTCTTAAAATATAAACCCCAAGGGAACTTGTGTATTGTACTAAGGAAAGTGTATTGGTAAGGTCATATTGGGAGAAAGTAAAGAAAGTTATATTGTGAAAGTTTAATTTAGCTCAGCACAAGGCTTCTTAATCTTTAAAACACTGTTCCAGCAAAAGCCTCTTCTAAATTTATGACTTAAAGGGATAGTTCACCCAAAAATGAAAATTCTGTCATTAATTACTCACCCTCGTGTTGTTCCAAACCCATAAGACCTTCGTTCATCTTCATCTTCATCTTCAGAACACAAGTTAAAGGAGAAGTCCACTTCCAAAACAAAGATTCACATATAATGTACTCACTACCTTGTCATCCAAGATGGTCATGTCTTTCTTTCTTCAGTCGTAAAGAAATTGTTTTTTGAGGAAAACGTTTTTTTAGCATTTTTTCCCAAATAATGGACTTCTATGGTGCCCCGATTTTGAACTTCCACAATGCAGTTTAAATGTGGCTTCAAACGATCCCAAATGCGGTTGTAAACGATCCCAGCCAAGAAAGAAGGGGCTTATCTAGCATAACGATTGGTTATTTTCATAAAAATAATACAATTTATATACTTTTTAATGTCAAACGCTCGTCTTGTCTCACTTTCCCTGGACTGTTTTGTTCCGGTTCATGACAGTTAGGGTATGTCGAAAAACTCTCATCTTATGTTCTCCCTCAACTTCAGAATCACTCTGTATCGCTGTTTTACCTTTTTTGTTAAGGGTGTTTGATCTTCTTTGCATGTTTACTTTGCAAAGCCTGGGTTGGTATTTCCGCAGCGATGTAGGATGATTTTGAAATGATTTTGGAAGTTGAGAGAGAAAATACGATAGGAGTTTTTCGACATACCCTAACTGTCTTGAGCCAGAATACACAGAGTTCAGGGAGAGAAAGGCAAGACGAGCGTTTGAGAATAAAAAGTATTTAAATTGTATTCTTTTAATGAAAATAACCATTCTTTTTGCTAGATTAGACCCTTCTTCCTCGGCTGGGATCGTTTACAACCACATTTGGGATCGTTTGAAGCCGCATTTAAACTGCATTTTGGAAGTTCAAAATCGGGGCACCATAGCAGCCCATTATATGGAGGAAAATGCTAAAATGTTTTCCTTAAAAAAACAATTTCTTTACGACTAAAGAAAGAAAGACATGAACATCTTGGATGACAAGGGGGTGAGTGCATTATATGTGAATCTTTGTTCTGGAAGTGGAGTTCTAATGAAATTCGAGACCTTTCTGACCCTGCATAGACAGCAATGCAACTGACATGTTTAAGGCCCAGAAAGGCAGTAAAGGCATCGTTAAAATAGTCCATGTGCAATCAGTGGTTCAACCGTAATGTTATGAAGCTATGAGAATTTTTCAGCAGCTGCTATCAGTAAAGCTGGCAATATGAAAATGTATATGTCAATAAAAGATATTTACCGCCATTACAAATATTTTCCCAAACAGCTGTTGGAGGAGGACATTCACACTATTGTTGATGTGTTTGTAGACCTGGAACAAATATGTACGCACCATTGGCTAGCTGCTCCGCGCAGTGACTGGTCTGGGACCCATTGTGGGTAATAGTCACTTCTGCTTTGGCTGACAAACATTATGGGGTTGCAAAGTGGGCGTGCGAGCCGAAAGGTTGAGGCCTTCAATACATTTCTATAAGAAGCAGATGATGACTCCCCGTGCTGCCAGCGTAATAACCCTGTTCACCTGCGCCTCTGTGTTTGCTTGTCGTCTTCCGTTACTGTTTCTTTTTCTCTCACGCTCAGTCTCACAGGATGTACAGCTCTCATTAATCACTTAGCATGCTGACAGCTTAATAGAGCATGGCCCACTCATGAATACTTCACAGAACTAGCTTGCTGAGATGACACCATACAAGGACAGTTATTAATTCGACCTAGAGCATTGAACGTATGAGTTTATCTATAAGCAACTGATTTTGATCATTTTATATAAAATGCATATTTTTATTTTTATATGCCTAGCATATGTTTGTTCTGATTAGCATTCTGTGCTTAGTTTGATGATTTATTTTTATATATATAGCACGATATGTCTGTTCTGATTAGCATTCTGTGCTTAGGTTTGACGGTATAACCCTCTTTGAAAAGATGTCTTTACATTTTCTTTAAAATGGTCCAACTTTTTTAATTGAACTGATAAAATGTATAGCTTAAGTTCAGTGTCAGGCTGCCAAATGCATAAATGGAAATGTAATTTGCTAATATTGGAGGCTTTTGGCCTTCATTTGACAGAATAGTGGAAAAGCAACAGGAGAGAAAGGAGGAACAGGTCTGGAACAAAGCCAGATGGTAATCACAGAAAAAGCCCAACTTTTAAACGCTCTCAAAGAAACGTGTCAGACGGGTCAGGTGAACTTGAAACCAGCCTATTATACCAATGATTGCACCATTTTGCAAAGTTGTCGTGGAAAAGTTACATGTCACAGCTCACGATTTTCACTAGTGAAGGTTTTGAGACTGTATTTATGGTTATAGTTGTACCATAAGCCAATTTCCAGTTGTCATGTTGTCATTTAGGTATGATTTAGGTGTCTTACGAAAATTAACCATGGTTTTACTACAAATAAAACCATGGTTATTGTAGTTAAACCATGGTAACCACAAAGTAACCATGGTTCTGCTACACTAACCATAGTATAACCATGGTATTTGTAGTAAAATGGTGGTTATGCAAATGGTAATCCAAAAAAAAAAAAAAAACATGGTTACTATACTTTTGCTATAATAAAACCAGTTCATTTTCGTAAGGGTGCTAACCGATAGCTTTTGCTATTGAGATCAAGGAAAAATGTGAACTGATAACTTTTGAGAAAACTGCAAACTGATACATTCTGCCGCTGAGATAATTAGAAACGCTAACCCATAGCTTTTAGCACTAAAATTAATAGAAATGTTAACTGATATCTTTTAAAACTGAGATGAAGGAAAAATGCAAATTCATTTTGAATCTGAGATTAATAGAAATGTTAAACAATAGCTTTTAGCACTAAAATTAATAGAAATGCTAACTGATAACTTTTCCCACTGAGATGAATACAGATGTCTGACAGTGAGATAGAGGAACAATGCGAACCGATACATTTTGTCGCTGAGACAAATTGAAATGCTAACCAATAACTTTTAGCACTAAGATTAATAGAAATGTTAACCGATATCTTCTGAAATTGAGATAAAGGAAAAATGTGAACTGATAACTTTTGACACTGAGATGAATGAAATGTTAAACAATAACTTTTAGCATTAAAATGAATAGAAATGCTAACTGATAACTTTTGACACTGAGATGAAGAAAAAATGTTAACGATACATTTTGTTGCTGAGATGAATAGATATGCTAACCAGCAGCTTTTAGCACTAAAATTAATATGATGTTAACCGATAACTTGACACTGAGATGAAGGAAAAATGCAAATTGAAACATTTTGCCGCTAAGATGAATAGAAATGCTAACCAATAGCTTTTACTACTAAAATTAATAGAAATGTTAACTGATAACTTTTGCCACTGATATGAAGGAAAAATGCGAACTGATAACTTTTGCCACTGAGATGAATACAAATATTAACAAACAGCTTTTAGCACTAAAATCAATAGAAATGTTAACCGATAATTTTTGACACTGAGATGATGAAAAAATGTGAACCGATACATTTTGCCACTGAGATGAACAGAAATGCTAACCAGTAGCTTTTAGCACTAAAATTAATAAAAATGTTAACCGATAACTTTTAAGACTGAGATGAAGGAAAAATGTGAATTCATTTTTAATCTGAGATAAATAGAAATGTTAAACAATAGCTTTTAGCACTAAAATTAATAGAAATGCTAACTGATAACTTTTCCCACTGAGATGAATACAAATGTTAACCAACAGCTTTTAGTACTCAATTTATAGAAATGTTAACCGATAACTTTTGACATTGATATGAAGGAAAAATGCTAACCAATAACTATGGACACTGAGATGAAGAAAAAATGTGAACCGATAACTTTTGACACTGAGATAAAGAAAAAAATGTGAACTCATAACTTTTGACACTGAGGTGAATGAAATGTTAACCAATAGCTTTTAGCACTAAAATTATTAGGAATATTAACCAATAGCTTTTGACACTGAAATGAAGGAAAAATGCAAAGTGATAAATTTAGCCACTTAGACGAATAGAAATGCTAAACAATATCTTTTAGCCTTAAAATTAATAGAAATGTTAACTGATAACTTTTTGACATTGAGATGAAGGAAAAATGTGAGCCGATAAATTGCTGCTGAGATGAATGGAAATGCTAACTAATAGCTTTTACCACTAAAATTAATGGAAATGCTAACAATAACTTTTGCCATTGAGATAAATGGGAATGCTAAACAGTAGCTTTCACCATTGAAATGAACAGAACTGCTAATCAGTAACTTTTAAGATGAATATAAATGCTAACTGATAGATTTTGTCACTGAGATGAATGGAAACGGTAAACAATGGCTTTTACCAATGAAATTGATGGAAATAACTAATAATTTTTGCTGAGAGACACTGAGATGAATGAAAATACAGATAGATTTTATCACTAAAAATGATTCAAATGAAATAGATTTAACCATTAAGATGAATGAAAAATGCTAACCGATCACATTTCCCAAAAAGATGAATAGCTTTTGAAAATATGTAGTTTTATTCATTCCTACTAATGTATAAACCTCCTTTGGATGAGGCGCTAGGCTTCATCTGGCTGCAAAGGTCCGTACCGTGTAGCGAGGTGAGTAAGGTCTCATTATTGAACAAAATTGCCTGACCTGTACTATCCAGTCAGGAGACCCAGAAGATCACCAAGACCCTGTGTTCGTAAGGTATTACCCAAATTATTCTGAACGGGGTCAGACAGGTGAGCGCTACAATCTCTTTCAAGTTTGTCCTCTTGAACTAAAGGGGCTCACGGATTTAATTGAAAGGAACTGAGCTTTGGTGCCCAGACTGAACACAGCGAATCAAATACACACACTTCAAAGAGGTTTCCCACCTGTCAGGTTTGCTGCGCCTCTCCGCCAGGAACAGAAATATTGTACTACTTGTTTGCCCGACATTCTTCTCACCGCTTTGAAGTGATCTGTAATTAAAGATGATTAAGTGAAGAATTCAGCCTACGTCCCACAGAGAGACGAGAACCGAACCGTGGGTGAATTGGGATGATCTAATTCTCCTGCCTCTTCAAGAGGAATACGACAAATGTGTAGATAAAATAAGGATGGTACTCTAAAATCAAACAAAAAGCCCCTGAAATAAAAAGTCAGAGTCACGGAAGTCGTAGAGAAAGGATCGCCTTTCTAGAAAAGGGCACTTGAGATGAAGCAGGACGTTGGAAACTCTCTTTTGTCTGGCTGTGTTTATTTCTGAAGTTCTCTCCTTTGTGCTGGAAGACATTAATTTAATGTGATAAGGAGCGTAATGGGATTCTGACATGCGTTGTTAAAGGAGGAAGACAAAAGCTTTTTTTCAGTGGCTCACACCCCTTCAGCTTTCCCTTTTTCTGTTTAATGAGAAGAAAAGAGTGCAAGAATGGTTGTCTGGCCCCGGGCAGGATGAGATCTGACTGAAACTCTTTCTTTAGCCAGAACTGATGTAAAAGGTTTACCGAACTCTTCAACTTGCTTATTTTGAAAAATGAATTGAATTGTAATGAATAATTAATTATAATGCATTTTAATTGTTTAGAAGTAGTGCTGAAGTCCAACTACAGATATGCTTATGTATATTTGATTGTGCTAAAGTGGAACTATTGCAAGTAAACTTTAGGTACACTATGAATGTTTTACATTTAAAGACCAATATTATTTTAAAGATCACACAATCCTCATCAATAGTGACATTTAAACATATTTTAGGCTTAATATTAAGAAATGTGCACTGGGCACAAGTAGTACTACAAAAAAAAAGCTTAATTACTTTTATTATAAATTTTATATCAGGAAGTCTCAAGTCAGCAAATATGTTAGTAGACTTGAACCATACTTAGTATAAAATAAATATATTTAAAATCTATTACTTTTTTTTTTTTTTTTTTTTTTTTTTACTAAGGATGGGTCATAACCTTTAAATTCAGTTACATAAAATTGTATGTTGGTCTAATTTGAATCTAAAAACATAAGACTGATTACCACTTGGTTAATTGCTAGTTAATCAAACTAGTTCATAAGACACAGTCTTAAAATTGTGACCAACAAAAATATGTTCAAAGAACATTTTGCTTTTTTCCATAAAATTTAAAAAATATTATTTCTGAATGTTCTCTGGACATCAAAAATGCCAAAAATGTCTTCCTTGGTTATGCAAGCATTAAGGGAACATTCCATTTTATCATTTTCAAACGTAATTCTGAATTCATTTAAAAATGTGAGTTGGGTGTCAAACTGAAACATTTCAGCAAAAAATGTTTCCATTAACGATATATAAATGATGTTTTTGTGCTAATGTTTTGAGAACATTATTAAAGACCAAATAAGTTAATGAGTGAACATACTATAAGGGATAGTTCACCCAAAAATGAAAATTTTGTCATTAATTACTCACCCTCATGTCTTGCCAAACCCGTAAAACCTTTGTTCATCTTCAAAATGCAAATTACAAAATTTTTTGATGAAATTCAAGAGCTTTCGGACCCTGCATAGACTGCAACGTAACTGACACATTCAAGGCCCAGAAAGGTAGTAAGGAGATCGTTAAAACAGTCCATGTGACATCAGTGGTTTAACCTTAATGTTATAAAGCTACTGTACGAGAATACTTTCTGTGTGCAAAGAAAACAGAAATAACAACTTCATTCAACAATTTCTTCTCTTCCTTGCCAGTCTTCAACACAAGTTCACAAGAGTACCACGACCTAAATAAAGTTGTTATTTTTGTTTTGGTCACACTTTATTTTAAGGTCCAGTTCTCGCTATTAACAACCCTGGTGAAAAACCAGCATATGCTGGTTAGGTAGGTTTTGATGCTGGTTTATGCTGGTCCTTAGCTAGCTTATGCTGGTCCTTAGCTGGTTTAAGCTGGTCCTTTGCTGGTTTTTGCTGGTCATGTTGCTGGTCAAGGACCAGCATGAACCAGCTAAGGACCAGCTTAAACCAGCATCAAAACCTACCTAACCAGCATCCTAGCATCAAAAAATACCTACCAGCATATGCTGTTTTTTTCACCAGGGAAACCATTAACTATGGCTTTTGCCTCAGTAAACTCCTAAATTGCTGCTTATCAAAAGTTAGTAAGGTAGTTGTTAGGTTCAGGTATTGGGTAAGATTAGGGATGTAGAATATAGTCATGCAGAAAAGGTGCTTTATAAGTACTAATAAACAGCCAATATGTTAATAATAGGCATGCTAATAAGTAACTAATTAATAGTGAGAATTGTGAATGTGTTACCTTTGTTTTCTTTGCACAAAAAAGTATTCTCTTAACTTTAAAAAATTACAGTTGAACCACTGTTGTCACATGGACTGTTATCGATGTCCTTACTACCTTTCTGGGCCTTGAACGTGTCAGTTGTGTTGCTGTATAAGCAGCGTCAAAAATTTCTTGGATTTCATCAAAAATATCTTAATTTGTCTTTCGAAGATGAACAAATGACTTACAGGTTTGAAACTACATGAGGGTAAGTAATTAACAACAGAATTTTCATTTTTGGGTGAACTATCCCTTTAACGTTACTGGAAGAAAGTTTGTTCATAACTTTGAGAACTTCCTAAAGTTTGAAGAACATTCCCTGTTAACTAGGAAGTAGGTATTCGGCTGGTTTAGCTTGCTGACATGTGCCCAAAACCCCTCTAAAACCAGCCTAACAGGATGGGAGACTAACATTAGACCAGCAAACCTGCGTAGGATGGTTTTGGATGTTTGTTTGTTTGTTTGTTTTTTAGCAAGGATGGTGGCAGTTAAGCACAAGTCTATTGGAAGTTATCAAAACAGCTGACTTTACCTCAGATTTGTTTACGCATTGTAGCATAATCAAATCCAGTCCACTGAGTGCATGTGTACATACTTCTGTTATTTACCTGTGCGAATAGTCTTCCACTATGTTTGCACTGTGCTCCGCTGAGCTTTTAAGCATGTGTGTATTTTCAGCCGTAGCATATGTCCATGTTGCGCGTGTGCTTTAAAGATAAATGAACATGGCGCTTTGTAAAAGCCCAGTGGAAAGTGATAGCTGAGGAAATGACTGGCTGCTCAGAGTGAATGGAGGCTAAGCCTTTATCACAGTCTCTGTGTGGGAAGCGGCTTTGTGCTTTTCTCTCGCCAATGCTAGAACCTTCTCTTTAACACCTTACCCACTGCGCTAACTTAACACTACGCTCTTTCATCTTCTCATTTACCTTCCATGTCTCCTCACATTTTGCCCTGTAAGCCAATCCTCACTAATTCAGAGTCCAAGAGTTGGTATAAAAGCTCAGCGTTTTGCTGTTCTCACAAGTTCAACTCAATCGGCGCAGTCAGCGCATGTGTTAGCTAGCAATGCTATAGCGCCGTGTTTAATGTAGTGCACTAAATGTGAAATTGCATGTGATGTGCAGTGAGCGAAAGACAAGAACCGAATGCTTATGGTTAATCAAATATACGCTGAGTAACTCGGCAGGAAATTGAGATGACAGCTGTGAGGAATGGCATCGGTTGCTTTATGTGTGAAGTCAGCAGCTACAGCCTTTCAGATTTAAAGAGTCGAATCTTAATAAACCGATGTCACATTCTGTTGCGATAGTGTTGTGCATTTCACGCGTCCTGTATTCTCCTGGGCCTCGTAATTGCCAAAGGAACCGAGATTAAACACTCGGGTGATTATGATTTCGCTAATTAAATTAGTTGCGGACATACAGTACAGCAGGAGAAAAAGCTTTGTTATTGTTGTTAAATTCAATTAAAAATATTGGCAGATAATTTAGCTGAAATTTGTCAGACAAATATAATAGCATTGTATTCACACCCACAGAAAATTGACTCTAGTCCCATAAAAGGAGCGATCCCATGGTATCATAATTGCTGTGAAAAGAGAAGGAGGATGTATTTCTTGTTGTGAGCAAAGGTGACACAAGTCAGGATGCTGAAGTATTTTGTGTGTGCCCCTTTTCAACAGGCCTATTAAACCTGGAGGTGTTACTGCGACAGTTTCTCATCTCCAAGGAAACCCTTTCCGTTCGCATGCTGGATGACAGCCAGGATCCCACCCCCCTTCTCAAGGAGATCCGTGATGACAAGACTGCCACCATCATAGTGGATGCCAACGCCACCATGTCTCACGTTATTTTGGAAAGGGTACGTCTCACAGCTTGACGGTCGTCCTGTTGTGGAAAAAAAATCATTATTTTTGTCTAAATACCCATGAAACAAGATCAGTTTAATTAAATCAAAAGCAGTGAGTTACAATTAATACGATGGTATTTTAGTGCAACGTAAAAAAAAAATTCAAAATCTAAGATTGCGAGATTAAAGTCGTAATATTTCAGGAATAAAGTCAAAATTCTGAGAATAAACTCAAAATATTACGTGTATAAAGCTGAAATACTATGAGAATAAAGTCTAAATATTTCAAGAATAAAGTTGAAATATTACGAGTATAAAGTCAAAATACTACGAGAATTAAGTTAAAATATATTTTGAGAATAAATGTGGAATATTTCGAGAATAAAGTCAAAATGTTTGAGAATAAAGATGGAATGTTTTTAGAATAAAGATGGAATGTTTTGAGAAAAAAGTTGAAATATTATGAGAATAAAGTCTAAATATTCAGAGAATAAAGTTGGAATATTTTGAGAATAAAGTCAAAATGTTTGAGAATAAAATGGAATGTTTTTAGAATAAAGATGGAATGTTTTGAGAAAAAAGTTGAAATATTATGAAAATAAAGTTGGAATATTTCAAGAATAAAGTCAAAGTATTTCAAGAATGAAGTTCGAAATATTATGAAAATAAAGTCGAAATATTATGAGAATAAAGTCAAAATATTACGAGTATAAAGTCGAAATACTACGAGTATAAAGTTGAAATACTACGAGAATAAAGTCGAAATATTTTGAGAATAAAGTCAAAGTATTTCGAGAATAAAGTCGAAATATTTTGAGAATAAAGTCAAAGTATTTCGAGAATAAAGTCGAAATATTTCGAGAATAAAGTCGAAATATTTCGAGAATAAAGTCGAAATACTTCGAGAATAAAGTCGAAATACTTCGAGAATAAAGTTGGAATAATTTGAGAATAAAGTCGAAATATTTCGAGAATAAAGTTGAAATATTTCGAGAATAAAGTCAAAGTATTTCAAGAATAAAGTCAAAATATTTCGAGAATAAAGTCGAAATACTACGAGAATAAAGTTGGAATATTTTGAGAATAAAGTCAAAATATTTTGAGAATAAGGTCAAAATATTTCGAGAATAAAGTAAAAAAATTACGAGTATAAAGTCAAAATACTACAAGAATAAAGTTGGAATATTTTGAGAATAAAGTCGAAATATTTTGAGAATAAAGTTGAAATATTTCAAGAATAAAGTTGAAATATTTGAAGAGTTAATTTGCAAAAATCATGTTTTTTCATTGTGCACTGCAGTTATTCTCAATCAAACTGCAGTTGGGTTATTAGGTAAAAAATAAAAAATACAGCTAACTAACACAATAAAACAATAAAAACATCATAAAAAACATGGTTTTAGAAAATTAGCTCTTGTTAAAAAGTTATCTGTTTTTGCAAATAAACTCTTCATTTCGAGAATAAAGTTGAAATGATTTGAGAATTTAAATTGTAGAATGGCCTGGATTGAGAGCATCAGGAGAAGTTGCCAAGCCACCTGAATTTTATTTGAATATTGTTACGTCCGAGTGGCCGTGTCATCTTACTGGGATGAGGAAGAGTCAATTTTAAGGACTCGCAGTAACAGCTGCTATTAAGAATATGATATTTATTAACAGATTGAACAGGAACAAATTTTTATCTTAAGCTCAAACACCCAATCGACATCCCTTGGGGGGGCGCTGTAGTGCTCGTATTTAACCTTTTTTAATACACTGCAAATATATGTGGGATTATTAGCAGAATGATTGCATTCGTTATTTGTAGTATGCCAGCAGTAAGCTTTTTGCTTTTGGTACTTTAATTATAAGGCAAAGTCTCAGTTTTCAAAATCAGTTTTATAGCAAAATACAAACAATGTGTCTTACAATAATGTGTTTTCAAGCTCTTTAATGTGTCGTGACAGATAGCTGTGTTCATATTTTCTTTGTGACAATTCCACCACCTACTCCGCAAAAACATCTGTGGCGTCCAATCTTGCATTCCTCACGTTTTTAATTAAAAACAACAATCAAACATTCTAAAGGTTGAAGTGGGCTCCAACTTGTTATTATAAGTTACAGCTACATTGTTGTCTTTTCTGAGGTATATAACGTGTGACTTTTCACAAGCTGTTTTATTCACGTTATAATACAGTAAATGATTGGACATAATATTTAACGTCTTCTATTCATTATTTGTAGCACACCAGCCACCCAGTAATCGCAATCATTTTGTGCTTTGTTGCTTTCAGTATAACACAGCTCAGCTTTCAGATTGTCAGTTTTATCACAAAATACATTGTGTTTTTCCACTTTATTTCAAGTTTCTAGCAAGATATAAAGGTGAAGGAACATCAGAAGGCATGAAAAAAACAGTATAGCCTAATTTAAGAAACAAATGTCTCATTATTGTTACCGGAAATGTGATTGACTTACATGCCGCTTAAACCGAAGCGAATACAGCGATCTGTCACGCCACATTAAAGAGCGTGAAAAACACATTATTGTAAGATATATTGTATGTATTTTGCTATAAAACTGAGAGAATTTGAAAGCTGAGACTTTGGAAGATCTCCCGGTGCTCCCAATCCGGGCCATTTGCATGCACAATAGGCTAGAATATACTCTCAAAATATTATAACTTTGATCGCGTAATTGCTATGAATTAATTCTCGTAATTTTGACTTTGTTCTCAAAATATTTTGGCTTTATTCTCAAAATATATCAACTTTATTTTCAAAACATTTAGACATTCTGGAAACATTGTGACTTTATTCTCATAATATTTTGACTTTATTCTCGTAATTTCGACTTTATTCTCGTAATTTTGGCTTTATTCTCATAATTTTGACTTTATTCTCGTAGTATTTCAACTTTATTCTCGCAATATTTCGACTTTATTCTCAAAATATTTCCACTTTATTCTCGAAATATTTCAACTTCATTCTCGTAATTTCGACTTTATTCTCGTAATTTCGACTTTATTCTCGTAATATTTAAACTTTATTTTCGTAATTTCGACTTTATTCTCATAATATTTTGACTTTATTCTCATAATTTCTACCTTATTCTCGTAATTTCGACTTTATTCTCGTAGTATTTTGACTTTATTCTCGTAATTTCGACTTTATTCTCGTAATTTCAATTTCATTCTCATAATATTTTGACTTTATTCTCATAATTTCGAATTTATTCTCAAAATATTTCGACTTTATTCTCGTAATTTTGATTTTAGTCTCAAAATATTGCAACTTTAATAAATTGTAAATTGATCTTGTTTATGGTTGTTTAGTATAATTTTAATGGATTAATCAAATGGTTTTTGCAGCATATCCCTCTCAATTCATTGCTGGATCCTACTTTTCTTCTCAGAAATGTTTCACAATTTTGACTTTTTTAGCATAAGTTTAAATTGCAGTTCTGAAAATTGAAAGAATTGTGAGAAAAATGTCAAATTGACCCTTCACAGGGAGTTTGATTGACAGGTGATCTGACCAATCATAGCACAGAATCTGCCATTTTGTCCGACAAACAAACCAGACAGGAGAGTAGATTAACGTCGGTGGACTTGACTTCGTGTGTATTGATGTTTATTGACCTCTTTCCGCTGATGAAACAAGATACCTTCTGATGTTTATTCATGTTTATTTCACGCTGCAACTAGTAAAGAGGAAGAGATGATCAGCTCACATGCTGCTTGAGCTGAAGCATTACAGCGATCCGTTACAACATATTAAAGAGCCACAAAATGGTATTTGTTGTTTTAATTTCTTACAAAATGTCATTTGAAAGCTAAGACTTCGTTTCATACTTAAAGGTGCGTTGTCGGTTTCCTCTTTGCTTCGTAATGTATTTTTTTCTGATGTGTTGCCTGAGAGTGCCATTGCTTTCGGACGTAGAATCAGTAATAAAGAGATGCGAGTCTTTGCGAAGGTTTCAATTGTGAGAGATAAATTAAAAGTTACCTTTTTTATTACATGGCAGAAATAAGCTTTCATAAGATGGAATGGGTTGAGAGGGACAAAAATGATTTTACTAAGCAGTGTTTTGTCTTGTTTTCCATTAAAATAATACTAAACAACCTTGAACAAAACAGAAACAGAACTGCGAGAATTCCAAGAAAACTGTCTGAATTGTCAGATATAAACTTGCTTTTATGCGTTTATGAATTGTTAAGTCACAATTGAGAGTCCTAAATGTCTGGTGGAGATAAGTTTTCAAAGGATCCATCGAAGGTTTTAAAAATTTGCAGAAATAAAAGAGTGAAAAGCCTATGATTATGAAAATAATTTGCTATTACTACTGTATTTGCATGATAGATCTGGATGTCAATGAATGTGACCTTGAGCCTCAGAATAAAATTAACAATCGCTCATAAAGATGGAAAAATGTAATGATGCCATTAAACTATAGAAGTAAGTGTTCCACGAGATTCGCAGTGTAGAATTATTCCCGTGACCTTTTGTTCATGTGTCTTTTAAGTGTAAGAGTTAAGAGTGAGATCCATCCTACCCTTGAACTCAGTCGAGCCTGTTGCTCCTCATTTGTAAGATTGACGCGGATGAGCTGTAGTAAATAAATCTCTCTTTCCGATACATTCAAGGCAAATGAACATGAGTATATATGGATGCGGCCTCATGACTGAATAAGTTGGTATAGATGACTGCCTAAACACACATACACCTCTACTGCATAAGTGTGAGCCATAATTAAACATGAATCATTATTTTCAGGAAAGAGAAGTTAATGGCTTTGCAGGAGAAGCTGATTGTAGGAACCAGTGAAAAGAGAGTGAAAATGATCGATGGAGAGAAAATGGACAATCGTGTATATGAGACGTTCTAATAATGCGAAACTGAAGTTAAAATAAGTTCTAAAAAACACATCTCTAGAACTTCTATGTGAGCTGTGCTTTATGTATTATATATATATATATATATATATATATATATATATATATATATATATATATATATATATATATATATATACATATATATAAGGCCAAGTGCCATAAGTAATCACTGTGTGCTGATATACAACAGTTCAACGGCACGATTGTGTTAATACATAAGAATCAACAACAAATCTCAGTTTGACAGTTTAACAGCTGAGCCCAAGCCTCCATTACTAATTTGAAAACGTCACTTTCGAACTAGTAACGAAGGAACGTTGAGTTGCTTCACTGAAAGCTCATTGTATTACTGTATTAAAATCTCACTGTATTATGTAGAGTATTATGAGAGAGAGATGGACTGAGTGAGTGTGATTATCTGCATCTGATACAGCATTCATTCTTCAGCTCAATCTCATACTCAAAATAAAACATTAGTTTGAAAGTCAACTGAGGAAAGCTAGGCAATTCAGTCAAAAGTACAAAGGTAGTGCTCTGATATACAGTCTTAAAAATAAAGGTGCTTCACGATGTTATAGAAGAACCTTTTTCGTCTAAATGGTTCCATAAAGAACCTTTAACATCTGAAGAACCTTTCGGTTTCACAAAAGGTTCTTTGTGACAAAAGAAGGTTCTTCAGATTATAAGAACTTACTTCAGATTATAAGAATTTATTTTTAAGAGTGTTCAGCATTAAATCTACATAAAATATAACGTGAGGAGATTTTGCCCTCGACCAAAACTATTTGCTCTGGAACAAATAATAAATTAATGAGACCAAAGACTACCCATTAGATTTGCTCAAATCAAATTATATCTCATGTTAACCACTATAGAGACATCAGAGCCACACTCTTAAAAATAAAGGTGCTTTAAAAGTTTCTTCAAGCGATGCCATAGAAGAACCATTTTTGGTTCCACAAAGAACCATTCAGTCAAAGGTTCTTTAAAGAACCATCTCTTTTTTACCTTTTTTTATAATCTGAAGAACCTTTTCTTCAAATGGTTCTTCAAATGTTAAAGGTTCTTTATGGAACCATATAGACAAAAAAGGTTCTTCTATGACATTGTGAAGCACCTTTATTTTTAAGAGTGCAGTGGCAAATTCCAGAAGATTTGGCCGAGGTAAGGGTGCTCTCGGCAGGTTCATGAGAGCTAAACGGCTGCTGACGCCCTCAGGCTCACATCTCCAAAACATCGAAGTAAATTTTCAAATAGACATTGGGCCTCGTTTATGAAAGAATGTACGACAGAAAATTGGGCGTACGGTTGTTTGTACGCGAAACTTGGAATTTATCAATATGGACGTGAGCGGTGGCTACAATCGAATCTCACGTCAGGTCTGAGCTTGTGTACGCAAGTTTTGAGTTAGCCTGAATTTGCGTGCAGCATAGAATTTTAGAGATTTTTATAATGACAGCATTTTGTTCATTTAAATTGTTTTGCTGGCCGACAAACGAAGCTTTTTTATTCTTTTAGGGCGTTAGATTTATATACGCAAATAGCAGCATAAACAACAGACCATGAGGATTCACACATCATCGCATCACCCACCTGCCACACTTCGGTGAACGGAGAAAAACTGAAATTATAAAAGGAATAAAATAAACAGGGCTAGCATACACGACATCTTAAATAATTAACAGATTATTAAAAGAAAAAACTCTGCGACAAGTATAGGCCACTTTAGTTTTTGTAACACTCTTAATGCATTTGATTTGTTTTCTTTGTATCTTTACTTTATTAAATGTAACTGATCACGCAGACATCTTACACGCACACAAGCAACATTTCAATGTTGCTAACTTGACATTTCAGACAATAATCAAACTAAATCTTTTTTACACTGCTCAATTTAAAAGGTTTATTTAAAAATAAACATTTTGCGCTTATGAATTAGGATGATTTACGTGGATACTGGAACGCATGTAAAGTACAAAGACTTGTTTACATCATGCATAATAGTTTAACAACCAAACGTTACATGGCAAAAAATGGAAACATTTGGATGCCGATAAGAGAGGCTTGTGAGCCCAATGCTGTTTAATTTCGCTTTACTTATTTATTTCATTTTAATTTCTTTTAATTTATAGTTTAATATAACATTTTATAGCTACTTATTTTTCATTCTCATTCTGTAATACCGTTAAATTTAAAGGGTTTGTTGTGGATTAAGGAGAACTAAACAGGCTATAATGTTTTTAATGTTTCGTTACATTTATTGGTATTTAATGTACATACTGTATAAATTAATGCCATTGTTTGCAAATGTAGCCTAAGGTTAAAGGGTGTTTTTAGAGTAAGATCAGTTTATTTTTCCTGATTTTACTTCATCTTTTTGGCTGGGTTTCGTTTCTCAGTGTCGTAAACTCTAGGGGCAAGCCACCACATTTATCAACATACGATCATTCGTCATTCATTCGCAAGTTGTGATTTGTGCGCTCGGATCTGCACTTGTTTCTACGTTAGATTGATAAATGAGGCCCATTATCTTTATTAACAGGCTGCATATTTGAAGTCGGTTCTCGCCTAATAACTCTTAAAACTACATTCCATGACACAAAAACAGTATTACTCATTAAATTATAGTAGATTTGGGCGTCTATCATGTGATACGAGCGATACAAATGATGAAACGGTTGGAGTGCTGTTATCACTAGAATATCGCACTCCTCTCAGCCAATCAGATTCGAGAACCCGAAAGTACTGTTGCATAAATATACATATAAACCAGATACAAAATAGGAAGAAAAACTATGAATTATACTAAAACAACACTGGCTCATGGAAAAGTGTATTTATAGAGAGGGGTCAAATGTCATCATAACATCTCATGATAACCACCAGCCCATTTCTGCTCATTTTGTTTTGTCTCTTCTCTTCCTGTTCTGTTATCTTGTCTCAAATCAGTTTGTGTCTTCTCATGTTATCTTGACTCTTCTCTGCTCATTTCATGTCATCTTGTGCTTTTCATACATTTCAGCCAGTGGTTCTCATCCATTTTTCCTCCCTATTCACTCCATTGCTCTTTAATCAAAGTGTCTGATGACCATCAAAGGTCTTTCCCTGGCTTTTGCTGTTGCTATGGAGACAGAGACAAGTACCGCCACTGTTACGCCGGTGGGTTGCACGGTTCACAGTGGGTTCCTTGTCAGTTTGTCACCCTTACTATGTTTCTCATACCCTCTTCAACCCATCTCTCTGTCTCTGTATGTCTCGCTGTCTCTGTTTTATCCACTCGCATCTTCCCTTCGTATCTCTGTTTCTCTCTCTCTCTCCTTGGATCTATATGGAGCGAGCATGCGGCAGAGCTGTGGAAAGTTGGCACTCGTTCAGGTTGTGAGGAGTGAGTGTAGGGCAAGCATGCTAGAGCTGTTTGCCAATGTTCACAGCACGACTCACACACCAGCTTGAGTTACAGGATTCAATTACATGGGCAATTGCAGGGAAAATCTTTCATTATAAAATACTTTACGCAAGGACAAAATTATCATAACCTGGAAAAACTCTTCACTCCCATGGTCCATTTTCTCCCTCTCTCTCTCTTTTTAACACGACACTGGTCAAATGAAATGCAGATGGGCATTACGGGACGCTAGGCAGGGAGTCTGGATGTGTGTAAGTGCCATAATACAGATGCTGCTTTGAACCGTAATGCAACCACAAGAGAACAGGTGTCCAGGAGTGCTGTGTTAGCATGACTTATGCTCTAAAATGTAGGAACAAAGCCGGGACTTTGGGAAGTTTAGACTCTGTGCTTCCGCCACCGTCAGCAGATCTGAGGCGTCTACAAATTATGCTCTGCTATATAAGTTATACGTCACACAGGTCGGAAAGAACATAACTTTGGGGCTGTAACATTAATAATGTTCAAACAAAAAGTTTAGAGGGCACATTTTGAAGAGGAGATGAGCAAAATGCTTAATTTCAAAGTCTAGAAAAACTCTTCAGTGGGTTGCCTGGATGACTAGTCGATTAATCAGCCTTAAGGAAGCCGTGTGTACTACTGTTCAAAAGCTTGGGGCCGGTAAGATTTTTTTTAATGTCTTTAAAATCAATTTCTTATGCTCACCAAAGCTGCATTTATATATTTTTTTTCTGAGCAAAAAAAAGACTTGCAAATCTATCTATCTATCTTGCAAATCTGACTTTATTTCTCTCAATTGTGAGTTTATATAACGCAATTCTGACTTTATAACTCACAATTATAACGCAATTCTGACTTTTTTACTCGTGATTGCAAGTTTATATCTCACCATTTTGAGAGAAAAAAGTCAGAATTGCGAGATATAAACTTGCGTTCATATTATTTCTCACAATTTTGAGTTTATATTGAGTTTAGTCAGTTTATATCACGCAATTCTGACTTTATAACTCAATTATAACGAATTCAGATTTTTTTTACTCACAATTCCAAGTTTATATCTCACTATTTTGAGAGAAAAAAGTCAGAATTGCGAGATATAAACTCACATTCATATTATTTCTCACAATTTTGAGTTTATATCGAGTTTAGCGAGTTTATATCACACAATTCTGAGGGAAAATGTCAGAATTGCTTGTATTTATCTTGCAAATCTGATTTTATTTCTCTTAATTGTGAGTTTATATCACGCAATTCTGACTTTATACAGTAACTCGCAATTAGAAGCAATTCTGACTTTTTTACTTGCAATTGCAAGTTTATATCTCACCATTTTGAGAGAAAAACGTCAGAATTGCGAGATATAAACTCGCATTCACATTATTTCTCACAATTTTGAGTTTATACTGAGTTTAGCGAGTTTATATCACACAATTCTGAGGGAAAATGGCAGAATTGTGAGTATTTATCTTGCAAATCTGATTTTATTTCTCTTAATTGTGAGTTTATATCACGCAATTCTGACTTTATACAGTAACTCGCAATTAGAATGCAATTCTGACTTTTTTACCCGCAATTGCAAGTTTATATCTCACCATTTTGAGAGAAAAAAGTCAGAATTGCGAGATATAAACTCGCATTCGAATTATTTCTCACAATTTTGAGTTAATATTGAGTTTAGCGAGTTAATATCACGCAATTCTGAGGGAAAATGTCAGAATTGCGAGGATTTATCTTGCAATTCTGACTTTATTACTCGCCAATATGAAGCATATCTGACTTCATTACTCTCAATTGCGAGTCTGGATCTCACAATTACGAGAAAAAAGTCAGGATTGTGAGATATAAACTCGCATTTGCAAGAAAAAAGTCAGAATTGTGAGTTTGTATTTTGTAATTCTGACTTTATAACTCACAATTACGAGTTTATATCACACACTTCTAAGGAAAAACGTCAGAATTGCTAGAATTTATCTTGCAAACCTGACTTTATTTCTCTCAATTGTGAGTTTATATCTTGCAATTCTGACTTTATAACTCACAATTGCAAGTTTATGTCTCACCATTTTGAGAGAAAAAAGTCAGAATTACGAGATATAAACTCACATTTCTTATTAATTATTACAATTTTGAGTTTATATTTAGTTTAGCCAGTTTATATCATGCAATTCTGAGGGAAAATGTCAGAATTGCAAGGATTTAAAAATTTCTCTCAACTGTGAGTTTATATCATGCAATTCTGACTTTATAACTCGCCAATGTGAAGCAAATCTGACTTTATTACTCTCAATTGCGAGTCCGGATCTTACAATTCCGAAAAAAAGTTAGGATTGTGAGATATAAACTCGCATTTGCAAGAAAAAAGTCAGAATTGTGAGTTTGTATTTTGCAATTCTGACTTTATAACTCGCAATTACGAGTTTACGAGTTTATATCACGTCAGAATTGCTAGATTTTATCTTTCAAACCTGACTTTATTACTCACAGTTGCAAGTTTATAGCTCACTATTTTGAGAGAAAAAAGTCACAATTGCGAGATATAAACTCGCATTGCATTATTTCTCACAATTTTGAGTTTATATTGAGTTTAGCTAGTTTATATCACAATTCTGAGGGAAAATGTCAGAATTGCGAGGTTTTATCTTGCAAATCTGATTTTATTTCACTTAATTGTGAGTTTATATCACGCAGTTCTGACTTTATACAGTTACTCGCAATTATAATGCAATTCTGACTTTTTTACTTGCAATTGCAAGTTTATATCTCACCATATCTCACCAGAGAAAAAAGTCACAATTGCGAGATATAAACTTGCATTCGCAAGTTTATATTGAGTTTAGCCAGTTTATATCACGCAATTCTGAGGGAAAATGTCAGAATTGTGAGGATTTATCTTGCAAATCTGTCTTAATATCTCTCAACTGTGAGTTTATGTCACGCAATTCTGACTTTAGAACTTGCCAGTGTGAAGCAAATCTGACTTTATTACTCTCAATTGCGAGTCTGGATCTTCACAACTCCGAGAAAAAAAGTCAGGATTGTGAGATATAAACGCAACTCTGAGAAAAATGTCAGAATTGTGGGGTTTTGTCAAATCTGACTTAATTTCTCTCAATTATGAGTTTATATCTTGCAGTTGTGAGGTTGTATTTCACAATTCTTTGGAAAAAAGTCAGAATTGCAAGAAATAAACTCCCATTTGCAAGAAAAAAAAGCCAGAATTTTGAGTTATCATGCAATTCTGAGAGAAAAAAAGTCAGAATTGTGAGCTTATATCTCGGCATTCTGACTTTATAACTCACAATTGCGAATTTATATTACGCAATTCGGAGGAAAAAAGTCAGAACTGCGAGTTTTTATCTTGCAAATCTGTCTTTATTTCTATCAGTTGTAAGTTTTCATCTCATAACTTTGACTTTATAACACAATTCCGAGTTTATATCTCTCAATTTTCAGAAAAAACGTTTATAAAGAATTGCGAGATATAAACTCGCATTTGTGAGAAAAAGGTCAGAATTACAAGTTTTTATCTTGCAAATCTGACTTTATTTTTCTCAGTTGTATTTATATCTGTCAATTCTCACAATTATAACGCAATTCTGACTTTATTACTCACAATTGCAAGTTTATATCTCACTATTTTGAGAAAAAAAGTCAGAATTGTGAGTTTAAAACTCGTGAGTTTAAAACTGCTTTATCATGCAATTCAGACTTTTATAACTCACAACTGCGAATTTATCGTACAATTCTGAGGAAAAAACAGTCAGAATTGCAAGAAAAAATAGTTTAGAATTGTGAGTTATACCCTATTTCTGATTTTTAGCAATTGGGAGTTTATATTATGCAATTATGAGAAAAGAAAAAAAAAATCATTATTAGTATTATAAAAGTAACCATAAAAAAATAATTATTTGCCAACAGTGTAGTCAACCATTGTGACTCCTATTCTATTCTGAAGTGCACAGTAACTAAAAATAAATCTCTGTATGCACTGTATGAGTTGATATTGATCATGGCTGCAAGGTTAATGAAAAGATCTGCAAGAGCAGTTTTGGAGAGATTATTTGTGAAACCTATAATAATTACCAAGTTACTTTAGTGTTCTTTTTGTTCTAGGAAATGTGATTATATTTCACTGCAGGTTGTTCCTGATCAATATGTTTTTAATTGAATATTTAACATTTTTCCCTGCTACAAAGGAGACAAACACCCACAGCCGCTCAATCCATTTCCCTCTCGTGCATTTATTGTACTCTAAACTGTCCCTTTTACTCAGTTTTCTCTCCGTTTCCATAGAAATAATTGTTGAAAGTGTTTTCACCCCTGACATTTGATTGACATATTATATTTGCTGCTTGGTTTCCGTGGAGACAGTGGAGATTTGATAAATAGAATGGCAATGACAGAACAGAAGTGTCGTCTGTCTTTTGTTAGCTTTCACCCAACTCTGAACAGGTTTTGCAAAGCAGCGAACCTTGCCTTTCGCTTCTTAATGGCAGCACGCCATGCGCGGATTCAGTCTAAGTAGCTGTTTAAATTAGCCTAGCGTTGTCAGAAGTGTTTAATGTATCTCTCTCTTCTCTTTTATCTTCCAGGCCTCAGAGTTGGGGATGCTGTCAGTGTACTACACCTACATCCTGACTTCCTTGGTGAGAGAATTTAAGTGTGATATTCTCTAATGCAGTCAAGAAGTCGAGTTTTATGTTTCCTTACACATTGGAATACATTAAATATATATATATACATGTTTTTTCTTAACTGCTTAAATTTGGCTAATTTCTTAGTTGGAAGTTAACACAGGATTGCTTATTTGATTACAATAATTACAATAATTAGCGTACTCGAAAATCCAGAATGTTTTAAATCTGAGAGGAAACGGCTAATGATGAGGCCTCCGTGTTAAAACCACACTGAAATCGAGCAGAAAAGTTGGACTGTTTTTTTTTTTTCTCCGAGTTGATTCAAGGATCCTATAAACAGTATCTTTGATGTTTCCTTTTCAATCTTTCTGTTTCACGCTGATGTGCGCTAGAAATAACAAACCAGGATGGATTTTTCGAAACTTTTTCATCCGATACGGCTTTAAGTTCAGAGCGCTTTAAGAGCAGCCACTCAGCATGGAACAAACCGACACACTTCAACACACTCCAACCTAATTTAAAGAAGCCACTTCATTTCCCCACACCGCTTTCCTTCACTTATTTAGTCTCCTCTCCTGCCGCCATCGTTCATTCGTCCGACGCCACACCGTCCTCCCATCCGTACGCTGGTGTTTCATTACGCCATTATCGCGGTGTGAAAAAGGCCTGTCAGAAACGCACTACATCCATCAGAAACCCAGTAATCAGTAAATGACTCAGAGAGAGCTCTTCAGCCTCTGCTCTGGCCACGCTCTGGGGAGTAATGAAGCACTGCGGTGCTGCAGGTGCATGGAGGAATTACTGAAACCCTTTGTATGGTGATATGGGCACCTTAAGTTATAGCCGACATGTTGCAAAGTCTCTTTTAAAGCAGCACACTGTGTGTTCAACAGGTACCAAACCAGAGATGGGAGAAATATGGTGACAGCAATAATGGAAGTCTGACCTTTTAGTTAAAACAACCAATATAGCTCATTTATCTTAGAGGAAGCATATTAAGGGTGTGTTCACACTTGTCATGTTTGGTTCGATTAAAACAAACTCCGGTGCAATTGCTCTGTTCATTTGAGTAATTGTGAACGCTGCCATCTGAACCCTGGGGCGTACCAAATAAGCAGACCGAGACCGCTGAAAAGATGGGTCACAGTCCCCTTCCAAATACTTCTGAATGAACCAAAAACAGGAAGTAATGACAAAATTCAATGCTAAACAACATGATTTCTCAAAGGGAGCAAGCGGTGTATCCAAAACAAAATAAGCAGAGGGCAAAGGTGGAGCAACGAGGAGGTAAAGTGCCTTTTATGAGCTTGAAGTCGAAAGCAACTTTTCCTTTTGTTTGGGGTGTTCGGCGAGTTCATTCACGAAATATACGTCATTCATTCCGACCAATCAGGTTGTGAACGTATTACTATACCTTTAGGTTTAGTATCTTTAGGTACTAAGCAGACCAGGACCAAATGTATCATTTTCCTTTTTGGTTCGGACCAAATGAACCAAACGAACCAAACTACAAGTGTGAACACAGCCTAAGTGGAAAAATTAGTTATTAAATTATTAATTAAATTAAATTAAATTAAATTAAAATATTAATTATATTAAATTAATTAAATTCAATTAAAATAAATTAAAATAAATTACATTAAAATTTAATCTAATTATTTTTAATAAATAATGTTGTCATATTTTATTGCTGATTTAACATAGCTGTACTATTTTGTCCACCTAGAACAGGTACGGAAACTGCAGTCTCATTACATGTAAAATTAAAATAAGAAATGGGGCTGCACAGTTAATTAAAATAAAATTTAAAATGCAGTATGATTTCTAAATCTATTATTTTAGATATTTAGATATAGTAATTATTAGTCTTATTAAATGTAAAATTAAAATTAAGAAATGGGACTGCACAGTTAATTGATATAAAACAAAAATTGTAAAACAAAAATTGCAATATAATTTCTAAATATATTCTTTTAGATTTGTAGTATATGAATTATTAGTGTAATTAAGTGTAAAATTAAAATTAAGAAATGGGGCTGCACAGTTAATTAAAATAAAATTTAAATTGCAGTGTAATTTCTAGATCTATTCTTATATAGATAGATAGATAGATAGATAGATAGATAGATATTAATTATTAGTCTCATCGGTTGTAAAATTAAGAAATGGGGCTGCACAGTTAATTAAAGTAAAATTGAAAAAAAAAAATCACCATATAATTTCTAAATCGATTCTTTTAGATATATAGATTTATTGATTATTACTGTAGCTCTTCATCAAATTTAAAATTAAAAATTAAGAAATGAGGCAGCACAGTCAGTTAAAATAAAACTGAAATCACAATATAATTTCTAAATCTATTCATTTAGATATACAGATATATTAATTATAAGTCTCATCTAGTGTTAAATTAAAAAATGGGGCTGCACAGTTAATTAAATTGAAAGTAAGATTGGAAATATAATTTCTATATGTATTCTTTTAGATATATAGATACATCAATTATTAGTCTCATCAAGTGTAAAGTTAAAATTAAGAAATGGAGCTGCACAGTTAATTCAAATTAAACTAAAATTGCAATATTTCTAAATATATTATTTTAGATATATAGATATATTTATTATTAGTCTCATCAGGTATAAAAAATAAAATTAAGAAATGGGACAGCCCAGTTAATTAAAATAAAATCGCTGTATAATTTATATACATATACTTGGATATATGCTAAAATACTTACATATATAGATATACTTTCCTTAATTTTCATATTGCAGTTTAAATTGCAATCATAGTATATGATAAAATAATTGCAATACAATTTATTGGCTAAGTTGTGCGGGCCTATATATAAAAAAATCTAAAAATAAATCTAAATAATAATGAAAACACTTAAAATATAACATTAAAAAAGATTTTTTGCTAAAAAAAAAAGATTTCATATTTTCTCTGTTTATTTGCATGCCATGGAACCATTAACCAACATCAAAGAACCGTGAACAGATGTGTCATTGCATTATTAAAATGTTAACTGAAATTCTTAGTACTTCAAGTTAATATTTCACATCTAACGGTGTTTGGCTGACAAAAAAGTTTGGGAACCTCTGACCTAAAAAGTGGCTGGCTGGGGGCTTTACCAAGACGGAGGCCGAACTGTCTTGCCTCCATTTTTAAACAAGCTCAGAAGAGAACCAGATGGAAGGATGGATGGATGGATGGCCTCTTTAGATGTAGAGGAGACCTTAGGCACTTTAAGAGATGGAATCGGATTGCTGATAAGCGAGTCCAATTTATGACTGTGCTGGGGGCGGGGCATTTTTCAAAGGCAATTTTTGATCGAGCTGCGAGGCGAGGCCAAAGCATCACACCCACACATGGCTTTACATCTCTGTCATCTCACCTGAATCCATCTGTCATGGGAATAATTCAAGTCCCCGTGGGATCTCGGCTCAGATATATTGTTTCTGTACATTACAGCAACTACAGCGTTTCTCTCGCAGCGAATGTAAATCAGGACTTCGCAGTGTCCAGACAAGCTGTGAATCACGCTCACCTGCTGCTTGTGAGTCATTTTGAGGAATCAGTCATTAGTTTTGACAGCATGCATACAAACCTCTTCCCAAAGTGCACTTTTCTACCACAGTTATTCATCATGTGCTTTGCTATCACTTTAAAGGGATAGTCTACCCAAAAATAAAAAGCCTGGCATCATTTTCTCACTCTCCTGTCGTTCCGAACAGAATGACTTACTTTATTCTGTGGAACATGAAGATAGCTTTGGAAATGTAGTTTTTTATGAAGTGTTTTTTACTGGAAGTCGGTGGACTCAAATGTTGTTTGATTCACAACATTTATCAGAATATTGTGTTTTTATTTTCCTGAAAAAAGAAAGAGTCATAGAGGTTTTAAAAGGTCATGAGGGTTAGTAAATGCTGACAGAATTATAATTTTGGGTTAAAAGCAAGTGAATTACTCGGATGCCATCTTGGCAACTCCAGGTAGCTATTTTTTGTGGATATTAGACATACACGTGCCGACCCTGTCTGATAGGGAAAGGCCAAATCCTTTAAAATGGTTAAGTGTATGCTTCAATTATAAATTCCATAAATCAGCAATAAAATCTTGCAACAGTGCTGTCGTTTATCATCTTAAACTAGAATTAAGCTAAAGTAACTTTAAGAGTGCGTCAGGCTTGGATATGAATATAGAAAAACTGGTAACACTTTACAGTAAGGTTCATTAGTTAACGTTAGTTAACTACTTTAGTTAAAATTAACTAAGAAAGAACAATACTTCTACAGCATTTATTAATCGTAGTTATTGTTACACTCTTCAGCAATAAAAAAAAAAGAACAATTGTTTATCTTGAGTAATTTTTGCTTATTAGCATGGTTGAATCGGATCATCGAATGTCAGCTGCAAATACATGGTTAATAAAATGGTATTAATTACATAAAGGATAATTGCATTATTTAACATATTTAATTATTGCACGTTTTTGAGGAATATCAAATCTTTATATTTTTGTAAGTGAGATGAATTCCCTGGTGAAAAAACCAGCATATGCTGGTTAAGTAGGTTTTGATGCTGGTTTATGCTGATCCTTAGCTGGTTTAAGCTGGTCTTTTGCTGGTTTTTGCTGGTCATGTTGCTGGTCAAGGACCAGCATGAACCAGCAAAGGACCAGCATAAACCAGCTAAGGACCAGCTTAAAATTAGCAAAGGACCAGCTTAAACCAGCATCAAAACCTACCTAACCGGCATCTCAGCATCAAAACATACCTACCAGCATATGCTGTTTTTTTTCACCAGGGTTAATGCATGTTCACATTTATTCTAGACCCAAAGTAACATCTTACTCCTGATTTTTCTCAACATGGGGACAGGAGAGCTTTCAGTCAACATGGGGGAGCAAAAAGTACAGTTAAGGTCAAAAGTTTACATACACCTTGCAGAATCTGCAAAATGTTAATTATTTTACCAAAATAAGAGGGATCATACAAAATGCAAGTTATTTTTTATTTAGTTCTGACCTGAATAAGACGTTTAAACGTCATAAAAGACGTTTACATATAGTCCACAAGAGGCAAATAATAGTTGAATTTATAAAAATGACCCGTTTCAAAAGTTTACATACACTTGGTTCTTAATACTGTGTTGTTACTGTACCTGAATGATCCACAGCTGTGGGTTTTTTTTCTTTAGTGATAGTTTTTTGTCCTGAACAGTTAAACTGGCTGCCGTTCTTCAGAAAAATCCTTTAGGTCCCACAAATTCTTTGATTTTTAAGCATTTTTAGGGGTCCGACCGCGTAGCACTGAAACTCTATTGTAATTGTTAGAATGGTCACGGATGAGCGATTTCCACGTTAAACTGGTCGTGCAGACTAGTCCTAGGGTTTTTGCCCAGTCAGAACCAAACCAGTGCAGAAAGATTATCTGGAGAGTGAATATCAATAATTATCAAAAAAAAAGTTGAACTTTCAACTCACTGTGGCAAGGGACGCCAAAACGTTCAAAGGGGGCATGGCCACTTTTAGTAAAATGGCTATAACTCCTGAAACTTGACAAACTTGGCATACTTATGTAAGAGCTCAAGCTGAGCTCACAGGGGAAAAAAAATCAGATTGGCTACTTGGTGGCGCTATAAGAGGGCTACAACTAGGCAACCATTTGTCCTATCAACATGAAAATCGCTGTTGGCTGATGAAGTTTGAGCACCTATTAGACAAGATTAATGGAGGCCGGTCGGAACGAAACTCGTGGGCCTGTTTGACTCACGGCCCCAAAGGTCTGTGAGAAATTTGAAAGAATTCGCCCACTGGATGGCGGTATCACATTTTTTGAGGGCATAAACAATTGTACATTGTGTGGTTTTCCACACATACACGCGATATTTAATATCGTATGATAGACCTCCTCATTCTGAACAACTTTGTCTCTACAACCACTGCTGTCAATCAAACCGTTTTTTTTTAAAAGATTGAGAATTGTGAAAAACCTACTTTTGCAAAGGTTTTTGCTCAGTCTGGAAAAAACCACCGCAATGCAATTCTCTAGACACTTTCGGTCAATAATTATCAAAAACATGTTGAAATTTACTCTCTGGGAAGCTATAACGGGGTCCTTTAGAAAAGGGGCCTGTCCAAATATACCCCAAATCCTGTAAAGCCTAAATAAAACCTCAAGACCACGAAACCCACTGAACACATGCGACAGGTAATTCTAAACAAGCATGCAAAGTTTCAGTGAGATTGGACCCCAGCTGGCGCTATAACAGTCATAAATGTTACAAAAACATCATATTTCTATGGTAATTTTTTTTTAATAATTGATTTACGTAGGTGGTTAAAATCTTGCTAAATAATATATGATGTCTTTTTCCTTATGTGCTTAAATACCTAAAGCGCTTGAACCCCGGTAATCACTGCTTGCAGCTATATTTGTATATTTGAACCCTTTCCAACAGTGTCTGTATGATTTTGAGATCCATCTTTTTTACACTGATGACAACTGAGGGAGTCATATGCAAATATTACAGAAGGGGTAAAACGCTTACTGATGCTTTAGGGGGTGAAAATGTTTTAGATAAGAAGATCAGGATAAAATTAACTTATTTTGTCTTCAGGGAAAGACGTAAGTATCTTCTGTAGCTTCTGAAGGGCAGTGCAGCAGTAAATAAAAAAGAAAAATGTACACATCTTCATTTTGTTCAAAATTTTACACCCCTTGCTCTTCATGCATCGTTTTTCCTTCTGAAGCTTCAGTGAGTGTTCGAACCTTCTGTAATAGTTGCATATGTGCGACTCAGTTGTCCTCAGTGTGAAAAGATGGACCTCAAAATCATACAGTCATTGTTGGAAAGGGTCCAAATACACAAAAATGCTGAAAAATCAAAGAATTTGTGGGACCTGAAGGATTTTTCTGAAGAACAGCAGGCAATTAAGAAAAGAAAAAAAAAAACGCAAAAATCATTTAGGTAACAACACAGTATTAAGAATCATGTGTATGTAAACTTTTGAACCAGGTCATTTTTATAAATTCAACTTATTTTTTCTTGTGTACTATATATATGTAAACGTCTTTTATGTGAAATATCTTATTCAGGCCAGTACATAATAAAAAAATAACATGCATTTTGTATTATCCCTCTATTTTGGTAAATTAATTAACATTTTGCAGATTCTGCAAGGTGTATGTAAACTTTTGACCTCAACTGTAACCGGCGATGCTTATTTGAAAAAGTAACTCTTGTAAATTAAAAGTAATGCGTTACCCCCAACACTACTTATGTCTGTGCACTTAGCAATAAAATCAGACAACAATGCTATTATTTAGCATCTTTACCTACAATTTAATAAAAAAAACAAAAACTGTTGTAGAGAGTCCTTCCATTATCCTTCGAATCTCCAGTTTCCTCCATCTCCAGCTATCTCCAGTACAGTTTCCGGCTCGCTCTTTTCAGAAACTTCACTTTTCAGACGTTACATGTCAATTCCAATCTCGTCCTCATTATCACACAGGAAGAGCAAGAGCTACCGCTGATATGAAACGTCCCTGTAATTTGATACAACATCCTTTCCCCCTCCGTTAGAGATGGGGTTCAGTAGGTTAATTGCAATAATGAAAGGAAAGGAGCGAAGCCATTTTGCTCTAATTACTAGATGCATTCTCTCTGGCAGTGACTGCCGTACAGGTGAGCAGTAAAGGGATTGTTGCTGTGTGATTTGTGCAAGCAATAACGCTTTGCCGAGTGAAGAACGTTTTCATCTGTGTTTGACTGTCACCCAGGGATTCGGCCTTTGTGCTGCGTTTAAATGGAAGAGGTGTGCCAGCGAGACCAGCGTGCATGAGCGATCTGGTTTTATTGAACAATCTCTGCAGATCAGAAAGTTCACATTGGCATATCTGACATTTCAGCGAAAGTTCTCAGAAAACATTGTTTTTCACGAATGCATTGATGTGTTCTTGACACATCTGTTGAAACACATGGCACAGATTGTGTGCCCTCATCACACGCGTTGCCGAACCAGAGAAGAGCATGTGATGAGAAAAACTGATTAAGGTCCCTCAGACTCGGTTTATGGGTGTAATTATAGACTTCCTTATGAAGAAGACATTACGAACCTGAGGTTTAGATTAATTGCATATTAACCACAAGTATTACAAAGAAAGAAATTGTGTTCTTTTTCTGACTTTACAGGAATTATGAAAAATATATGATAATATAGGCTAATTAAGTCTTTTTTTATGTTCTGGACTTACAATTCTGTACTTTTTTTTTTTATTTGTCGGGGTCATTAGCACTGGATACATTCTTGTGTCCAGTTCTGCAGTTTTTTTCTTTTCTTTCTTTTCTCTATAGGTAGACATGCTCTAGACAGATGTTTTTTGACAATTGTGATGCATCTCGTTGTACCATGAGTGTTGTGTTTTTGAGACGCATGTCAAGTTAAATGGATTGTTCTTTCAAAAACAACAATTCTGTCTTTATTTACTCACCCTCATGTCGTTCCAAATCTGTATGGCTTACATTCACCACCCAAACGAAGAAAAAAATATCTTGTTCGACTGTTTGGTGAAAGTCTGTAGGGACTAGCATTGTTTTGGACCCCTTTGACTTTAATTGTATGGACAAAAACAATTGAAACAGTCTTCAAAATAACTTTTTTTTTTGTCTGTGTTCTGCAGGAGAAAGAAGTTGAGAAGTTAGACATGAAGGTGAATAACTGATGACAGAAAGAGAGTACTATCCCTTTGAAAAATGTGTGAAATGCATCTGGAGACTGTTATGCCTTATAGCTTTGACACGCTTTTTTCAAGAGCGTGTCATGTATGTAGAATAGATGGTAATTTAACAAAGTATGTTGCTACCTGTCATGTTAAAACTGCTATAAGTGATAATTAGTGAAACATTCCTATTTCTTTCATTATTCAACAAGTAACTCTTCCCACAAATATACGCCATTGGCAGAAATCTGCCTTCAAGATTTGTGATAGTTTTTGATTCACTAAAAATGATTAAAATCATATGAATCATTTTCTTGTGACTCGGACTACACCATTCACATTGTATTATTCTGATTCACTAAAAAGAACCAGCTCATAAAAATCGTTTGTTTGTGACTCGGGCTACACCGTTCATGTTGGATATTTTTGATTCGCTAAAAAGGACTGGCTCATAAGAACCGTTTGTGATTCGGACTACATTGTTCACGTTGTATGTTTTTGACTCACTAAAAGGGACTAGCTCATAAAAATCATTTGTTTGTGACTTTGACTACTCTGTTCACATTGCATGTTTTTGATTGACTATAAAGAACTGCTTATACGAATCATTTGCTTGTGACTCAGACTACACGGTTCGCATTGTGTGTTTTTGATTTGCTAAAAAGAACCGACTCATGAGAATAGTTTGCTTGTGACTCACACTACACGTTTCGTGTTGTATATTTCTGATTCGCTAAAAAGGACCGGCTCATAAAAATCATTTTCTTGTGACTCGGACTACATTGTTTACATTGTATGTTTTTGATTCACTAAAAAGAACCAGGTCATAAGAATCTTTTTCTTTGTGATTCGAACTACACCATTCACATTGTATGTTTTTGATTCACTAAAAAGTGCTGGCTCTTAAGATTCATTTGTTTGTGACTCGGACTACACCATTCACACTGTATGTTTTGGATTCACTGAGAGAACCGACTCCTAAGAATATTTTTTTTGTGACTCGTAGTACACCGTTCACGTTGTATGTTTTTGATACGCTAAACTGAACTGGCTCATGAAAATCATTTGCTTGTAACTCGGACTACACCATTAAAAATGTATGTTTTTGATTCACTAAAAAGAACCGGCTCATAAGGATCATTTTCTTGTGACCCGTAGTACACCGTTCAAGTTGTATGTTTTTGATTCGTTAAAAAGAACTGGCCCATTTTAATCATTTTCATGTGATTCAGACACCATTCACATTGTGTTTTTTTTTTTTTTTTTTTTGATTCACTAAAAAGAACCAGATCATAATAATCATTTATTTGTGACTCAGACTGCACCATTCACATTGTGTGTTTTTGATTCACTAAAAAGAACAGACTCATAAGAATCATTTGCTAGTGACTCGTAGTACACCGTTCAAGTTGTATGTTTTTGATTCGCTAAAAAGAACTGGCCCGTATTAATAATTTTCCTGTGATTCAGACACCATTCACATTGTGTGTTTTTGATTTACTAAAAAGAACCTGCTCATATGAATCATTTACTTGTGACTCGGACTACACCATTCACATTGTGTGTTTTTGATTCACTTAAAAGAACCGGATCATAATTATCATTTATTTGTCACTCAGACTGCACCATTCACATTGTTTGTTTTTGATTCCCTAAAAAGAACCAGGTCATAAGAATCTTTTTCTTTGTGATTCGGACTCCACCATTCACATTGTATATTTTTAATTCGCTAAAAAGAACTGGCTCATAAGATTCATTTACTTGTGACTCGGACTACACCATTCACATTGTTTGTTTTTGATTCACTAAAAAGAACCGGATCATATAAATCATTAACTTATGACTAATACCACACCGTTCAGATTGTATGTTTTTGATTCCCTAAAAAGAACCAGCTCATATAAATCATTTGCTTGTGACTCAGACTACACTATTCACATTGTGTGTTTTTGATTCACTAAAAAGAACCGGATCATAAGAATCATTTTCTTGTGACTGCCACGCCCACATATATAGACTGGCAGAAATCTGCTTTCAAGTTTTCTGATTGGCTGATACTTAAAAGCCTTGGTTATTTTTTATTCTCTTTTATAGAGCATAAAGTCTAGTGCTGTCACAGAAACAAGTGATATTTCTCAGGACACAAATTTTAGCGACAGGTAGTAGTTATATTTTTGCATATCAGTTGAAAATAGAAGCTGCTTACTGCAGCTTTAACTTTGAGTAATGGACAAAAATGATGTAGAATTGTGATTTGCATAAAATATATTACAGCTACAACAAAAC
The DNA here is from genome assembly GCA_036247105.1 of Cirrhinus mrigala. Lineage (NCBI taxonomy): Eukaryota > Metazoa > Chordata > Actinopteri > Cypriniformes > Cyprinidae > Cirrhinus > Cirrhinus mrigala. The sequence continues at coordinate 18,610,397 of CM070021.1, forward strand.
AACAACAGAGATTTAGCTCATTTAGGCGTATAAAACACAAACACACATTCTTTTGGACCAGGTTATTTTGAAAACAGGCCAGATTGTTAAATCACACAATACTGTTTATAGCTCTTTTAAACACTGAAGTCTTTGCTGGCAATTAACAAGACCAGTTTCTCTTTCTATTATTTGTTCCACCGTTTAAATTTTGGAGCATTAACCAGCAGGAAGGAATTACAGAGGAGACTTTTTTTTTTTCCTCAAAGATAAGTGCAGAAAGGGAAGGGATTCTTCACGGTTTGTAAACAGCAGGCGCCATTGTTAAAAAGGCTATTGAAGTCATACTCACGGAGAGCAAACATTGGCGGGTGTTCAGAGGTAAAGCAGAGGACATAAGGTAACCGGCTGTGAGCCAGGATCAGGTGGGACTCGAGACCAGACAGGAAGGGAGAAAGAGGAAGGAAATGAACAAGACCATCTTTGGGTGCCTATGCATAATTAGACTGAATAAAGAGCTGGTCAGCTTCACCTAGCAGCTGTATTTCTATAAAGCATGGGGGGGTTTTGTCATTACTGGCCGCTCTCGAAGTCTCCTCAGCAGCCCCACGAGGCCCAGCCTCACATGACACTGATGAATGGGCTGCCATGCCACTCGCCTGTGTAATTTGTTTTTTAATCATTTCAAGTTGCTGGTAGGGAACAGAAAGAAAAGTCGCATGCATCTTGTCACCAAACTGATATGTTGGTTACCACTGACATTAAACCTTGTTTTGTGGTGTTTACCAAGATATTTGTTATCTTAGAGTGAGCTAGTACAGGGATGGCCAATAAAAATCATATGTATAATATATTATGCACATGTATAACATGTGGGGGCAGGTTGATACAGAATTCCCTATTCAGTTTGATTCCACTTCACAAGCGCTTGATTCTGATCCATTTGGGAAGGTTTTAGATCAAATATTCATTTTGCTGACATATGAAAGAAATTTTCTCCCTGCTAATGCTGTACATATACAGGGCAGTGTTTTAGACTGATTCAAACCAGTAATTCTTTTTGAACTGTTTAATACAGTCATTTGTTTTGTGGTTTGAGCTGCACTTAGTTTTATGTTTTGAATTAATGTCAAAGAACCGGCTCGTGAGAACTGTTTGTTTCTGACCGTTACGATGCATGTTTTTGGATCGCTAAAAAGAACTGGCTCATAAGAATCGTTTGTGTGTGACTCAGACTAGACTGTTCACATTGTATGTTTTTGATTTGCTAAAAAGAGCCAGCTCATATGAATCATTTGCTTGTGATTCACATTACACTGTTCATGTTGCATGTTTTTGATTTGCTAAAAAGAACCGTCTCATAAGAATCATTCCCTTGTGACTCGAACTACACCGTTCACATTATGTATTTTTGATTCAGTAAAAAGAACCGGCTCATAAGAATCGTTTGTTTGTGACTCGGACTACACCGGTCATGTTGGATATTTTTGATTTGCTAAAAAGAACATGCTAATATGAATCATTTACTTGTGACTCGAACTTCACCATTCACATTATATGTTTTTGATTCGCTAAAAAGAACCAGCTCAGAAGAATCTTTAGGTTGAGATTCAAGCTTCACCGTTCACATTATATGTTTTTGATTCATTAAGAAGAACCGTCTCGTTAGAATCATTTGCTTGTAACTCAGACTATACTGTTCACATTGCATGTTTTGATTTGCTAAAAAGAACCGTCTCATCAGAATCATTTTCTTTTGACTCAAACTACACCATTCACATTATAGATGTTTGATTCGGTAGAAAGAAACTGCTAATATGAATCATTTACTTGTGACTCGGACTACACCGTTCACATTGTATGGTTTTGAATCGCTAAAAAAAATCGGCTCATAAGAATCATTTTCTTGTGACTCGAACTTCACCGTTTACATTATGTTTTTGGTTTGGTAAAAAGAAGCAACTCATAAGAATCATTTGTGTGTGACTCAGACTAGACCGTTCACATTGTATGTTTTAGATCTGCTAAAAAGAGCCGTCTCATAAGAATCATTTCCTTGTGACTCAAACTACCGTTCACATTATATATTTTTGATTAGATAAAAAGAACCGGCTCAAAAGAATCATTTTCTTGTGACTCGAACTTCACCGTTTACATTGTTTTTGATTTGATAAAAAGAACTGGCTCATAAGAATCATTTGTGTGTGACTCAGACTAGACTGTTCACATTGTATGTTTTTGATTTGCTAAAAAGAGCCGTCTCATAAGAATCATTTCCTTGTGACTCGAACTACCGTTCACATTATATATTTTTGATTAGATAAAAAGAACCGGCTCAAAAGAATCGTTTGTTTGTGACTCGGACTACACCGGTCATGTTGGATATTTTCCATTTGCTAAAAAGAACATGCTAATATGAATCATTTGCTTGTGACTCGAACTTCACCATTCACATTATATGTTTTTGATTCGCTAAAAAGAACCAGCTCATAAGAATCTTTTGCTTGTGACTCGAACTTCACTGTTCACATTGTATGTTTTTGATTCGCTAAAAAAACAGCTCATAAGAATTTTTTGCTTGTGACTCCAATCACCATTTACATTATATAATTTTGATTTGCTAAAAAGAACCTGCTCAGAAGAATCTTTAGGTTGAGATTCAAGCTTCACTGTTCACATTATATGTTTTTGATTCGCTAAAAAGAACCACCTCATTAGAATCATTTGCTTGTAACTCGGACTACACTGTTCACTTTGCATGTTTTGATTTGCTAAAAAGAACCGTCTCATAAGAATAATTTTCTTGTGACTCAGACTACACCGTTCACATTATACATGTTTGATTCAGTAAAAAGAACCTGCTAATATGAATCATTTGCTAGTGACTTGGACTACACTCTTCACTTTGTATGTTTTTGATTTGCTAAAAAGAACCGGCTCATAAGAATCTTTTGTTTGGGACTCTGACTTCACCGTTCACATTGTATGTTTTTGATTCACTAAAAAGAACCTGCTAATATAAATCATTTGCTTGTGACTCAGACTACACCGTTCACATTGTAAGTTTTTGATACAGTAAAAAGAAACGGCTCATAAGAATCTTTTGCTTGTGACTTGGACTACACCGTTCACTTTGCATGTTTTTGATTCACTAAAAAGAACCAGCTCATATGCATAATTTTCCTTTGACTTGGACTATAGCGTTCACATTGTATGTTTTTGATTTGTCAAAAAGAACTGACCCATAAGAATCATCAGTTCCAATATACGCAAAATTCCCGTTTGCTTGGATTCCTATTGAAATGGCTGGATTTTCATCACAAACATGCTCGCACTTTCAGGTTTTGTTTTTTCGCAGAGACCAAATGCCATCCCCGCAAGAATAATATAACTTTAAATTACTTGCCGACAGCCTGTAATGAAATTGGCTTCATAAAAGGACTAAATAATATCTCCATTAGTATCTAAAAAAAAGAAAAATGGATTATGTAAAGGCTAGGTTTAAGGTTAGACAATAAAATACAATTAGTTCAGTTTAAAATCGATAGAAGTCCATGTAAATTACCGAGCATAATATAAAACAAACGTTTGGTGGTGTATGGATGTGTGTGTGTGTGTGACCATCTGCCATTCTTCATTTATTCATGCGCTGTGATCTCCCGCTGCATAAAACAGCCTCATTTTGGAGTGTCCTTTCCACTGAGAGTGCTGACTGGCCTTTTATGTGCTGTGTGTATGCTTTTTGTGCGTGTGTGAGTGTGTGTGAGTGTGAGAGAGAGAGAATTATGCAGGGTCAGTGGTAAGCCTGCCGGGGTCTCCTCATAGTCAGATCTCCTCACAGGAGCTGATAGAGAGGAAATGAAGAAAGACAGACCAGACCAGGGCAGCTCACCAAGGCCGTCTACTCCCATCAGCCCAGGCCGTCTGCACTGTTTACCCCCTATAATTCAGCTCTCCATCCAGCCCTGGGCCAAGGGGAGAGATGTACAGCTGACCTGGTAAAGAGGCCTAATCAGCTGTTCTGCAGCATTAGCTTCCTCCACTCTTTCCATCAGGAAACAGCCTCTTTGTCTCACCAGCTCACTCGCTGGATTTTTGTGTATGTGTGCTTGTATGTGTCCTACTCACTTTTGATGCACACGTAAGGTGGCCCGCATGAGGGCCCGTAGAGACTAATGAGCAATTATGCTCGTCATTTGGCCATCATTAAATGGATTGCAAGGAGACGCGCACGGGTCTCAAGGGAGAAATGAATTCCTTCCTTACAAATCTATCTTTACCAGATTTAGCTGATAAGGGCTTATGAGATAGACCATGTGCTCCTCGAAACATTAATTCACTAAACCAGCTGCAGGGAAGGGCCTCGTAGAGGAGAAGGTCATGAATAATCAAGAAACAATCGCTCAATTCGGATAATGGCACCGTCTGAATTAGGTGTGATCGCGCAATCACCCGAAAGACTTTCCATTTATCGTGGAGCACCGCGAGCGGCGCTTCTGTGTTGTTTTGATACACCGTGTCAAGAACCCTACCCATCTGTCCTATTAGTAAAAGTGGATGTAAATACAGCTCTATCAGTTGATATTTATGGAGAAAGAGTTGCCATAGGGCAGAATAGATTTCCTAAAGCGTCTGTGATTTCATTGTTGTAGAGAACTGTTCCTTAAAGGGACAGTTTGCCCAAATTTTAGCTACTCAAGACCTGTGTGACTTTCTTTCTTTTACAGAACACAAAGAAAAAGAAAAAAAAAGATTCCACAGTTTTTGTCCATATTATAAAAGTGAAGGGGATCCAAAATATTTACATGAACTTAAAATAACAAGTTGACCTTATTGGTTTTCAGGTGGCATGAACTTCAAACATCAGCTTAACCTTATTGGTTCTCGCACATCATGTGACTATACATAACCTTAAATGTTCCTAAATGTTTTGGAGTCAGACTAAAATATCATCTCAGACTACACCGTTCACATTGTATGTTTTTGATTCACCAAAAAGAACCAACTCATAAGAATCATTTACTTGGGACTCGGACTTCACTGTTCACATTGTATTTTTTTGATTCGCCATAAAGAACCAACTCATAAGAATCATTTGCTTGGGACTCAGACTACACTGTTCACATTGTATGTTTTTGATTCGCCAAAAAGAAGCAACTCATAAGAATCATTTGCTTGGGACTCGGACTACACCGTTCACATTGTATGTTTTTGATTCACCAAAAAGAACGGGCTCTTAAGAATCATTTGCTAGTAACTCGGACTACACCGTTCACATTGTATGTTTTTGATTTGGCAAAAAGAACCGGCTCATAAGAATCATTTGCTTGGGACTCGGACTACACTGTTCACATTGTATGTTTTTGACTCGCCAAAAAGAAGCAACTCATAAGAATCATTTCCTTGGGACTCGGACTACACTGTTCACACTGTATGTTTTTGATTCCCCAAAAAGAAGCAACTCAGAAGAATCATTTGCTTGTGACTTGGACTACACTCTTACATTGTATGTTTTTGATTTGCTAAAAAGAACAGGCTCTTAAGAATCATTTGCTAGTGACTCGGACTACACAGTTCACATTGTATGTTTTTGATTTGGCAAAAAGAACCGGCTCATAAGAATCATTTGCTTGGGACTCGGACTACACTGTTCACATTGTATGTTTTTGATTCGCCAAAAAGAAGCAACTCATAAGAATCATTTGCTTAGGACTCGGACTACATCGTTCACATTGTATGTTTTTTTTATTCACCAAAAAGAACGGGCTTTTAAGAATCATTTGCTTGTGACTTGGGCTACACAGTTCACGTTGTCTGTTTTTCTGATTCACCAAAAAGAACCAGCTCATAAGAATCATTTACTTGTCGGTCTACACCATTCACGTTGTCAACTTAAACTTATTGGTTCTCGCACATCATGTGACTATACATTACCTTAAATGTTCCTAAATGTTTTGGACTTTCATTATATGCAGCTGTAACCTATTCAAAATACCATCTTTTGTGTGCAGAAGACGGTCATTTGAGTTTGTGACAGCATGTGTGAGCTAATAATCATTTTTAATTTTAAGGGTGAGCTGTTCCTTTAAGAAAAAGATTTATGTTTATGGCGTCCCAATATGACTACTTACGCTACGCCCTTTTGGTGAAGAAAAGTAGAAGAGTAGGCAAGCTTTGGAACTTACTATCACGTCATACAATTGCATCTTTACCGGACAGTGGACAGCGTTTGTAAATTGCACATTTTTATTTTGACAGCCACATTACCAGGTCACAGCATTCACACTGCATTAACAATGCGTAGGAGTGTTGAACTCTGGAAAATACACTGAAAATGCTTTTGTAACATTTTTATTGCTGTGTTTGGCAGATGGTTTTAATCCATTTTTTTCATTGCATCTGAGCTATGTATTTTATGCAGTAGTGTACAGGTGGGGTCACATTAGTGAAATGTTGTGGACAAAACAGAGCCATTGTCTAATGTCAGTAGCATTGCAAGAAGCTTTCTGTCAGTCAATGCGGAAAATCTTTGACTCGTACACAAAATTCTCAATTCCGGATGAAACAACTGTATTTTTTTCATAAATGTGAACGCAGCTTCAGCTTTTGTCATTTTTAAGGCACCAGATGTCTCCACAAAGATAGTAAAGCTTTAAATTGCTTACCAACAGCATGTAATGAAACTGGCTTAAAGGGATAGTTCACCCAAAAATGAAAATTCTGTCATTAATTACTCACCCTCATGTCGTTCCAAACCCGTAAGACCTTTGTTCAGAACACAAATTAAGATATTTTTGATGAAATCCGAGAGCTTTCTGACCCTGCATAGACAGCAATGCAACTGACACATTCCCAGGCCCAGAAAGCTAGCATTAAATTTATGTTTGGCAGATAGATTTGAACTAAAGTGACTTATTTCGTTTATTCAATTGCGTATACATTTGATCAGTTTCTGTTTTTATGAAGCAACATAATAAATGGGCTGAACTACTCGCCCATTCTTTGGAAAAAAGACATCTTTTGCGCTTACATATGCTGTAACAGGCACACAGAAAGCTGTTTCTATTCAGCAAATCTGACTGAATCCAGACCATTTAAGAAGCTTATACTTGCACTTTGGGATTTGGCTTCCATTCCGCGTAGATTAATTACCATTTGAATGTAAATATGACCCCCTTCCTCATGTATTATTAGATTTCATTATGATGAAGTTTGTAATAATTCTCAGTAGCTAACTCCAGATAACGCTTTGTATCATTTATGGCTATTATCAAGGAAAGTCCTCAATATGGTATCTCAGAAAGAGCCACAGTTATGCAGCAGAAATGCTGTGAGCTTCAGCAGCTGTGTGAAACAGGCCTGGTCTGTCTCTCTCGCTCTCTCTCTGTCTCTACTCCTACGTCTCCTTCATGAATTCCATCAAAGTGATTTGTTCTCCTTAGTTCCAAACTACTCGTCTGGATTAAATAAATCACATCAGCTCAGCTGCATCAGCTGCTGGGGGGCTCTGATGTCATTTGATGGTTGTGTGAATGGGAGATCATCGCTGATGCTCATCAGAGCTCCGTATGGGCCGCCTCTTCACATATTATGGCCTCTCTCTCTCTCTCTTGCTGTCTTCTGTTTGTTTTGTTCTTCGTGTTTAATTTCCCTGCCACGCGGTCCTGATGCGCCCTGTCAGACATGTCATCACCGCAGCGCTTCAAGCAGGGATCAGAGCAGAGTCACACATACAGGGACATACAGTACAAGCAGGGTGGTCCAGTTCCTGACTGCTGAGGATATCGGGCTGATCAGTCACGTGTTTTATTTGTGCATTATTACCATATTATCGGTGTTTGCTATGATTACATTGCTGCGCATCAACTGGCCTGTAAGCATGCATTGTGGTTCTGTCATTCTATCTATCATTCTAGTGATCTATTGTTCCATTATTCTGTTTGTCTATCAAGCTATTGTTCTATGTATTGTTCTATCTATCATTCTATCCTTGTTTTATCTATCGTTCTGTCTATCGTTCTAGTGATCTATCTTTCTATCATTCTGTCTGTTGTTATAACATTCTATCTATCGTTTTATCTATCTACCTATCTATCTATCTGTCGTTCTGTCATTTTATCGTTCTATCTATCTGTCTGTCTATCTATCTATCTATCGTTTAATCATTCTACAGTTCTATCTATCTATCTATCGTTCTATCTTTCATTCTATTTGTTGTTCTATCGTTCTGTCTATTGTTCTACTGTTCTGTCTGTCTATCTATCTATCTATCTATCTATCTATCTATCTATCTATCGTTTTATCATTCTGTCTTTTATTCTATTTGTTGTTCTATCGTTCTGTCTATCATTCTACAGTTCTATCTATCTATTGTTCTATCTTTCATTCTGTTTGTTGTTCTATTGATCTGTCTATCGTTCTGCTGTTCTATCTATCATTCTGTCCATCTATCTATCGTTCTATCGTTCTATCTTTCATTCTATTTGCTGTACTATCGTTCTGTCTATCGTTCTATTGTTCTATCTGTGTATCTATCTATCTATCTATCCATCTATCCATCTATCTATATGTCTATCTATCTATCTATCTGTCTGTCTATCTATCTATATTGTTCTCTTTCATTCTATTTGTTGTTCTATCGTTCTGTCTATCGTTCTATCGTTCTATCTTTCATTCTATTTGCTGTACTATCATTCTGTCTATCGTTCTATTGTTCTATCAATCTATCTATCTATCTCGTTCTATCTTTCATTCTATTTGTTGTTCTATCGTTCTGTCTATCTATTTATCTGTCTATCTATCTATCTATCTATCTATCTATCTATCTATCTATTTATTTATCTATCTATCTATCTGTTGTTCTATCATTGTCTTTCATTCTATTTGAACAATCTTTCTATTGTTCTATCTATCTATCATTCTGTCTATCTATCTATCTATCATTTTATTTGTTGTTCTATCATTCTGTCTATCGTTCTACTGTTCTATCTATCGTTCTATCATTCTACAGTTCTATCTATCTCTCGTTCTGCTGTTCTATCTATCTATCTATCTTTCTGTCCATCTATCTATCGTTCTATCTTTCATTCTATTTGTTGTTCTGAAGTTCTGTCTATCGTTCTCTTGTTCTATCTATCTATCTATCTATCTATTTTATTTGTTGTTCTATCGTTCTGTCTATTGTTCTATCTATCTATCTGTGTATCTATCTGTCGTTCTATCTTTCATTCTGTTTGAACAATCATTCTATTGTTCTATCTGTCTAACTATCTATCTATCTATCTACGTATCTATCATTCTGTTGCTCTATCTGTCGTATCTGTTTGTCTGTCTGTTCAAAACTGTCAAACAAGGCTTTGTCAAGCCGACATTCAATTTTATTGACAATTCTTTTCTAGTTAAAATATATGCGTGAATTTATTTATATCTGAATTCATTTACTGAATTATATTTCCTTATATTCCATTTAGTTTGAAAATGTACAGTTTAAAATTATTTTCTGAGTTATTTTTTCAGTTTATCCCCATAACCTTTCACCGGTCCTATTTGCTGACCTCATTTACCACCAGCTTAGCTCATGAATATCCAGATCAACTCATCTGCATCCATTTTCCACCCTCTTGCGCCCCTCCAATGCAGTGACATGGTGGAACGACCCTTAACACGTTAAGAGCGATCAGGTTCACAACACATGGATCCGTGAGGTCTGAGCAAAGTCGTTTGCACTGACTTATGGAAGCCAACATCCGTATCGTGCTTGTCAATACACACAAATCATTATTCAGGCGTGAGGACTTCTTATGGTTTCTGCTTCTCTGCTTGGATGGATGTAAAGCGCAGCAGTCAATAGAGTGTGTAATGAAAGAAGCACTGTAATAGTACGTGATCAGAAAGACTGTAAATTTGCCTGATATTTACAGCTTGTACATTTAATGCCATGCTATTTAACAGGTAATGAAAGCTTGTAAGCAATACTATACTATTTGACAGCCATTATGCATTTCCATCCAGCTTGCACTAATGCAATCAACTATGTTAAGCACAGATCAAATGGCCACGTTGAGATATTTGCTAAAAATACGTCACTTGTCTTAAGCCTTGTTGCATATTGATTAGTTTCTGTCAGCTTGATTGCAGTCTTACTTCCTCTGCGGCCTTGATTACTCCCTGTTGACAAATGTATTGAGCTGATAGCACTCGCTGAAAGTTCCCGCCGTTACCCCAATGTGCAGATAAGCATGGACTACATTAATTTTTCCCAGAAAAAAAAAAACGTTTGTAAGTGTCCCTCAGGCGAATAAGCAGATGATTTACAACTCCCCTGTTTTATAATTATGCAAAGTGTTTGAGACCTCCTTATCCACGCCTGTGCTAATTGCACAATTGGGGGATTCATTTCAGTGAAAGTGCTAAAAGATCAATCTTTTATTTTTCGGCTGTGAAAAACATGAAGCAGTGTCTGATCTCTGGCACCTGCTATATTGAGTTCATTAGATGCAGGCGATGCCAGTGGCCGCTCCCTACCTTGAATGATTGAGGGCTTGCTTGATTCACTCTGCATGTCCGGTCTTGCCTCGGACGATCTGTAATAAGGATAAATGGGTCTGAAATTATATTCTATTACTCTGAAATTATCAATTAGCTTTGCTCGGGCTGCCATCTTAGCCAGTTTTCTGATTATTACACAGCTCTCTGAAATACTTGCTTCTGATCGCTCAAGTGTTATATAATGCAGTCGTGACTGCTTTACTGTATTTTTGCTGCTTTTATGTCTTTCATATCACTCTGCCATTTTTTTTTTTTTAAATCAACAGGTAGGTGCAACCTGTCCTTAAAGAATTTCGCTTTTATTTATAATATAAGTATATGGTGAAACTAATATAGAAATTTGAATGAAACCTTTGATAGATGCTAGCAGTTCAGGTGTCCTCAGTTAAATAAAGATATTGAGTTGGAATAGAGAGAACTGATAATAGAGCCAGATATGTTACATGACAGCTGAATATGTTCGATTGCAAATAATAATTACATATAAATTATTTTACTTTCAGTTTTCATGTTGTTGCTAGGCTGGTTGTTATGTACAGTACATATTCTGTGTTATAATGAACTATTATTCTTAGCAGGAAAGCTAAAAAGAAAGTCTAAAATATGGTTAAAAAAAATTTAAATAATAATTTTCATATCCATTTACTTATTTAATGTAATTTTTATATATATATATATATATATATATATATATATATATATATATATATATATATATATATATATATATATATATATATATATATAATATTTTTTTTTTTTTTTTTCTTTCTCTCTCTTTTTTTTTCCCCCCGGTACATATTCAATGTTATAATGAACTGAATAACTGAATAACCATTTATATATTTAATATAATATATTTTTGCCACTATTGAATTTATTTATGGCAGTAGCAGTTTAATAAGTGGCATACAAAATAAGTGTATGTGTAAAATAAAATTAATTATTAATTATTTAGCAATAATGACTACATTTTTATTATTATTATTATTATTATTATTATTTATGTAGTTATTTTGTACGCTATATTTTACATTATGACTTAGATTTTTTTTTTTTTTTTTCTGCTAGAATTGGCCACAATTATTTAGCACTTTTATTATGTAAATTATTATTCTAAGTGGAAAAGGAAAATATAAACATACAGTAAAATTTTGTTTATGGTACCATTATTGCAACATAAATGTATTATGTTTTTTTTTTTTTTTGCTTGTTTGTTTGTTTTTTTGTTTTTTTGCAAGATTTACTTATATATATATATATATATATATAATTCGTTAATTGGTTATTTTAAGATTTATATTACATTATTACTGTACATATTTTTTTCTGCCAGAATGCATCAAAACAATTTGCACTTAAACTAATGCACACTGATTTCAAAGACTAATGCACATTGATTTTTAAATAGACGAACAGCCTACTTGACATGCACGACCAAATAAAGACTCATCAGAGTGTGAGTGTATCAGAGACTAATGTTTTAAAATAAAACGTGATCTCAAATAATCTCAAAAAATGTCTGTCTGAACTTCAGTAGCGAGAGCTTCATGTCTCTGTCATAGTGACGGTGAGAGAAAGAGCTGTTCTGTCCAGTGGTGATTTAATCTCAGGTGTTGGACAGCATGCAAGACAGACCATTATTTCTGATGAAAGGTGAGGTGGAGCTGGTCCAGCTGCATTGAGAAGAGATTCGGAGATAACAGCATGGGATCAATCACCGATCCCTGGGGGACCCCTGAGCGGGTCGGCTACTGTTTTCATACAGTATATGGCCGGGATAGCGATATCCACTTCACTGTGGGAGGTAGACAAAACTAATAACCAACTACTGTTGTTTCCACACGAAACCCAGTTGCAGAATCATTTGCTTTTTTCAGTTGTCATTTCCACCAGTTATATCTGCATGATTTAATGTGTTCCAGCTCTTTTCGCAACACCTAAATATCGCTGTCAGTTTCTCTCCACTGTTCACGTGGAACATCTGTCAACAGATTCGTTTTGGCTTTAAAAATGTGGGGAAGGTGTAAAATAACCAGCTTGTGCTACGTGAGCTGTCCGAGAACAGAGCTGAACGACAGCTCTGTTGTCGATTAGCGGCTTGTTTGACAAAGAGACATATGCCAGACCCAGACTTTATTGCTTCAAGACGCAATCTATCAGGATGAAATGGCATAAAGCCAGTGGTTTCCTCAAGATAGAGGTTAGACAATGCAGTTCGCACTCACAAACTTGATTTGTTGTGCCCAAAAAAATATAGTAGTAATATTCAGAGGAGGAAGAGGTCAGCACTTCAGAGGACAGAGTTGGATTAATGCCACTTCTCTCCTTCTGTTTTGTATTCTTTGTAAAGCTACATATAAGATAGTCGCGCCTTTCTTTCAGCCAGTTACTTGTAGGGCTGCAACTAATGATTATTTCGAACGCCAGCTCATAAGATTACAGTTGAACCACTGATGTCACATGGACTATTTTAATGATGTCCTTACTATCTTTCTGGGCCTTGAACTTGGAAGCTGCATTGCTGAAAGCTCTCGGATTTCATCAGAAACATCCTAATTTATCTTCTGAAGATGAACGAAGGTCTTACGCGTTTGCAACGACATGAGGGTGAGTAATTAGTGACAGAATTTTCATTTTTGGGTGAACTATCCCTCACATTTTGCAGACAGAGATGACACCGTCTGACTTTTGAAGTATCGAAAGTGTGTTGTGGGCAGGTGAGTGACAAGAGAGCTGCTTGGCCTCTAGAGATTGATAAGAACATGCCAGTGGCTGCCCAAAGTGATAACACCAAGCTCATTTCCGACAACTTAGACGGATCACCTTCCCTCAGAAACCTGCGGCCTTGTCTCATTTCCTCATTTTCACAAACACACACACATACGCGCTCATTTGCACAAAGGTATACATGCATTTTTCAGAGTGCTGACATATTATAAGTGTTTATGCATTCTGTTACTACACCTCAGAGCTTATTCATGCCATCAGAGGTCATTAATTTGTAATTTAAGGCACACAATGCAATTTTGTTTCCTGTTCAGGTTGGGATTTGAGGCAAGTGCCAACAGTGTTTGCAGTATTTATGAAGTCGTTTGTGGACACTAGATTAATCAAGTGCACAAGATTATTCTGTCAGTACAGTAATATGTTTATGGCAGGCAGGCTGGTGTTGTAGGCCTATCATTTTGTGAAAAATAAAAATGAAAGCTTATGTGAAGTAATCTATCATTTTGAGTTTTAAGATGCAAATATCTGTTTGTAGAAATATGTGATTATTTACTTTTCCAGTCATTTAGTCCACTTATAACTAGGGTTGGGTAATGAACTGGGTGCTTTTAAGGTTATGAAACTATTTGTGTACCGATTCACATGAAATCAGTAGGTACCCAATGTCAGTACCTGAGAACGCATTGAGGCGCATTACAGAGAGAAAAAGAGAGGGAGAGAGAGACGTGACGACACCCCTGCAACTCGTTCAAACAAAACATACAGGGCCAACCGAATTGTTCTTAAGTGTGGTTACATTTCTAGGGCCATATGGTTTCCGCGAAAACGCAGCCAGGATCCATTCATAAAAACAGAATTTACTCTATATAGCGTGGAATGCCACGAAATCCGTCAATTTTTGGATGAATAAATCAAAGGTACGTCTGTCACTTAATTCGAATCAAGATATAGACTAGTGTATGTGAATATTAAAACGCAAAAAAGACGGTTTAAATATGAATCGTTTATGTTCCGCTTGTCTCTGTATGAATGAATGGCGGAGATGCGGCTTTGTTTACTACACAAATACTGACGAACACGTGGCATTCGCGGTGATTTTCGGCATCTGTGCCTCACCATATGACGACATGAACACATTTACTTAATCTCCAGAGCTGCTGTAAGAGTCATTTCAAGTAAATTTTACCGTTTCATTTGAGAAAACTGCCATCGTATCATACTGTACACACACAGAAACTTCAAGGCAACCTGTCAAAATAAAAGTACGGTTGATTGAATATGTAACAGAAATATTACTCTTGTATTACCTACTTTTGTAAGGTATAATGTACGTCTTTATATATTCAATTTTCTGTCAATGTAAATAAAACAATTAAATGATAAAAATAAATCATACAACCAGATTAACCACTTATGGAAGCCGTTTCCGCCACTGAATAAAAAATTAAAAAGGATATTGCGACTTTTTATTTCACAATTCTGACTTTTTTTCTCGCAATTTCAAGTTTACATTTCACAAGTCTGACTTTTTTTTTCTCAGAATTGTGTCATATAAACTCAAAAAATTATGACTTTTTTCTTAGAACTGTGAGATATAAATGCACAATTGCGAGTTATAAAGTCAGAATTGCGAGATATAAACTCGCAATTCTGACTTTTTATCTTGCAACTGCAACTTTGTACCTCATAATTCTGAGTCATTTTCTCCGAATTATGAGATACAAACTCTCAATTGCGAGTTATAAAGTCCAGTTCTGAGGAGAAAAAAAAACTGATACAGTATGTTCACAGAATTGCGAGTTCAGTTGCCAATTTATATCACACAATTCTGACTTCATTTCTTAGAATTGTGACTTTATATCTCGGAATTCTGACTTTGTCAGAATTTTATTATTCAGTGGCGGAAACGGGCTTCCATAACCACTTAATTGCAGAAAAAAATATTACAATTATTACTATGACTTTTTTAAAGCAATATTTACGCAATTTTTCTTCCATGTACTAATTTTAACAGTAAGCCTGTTTGTTTGCCAGAAAATAAAAGGGTTTAATTTTCATTTGATTATAAGAAAAATTAAAACACTTTCTGGAAGAAAAAAATTTGAGGCCCTATTGTTCACAATGTTGAAATTGAGAGTTTTGGACTTATTTTTTCACTGAAATAAATGTTTTTGTTATTAAACAGAAAGTAAAGTACTGAAAAAAAGGTAAGGTTGGGTACCAGTTGGGTACCCTACTTAAAACCCACCCCTTTCTTAAAATCGGCTGCAATCTCACATTCAGATCTGTTTTTATTCAACAAATGAATAGAACAAAGTCTCAGCTCTACATTTTTTTTTTTTTCGTTATCTGACACTCCTGTTTCATTGCAACGTTACAAACTTACATAAAACTTTACAGTCTTAAAGGATCGTTTAATTCCAGAATAAAAATTTTCTTATAATTTACTCACCCCTGTGTTATTCAAGACGTTCATGTCTTTCTTTCTTCAGTTGGAAATAAATTAAGGGTTTTGAGGAAAACATTCCAGGATTTTTCTCCATATAATAGACTTCCATGGGGATCAACTGGTTGAAGATCCAAACTGCAATTTCAGTGCAGCTTCAAAGGGCTCTACACAATCCCAGGTGAGGAATAAAGGTCTTATCTAGCAAAACGATTGATCATTTTCTAAGAAAAATAGAAATTTATATACTTTTTAACCACAAATACTCATCTTTCACTAGCTTGACCTCACAGATTACGTAGTCACGTTGAAAAGGTCATGTGTGACGTAGGCGCATGTACCGACCCAGTATTTACAAAGTGAACATGCAAAGAAAATCAGATACCCTTTACAAAAAAAAAAAGGTAAGACAACGAGGTTGAATGGTTTTGAAGTTGGAGGAGAGAATGAGATGGAGTTTTTTGCCCTACCCTACCTTTCTGAACTGGATGAAGAACTAACCACGCGTGACCTTTCCAACCTGAAGCACATTTGTGGTTAAAAAGTAAATACATTTAATTTTTTTAGAAAATGGATGATCGTTTTGTTGGATAAGACCCTTATTTCTTGGCTGGGATCATGTAGAGCCCTTTGAAGCTCCTTTGAAACTGCAATTTGGACCTTTGATCAACCCATTGATCCACATTGAAGTCCACTATATGGAGAAAAATCTTGGAGTTTTTCCCTCAAGAACCTTAATTTGTTTTCGACTGAAGACAGAAAGACATGAACATCCTGGTTGACATGGTGGGTGAGTAAATTATCAAGAAATTTTTATTCTGGAAGTGAATCAATCCTTTAACATAGTGACTGTATTTATGCATCTGGCCGATACTGTGAAGATGTGGTGTTGTACAACAATGTCATTTTTGTGTTCCTTCTGATTTTTTCTAGAAGTAAGTCACATTGCAATATTCCATGGGCTAGAAAATATATAAATATATATATGTTATCCCACATAGATTTGTTGTGAATGTCAGGGTGTGAATCCAATCTCCCAGTCTAGCAATGAGATGACTGCAAAATACAGGCTCACACATAGAAATCCTATCACATGTTCAGCCATCTAGTGTGTGAGAGTGGGAGAGATGGAGAAAAAGAGGGAGAACTCGCTCCACAATGTACTCAACACTGTCAACAACTATAATCATTAGCAGTCAGCAGGGATCCCTTTCTCTGATTCATGCCATGAATTTACATGCCAGTTAATACAAGCGTAAAATGACTTATATCTGCCAAAAACACTGTGTGAACATTTCAGCTGTTCAGATAATCACTCAGAGATTTTATTGCGGCGGTTTAAATCGGTATTCATTACCTCTTTAATTGATGGAGTAAAGAATGGCGCTTAACTGATGTTATCATTGAGAAAATCTATATCCTATTCATTTGTTTGTAGCTCAAGTCTAGATACAGTTCTCCATGGAGCCTAAAATGTTGCTTTTTTGCTGTTTATATGTTTAAAGGGATAGTTCACCCAAAATGGAAATTCTATCATCATTTATTTCACCTTCATGTCATTTCAAAACTGTACGACTTTCTTCCCTCTGTCCGTACAGTACAAAAGTATATTCAAAAGACTGCGCTGATCGCTCTTTTTCATGCGGTTACAATGAACATCCACTGGAAGCTTCAAAAAGAACAAAATAAAGTTGTTAATTTGACTTGTGTGCTACATTCCAAGTCTCTTGAAAGCTTTGTGTATAAAAAACAGGCTAAAGTTTTAGCATTTGAAATTCATTCTTACAAAAGTAAGACAAAAGTCTTTTTAAGCGCCTATTCTTGGTTTTCATTGACGCTTAGTGATTGCAGAACCAGTTTGTGCTGCAAATTAAGTGTATTCACCGAAAATCTGACAAATTTGTCTTATGCTTGGACAAAAAAAAAAAAAAAAAAAAAGATGATTAGAAATGATTAGTTTGTATTGTGCCTCAGTGCTCAGTTCAATTGATTGAGCAGGTGCGGGAGTGAACGAACAAAATAATGAGTCCGTAATACTGCGCGTCAGTGAGTAAATCGCTGAATGAATGAGTGATTCACTGAGTGAAAGACGCTATCTGTCTCCTCTTGTCAGAGAGAAAGTCTGTTTTATTTTCTCTTGGCACTTTTCCACTGACACCATGAAAGATGTTCACAGCAAGCAACTCTAAACATCATAACACCAGCCTCTCCTACATAATCACACCGCACCTCGCTATGAATCAATTAACACCCACAACCGAACACCCAAGTCTTGGTTTTAACACACCGGCAATTTGAGTACAGCACATTAAGTGAGTCACGTAATAGTTGAGATAGTAATAGTCTAAAATCACTTTCTTTCTGAGTAGGTACTTCTGAATAAGTAATTACTTTTTCGATTTAATTCAAAAATCATGTAGCATTTCCACTGCACAAAAGGGTTCTTTATAGTGGGAAACTTTTGGTTTTTGATTAAAATGTTATTCACACTATTAAAAAAAAAGGGTTTTTTAAGAACTGTTTAAAGAAAGGTTTCTTTGGGAAAATGTTCTATAAGCAGGGTTGCCAGGTTTTCACAACAAAACCTGCTCAATTGGTGCTCAGAACTAGCATTTTGAGGGTGTCCCCCATTAAAAAATCTAATTTCAAGGGGTAAAATAGATGTTTTTGGTAAGATTCACCTGGTAAAATTCCCATTCAAGGAGCTAAATATAACGTTATTAGGGTCTTTTCAACCCACAGACATGAAAACCCACAGCAACAGTGTTAAAACCACAGACTGGGCAAAACTACTTACAAACTGCAAAAAAATAAGGCAACTTGATGCAGTAAGACTTTTGAGTTCTCTCAACAATAGTTTTTTTTTAGTTTTTCCAACAAGTTTTTCCTTTGTTTAGCCAACATAACTTTGTTTGTTCATGCAATGCTGATTGTCTTATTTTGCTAATAGAAAAAGTCTTGTCACAGCAACTGAAACAATTACTGTTGTTGAGGTAATTCGTTTTTTTATGTATCAGTTTTTTGTTTATTTACAAATGACAAAGTGAATAGTTATAGAACCTTTAATAGATATGTAGACAACATTGTATTTGTTTGTCAAAAATCTTACAAGACTAACATATCCACCAAACAAATATAAGTGGTTGAACATACTCTAGGACTCAAAACTAGACACACAAATTTCAAGAATGGTTACAGTCAACAAATGTTAAAAAGATGAGCTCTTTACATCACAGTGCAAAAAATAACTAACAATAACGACAATACAACAACAAAAAGTTTAAATTAAGTCAACAAACATAAAAAGAATAATACTATAACAGTAACTGCATAATTTATTCATGCTGCAATGCATGCTGGGAACTCACAAAGCCTTAACAGTTCAACAATATGAAATTCTTTGTTCAGACAAATGCGTTTAGCTAGTTGGAACATTTGGGCCAATTTTGTTGGTCTGACAAGGGTTTTCATGTCATTTAAAGAAAAGAGCATTTTTTAGTATTTGTGACTCAAAATGTTTCATAAACTGGAAAATATGCATTTGCATTTTTTACAGTGTATGGCATTGGTGTAAAAATCACCTTCTGAACCCTTTTGTGTAATGGAAATGCTTTATAGATTGTACATGAGCACTGAATTTTATTACTTACTTACGTAATTACTCAGAATAAGTTTTAATAAGTTCAGTGAGCTTTTTGTCTGCTGTTTTAAAAATACAGTGAATCTGGATATTCTACATACTACATTTTTCGGTTATTATTTAGAGAAGTATGCATGTTCGGATGCCACCATATTAATTCATTAGTTTGCATATGTTGAGCTGTGTTTTCTTCTTATTATATTTGTGCCATGTTTATTTTAGTTTGTTTTTGTACTCTGAAACCTGTGGGAATGCCTTTATTTGTCATAATGAATATTGGATTGTCAGATTTTGTCCTTGTTTGTCCTCTTTAGATTGTAAATTAAATAAACATATATTGACTTTTGGAGGTTGAATTGGTTTGGTTTGGGTGCCAGTCCTGTTCGGACCCTCTACTGTTTTACCACCTATCGGGGTTTAGCATTTCTCCCGGGAGCTCATTATTCCAAACTCTGTTTGGCTGTGCCACAACAAACAATATGCATGTGTGCATGCCCGTATGTGTGTGTGAGAGAGTCTGCCAGCGGTGAAGCAGCAAGCTGGCCCAGGTTCTGCTTTTCTGATTGATCTTCAGGTGACAGGCTGTGTCAGGGGGCTCATCGCCAGCCTGTCAGCACCTCACCTCCCTTCCCTCTCCTCTATCCAGTCTCTTTCCTTCCTCTCTCTCTTTCTTGTCCTCTCTTCTGTCATCCTGCCAGAGATCAGGAGCAGCTGCTGTCCCAGGGGTCCAACTGTCTCCTAGATGCTTCTTCTCTTACGCTGGCCAAACTGTTAAAGAACTGTTTGTGTGTGTGTGTTTTTATGTATTTTGCCGATTTTTGGCTCAAAGAACTGTCTTGTTCACTAACCACTTGCAATTCAGTTTAGCCAGGTGTTAAGTGTGCTGAAGTAGCGTTGCACTGTGAGTATTTAAACAAAGTTATTATCATTCTTTTCTGTGCAAACACGCCTTCTTTTTATGCTAATTAGGCTTATATGGATTACGCCTTAGTAGTATTTTCCTGGTGGGTATAACATTGTGCTAATTGAAATATATTTTTGTGTACATTTTCTATTGATTGTGGCAGCAGTTATTAATGAAGTCAGTTGTGCAGTATTAGCTTGGAAGAACATTTTTGTTGATATTGATATCACAGTACAAACATTTTTCTCACAAAAATTTAAAAAAAGTAATTATAGACCATCACAAATTTAATTAATTTTATATTTTGCAATTATTTTATTTAAACATAGAAGAACATTGAAATAAAAGAAACAGGTTTATAAAAAATAATTATTAAAATTGCTTCATTTTGCCTCATTTTTCATTTTAGTATAGAAACACGCTGCAAATACTCACAACACAACCAAATACAGAAACAAGCTGCAAATACTCACAACACAAGCAAATGTAGAAATGCGCTGCAAATACTCGCAACACATCTAAATGCAGAAACGCACTGCAAATACTTACAACACAACCAAATATAGAAACACACTGCAAATACTCACAACGCATCCAAATGCAGAAACGAGCTGCAAATACTCACAAAACAACCAAATGCAGAACCACACTGCAAATACTCACAACGCATCCAAATGCAGAAATGAGCTGCAAATACTCGCAACACAACCAAATGCAGAAATGTGCTACAAATACTTGCAGCACAACAAAATACAGAAACAAGCTGCAAATACTCACGAAACAACCAAATACAGAAAAGCGCTGCAAATACTCACAACCAAATACAGAAACGTACTGCAAATACTCAAACACAACCAAAAATAGAAACAAGCTGCAAATAGTCACAACACAACCAAATACAGAAACGTACTGCAAATACTCAAACACAAACAAAAATAGAAACAAGCTGCAAATACTCACAACACAACCAAAAAAAGAAACAAGCTGCAAATACTCACAACGCAACCACAAGCAGAAACACACTGCAAATACTCACAACACAACCAAAAAAAAGAAACAAGCTGCAAATACTCACAACGCAACCACAAGCAGAAACACACTGCAAATACTCACAACACAACCAAAAAAAAGAAACAAGCTGCAAATACTCACAACACAACCAAAAAAAGAAACAAGCTGCAAATACTCACAACACAACCACAAGCAGAAACACACTGCAAATACTCACAACACAACCAAAAAAAAGAAACAAGCTGCAAATACTCACAACACAACCAAAAAAAGAAACAAGCTGCAAAAACTCACAACACAACCAAAAAAAAGAAACAAGCTGCAAATACTCACAACACAACCAAAAAATGAAACAAGCTGCACATACTCACAACACAACCACAAGCAGAAATGCACTGCAATTACTCACAACACAACCAAAAAATGAAACAAGTATATTTGCAGCACATTTTTGTATTTGGTTTTGTTGTTGTGAACATTGCAGCGTGTTTCTGTATTTGCTATTTGTTGTCAAACTGATTAAGTTTTGTTAATTTTTTTTGTTTTTTCATTTGCAGCCCATTGAGCTCTCTCAGCAGCTTTTAATTCAAACAGTAAACTAATTTAATATTCTGATTTAATTTAATTTTTATTTGTTTATTTTCAGTTTCTATTTAAATTTTTTAAGTTTTATTACTTTTGTCATGTGCTTATGTCATTTTTTTTCTGTTTATCTTTAATTTATATTTGAGTTTTTCCTGATTTTAGTGTTTAAACTTATTTAAGTTTGTTGCCAAGGCAACTTTTTCATATACATTTATATTTTATTTCAACTTTATTTTGAAACTAATTTTAATAGTTTTAGTTATCTGTAACAGCACTGCAACATGTGTGTTGTGTTTATAACGTGTTTGTGCTATTATCTAATTTGCATAATTTCTTTAGTGAATTAGGTGCTAAAACAGACCGTGCAAGCAAATGAACGGTGCTATTAGTGGGCAGTTCATTTTTAGCAAATGCTGAAGTGTCTGCTCAATCACACATGCACACACTCCACGCGTGCTGCGGGACATTCGGTGACCTTCCGTGTCGTGTATGAGTGGCCCAAAGTGCGCCACAGTTAATGACTGGCTCATTTACACTGTCTCTGTTTTAATGAAGTATTAACATGCGCTCGGAGAGTAATTACAGGTCCGTTCCCGTCGGGCTTGTCAGACTGCACCAGGGAGTGCAGATGGAGGAAGGGTCAACTGTTCACACACTCTTATATGCTAATCAATATGAGTCCATTTACAATAAAGCTTCATTGGCAAAGCCATACAGTAAGCAGCATTATGATTTGTCGGCTGATGTTTTGTTATTTTTTTGGTTTACACCAGCAACAGATTTTAGCTTCTGGCGTCTAATATATTAAATGCGTCTCAAAAATTGCTTGCTAATGAAAAGTGTTTTATTATTTGCTCTTTTTAATTAAGTTTAAAGTTTGACACTTTGTAGTGAGTGTGAGAGATTTAAATAAAAAAAATAAAATAAAATAGCACTGGAGGTGCTATATTTATATATTTTGCAGCGTTATTGTATTCATCATCTGAGCATATTTTGCCATTGTTTTGCAGCACTGTGTTGTCATCTGAGCAGGAGATGGCCTTTATTCAAATCAAAAGCTGACATGGCCATTCTTTAGTGAATCAGAGGGGCCGCTCCACCTCTAAAATAAGAAAAGAGGAGTTTCTGTTATCTACAAGAAGATTCAGAGGCCTCTCTCCCTCGGGTTTCCTCTGAAACAAACTGTCTCCTGAAGCTCTGCAGTGCATTTTTGTCTCTGCACTCCCATGACACTGCGCTCCCCTCCTTTTCTTCCTGTCCTCTCGGCAGAGGCTTTAATCCTATGTGGCGTGCGATACCCGTGGCCCGGGTGGCTGTCCTCATCTGGCTTTGTGTTTGTAATGAGAGGGCAAGATTGTGTTGTCTTTGATCTGAGGTGCTTCAGTCTTACTGCATGCTACCTCACGTAAGGCTGGGGATTTGCTATTGTGTGTGTTTGGATCATTTGCTCGCCTTCCCTGACCCTCTTCCACACACGGCTCAAACATGTTTTCTATTCACCGTTCTTTTTCAGCCTCATCTAATTTTTTTTTCTCATTTTGTCTCACCTCATGTCATTCTCTTCTTTGTCTTCAAAACTCAGGTAATCCTGTCTTCTTATCAAACCTCTTCTTATCAGCTCCTATTGTGAGACAACTTTGTTTTATCTCATCATGTCTCTTCTTGTCTCAACTCTTGTATCTTGTAGTGTCTTCTCATCTTTTCTTCTAGTTTCAGTATCTTTTGTAGTCTTCGTATTTCATGCTGTTTCCTTTTTTTGGCATCTTAGTCACATTTCATGCTGTCTTTTCTCATCTGGTGTCATCTAGTCTCCTCTCTTCTTTGTCATCTAGTCTCAGTTCATCCATTCTCTTCTAATCTAGTCTCATCTCATCTATTTTCATTTAAGCCTGGTTGAGACTACACAGTTTTAGCCTGATTTTGGCTTGATCTCTTTGACGTGGGGTGTCGTGGGGATTCGTAAACGACAGTTGGTTGTATCGTGTAGTGTCATAGTAGACGACAACCAATGCCACATCTGCGACGCTTCACAACGTTACCAGAAAGACCAACGTGCCTATTTTTTTTTTCCTTGTTCTGTCACATTTGTTACACTGGCCAATAGAAGCACAGAAGTGCTTTCAAACATGCTGAAACGAAAGAGAGACAATGGTATTGGTCCTGCTAAGTGGCAATGATGCTCCTGCATTTATGAAGTTTCCTCAAGAGACTACCAAGACAGAGTGAAAAAGGGTGAAATAAACAATATTTTACTTCGGTTCTCATTGACAGTCCATACTGCCCTCTTCATGCAATCCTGATTTGCATCCACTGTCAGTTTTTTTTTCTTTTTTGGGCTTTTCTGGTGACAAGACAGGGCAAAACACGCTGTTTGCTAGCCATTGTTTGTTCACACTTATAGCACCTTCTGTCTAGTCCCGCTGTATCGATGACAGCGTGCACGTCGTTGAAGACGGCAAGCAATGAATAGTCTGACATGTTTCTTGTTCACAATATGATTTTATGAGTCAAAATCGTATAATCTGACACAGTGACTGTGTTAACCGACAAAAAAAAAAAAAGTGTAGTCTAAACCAGGCTTTAGTCTTCTCTTTTCTATCATCTAATCTCAGTTCATTCTGTCTCATCTTTGTCATCTAGTCTCAGTTCATTCGTTTTTGTCTCATCTAGCCTCATCTCATTTAGTCTTCTCTGTTATCTAGACTGTTCTTTCTGTCTCGTCTTGTCTCATCTCATTTAATCTCAGCTCTTCCCAATAGTCTACTCCCTTCTTTGTCATCTAGCCTCAGTTCATTCATTGTCTTTTCATCTAGTCTCATCTCATATTTTCTCATTTAGTCTTCTCCGATATCTAGTCTCAGTTCTTTCTGTTTTATCTTGTCTCGTCTCAGCTCATTTAATCTCAGATCTTCCCATTTAGTCTCATCCATTCTCTTCTCATCTAGTCTCATCTCATCTTTTCTCATTTAGTCTTCTTTTTAATCTAGTCTCAGTTCATTCTGTCTCGTCTTGTCTCGTTTCATCTCATTTAATCTCAGATCTTCCCATTTATTGTCATCTCTTCTTCTTTGTCATCTAGTCTCAGTTCATTCTGTCTCGTCTCATCTAGTCTCATCTCATCTCTTCCCATCTAGTCTCCTCTCTTCTTTGTCATCTAGTCTCAGTTCATTCTGTCTGGTCTCATCTCATTTAATCTCAGATCTTCCCATTTAGTGTCATCTCTTCTTCTTTGTCATCTAGTCTCAGTTCATCCATTCTCTTCTCATCTAGTCTCATCTCATGTTTTCTTATTTAGTCTTCTTTGTCATCTAGTCTCAGTTCATTCTGTCTCGTCTCATCTAGTCTCATCTCATCTCTTCCCATCTAGTCTCCTCTCTTCTTTGTCACCTAGTCCCAGTTCATTCTGTCTCGTCTTGTCTCGTCTCATCTCATATAATCTTAGATCTTCCCATTTATTGTCATCTCTTCTTCTTTGTCATCTTGTCTCAGTTCATCCATTCTCTTCTCATCTAGTCTCATCTCATCTTTTCTCATTTAGCCTTCTTTTTCATCTAGTCTCAGTTCATTCTGTCTCGTCTCATCTAGTCTCATCTCATCTCTTCCCATCTAGTCTCCTCTCTTCTTTGTCATCTAGTCTCAGTTCATTCTGTCTCGTCTCATCTAGTCTCATCTCATCTCTTCCCATCTAGTCTCCTCTCTTCTTTGTCATGTAGTCTCAGTTCATTCTGTCTCGTCTCATCTAGTCTCATCTCATCTCTTTCCATCTAGTCTCCTCTCTTCTTTGTCATCTAGTCCCAGTTCATTCTGTCTTGTCTCATCTCATTTAATCTCAGATCTTCCCATTTAGTGTCATCTCTTCTTTTTTGTCATCTAGTCTCAGTTCATCCATTCTCTTCTCATCTAGTCTCATCTCATCTTTTCTCATTTAGTCTTCTTTTTCATCTAGTCTCAGTTCATTCTGTCTCGTCTCATCTAGTTTCATCTCATCTCTTCCCATCTAGTCTCCTCTCCTCTTTGTCATCTAGTCCAGTTCATTCTGTCTCGTCTTGTCTCGTCTCATCTCATCTCATTTAATCTCAGATCTTCCCATTTAGTGTCATCTCTGCTTCTTTGTCATCTAGTCTCAGTTCATCCATTCTCTTCTCGTCTAGTCTCATGTCATCTTTTCATATTTAGTCTTCTCTGTTATCTAGTCTCAGTTCATTTTGTCTCGTCTCATCTAATCGCATCTCTTCCCATCTAGTCTCCTCTCTTCATTCTCATATAGTCTCAGTTCATTTGTTTTCTGTTATTCTCTTCTAGTCACATCTCATATTTTCTTCTTGTCTCTGTTATTTAGTCTTCGTTCTTCTGTCTCATCTTGTCTCATCTCATCTCATTTAATCTCAGATCTTCCATTTAGTCTCCTCTCTTCTTCTTTGTCATCTAGTCTCAGTTCATCCATTTTCTTCTGATCTATTCGCATCTTGTCTTTTCTCATGTAGTCCTCGTCTCATCTAGTATCATTTTATCTCATCTCTTCTCATATGTTCTTCTCTCTTCTTCTTTGTTGTCTGATCTCAGTTCATCTTTTCTCATTTAGTGTCAATGTTTTATCTCATTATTTAATTTTTTCTTCTCTGAGAATCTTCTCTCAGTCCATCCTGTCTCTTCTCATTGTGTCTTTTCTTGTCTCATCTCTTCTTTCCTCATCTCGTCTCATATTATCTGTGTCATGGGTCCAGCACTATAACTCCTCTTCCTCTTCACATCATCAGTGTCCCCTGAGCCAGTGATGGTGACAGAGTCATAGACTGTAATAGTGTCAGCAGGACTGCTGGGACATCTCTATTAACCTTCATCTGATGTGCTGCACGTGCCGGGACGCAGACTGACAACACTGCGGACCTTTTTTTCACTAAAGTGCCCCTCATGGGATCTGAAACACAATAGCTGCTGGGATTTGCTCTCCTAAGCATTAACTTTTGCTGAATTGAATAACTTGGCCCAGGAATTGGCAGAATTACCTCAGTGCTTGTTAATGAGCCTGACGATATTGTTTTACTTCCTATGGGCATCATTAGGTTGTTTAGATTTGACAAGGGACCTGAGCTTGGCAACTTGATAAGAAGCAGTCATATTGGTGAATTAACTTGAACGTTTTCTCTTCCCTTGCAGGAATTCTCTCTGCTACGATTGGACGATTTAGCTGATCAACGAGTCAACATCGTCGGGTTTTCGGTCTTCAACAAGACACATCCTTTCTTTGAGGACTTCGTCCTTAGCCTCAATCGATCCTGGCAGGAGAATTGTGACCATGCTCCTTTTGCAGGAACACCAGTAAGTTTGTTAAAGTTGTTCTGAATATGCATGATTGAATGTTAAAGAGACAGTTCACCCAAAAATAAAATTATTTTCTTTATTTCTTTCATGAAACACAAATGGAGACATTAGGCAGAATGTCCAAGTTGCCTGTTTTCATATCATTAAAGTGAACAGTGGTTAGTCCTTAAAGGTGAAGTTCACTTCCAAAAAATTTACAGATAATGTACTCACCCCCTTGTCATCCAAGATGTTCATGTCTTTCTTTTTTTAGTTGTTAAGAAATTGTGTTTTTTGAGAAAAACATTTCAGGATTTCTCTCTATATAATAGCGAGTTTGAACTTCCAAAATGCAGTTTAATTGCAGCTTCAAAATGCTCTAAATTAACCCAGCCAAGGAAGATGTGTTTTATCTAGCAAAACGATCAGTCATTTTCTAAAAAAAAAAAAAATTACAATTTATATACTTTTTAACCTCAAATACTAGTCTTGTCTAGCTCTGCATGAACTCTGTGTGTATTCCGGTTCAAGACAGTTAGGTCGAAAAACTCCCATCTCATTTTCTCCTCCAACTTTAAAATCATCCTACATCGATGCAGAAGTACCAACCCAGTGTTTACAAAGTTAACATGCAAAGAAGATCAAACACTCTTTACGAAAAAAGGTGAAACAGAGATATAGGACGATTTTAAAGTTAGAAGAGAAAATAAGATGAGTTTTTCGACCTACCCTGTCTTGAACCTGAATACACAGTTCATGCAGAGCTACACAAGACAATCACTTGAGGTTAGAAAATGACAGATCATTTTGCTAGATAAGACCGTTCTTCCTCAGCTGGAATCGTTTTGAGCCCTTTGAAGCAGCATTTAAACTGCATTTTGGAAGTTCAAAATCGCAGGCACCATTGATGTCCACTATATGGAGAGAAATCCTGAAATGTTTACTCATTTTTTTACGACTGAAGAAAGACATGAACATCTTGGATGACAAGGGGGTAAGTAAATTATCTGTAAATTTTTGTTCTGGAAGTGAACTTCTCCTTTAAGAACTCCAAAAAGGACAAAAAAACATCATAAACCCATAAAATGTAGCCATATATTCACTGGGGGTTGCATTTTTAATACTTTTTTGTTCATTTTGCAGTTTGGCATTTATAAATTCTCTCTAATTTTACAGAAAAGAGCAACTTGGACCTTCATGCTAACATCTTTATGGGAAAATGAGAGGTGGAACAACATGAGGGTTATAAATGATGACAAAATGTTACTTTTTGGGTGAACTATCCTTTAAAAATTGTCCCTTTTTGTGTTTATATCTAGTCCATGTTTTAAAATAAGTCATTTATTTGTAACTCAAGGATGCTGTGTTAATTAATTTGGAACAGCCTACTACCCATGTCCTCTTGCTTACCTTGAAGCCGAGGCTATGGCTGTATAATTCATCACACAAAGTCACATATTCACCCTGTGGAATACACACACCCTGCATGTTCACGTCAGCGTGGTTATTTCCGTCACTTTGGAAATGAAAACATCTGTATAATGTATTATTCCTGATCTCAGTCCCACTTTGTACTTCCTCAAACATCCAGGGATGCTAAAAGAAAAAGAAAAAAAAAACGATCAAAGATCGATTGGCAATGCATTTCTTGATCTGATATGTGCAAGTCGTAATAACTACTAATTTTTGTATTCTAATTAAAGCTTAAGGGGGAAGACTTCTGAAAAATAAATGCCTACTGCTTTTAGAAACTAGCCCTGGTTGCATTTCTCATTTAATTAGGTCTAATCTTTAATTAATCAGAGGATGGTTTGTAGTCTGGCAGACAGATGAGAGAGAGAACAGGTCTAAACCCCACAGTGAGGCTCAACTCTGTGTTACACACTGGCCTAGAAAGGCAAAGCTTAGCCTAGTGTGTTTGATATGGAAGACACTAACCGAACCGAAATTTAAGCCCTGGGCTTCATTAGCTAAAGACTAGACTGGCAAGTCTGAGCAGAGATTAACCAGCGAACCTGAATATCTCCCTCCATCGGCAGCGC
The DNA here is from genome assembly GCA_036247105.1 of Cirrhinus mrigala. Lineage (NCBI taxonomy): Eukaryota > Metazoa > Chordata > Actinopteri > Cypriniformes > Cyprinidae > Cirrhinus > Cirrhinus mrigala. The sequence continues at coordinate 18,639,583 of CM070021.1, forward strand.
ACACACATTGTCATTCTGCATTCGCCTAATGAGAGCAGCCAGGACGTTTCCCTGCATGTGACCAGAATAGTTACACTGTTTTTTTTTTCTACAGAAAGGAGAGAAACGCAAGCAACAAAATTTACACAGACTGCTATTTTAGTCACAAACACATTCAGTCTTCCCTCACGACACGTACACACGCACCTCTCCACCTCCTCTAAGCTGCTATGCTGTTCCATAATGCAGCATAACATATCCTCATTACAGAAAGCTTTAGCACCGTAATGGATGTCAGAGGAAAAGGAAACTCCACAGCTTTTGCTGCTGTGCATTAACACACCATCTGATGTAATTAAAGTGGTCAGTAATTCAGTTCCAGGGGGCTGAGGGGGCAAAGGATGTGGTGGTTGTATCACAATGATCAACGATGAAATGTCTAAATGATTTAATGATGTTCCGCATGGTCAAATGCATGCAGACATCCAAACATCCTTATCCATGTGCTTTTTTGAGCATTAAATTTTATAACTGCAGGCACAGATAAGCATTACAGTTACTATTTTACTGTCATTCAGATAAGAGCATCAGTGAGGTTATCTGAAGATGAACAATGTCTTACAAGTTTGGAACGACATTAAGGGGGAGGGGGGTAATGACAGAATGACAGAACATTTTTGGGTGAACTATCCCTAGAATTAAAACGTTTGGATTCAGTAAGATTTTTTTTCTTTTCTTTTCTTTTAATGTTTTTATTCAGGAAAGATGCTATGAAGTGACAGTAAATCATTTGCCATTAATACAAAATATTTCTATTTCCAAAAATTGTCCAAAACTATACATTTCGGTTTCCACTAAATATTAAGTAGCAAAATCTTCAACAGTAATAACAAGAAATATTTCTAGAGCACCAATTAGAAATACCAGCATATTAGAATCAAAAAGCATGACGTGAAACAGAACACTGGAGTAATGGCTGCTGTAAATTCAGCTTTGCCATCACAGGAATAAATTACATTTTAAAATGTTTTAAAATAGAAAACATTATTTTATGTTCTCAAAGTTTTTAATTGCAATAATTAGTGATGGCAATCGATTTTAAAAAATTAACTAATTAATTGCATAATTTTTTCTGAAATGAATCACAATTAATCACGAATAATCCCACCTAACATTAAAGTTTATAATTATACTTTTATACTGCAATCATTTTAAATTCAATCTTGAAATTAATGTAGTAACAACATATAGTTTATTATTTGTTTAATGCATCTTTTTTATGCTTGAAGGCAAGTATCACTGATACCAACTGATGTCTCTATGAATTTTTTCCATATATTTAGCCATTGACTACAGCCATTCAACATTACAGTATAATTGTAACGTTGTGAGGGAGACGAGAGGCAAGCGGATCCAAATGCAAGCTTTTATTTAGTGAACGAGACAAAGACATGGTCAAGCAGGCAGAGTCCAACAATGGCAAACAGGTATGCAGGGGCGAGGCACAAGAGTTGTCCGTGAGGCAGGCGTGGGTCAATCCGTGGCAAACGTAATCCGTTAAAACGAGACGAAATGGCCAGGCGAGAAAGCTATACACGGGGAACTAGAGAACCGACAATGCAATAAACAACAACGATAATCACAATACTCCGTGAGTAGCATGGGGAAAGACCGGGGCTTTTCACAGGTGCTGACCCAATCAGCGCACTGGATGATGGGAGTAGTAGTCCGGGGTGTATTACAACAGTCTGTGTAAGCGAGAGCGACATCTGGTGGTGAGCGGACCGCAGGTCACCGACCAGATTCATGACAATAATTAAGAGCTATCACTTTAACAATTGTTAGACTTTAAAAAATAAGTTCTAATTTAAGTGAACTTAAAACAGTCTTTACATAAACCCATTAACTGTCATATAGCTACCTCTTTCCTTCAGCAAGAAAATATAGCCTAAAAAGTTATCAAATACTAAATTCTAAATTAACTAAAGGTAAAGCTTAAATCTACAGTTACTGATTTCCTTTTTAATTTTGTTCTTTGATTAACACACATCACAGCAGCTGGTTGTCAGGATATTTTGGCTGCTGTTACTTTAAAATCTGCCACTGCTGAACTTGATGCGGATCTGACACTGCTTTAAATGTGACTCATGAATAATAAATACTTGCATGCACAGTTTTAATCGCCTTTTTGTAACTTCATGATTTAACTGACGACGTAACTACTACATTGCATGCTCGTAGTTTCATTTGGGTTTGAATATGATAACGTGCTTTAATATAGACTAATACAGCGCGCTTCGGCCCATTTTTGCGTGCACTTGAAGAGCACGCGCTACGAGCACAGTGTAACGACTGACATGACAAGAAGATTTGTACAGTTTCCGCACTCGTTTGACTCGCGCCTGGTGCTGAGGTGAAGCTGGAGCGCGTCTGAAAAGTTTCCCATTTTATGTGCTCGTAAAGACATTATGTGTCTAAATAAACGGAATTCTTTACCTAGCCCCGCCCCTGCGTTAATTGCGTTAAATATATTAACACGTTTAATTGAAAAATTAATCGCCTGAGTTAACACACTGATTTTGACACCACTAGTAATAATACTTCACAACATTTTTGTTTTTACTGTATTTCTGAACAAATAAATGCAGCTTTGATGAGCATAAAAGACTTAAAGGAGAACTCCAGTTCCAGAACAGCAATTTACAGATAATGTACTCACCCCCTTGTCATCCAAGATGTTCATGTCTTTCTTTCTTCAGTCGTAAAGAAATTGTTTTTTGAGGTAAAACATTTCAGGATTTTTCTCCATATAATGGACTGCTATGGTGCCCTGAGTTTGAACTTCCAAAATGCAGTTTAAATGCGGCTTCAAACGATCCCAAATGTGTTGGAAACGATCCCAGCTGAGGAAGAACGGTCTTATCTAGTGTAACGATCAGTTATTTTCATTAAAAAGATACAATTTAAATACTTTTTAATCTCAAACGCTCGTCTTTTCTTGCTCTCCCTGAACTCTGTATATTCTGGCTCAAGACAGTTAGGGTATGTTGAAAAACTCAGATCGTATTTTCTCCCTCAACTTCAAAAATCATTTCAAAATCATCCTACATCGCTGCAGAAGTTCCGACCCAGTCTATGCAATGTGAACATGCAAAGAAGATCAAACACCCTTAACAAAAAAGGTAAAACAGCGATATAGGACCATTTTGAAGTTGAGGGAGAACATGAGATGGGAGTTTTTCGACATACCCTAACTCTCATGAACTGGAACAAAAACAGGTCAGGAAGAGCAAGACAAGATGAGCATTTGACATTAAAAAGTATATGAATTGTATTATTTTGATGAAAATAACAGATCGTTTCGCTAGATAAGACCCTTCTTCCTTGGCTGGGATTGTTTACAATGCATTTGGGATCGTTTGAAGCCGCATTTAAACTGCATTGTGGAAGTTCAAACTCGGGGCACCATATCAGTCCATTATATGGAGAAAAATCCTGAAATGTTTTCCTCAAGAAAACATAATTTCTTTACAACTAAAGAAAGAAAGACATGAACATCTTGGATGACAAGGGGGTGAGTTCATTATCTGTAAATTGTTGTTTTGGAAGTGGACTTCTCCTTTAAAAGCATTTAAAAAGCTTAGCAATCCCAACAATTTGAATGGTTTTAGATTAAATATTACAGACTTTCTATTAAATACTATTTAATTAAATACTACTTTATGGTCTATGCTATTTCTGTTATTTTTTTCTAGCGAGGTCAAACGTTTTATTTACAGGGAACATACAGCTATACATTTTTACCAGTAAATCCCTTTGGATCAAAGCATCTGGAAAATTCATATTCGTTTCTACGGCTGAATAGCCAAACACGCTAATCAAAAGCTTGTCAGCATACTTTTGGCCATGAAGTGTGTATCTGTCTCACCTAGCAGCCCACAGTTGGGTTATACTGCTTTCTCTTTGCTATATCTGTGTGTTTACTCTTATATGTGTGTGTGTTCCAGCTTTCGTCAGCGCTGCTGTTTGATGCGGTACACACGGTGGTGGCAGCCGTGCAGGAGCTGAACCGTAGCCAGAACGTAGGAGCCACTCAACTCTCCTGCAAGTCCTCTAAGATCTGGGAGCACGGCACAAGTCTGATGAACTACCTGAGGATGGTAAGAACCGCAGGGAGAGCCCACAAGCTGCCAATCATCTCACCTGCTGCCGTTGCAGGCTCATTCATCATTTAGTTTTTGCTCTCTGTACCACTGCGGCCCACAAACCCTCGTCAGAACTGCAGCCTTCAGCAGAATCTGTGAAACAGAGACACTGTGTCTTACTCAGCCATTAAAGATTAACAACCATCAGCTTGTCATTACCTCATCATCCTATGCATGACGTACGGCGATCTATAGCTGCTTCCTGCATTGTGTGAGCGCTTCCAGTGAGGAGCTCTGCCGTATAATCGATACAGCACTGAAGACTTTTGTGGCTGTGATCGCATGGTACCCCCAGGCGTTAACATGTGTCTCTCTCTCTCCGGATAGGTAGAGTTGGAAGGTCTAACAGGCCACATCGAGTTCAACAGCAAAGGCCAGCGCTCGAACTATGCCCTCCGGATCATGCAGAACAGCAGGGATGGCCTAAGGCAGGTAAAGTAACTCTCGGCCACACCAGCCTATCAGCAAAGGTAGAACTCGCCATTATCTGTGTTTATGCTTCTGTTTGCCAGCAACACAATGAGATTTCCTGGCTACGGTCACACAGATGTGATGTAAAGGTGGAGAAATCCTCTAAAAGCACATTGTTTTTTCCCCAGTCCTCAATCAGAAAGCTTGATCGGAAGGAAACTCCAATTTTCATAGAGTCCTGCGAGATGGCCAGACCGATTGTGATGGAATTATTGTTAATTAGCACTTTCATGCTCCTGTGATTTTTATTGGCAGGTTTGGATGTAGATTGAATTGTTATTGCGACACGAAGCGGTCGCTCTCGTAGGTGTGCCATCTGCCATTAGTAAGCAGAAAGCAAGAGTTTGAAAATTTAAAGGGATAGTTCACCCAAAAAAACTACAATTTTGTCATCATTTACTCACCCTCATTTGTGCACAGGGTGTTCCAAACTGTTTTTTGTTGTTGTTGTTTTTCTTCTAAACACAATTGAAGATGCTTTTATTGAAACCTCCCTCTTGAAACAAACAGCATATGCTGGTTAGGTATATTTTGAAGCATGGCAGCTGGTTTGAGCTGGTTTAAGCTGGTCATGTGCTGGTTCTAAGCTGGTCCTAAGTGACTAGATCCTGTTCAGGACCAGCTCATAACCATCTTATAACCAGCTCAGGACCAACGAAGGACCAGCTTAAACCAACTCAAACCAGCTGCCATGCTTCAAAACATACTTAACCAGCACATGCTGGTTTTTCCAACAGGGCTCAGAGACTTCTGTCTCTTCTTTTGAAAGTCCATTCCACCTAAACTTTGACATTTAAGTGCATAAAGAGAAATCATGTAAATTGAGCAGTTTATTCCAAGTCTTCTGAAGAGACACGATCGCTTTACATGATGGACGGGATAATTTAGGCTTTTATTTGCATATAAATATTGATTACCACACATCTTAGAGCACATCAGTTATGGTAAATGGAGCTTAAATGTTCTTAAATGATGCAGCAGTGAACCTCATTGGTTTTCTCACATCAAGCAACTTTCTGAAATTACATAATCAAAAAGTTCTGGTGGAATGGAAACTCAATGAAAGTCTTAAAGCTTGGGTCCACATGATCACATGATCACATGATCACATGATCTCATGACGAAAACGTACCTGTGGGAACTTTTTCGCAAGATTCAAAATACATACCAACAAGTATATATCACGGCAGTTTCCAACAGAAATTAACAGTAGAGGCGGTAAAACAGTGAGCATTTCTAATCGTTAATTTCGTACACAGAATCATGATTACAGATGTAACAAGCTTGCTCGGTAGCTCAGCTGGCACGGAATTGGACTTAGGATGCAGAATCCTTGGGTATGAATCCCATGAAAAACATGGCTCACGATGAAAGAACTGAAATATGAGAGACGGAAAAAAAAGCTAAAACGGCATGTTTGCAATTGCGTTTTTACGTCAAATTGGCTTTTGTTCATACTATCGGGTAGGTTTAGGTGTAGTGCAGATGGTACGTTATTTTAAAACGTCACAGAGCATTAGCGTTACAGCGACACTCAAGTCAGGACATTTCAAGTCAGAGCTGTGGTGCCACGTACAAAACAAACGTCACATAAAACGTACCATATGTATGCTCATCTGTTCCGGTGAAACAAAACACACTCTTTTAGCACCACTCAGTGGACATTTTACCCTGAATATGTCACGAAACGTACATTCCCACAGGCACGTTTTCGTCATGAGATCAGGTTGGATAAATTCACAAGTTTGCCTGCGAATCTAGTCCTGAAAACAAACTTGGCTTGGTGTCTTCGACGGAGAATCGATCCTGAGGCTCAGTTTGTGGTCTAAGTTCAACCCCTCATTGCAGTACTATAGAGGGAGAATAGCAGAAATAGAGGAGGAGATGGGGAGGTGAAGGGCTGCCGTAAGAATTGTCGCTGGGACGGTGCAATGACTGCTGCTTATATAGGCTTGTAATGATGATTGATAGAACTGAATGATTAGGCTCCTCCTTTCTAGAACTTTGACGTTTGAAAGCCAGTGAATCTCATCAAGTGTTTTTAAGCATTTTATATTTATTCCAAAATAATAACTCAAGGCAGTAACCAACAATATACACGTAGGCCTATTTTATTAGTGAACTTATGTTCAGCTATTCTTTTTAATAGTTAACTTTTAACTATTTTTGAATTTTTCGTACCATCAATCATCAAAGCTTGGTAAATATACTTTATAATTCTCCAAGCTGATTACTCACTAAAAACTCTTGTTTTCAAGCCATTTTAAGTCTTATTTTGACGTAACAAAGTGGTTATATCTAAGTGTGTGAGTTGTTTACTTACGTTTTCAAAATAGTCTTCCCATTAGTGCTATTATATTGTTATATTTGTTGGTTCACAAATGCAGAATGAGCATGAACACAAAAGGCTTGATTTATCGCATAAACCAATCACAGCTGATCATAACCAGTCATATCCAAACGCCCCTGATACAGATAAATTTATTTTGAGTGAGTGTTTTTATGTTGCACTCCACCTGATGAGATTCTCATGTCATTACCATTTTACAAAGATGGTAAAACGCAACCTGTAAAAGACTACAGAAGAATATAAGGGGTCATCGGATGCTAAGTTCACTTTTTCATGTTGTTTGAACATTAATGTGTGTTAGCAGTGTATGTACAAATCTACCCTATAATGATAAAAATCCATGCAGTGGTTTTTAATTAATCTGTAAAAATAATATCCCCTTTTTCAAATCGAGCCGTTCTCAGATGCCTGTCGGTGTGCCGTCATACCAACAGAGGCCGCTCCCACAATAGTTGATTGACGTGAGCGTCTTACCTCAGACCAGCTGTCACAGTTCAGTAACTTTCCATGTTTTGATGCCAGAGCAGGGATGTAAGTTAGACAAGAATATCTCTGATTGAGCGATTGAGGTGTTTCATGATCCAGCTTCACCTACAGCAGAAGTGAGTATAAGCGTTTTTTATGAATCTTTGTGATCGCCTTTCCTTATAACGTGGTAGTTAGGAAGTTTAGCGGCTAAATGCGGCTAATGTAAACAAGATCGTCTTTCCACAGAGAGAAGAGAGGGGTGGGGTGAGCAGAGCTTATTTGCATTTAAAGGAACAACCCCTTAGAATGAGATGATTTTTGCAGAGCTCATTTTGACAAGGTAAAAAGGGTGTTGTTTTACAAAACCATTGAGAATTTTTAATCAAAGTATATTAGAGACTTTTCATTAAGACCCTAAAGAATCATATCAACTTGTGGAAAATGGGCATCTGATGAGCCCTTTAAAAGATTGAAGCTGTGCTCCCTTTTTGCTCAGAAAAAGGAGATTCCATAAAGTACTGCCTGATAAAGATCGAAAAGTTTCGAAGCGTTGTTTGTCCACTGTTGAAACAGAGTTTGAGAGCATTGTGGGAGTGTGTTGTTCTTTTGTTCTTTTTTGAGTAATAGTATTACTCATAGAATAAAAAAAAATTTCACAGTTTTGTCATAGAATAAAAATTTCTATCCATTTTCACACACCGACACCTCTGAAGTTAAGTGAGTTTTCCTCTTTGCCCCGAGCTGCGTCCAACAGCACAGCGAGAGTGCTTTCCAACTTAAAACAGCCATTTAGGATAAATCGAGTTGACGGCTGACTGTTGTTAGCGTTGACTGTTTCCGTATACGACGGCGAGAGAGAGCAGAAGGGTAGCGCTGTCAAACAGCAGCCTGCTTTCTGAGTGACACCGCATTTCTACAGCCTTTGTGACCGTCACCTTGTGTCACTCAAATACACTTTTTTTATTGCTCTTTTAACCTTTTGAAACACTGTCAACTTTCTCCGTCGACTGCTCCCGTAGAGAGAGCGCTGTGATTCGTGATGGACAGATGGACAGTCGAAGGCCACTTTGTTCACTATTCCAGTCATAACAGCAGAGATTGGACTGGCAGCTGGTGCTTGCGCCCAACCTTATTAGTTTCACAAAGACGTCACTGTTTTTCTAGAGAGTAATATCCGCTGTCTCAATTTGATGTAATGCATCTGTCGCTTCCCTGGCCCGGCCCTTTCAGCTCTGCTGTGCGGTCCAGCTGGACAGCAAAGTTCATGCGAATGTCACCGTGCTGTCCTTATGTAGCTCCCCTCTGCACATCATTTTCTGTATTTGTTGTGCACTTGTTGTTGTGAAAGATTATGTTATGGCAGAGCTCACAGTGTCTCTTTCCCTTAATGACAGACATTCAGACACAAATCCAAGCAGAGGCTGTTTTCGTTTAATGAGTATGAGTGTGAAAAATACAGAAGCTGTGTTTGGATGGAATACTGGTGTTCTGCATAGTTTATACTTTACACTGCTTTTTTGAATAGTGTGTTAAACTGCGCTGTGATAAACAGTATTATGCTACAGTGCTGTCACATGAGCTCATTATATGCATGTTTAATGCTGTGGTGCCAAGGGATAGCTCACCCAAAAATGAAAATTCTCCCATTATTTACATTGCATCATCATGTCGTTCCTTGTAGCTTCATAAAATTAAGGTTGAACCACTGATGTCACAACAATGTCCTTACTACCTTTCTGTTCCTTGAATGTGTCAGTTGTGATGCTGTCTATGCAGGGTCAGAAAACGCTCAGATTTAATCAAAAACATCTTAATTTGTGTTCCGAAGATGAACGAAGGTCTGACAGGTTTGGAACGACATTGGAAATGACAGAATTTTCATTTTTTGGGGTACTATCCCTTTAAGGTTGTTGTATTTCAGTTTCAGAAAATGCCTCCACTTTTGGCAGTTTGATAAAATAATAATGATTCAGGAAATGGCTGATATTATTTCTGATCCATCCATCACTCTGGAGATGGAAGGTCAAGTCGATTTTATTGCGTTATGGGATACAGCATTTTGGTAAACACTGACCTCTATTGTATATTGACTAAAAACACTAAAAAATCTTCAAAATATTTTCTATTATGTTCCACAGAAGAAAAAACAAGTCCTGCAGGTTTGGAATGACATGGGGCTGATTAATTTTACACAGTGTACTTTCACTTTAAAGGAAACTGCGGGTTTTAAGACTTAATATAACATAAATAATATGTAGTAGAAAACCTATAAAAGATTTACGTTATTTAAGAAATCCACATTGTTTCACATATTTTGAACTATGGGGGTGCGCTAATAGATGATGTCAAATGGTTGCACTCGGTGAGCTACTGGCGCTGTCTGTTGCTATTTTTACCACAGCACAACTCAGAAAATAAAATACTAATACGATGACCACAGCTACTGAAGAAGTTTACAGGTGGTGATGGATATAAGCGTAGGCTTAAACCAAATGCCGTTCTATCAGTTTTCCCCACAAGGAGTCTAAATTCCCCGGGTATCGAGTGAAATCTGTGCTGAGAAACTCCTTCAGTGTCTGTGGCATCAGGACAAGCATCGGCATGTTTACATCCTGCCAGGATGGCATCTAGCATTTCTTGTCTCTGCCGTTTGTAAGCTCTTTCAGTAACTGTGGTCTACTAAAAGTCTCCAAGGCATCAGGGCTGAAGTAAAGAAAACAAAGACGCAGATCTTGAGGAGGTTTTATTCGTCCACAGGCATCTTCCCATTTTTTTCTCCTCTTCTAATCTCTAGGAAAATCAGTGAAGACTTGCATCGCTTCTCTTGTTGCCCTTCGACTGAAAATTACAACCAAAAGCTGCACAATGTGGTCATTGTATCATTATTTTATTTTCAGAGCTGTGTTGCAGTAAAAATAGCAACAGGTAGGGACAGTAGCTCACTGAGTGCAACCATTTAACATCATCAAAATAATAGCGCCCCCCATAGTCCAAAATATGCATGAAACAATCTGGATTTTTTAAACAACATAAACATTTTTTTTTTTAAAAAAGGAAGAGACATCACTTACGTTATATTAAACCATACAAGTCTTAAAACCCCGGGTTCCTCAGGGTTCCCAAACTAACACAGACCTAAATTCTGCTTTAAAATATGTTTCTATCATTTCTCAAGCAGCCTCCTTTTTGATATTAATGATAATGCTAAATTATATACAGTATAAAATGGTTTAAAAATAACATTTCTGGTTTAGTTATGGGTTCTTGAGCTGCACTGAAGGAGCTGTGGGAATACCTAAGATGAAAAACATTGGAAAACACTGTAGTAATTTGCTAACATCCGTGAGACAGTATTACGTTTGTTTTTTTTATGTGTGATTTATGCTGTCAATATCCTGAGATATTTAAAGCAGAATGCTTCCCTACCACTCTGTCTCAGATTAGCAGTTATTAGAGCTATACGGATGCCTTGGCAACAAGTCTTGAGTGAAGCTGCCAGGCTTTATACAAAGACATGTGCACACATGCACACATCCGCGAATGCACATGCATTCTCTTTCCACATCATATACTGACAGATGCTTGAGGCTCATAGCCATTTCAAAGGCTATATCAACACCCTACCTACTGGGATTTCATTAATCTTCCCAGAGACGCTGGACAAACAGAAAAAATATGGAGCGTTGTTGCTAAAAGGAGAGCGAGACTCAAAGTAGTACAGTGTTAAGTCTAGATTTATCCATCATGTCCTGGAGCAGTTGGCAGAGCCGATCCTACCCGGCGGGCATTGGACAGATTGGCCCACATGTGTACATACGCTTCCCTTCTGGAAGCGGGTATGGAGGGAGGAAAGGGAGGTGGGCATATGAGGCGGAGCAGTGCACACTATTGGCACTTCTAAATTGAATTTCTCTGGCAAGCGTCTCACATAGGTGAACTGTACCACACTCAACCAGCACTGCAATTTCACATCAGTATTGGCTTGAAAGATGTATATCAAACCCAGCTGGGATGACAGGATGGCTGCACCGCTTTCCGTGCAGGTGTCACTAAACCAAGTGTGGTTCTAGCAGTATGCCGGTCCTATCCGTGTGCTCAAGGTAGACTGGTTAATGAGAGCTTATGTAACATTTCAACACTTCGCTGATTATTTTACACGCTGCCAACACTCTCCAAGACATATTCGAGGAAGTTTTGGCACATGGATGGATGGTGATATGCTTCTGGGTTGTAAAAAATACTCTGAAACTAATTATTCAGTGATTTGGGCAATAACACATCACAAAATTAATTTATTCGAGAGAGCTGGCTTAAATATCAGTTTCTAAGATTACATGAGGGCTCTATCTATCTATCTATCTATCTGGAATGTTTTCTCCGAAGAGGCAAGAGAAGGCATTGCCTCTTTAAAGTATTGGATAAGATAAAATTGTAGTACAAAAATAAAACAACACCACTATAACAAAAAGTGTATAAATCACTTGTTTTTTTTAAAGAAACATTGTCCAAAAGTGACACCAGCAGGCAAAGTTACAGCGGGAGTCCACGTCTCTCTCACCTCCCATGAGCCCATTGTGCTCTAACAGACCCCTTAAAGTGTGTGGTGAGTTTTAGCTGTTTGGCAAAGTTTGGCTAATTGAGAATGAATAGAGGAAAGTCGCATGAGAGGAGGCAATGCCTCATTGCAATATGATTGGATATGACTGCTTATGATTGGCTGTGAATGGTTCATGCAGTAAATTCACCTTGTGTTCATTAGTGTTCTACGCTTGTGAATAAGTCTGAATGAACAATATAATGGCGTTAATGGGAAGACTAATTTTAAAAAAGTAAGTAAACAACTCATGCACTTAGATATAACCACTTTGTTACATCAAAATAAGACTTAAAATGCTACGGAAATATTATATGTGGGAGTTTTTCAGTGAGTAATCAGCTTTAAAGTAAATCTCTGTGTCTGTGACTAATATTTACCAAGCTTTGATGACTAATGATCTAAAAAAAAAAAAAAAAAAGTTAAAAGTTAACTATTAAAAAGAATAGCTGGTCTATCCATTGTTCTATCTATTAATTGTTCTTTCATTCTACTGTATCTGTTGTTCTTTTTTTTTGGTTCTATCATTCAATTGTTCTATCTATTGGTCTGCATATTGTGATATGGTTCTCTCTCTCAGTGTATTTCAGTAATTTAGTGAGTAAAAGTCATGCAGTGGTCAGTTTTTCTCTATGAATATATCTAGAAATGTCAGGGGATGCACGGCCCATAAAGCCCTTTTGAAGTTGTGCATCAGAGGGAATCTGTGGCTTATATCTGAACACTTGTTTTTAATGGAGCAAAGCTAGATCAATGTTCACTGGACAAAAGGCTTTAAACATTATTGGACATTGGGCTTTCGGTCAATGTATTTTTTGTCCCACCTGGAAGCTCGGCCTCTCTGTATAATGATCGAGAGAGCTTTCAAATAGAACAGACTTTAACAAATGGTCAATAATGAAACGCTGGTGTATGTGACTGACAGCAATTCAAATGTAAAAGCATTGCAGTTGAAATAAGAGTGCTCATGTAGCCTCAAAGATACAGATGGAGTTATTGCAATCTGTCAGAACGGATCTATTTTAGCTTTTATAATCTGGTATTTTGTCTGGTAGGTTTTTTTAAGCATTGCAGTTTTGAGCTTGATCATTTAGGCAAGTAATTTCACAGTTTTGTCCATGGGTGTCATTTTATATTAAAAAAATGGTAAAAGGAGGTTGTCACAAAATGTGTGATGTCACAAAATGGCAAAGGTTTAGCTTATGTGTAACATCAAAACCCAGAAGACTAATTCGCCGTGAGTTCGCTTGAGATTTTCTGATGGGCTTTTATGTTGAGGTTTTTCAACTTATGAGTAAAAAGCCTGTGGTAAATACAAATGATGATGCTTTATTCTTCAACGTTTGCCTAAAATGTAAATTACACACAACCATGGGGAAAACACAAAGTGTGAAGTAGTTATGTTTATTTAAATAAATTGAAAAAATTATGTTCGTAATTGGTAACCACATTAGAGCATTTGAAGATGAGTGCGTGCAGTTTATGTTGTAGGAAAGACGTTCAAGTATCATCAACTTATTTTTAGCACAAACCTGCATTGAAAAATCTCATTATTAACACCCATAGGAAAATCTCAAAAATCTCAAGGGAATCCATGGCGAATTAATCTTCTGGGTCATTCTGTGTCAGCTCAACCAGAAGTCCCCACAAAGTGACCCACAGTACAGTAAATGTGTACAATTTAACAGTTTACTCCTAGAGTCATATTGAGGTTGGAATATCTCTAGAACTACAGGGCCTTAAAGGGGTCATTGGATGCAAACTTCACTTTTTCATGTTGTTTGAACATTAATGTGTGTTGGCAGTGTATGTACAAATCTACCCTATAATGATAAAAATCCATGCAGTGGTTTTTAATTAATCTGTAAAAATAATATCCCCTTTTTCAAATCAAGCCGTTCTCAGATGTCTGTCTGTGTGCCGTCACACCGACAGAGGCCGCTCCTACGATAGTTGATTGACATGAGCTCTTACCTCAGACCAGCTGTCACAGTTCAGTAACTTTCCTTGTTTCGATGTCGAAGCAGGGATGTAAGTTAGACAAGAATATCTCAGATTGAGCGATTGAGGTGTTGTGTTGCTGGATGTAATAATGAACATAGTGGTCGTCATTTACTCCCGACATCTGAGCCGCTGAAGATGCAGTAGATTACGTTTGTTTGTCAGGGAAATGCGCCTCCCGATCTACATATATCCGTCTGTGTTCGTGCGAATCATTCATGATCCAGCTTCACTTACAGCAGAAGTGTGTATAAGCGTTTTTTATAAATCTTTGCGATTACCTTTCCTTATAACGTGGTAGTTAGGAAGTTTAGCGGCTAAACGCGGCTAATGTAAACAAGATCGTCTTTCCACAGAGAGAAGAGAGGGACGGGGCGAGCAGAGCTCATTTGCATTTAAAGGAACAACCCCTCAGAATGAGATGATTTTTGCAGAGCTGATTTTGGCAAGGTAAAAGGGTGCTGTTTTACAAAACTATTGAGAATTTTTAATCAAAGTATTTTAGAAACTTTTCATTATGACCCTAAAGAATCATATCAACTTGTGGAAAATGGGCATCCGATGACCCCTTTAAAAATGAAAATGCCAAAAGGAAAGTTTGTTAGGACCAAACATAAAAAAGGGCATTAAGATATCTTTAACATGTCTTGAATTACAGGCATGAAAACTTTGGAGAAAAAACTTGAAAAAAAGTGCTTTTCCCTGTTTTTCAATGGTCTCCACTGGCATATACTGCAAGAAAGACTGCAAAAGTCAACAGATTTTACTAATAGACAAATCAATCTCTGTGTAAAAATAACATTGTGCTGTCATCTTTCTGAAGTCAGTTTTCTCTGAATCTCAAGTGAAAAATGCCATTTTGACCCCTCTCTACAAAATAGCGAATTGCTCAGTAAATATACATATTTGACATTTAATATTTTAGCTTTCATCACTATACATGTTTTCACTGCAAAAAAATGATTTTCTTACTTAGTGTTTTTGTCTTGTTTTCTAGTATAAACATCTAAACATTCCTGAATCAAGATGCATTTACTTGACAAGTAAAATGACTTAAGATATTATGTTTTGTTTTCTGAAAGAAAAAAATCTAAATTTTGTTAGCTTTTGCCTTAAAACAAGCAAAAATATTTGCCAACGGGGTAAGAAAAATAATCTTAATTCAAAGGCTAAACAATATTATTTTTCTTACCCCATTAGCAGATATTTTTGCTTGATTTGTCAGAAAACAAGACATAATACCCTAAGTAATTTTACTTGTAAAGTAAATTCATCTTGATTCAAGAGTTTTTAGATATTTATACTAAAAAGCAAGACAAAAATACTAAGTAAGAAAATCATTTTTTGCAGTGTTGTCAGAAAAAAAATATTGCCAAAATCAAAAATATAAGCCAGATAAATTTCTGAGAATTTGGTTGATTACACAGAATGACCCTTCTATATTTGGACGTCATATTTACTTAGTATGATTTTTACAGGTTTAATTGATAAATAAATATCCTACTGTATGTAATAATCTGGCTATTTATTTGGCTATTATCTGGCTAAAAACTACCCAAAAATCATTTCATTTGCACATTGACTGCCTGATTTTCTACAAAACAAGTTCTAATTAACTCGTTACACAGTGATTTACGGGAGCAATTATATTTGATAACTAATTCAAGTGCTCAAATGAGCCTAATTTGATAACTTCATCCATCTTGGATATTGGAGAACAGTGGATGAAACAGTGCATTTTATTTTATCATTTTTTATTTTATTTTATTATTTAGATTTATAATTTTTTACATTTTATTTTGTATAAAACTGCAGCTGTACATCAGTATGTATAGCAGTGTATAGCAGTGGAAACTGTTTGCATTTTCTTTTTAGGGTTTTCTGAAATGGATAGCACAATGTGTGACAGATTAGAAAAGGAATAGATTGGAGCATGTGCTGCAGAGAACATTGCTTGTCGTTTTCTGCCGCCGATATGAACCGCAACAACTGCCCAACAAAACAAAATAACAAATTCATCTCATTATAACACACACAAAAGCAAAATAAACTAGGGAACTGGAAATGTTTCCTCTGTCTTATCCAGTAATAGACACATTCCTAGTGTTTTCTTTTTAATAAAATGGTGTGCATATTTCCCACCTGTCCCTATCATATATTGCCTTTTGCTTATTAGTAGCTAGAGATGCAGCTTTTGGAAGCAGTGGCTTGAATATTTCTCCTAGCGCAGTAGTTAGCCCACTTAGCATATGAAGATGTTTCGCCATTAAGAAGGTCACCTCAGCCTCGGCGTATTCCTCAGTTTCAGCAGGCCTGACGTTTCCCGTGGCTTTCCCTGTCTGATCTGGCATGTTCTCTCCCACTGCTCTGCCATAAGCTCCACCAGTCGTCTCCATAAAGAGACCCCATTAAACACGGCCACACCGTGCAGCGCTCAGCTTAGCAGCCTCCGACTGGCATTCTCACCCACGCGTTTCCTCTCTTCCCAATAAACAAGTGATGAAAAGACTGTTTAGACTAGTAAATATTTTCTAGAGAATGTGCTTTAATTCTGGACTCCCTGCGTTTATCTTTTTATGAGGCCGGGTAATGAGCGAAATCAAGCAAGTTAATAAGGAGTCAGTGCTTTGCGACCGTGGGCAGATGGTGTCCTCCGTTGGCCTGTGCTAGATATGATGGTTTGGCTAAATGGACGATATAATTCAGGCTGTTCTGGGATGAAGATGTACAGAATAGGACGGACGGAATTATGATAGGACACCTTTTCAGTCTAAAATTGGCTCTGACCAAGGACACGGTTTTCTGTGGTGAGCTTCAGAGATGATGTGGCGTGATCTCATTGACTTTGCCCTGCTCCGAACGCTAGATAGTGTAGCCGCGGGGTCCCAGGGGACAAGCCGAGTGGAAATGCCCTTCAGGATCCATGAGAAAGGAAGCTGGTTAGTTTGGGCGTCCCGCCAGCCTGTGTGCCCTTAGAGCAGCGATGCGGGGAAAGCATGTTTGCAGTCACACACACTTACACACGTACACTGTTGGTTAGGACTGCACACGATATTGAAATAAAATCAATTTGGTTTTTGTCACATTGTGCAGTTTTTGATTTAATTAAATAAATATATGCATTTACACATGTGTAGTTCATGATACAGCATTTCAGTGGCTGAGAAGTGATACAGTGTTTCAGTGTTGAAAATTAAAATGAAGAAATATTAGTATTGGAATTTTACAGTAAAAAAACAATGATTTTTATTAGTCCGTTTTTTATTTTATAGTATTATTACATATATTTCTTGTTTTGTTTAACGCTTTTATTTCATAGTTACAATAATCGAAATATTATCAAATTGTTTTTTCAACATTTTAATTTTCTACGCAAATACACTTCTTAACAAAATTAACCCGCTAACTCTAAAATGATTAATTCTGTGATAATTATATGGATACGTCTAAATGAAAATGGTTTATTGTTTGAAAATGAGAAAATTGAGACGTATATATTAGAATTTTACAGTAAAATTAAATCTTTTAATCACTGTTTTTCTAGTAATTCTTGTTTGCAAAATATTTCTTATTGTTTAATTATTTTATTTCACATTATCACAATAATTAATCATTTTACAGTAAAATAAAATTATTTGAAGTATTTGAAGTATTATTACACTATATTTATTATTTTGTTTAATAATTCTATTCACAATATCACAAAAATCGCAATAAAAGCCCAGTGGTTTACAACTTGAAAAATTTACTGTAAACTTTTACAGTTTTTTTTCAGTGAAATAAAATTATTTTTATCACTATAGTCATTTTTTTACACTGTTTTTACAAAATATTTCATATTTTTTAATCATTTTATTTCTCAGCATCAGAATAATAGTATTGTAATATTACAATAAAATAAAATTATTGGTTGTTTTCATTTTATAGTATTTAAAAAATTGTTACATTATATTTATTATTTTGTTTAATAATTCAGAATATCACAGTAATCTCAATAAAAGTTTAATGGTTTACCAGGTTTTTTTTTAGTATGTTACAGTAAAATAAAATTATTTTTATCACTTAGTTTTTATAGTCATTATTTTACACTGTTATTACCAAATATTTCTTAATGTTTAATCATTTTATTTCTCAGTATCACAATAAATAGCATTATTGTTATTTTACAATAACATAAAATGATTGCTTATTTTTATTTTACAGTATTTAAAGTATTATTACATTTTATTATTTTGTTTAATAATTCTATTCACAATATCACAGTCATCTCAGTAAAAAGCTCAATGGTTTACCTTTTGGTTTTACCTTTTTACTGTAAAATTTTGAAAATAAAAATATTTTTATCACACCGTTTTTATGTTCATTATTTTGCATTATTTTTTAATAATTTTATTTCTCAATATCAAAATAAATAATATTGTAATTTTACTGTAAAATGAAATCATTGGTTGTTTTATTGTACAGCATTTAAAGTATTACTACGTTATATTTATTATTTTGTTTAATAATTCTATTAACAATAATCTCAATAAAAGCTCAATGGTTTACCATTTAATTTTTTTTACAGTATTTTATGGTAAAATAAATGTATTTGTGTTTTTATTTTGCATTATTTATTTTACAATATTCCATTTTTAATATTAAAAATATTTTTTTTTTACATGATACATGATTACATACATATTTCTTATTTTATTTTTGTTTTATTTTACAGTATCACAATAATCTCAATATTATAATCAATAATCATAACAAAATCATGACAATTATCATATCGTCAATTATTGATTATATAATATTATTATAGTCATGTTGAACTGGTTTAAAACAGTGGGAATGTGGGAATTTTAAGTCTTTAAAAATCTTGCAGCCCTACCAGCATGAGTAAATTTTTTTTTTTTTTTTTTTCTTTTTTAATGCAGACCTCAAAATATCACCTCATTAGAATGATTCATTCTTTCTAAATACAGCTATTCATGTAATCTGGTGAAAATTACTGTATTTTTTTCATAACGTAATATATATTGCAGTAAAAACAAATAAGTCTGTTTTTCCCAATATCGAGCAGCCCTACCATTAATGCAGCTTCTTTAAAACCACCCACAT
Source organism: Cirrhinus mrigala (assembly GCA_036247105.1). Taxonomy (NCBI): domain Eukaryota; kingdom Metazoa; phylum Chordata; class Actinopteri; order Cypriniformes; family Cyprinidae; genus Cirrhinus; species Cirrhinus mrigala. The sequence continues at coordinate 18,658,757 of CM070021.1, forward strand.
ATATTTAATGCGAAAACAAACACGCACACACACAAACACACACACTTTCAGCCCATTTGCCCAGCAGGTCTCAGCCCTGCATCTTTCTCCCTGGGCTTGCAAGAGGCAATTGTCAATTGTCTTTATTTCCCCCATCGATAGCATCGCGGGCTATTAATTAGCCTGAGCTCCGTGGAGCCTAATAGCAGTCAGAAGCCGGCTGTCGGAGCTGCGCAGCTTGTTTATTTGTTTGTCTCTCTTGCTGCGGGGGGTTGGCCTGCTCACGCCAGCGCGAGCCACTCTTGACGATTTAGTAATTAAGTTTGGTAATAGAAGTAGTTAATCAAGGCCTGAGATTATACCACCTGCAGAGGAGGCCTGGCAGCAGGGAGGAGCAGCTCCTCTTCTCTGAAGGAGAGGCTTCAACTGTTGGATTTTCTCCTGCCGCGAACAGGCTGCGTCTCCCGCATCGCAATTGTCCCGCTTTGATTCTCCCCCTTGGCGGCAGAGCTCATCCTCTGAGTAGTTTAGACAGCGTCAGGCCCTGGTCTTATCTCACACTTGCTTCATCAGTCTTGAGGAAGCTAATTTGAAAATGTAGCTTTGTAATCTAAAAGCTATCCATAAAACATTTAATTTTACTTTATCTTTATTAGGTGATATTATTTAAGGATGATTATTGGATGATAATATATACACATTCACTACCATGTACCATAATATATATTACATTGCATTGCATTCTACCATAATATATTTTACAATTTCATTTATTCATGTGATAGCAAAGCTGAATTTTCAGCATCATTACTCCAGTCTTTAGTGTCACATGATGCTTTAGAAATCGTTCTAATATGCTGATTTGATGTTTAAGAAATATTTCTTAATATTATTAATCTTGAAAACCGCTGTGCTGCATACATTGTTTGTGGAAACCATGATGTTTTTATAAGGATTGTTTGATAATTAGCAAGGTCAAAAATACAGCATTTATTTGAAATAGAAATATTATAAATGTTTTACTTATCTATTTAATGTATCCTTGCTTAAAAGTTTTAATTTCTTTTTGACTCCAAACTTTTGAACAATGTATATAAACTTAAACAAAAGAATCAAATGTTTTAACATTTTAACAAATGTTATAATGTTCATTTTATTGCATTTTCACAAAAGGCATCAGCATACCACCATTTTTGTTACATATTTGACTTAAATATGTGACAATGTTAATAGTTTATTCAAAAAAGATAATGGGCAAGACTTACATTTTTAAACTGCAATGGTTTGTAACGCTGTATTGTATGCTTTTTATCTTGCAATTCTGACTTTTTTCTCAGAATTGTGTGCTACAAACTTGAAAAAAATCAGAATTGTGAAAATTAAACTTGCAATTCTGACTTTTCTCAGAATTGCGAGTTTAATTTTCACAATTCTGATTTTATAAACTATATAAACTATAATACTTTTTGCTCAGAATTGCGAGTTTATATCTTGCAATTGCGAGTTATAAACTTTAAAACTATAAACTATAAAATTATGAACAATAAAATCAGAATTCCAGGTTATAAAGTCAGATTTGCGAGTTATAAAGTCAGAATTGTGAGATATATAGTCAGAATTGCAAGATATAAAGTCAGTATTGCGAGATATAAAGTTAGAATTACATAAAGTCAGAATTGCAAGATGTAAAGTTAGAAATACATAGTCAGAATTGCGAGTTATAAAGTCAGAATTGCAAGATATAAAGTTAGAATTACATAAAGTCAGAATTACATAAAGTTAGAATTACATAAAGTCAGAATTGTGAAATATAAAGTCAGAATTACATAAAGTCAGAATTACATAAAGTCAGAATTGTGAAATATAAAGTCAGAATTACATAAAGTCAGAATTACATAAAGTTAGAATTACATAAAGTCAGAATTGTGAAATATAAAGTCAGAATTACATAAAGTCAGAATTGCAAGATATAAAGTCAGAAGTGCAAGATATAAAGTTAGAATTAAATAAAGTCAGAATTGCAAGATGTAAAGTTAGAAATACATAGTCAGAATTGCGAGTTATAAAGTCAGAATTGCAAGATATAAAGTTAGAATTACATAAAGTCAGAATTACATAAAGTTAGAATTACATAAAGTCAGAATTGTGAAATATAAAGTCAGAATTACATAAAGTCAGAATTGTGAAATATAAAGTCAGAATTACATAAAGTCAGAATTACATAAAGTTAGAATTACATAAAGTCAGAATTGTGAAATATAAAGTCAGAAGTGCAAGATATAAAGTTAGAATTAAATAAAGTCAGAATTGCAAGATGTAAAGTTAGAATTACATAAAGTCAGAATTGCAGGATGTAAAGTTAGAATTACATAAAGTCAGAATTGCAAGATATAAAGTCAGAAGTGTGAGTTATAAAGTCAGAATTGCAAGATATAAAGTTAGAATTGCATGAAGTCAGAATTGCAAAATATAAAGTTAGAATTACATAAAGTCAGAATTGTGAAATATAAAGTCAGAATTACATAAAGTCAGAATTGCAAGATATAAAGTTAGAATTACTAAAGTCAGAATTATGAGTTATAAAGTCAGAATTGCAAGATATAAACAGAATTAAAGTTAGAATTTCGAGTTATAAAGTCAGAATTGTGAGATATAAAGTCAGAATTACATAAAGTCAGAATTGCAAGATATAAAGTCAGTATTGCGAGATATAAAGTTAGAATTACATAAAGTCAGAATTGCAAGATGTAAAGTTAGAAATACATAGTCAGAATTGCGAGTTATAAAGTCAGAATTGCAAGATATAAAGTTAGAATTACATAAAGTCAGAATTACATAAAGTTAGAATTACATAAAGTCAGAATTGTGAAATATAAAGTCAGAATTACATAAAGTCAGAATTACATAAAGTCAGAATTGTGAAATATAAAGTCAGAATTACATAAAGTCAGAATTACATAAAGTCAGAATTACATAAAGTTAGAATTACATAAAGTCAGAATTGTGAAATATAAAGTCAGAATTACATAAAGTCAGAATTGCGAGATATAAAGTTAGAATTACATAAAGTCAGAATTGCAAGATATAAAGTCAGAAGTGCAAGATATAAAGTTAGAATTAAATAAAGTCAGAATTGCAAGATGTAAAGTTAGAAATACATAGTCAGAATTGCGAGTTATAAAGTCAGAATTGCAAGATATAAAGTTAGAATTACATAAAGTCAGAATTACATAAAGTTAGAATTACATAAAGTCAGAATTGTGAAATATAAAGTCAGAATTACATAAAGTCAGAATTACATAAAGTCAGAATTGTGAAATATAAAGTCAGAATTACATAAAGTCAGAATTGCAAGATATAAAGTTAGAATTACTAAAGTCAGAATTATGAGTTATAAAGTCAGAGTTGCAAGATATAAACAGAATTAAAGTTAGAATTTCGAGTTATAAAGTCAGAATTGTGAGATATAAAGTCAGAATTACATAAAGTCAGAATTGCAAGATATAAAGTCAGTATTGCGAGATATAAAGTTAGAATTACATAAAGTCAGAATTGCAAGATGTAAAGTTAGAAATACATAGTCAGAATTGCGAGTTATAAAGTCAGAATTGCAAGATATAAAGTTAGAATTACATAAAGTCAGAATTACATAAAGTTAGAATTACATAAAGTCAGAATTGTGAAATATAAAGTCAGAATTACATAAAGTCAGAATTACATAAAGTCAGAATTGTGAAATATAAAGTCAGAATTACATAAAGTCAGAATTGCGAGATATAAAGTTAGAATTACATAAAGTCAGAATTGCAAGATATAAAGTCAGAAGTGCAAGATATAAAGTTAGAATTAAATAAAGTCAGAATTGCAAGATGTAAAGTTAGAAATACATAGTCAGAATTGCGAGTTATAAAGTCAGAATTGCAAGATATAAAGTTAGAATTACATAAAGTCAGAATTACATAAGTCAGAATTACATAAAGTCAGAATTGTGAAATATAAAGTCAGAATTACATTAAGTCAGAATTGTGAAATATAAAGTCAGAATTACATAAAGTCAGAATTACATAAAGTTAGAATTACATAAAGTCAGAATTGTGAAATATAAAGTCAGAAGTGCAAGATATAAAGTTAGAATTAAATAAAGTCAGAATTGCAAGATGTAAAGTTAGAATTACATAAAGTCAGAATTGCAGGATGTAAAGTTAGAATTACATAAAGTCAGAATTGCAAGATATAAAGTCAGAAGTGTGAGTTATAAAGTCAGAATTGTGAGATATAAAGTCAGAATTACATAAAGTCAGAATTGCAAGATATAAAGTTAGAATTGCATGAAGTCAGAATTGCAAAATATAAAGTTAGAATTACATAAAGTCAGAATTGCAAGATATAAAGTCAGAATTGCGGGTTATAAAATCAGAATTGGGAGATATAAAATCAGAATTGCAAGATATGAAGTTAGAATTACATAAAGTCAGAAAAAAAAGTAAAAAATAAAATTACCTTTTTTTATTTTTTATCCAGCATTGTCATACAAAGTGATTGTGATTAATATAAAGCTGCATTGCCATAACAAGTGACATACATCAACACAAAATTTTGTCATGCTATACTGCTATTGTTGGAAAAGTTAGCTTCTTACAGGATAGGCAACATTTTTAAGCAATCAGGCACTGTCGTGCTCCTAAAAAAATAGCTGGTAGCGTCACTAATTTTAGTTTAATTTCTCCTCAACACTGATACACACTCACAGCAGGTTGTTTTAATACACACACAGCTATTTGAATTTGATTATGTTCGCCTGGCTCTGTTGGCTTGCTCTTTCTTTCAACTGAATTTGTTTACTTGTCCTCCCAGCACGAGACCTCATTTATTAGTCCCGTCTGTGTCTTATGTAGGTTTTTATCACAGTGGCTGAAGACAACAGTAGTCGCTAAGCTCCGTCAAGTTTGCACCCCACGTAGAACATTGGAGAGGAGTCAACACTTCCCGACACACGCTGGGAGTTAAACTATGAATTCGCTTCTTGTCTTGAAAGATATCATACCGCACCAGCTGGTTTGGCATGAGCCTTGCAAATCAACTCGAGACCAGTCGATTTAGACCATAAGGCACAAGTTCTTCACATTTCAAAGCGCTTAAAGAGCTCCGCAGAGTGATATTTTTATTTCCGAACGACCCATTTCTCACATACTCTACGGTTTGGTACCAGTATAAAAACATGTTTCTGACAGAATTTGGAGAAATGGAAGTTGAGGAGCATTTTGAGGACTTCAGCATTATCGCTGATGGAAATCATGAATTACCCGTTTATGTCTTCATCCAGGCAGCAATAAAACTGTCACAGCAGCCATAACATTCCTCTGTAATGTACACAATTTGTGTCAGCGCGTGAGCCCGCCTGAGGAGAGCAATAACGTGGATGTGATGAAATATGAAGGAGCCGGTCTGCGAACGCTGAACCGAATAAGAAGATGAGAGGTATGTGTGAGAGAGAAATACACCGTGTGATGGTCAGGTCTCTTAAAAGTGTGCTTTTTCCCCCCAGGTCCATCATCTGGCCTACCAATCATCCTCTGACCTAGCCTTTATGGCTAATTGCTCAGCCTAGGCTCAACTTTTAAAATTGCAGACACTGTTTCTGCTTCTGAGGAGACAGAAACAGAGATGAGAGTCTGAAAAAGTCCTGAGGTCATGAGAGCCGGTAACTACACTGACTTGAAAAGAAGCCAGAACGTCACGCAAGGCTCGTCTCTTTTTAGCACCCGACATTAAAGCCAATATGTTTGTATTCAGCTAGTGTTGTGGTAATTAAAGTGAAGAGGGTTGTGCAAGCGTGGATGTGGATAAAGACTGTTTGATTGTAGACCACAGGGGAGTTTCTTTATGTGTCTTTGCTTGTGTCTTGGCTGTACACTGGCAGATTGGATGGATAAATCAAAAGAAGAATGGACGAGGTACTTTATACAATTAGAACTTTTTCTTTTAAAGTTAAACTTTCCAGCTTCTGAAGCTGTAGTGATATTTTATGACCACTTTATACGATTGTCAGGCCGTTTACACCAAAAACAATGGATATAAGCATACGCTTAAACCAAAAGACAATCGATTTTCCCCACAAACACCCCCGGATATTGAGTGAATTCCATGCTGAGAAACTTTTTTTTCTGCAGTTTTCTGCAGTTTCGCAGTTTGTAAGCTCTTTCAGTAGCTGTGGTCTACTAAAAGACGCAAAAGCATCAGGGCTAAAGTGGAGAGAACAAAGACGTGAGTCTTTGTGAAGTTTTATCCGTCCACAGGCATCTTCCCATTCTTTTCTCCTTTTCTTATCGCTGCGAAAGCAGTGAAGACTTACATCACTTCTCTTGTTGCCCGTCGACTGAGAATTACAATCAAAAGCTGCACAATGTGGCATTGTATCAGTATTTACTTTTCAGAGTCGCTTATTCAGAGTTGTGTTGCAGTAAAAATAGCAACAGTTAGCACCAGTAGCTCAGAGAGTGCAACCATTTGACATGACCGAAATAATGGCACCCCCCATAGTCCAGAATATGTAGAAAACAATCTTTCATGGGTTTTCTACCACATATTTCAGTAGGAGACATCATTTATGTTATATTAAGCCATCTAAGTCTTGCTACCCAGGGTTCCCTTTAAGGTTTCATCATGAATAATGAAGTATATTGTTGTGTTTCTCAAAAATATTCACACTGTTGTTCATGAGGGCCAAGATGCTAAATACTGAATAAACGGCAGTTGTAGGCCATTGTTGTGACTTATGGTTGTGAAATTTATATTGTGACATTTAACATAGTTTTGTATCTGTAGCCTGGAATTGAACAAGATTGGCTTTTGGGATATTACAGTTTTCATGACATCAGCAGTGTCTGAACACATTTCCTGACATTCTCCTTTTAACTTCCTTTCTCTCTGCTCCAATCCTAAAAGACTGTAAATGTACTTTCTATTTTTACTATCATGTGTAAATCATCCAAATTTCATATAAATCCAATTTACTACTGCATATAAATGATATAAAAGAAATCAGGTAAAAATCTAATATGCATTAAAGAACTCTATGAAATTCTAGTTCTGTAACTGTAAATGAACTGTATTATGATCAAGGTCATGACATCTCCGTGCAGCATCTTGACAGTGTAAAAACTGCTCTCAACGCAAAAATGCTCCAAGTGGGCACTTTTTTTTTTCTGGTTGCCACTTGGAGAACCTGATGTACACCTGTAGTTAAAGGGCCTACAGACTAGGCATAAGTGTACATTTACAGCTTTTTACCAACATATCAGTTCTCACAGGACTGTTCGTACCTGTGGTTATTTTTCCAGAACATTTTAAAGTAAAAGACATTGGAGTCTTCGCAGACGCTGGAATGTACAGGCCGTAAAAAATCGAGGAAAATTACTGACATGGCCAATTCAGAACAGGATTAAAATCACAAAAAAGCTCTGGTAATTATTACATCACCCAACCTTTGAGAAGGGCTTAATTTTCCGTAGATGTGCCACGTGGTCTGAGAAGGGATCTTTGCGAATGTCATAGTATCTCTACATAATACAAAGAAAAAAGCGAAGAAAACCCAGTTTTCCCTATCCCCTTTAAGAATATCTCGAGTCATTAAGTTTTTTTGTATTTCCTGTTTTTTTGTTTTTGTTTTTGTTTGTTTTTTAAATTATCACGTTCATATTTTAGTTCAGTTGTTTGATATGTATTTTATTATTTTATGAATGTTATTTTATTTATAGGCTTTAAATTGTACATTTATTATTATTATTTGTATAAATTTGTCTAATATAAATGGAATTTGTTTGTTGATTTATGACCCTGGACCACAAAACCGGTCATAAGGCTAAATTTTTAGAAATTGAGATTTATACATACTCTAAAAGCTGAATAGCTTTCCATTGATGTATGATTCGTTAGGATAAGATAATATTTGGCCAAGATATAACTATTTGAAAATCTGTAATCTGAGGGTGCAAAAAAATCTAAATATTGAGAAAATCGCCTTTGAAGTTGTCCAAATGAAGTTCTTAGCAATGCATATTACTAATCAAAAATGAAGTTTTGATATATTTACGTTTGGAAATATCTTCATGGAACATGATCTTTACTTAATATCCTAATGATTTTTGGCATAAAAGAAAAATCAATAATTTTGACCCATACAATGTATTGTTGCCTATTGCTACAAATATACCTGAGCTACTTATGACTGGTTTTGTGGTACAGGGTCACATACTTATTGTTCTTTAATAATTCATATTTTATTTATAAATAAATAATATAATATTGCACTGTTATTTTTGTTTATTGTTAATACCTTTAGTCACTACACTTAGTCACTCCTTTTGTTTGTGCGTATTCTTGCTTCTGCAATTTTGTGCGTATAACAATCCTGCTTTTATAAACGCTTTAGAATTGATTTCTCAGTTCACCATTACCTATCCTCAGCCAGTCAAGACCTTCAGAGAGTTGGAGGAGGAAGAAGCTAGCAGAGTTAGAAAATAAATGAGGAATGATGAAAAGGGGACTAGACAGTATGTAGGATTCAGTCTCAGCCTATCTTCTCCTCCTTGCTTTCAGTGTTCGCATCCGGACAGTGGGAGCTTCGGCAGAGCATTGTTAAGCGTGTGTGGGGGGGCGTTCGTAGAAAGCTTTGATGTGAGCTGCGCTTTGGGTGGAGCTTGACGGGCTCTGATCTCCAGTGTCTCCTCATTATGGGAACGGCCCTGCAGCAAGCGGATAATGTCAAATAATGAATGTTGAAATTGGCTCTGCTATTTGGGAATAACAAGAAATGTTTTTCTATTGGCGGTTGTGCGCTGCAAATTGAAATTTTGATTGTAGTAAAAGGTCACTTCTTGAAAGGGAGTATACCCACATGACCTTTCCAACAGGCCTTTAACTCTTTATCCGTCGGCGTATGTTTCCCACTAATGACTGCAGGTGTGACATTCTCCTAGTTCCACATGAGAGGCGGGAATTCTGGCCTCTGAATAAACGGCGGCGGGCAGCCGTCAAACGAGGCGATGTGGACTTGTTTTTGAGTTGCAGGTCACAGGGTCACCGGGTTGTAAAGAACACTCACAGATTGGTGCGATGACACTTGGCAGCTTGGCGGTGCTCCAAGCGAAGATAGTGCCATTCAACCGCTGTATACACCCACTTCACGTTCAAACACGCTCTTGAGAACCTGGACTCATACACTGATAGTTTGATAGTGGGTTGACAAGTCGCTCACAGATACAGTTTCTTCTTTGTCCTATTAGTTTGAGCTCCATTCGAGAACTGACTGAAAGGCTGTGGCGGCTCACAATAGGCGTATATGTTATCTCCGGAGCCGTGGTGCTTTCTAGGGCCACGCTTGGGCTTATCCGTCACTGTCGTCTTCCTCTCTCCATCTGTATTGATCTGTGTCGACTCCTTCATGCCTCCATTCACAGAATATACCAGACTCTGCCTGCCTGTTCCAGCCACCCCACTGGTTTTCATTATTGGGTAGATTTGCAGCAAGCAGGATGGGGAAAAGCAACAAAAAAGGAAGACATGAAGGAGTGTGTCGGCACAGCTGAGGTGATAATTGCATGTGTTACAGTCAGGTAGCTCTATGGAGCTCTATGATTATTGCTGACAACCACTAACCTGACATTATCGAAAAGTTAAAACGCGTGTAGAGTTGTACATTTCTACCTCTTCTACACTTTCATCCCCGGAAACCTTCGGCAGAACTTTCTTTTTAGCATTACAGTGGGGAAAACCCTCCTGAGATATAAACCTACAACAACACCTCTGCCAACTAAAGCAGACTGACTGATGTTGAACTTGAGAAGTCTGTCCCTCAGTACATTACGTGCTTTGATCAGGCGTACAGGTTGCTGTAAGTACCGTTTGTACAAGCAGTGGAGCTCAAATTTGACTTTGATATTGTGTACTTGTCAGCGGTAATTAATGACAAGCACTCATAGCTCTTGATTAATCGCGACTCGTTTAAATGAACAGGATATGGGTCCTGCTCAGCCAGTTGCTCCCATTTACCTTGGCTTGTTGCTCTCATTTTACACACTTAATTACCACAACTGCTCCCTTATAGCCTCTTAAGGGCCCAGTGTAGAAAATGAGTCGCTTGCCGGGCCTTTATTGTGATTATTTATACCATAGGCATGAAACGGACTAAAGACCTTTAAGGGTATTAAACCGTGAAACCCATTCACCTTTAAATCAGAGGGAATCATGGTCAAACGTTTAAATGGTGACATTGAACTTTAGGCCGATCTCATTAGATTCTCTCTGGAAAAGCATCCCTTTTTTGCATTCTTTACAAGTACTATTACAACACTTTATGGGTTTAATTATTCTACCCTAATTATTAGGGACGAACATCGGTATCATTTTGGTGTTAATTTGTTATTGACCCATATGGATGGATGTTTATCAGTTGATATTGGATATTTAGTACTCGTTTCCAGAATTGCATTTGCTGTCATCTAAGATTCACATTCATTTTTATAAAAATGTATTTATTGGCAGTTTTAAATGCAATCTCAAAATGAGTTTCCGTTATTAATGTTGTGTATTATAATGGTGTGATGCCTAAATTCACGCCTAACTTTAGATAATTCACTGTGGAGTTTTTAATATCGGCCATTTATCAGTATGTGAAAGTTACCCTAGCATTGTGCCGGCGAGTTTTGCGTTGCAAGTATTAATCAGGGGTGCGTTTCTTGTACAAGGATGTAACGAACATGGTCACATCTCCATCGTTTGAACCACATTAGTTCAACAATATAGGGCCATTGTTAATAACGTCACATGCATGTGGTGGAGTAATAACTCGTGCTGTTTAACTGATTAGAGATCTCTAAGATGTTGCTGTATTGAACATGGCACATGATGACTAATTTATGGTTTTTGTTCCCTGTTTTTTGCTTTATTTGATGTTTGATCCAACACAGGTTCCCTCATTATCCCTTATTTATACATATGTGCACTCCTTTAAAACGGCGCTTACAGAGGACGCACAAAAATGCATAAATTAAAATGCATTTTTTCATTTAGATAGAATGGTATATATAGATTGAGAACATCATTTATTTAAGCCCATATGTCTTAAAGGAGAAGTTTACTTCAGATAATGTACTCACCCCGTTGTCATCCAAGATGTTCATGTCTTTCATTGTTCAGGTTTTTTCTCCATAATGTAGACTTCAGTGGTGCCTCTGAGTCTGAAGTTCCAAAACACAGTTTAAATCCAGCTTCAAAGGACTTTAAATGATCTCAGCCAAGGAAGAAGGGTTTTATCTAGCAACTGAACCAGAAAAAACAGAGTTCAGGCAGACCTAGACAAGACAAGGTTTCAGGAAACACAGAATCATTGAACTATGTTGGTAATGACAGAACTTGTGACTATAGTTGGCTAACTATGTTTTTTGGAATCGCTGGTCTTTAGGAAGTTTTATTCGTCCACAGGCATCTTCCCATTCCTTTCTCCTCTACTTATCGCTAAGAAAGCAGCGAAGACTTGCATCACCTGTCTTGTTGACCTTCAACTGAAAATTACAACCAAAAGCTGCATAATGTGGTCATCATATCAGTATTTTATTTTCCAAGTTGTGTTCACTAAAAATAGCAACAGGTAGTGCCAGTAGCTCACTGAGTGTGTGTCCCAGTACACACAGACTTGCATTAGCTATATAAAAATACAGTAAATACATTTTTTTAATTGTAAAAAGCACATTTTCTGTTAAACGGGTCATCAGATGCCCAATTTCCACAAGCTGATATGATTCTTTATGGTCTTAATGAAAAGTCTATAACATAGTTTAGTTACATTTTCTCAATGGTAGTGTAAAACACCCTTTTTACCTTGTCAAAAACAGCTCTGCTCACAGCAAGCCATTTTGGTGCATGTCCCTTTAAATGCTAATGAGCTCTGCTCACCCCGCCCCTCTGTTCCATGGGTGACGAGTGGTTCTCTGAGACTGTTAACTGTAGTCGCATTCATCGCGGAACTTGCTAACTACCACGTTATTAGGAAAGGTGATTTGCAAATATTCATTAAAAAAACGTATACTCACTTCTTCTGTCGGTGAAGCTGGATCTCGTATGATTTGCGCAAACATTAATGCATTTAGGTAGATCGGGTGCGCATTTCCTTCAAAAACAAAAGTAATCTTCTGTGTCTTTAGATAACGGGAGTAAATGACGACTGCTATGTTCATTATTACATCCAACAACAAAACACCTCAGTCGCTTAGGAGACATTCTTATCTACTTCTGCTCCAGCGTCAAAACAATGGACTGTTTAGGGCGGGTCTACTTAAAACACCAGTGCCAATCAACACTCGTGGGAGGGGCCTGTGCAGAACTACGTCAATCTGCCAAGAATCTGTGAACGGCTTGATCTGAGAAAGCAGTAATGACACTGGGTGTATATTTATCATTATAGGGTGGTTGTGTACACACACTGCCAAGACACATTTCAGTTCAAACAACATGTAAAAGTGAATTTTGCATCCAATGACCCCTTTGGGTTAGGTTATAGTATTTCTAACTAGCTGTACATAAAAACAATACAAGTCTATGTAATGTCTCCATTTAAATAGCTGAGTGAAAGTGTGTGTGCATGAATGTGTGTCTGCTGTAGTTGCCACTCTGGGCATGTTTTGTTCCTCATGTTTGTCAGAGCTGTTTGTGCTGAGTAGATGACTGCTCTCAGAGCTGTTCCTCCCTATTGGACGAATTCCAGACTCTCCTCCTGCCCACATCTTTACTGCACGGTCCCTCGCTGTCCCTGATTGCACTCTCTGCCTACACGTCCTCCTCCTCTCTTTTCTTTATGTCTCTCCTAATAAATCCTAATTGTTCTTGGTATCATACCCTCTCTCTCTCTATTGAAATGGGTTGGAGATCAGGGTCTGGCTGTGGGTTCTTTTCAGCTCATCACAGCCATGTGCTGCTGATTCCACAGAGCCGTCAAGGCAGTTTGACCGTCGCCGGGATTTCATTTGTGAGAGTAAGGTGGTATCTCTACCATAGAGGCGATGAGGAAACCAAATAGAAAGCAGGATCTTTTGATCATATTCTCAGAGGAAATGCGTTCTCACTTTCCTCTTTCTTTATCTCGCGCTGTTCACTGCAAAACACAAGATACATTTACTTGCAGCAAAACTATGTGTTATTATTATAATGAATATATTAAGCCTTGTTTTCAGAGAATATATTAAGTTTATTGTCATTATCCATGGTAAATGAATTTTTTTTAACCATTACTAAATTTTGTTGATTTATGATTAAAAAAAGAAATGAGGTTATTGGTTTGAGATAACATTTCTTCAATTTATTTTTGATATCCCATTATCAAATATTTTATTTTATTTTACCTGTTACCCAATTCTATTGTATTTATGCTTAAAAAAAAAAAATTACTTGTTTTGAGAGAATATGTCTAGAATGCATTGTTTTTGGTATCTAATTATCATGCTTTTATATTTTATTTCATGTAATTTTTATTTTATTTTATTTTATTTTACCTGTTACCTAATTCTATTTTATTTATGCTTAAAAAAATAAATGACTTGTTTTGAAAGAATGTCTAAAATTAATTGTTTTTTGCATCTAATTGTCACACATTTTTTTTTTTTATTTTATTTTTTTTTATTTTATTTTATTTTACCTGTTACCTAATTCTATTTTATTTATGCTTAAAAAAAAGAAATGACTTTTTTTGAAAGACTATGTCTAGAATTAATTGTTTTTTATATCTAGTTGTCACACTTTTTTATTTTATTTTATTTTATTTTATCCGTTACCTAATTCTATTATATTTATGCTTAAAAAAATTAAATGACTTGTTTTGAAAGAATGTGTCTAGAATTAATTGTTATAGCTATATTTTATTTAATGTAATTTTTATTTTATTTTATTTTATTTTATTTTATTTTATTTTATTTTACCTGTTACCTAATTCAATTTATTTATGCTTAAAAAATAAATTATAATAATGACTTGTTTTGAGAAAATATGTCTACAGTTAATTGTTTTTGGTATCTAATTGTCATGCTTTTATATTTTATTTCATGTAATTTTGTATTTTATTTTATTTGACCTGTTACCTAATTCTATTTTATTTATGCTTTAAAAAAATGAATGACTTGTTTTAAAAGAATATGTCTAAAATTAATTGTTTTTGGTATCTAATTGTCACACTTTTATATTTTATTTAATGTAATTTTTATTTTATTTTACTTTATTATGTATATCAGTTATCCTTGGCAAATTAATTTATTTTAACCATTACTAAATTTTGTTAGATTTAAAAAGAAATGTCTTGGTTTGAGAGAACATATCTTAAATTTATTTTTGATATCTCATTGTCAAATATATTTTATTTTATTTTATTTTATTTTAACCATTACTTAAATCTGTTATATTTATGCTTAAAAAACAGAAATGACTTGTTTTGAGAGAATATGTCTAGAATTAAGTGTTTCCGTTAAGTGTTATTTTTTTATTTTTTTATTTTATTTTTATAACTATAATTACATCTTGCTACATTTATGCTAAAAAAAAAGAAATGCCTAAGGCAACAAAAACTTAATTCAAGATACATTCTCTAAAGCTTAATGTCTTCCATCTGTTTTGTTTCTCAAGTAAATGTATCTTATTTTAGGGATATTATAGTGCAAAACAAGACCAAAATAATGATTAAGAAAATACGTTTTGCAATGTGCTTTGAGAAACAGGTTTACAGTTGAAAGAATGCTGAGCTATTTTCAAATGGATTATCCTCGGCATCTAGCAATCCCACGAGGATCAGTGCAATCTTGAACAGCAGCTCTCCTCTGCAACATAAAAGTCAAACTAGTGCAGATGTATTTTGCCCTTGCTTTTAGGAGTGTTTCACGCAAGGTCCCCCATGCAGGCAGGATTTGGAAAAATATTCCTGGTTCTGTGGCTGTAGCATCCGTAAAGTCCTTAGAATAACACTACTAGATTGGTTTTGCTTCATACGCTCACTTTGAACAAAAAAAAGTTCCTGTTGCTCGCTTTCTTCCCTGTTTGTGGCCCTTGACACTTTCATATCTCAGAGAGCGGGTAATTTTAGATCCAGCGCAGTGCTGCTGCATCATCCTCCCCGGTGTCGTTTGGGTCTACGGAAACGCTAGGGATCAGGTACTGAAGGGGAAGATAAATAGAGCAACACCTCTGCAGAATACTTTAAGCAGGAGGCCCAATGAACCATGCCGCTTTGTAATTATAATAAAAAATAAAAATGATGGGTGATTTAAGATTGCCATGTGTGCTGGGTGGAGACTCAGCCTCCCATTAAAGGCAGCGTGGCCTCCATATAGGCGGTCTAGCGAAGGGGTGCCAGCCAAATCCGGAATGATAATGAGGACATTGGCTCGCTTCAGAGAATTGGGGTGTAATTGAGTTAATGAATGCATTCTGTTGCATCTCTGATTGAGCGCATGTCCCTTTCCCACTTCCTTTAAGGTGTTCTGACCCTGTTTCTGTGTGTGCTTCCGCATTCTCCTCCACCTGACATTGAGCCTTAAAGGAATAGTTCATGCAAGGATTAAAATAGTCATCATTTACTCTCCCTTATGTCTCTCTCTTTGTCTCCCCCGTATGACTTGACTCAAAGTCAATTTTTGAACTACATCCTGGTCACTCTTCTTAAACAGGACATTGGATGCTTTTAAATAAAAATTCCCTTTTAAATATAAATGCGTCTTAGCAGTGTGTGGACACAACCATCCTACAATGATAAAAATCCTCTCCTTTTTTAATCCCCAAAAAGAGCTAAACATTCTCAGTTATCAAGCCGTTTTAATTTTCTGAGCAATGTGATGTCATACTGCTCAGGCCCCGCCCACGGCTGTTTACGGACTGTCCCGTATTAGCATAATTCCGCCCTCAGCCAATTGTACGCCTTTCCTCTTCCATAGAAGAGAGAGGCGGGGTGAGCAGAGCTCATTAGCATTTAAAGAGACATGCACCAGTACAGGTCGTTGTCAACAGAGCTGTTTTTGACAAGGTAAAAAGAGTGTTGTTTAACACGACCATTGAGGAATTTTAACCAAAGTATGTTACAGACATTTCATGAAGAATCATACACTCTAAAAAATGCTGGGTTAAAAACAACCCAACTTGGTTTATTTGGCAACACAGCGCTGGGTAAATATTGGACAGAACACATGCTGGGTTATTTTGACCCAGCTGGTTGGGTTAAAAATTTTTACCAAACATGCTGGGTTATTTTCTTTAAGCCAACTATTGTTTAAAAATTATTATATTGCTGGCTTAAAATGGACTGGAACTTACAAAAAACACACACAGAATTACTAGAGGCAACAGCAATAATCAAAACATGAACATTTATTATTATTTGCAAGAACAAAATAAAAGACTAATTGAAATTATTTGGGTGAATACAGCATAGTTTAAAATATTACATACATTTAGACTTAAAATATTTAATATTTAAAAGTAGCATTTTAATTTTAAAGTTTTCAGCCGTTATATAATCTATAATCTATAATTACTTTTTACTAAAATAGCACTAATTCTTGTACAGGTGTGTCACTGAAATCTGAGTGGGTGAAGGGCTGCTGTTCGCTGGTGTAACTGCGTTTCACTTGCAGCTGAAAGATGTCGTGACTGACTCCAAAACCTGCTCATAAACAAACAGTACTGACATTAAAGAACGTTTTAACATAAAATTAAATTAAACTTGGTATTATAACGAATAAAATCCATTTATTTTATGCAAGGCAAAAGGTTTTTATCATGCAAAGTGACCTCTGCTGACGCAGCTGACTGACATATCATCCTCATGCTGTGCTGTGTAAAAAAAATAATTTACAATTTACAGCACAGTAAAGACCTTATAAATGAAATAAAATGTATACAAACCTTTATTTCACTGAAGAAGTGCACCAAATTGGTGGTGCTGAAAACCGCTCTCTCCTGCAGAGGACTCAAAATGCCCGCACTCTGACTCTAGCTCAGCAGTTGGGTTGTTTCGCCAGAGACAGGCTTGACCCAGCGGTTGGGTATAAAAAAATAACCCAGCAACTTACTTACAGAAAAACTACCCAGCACTTGGGAAAAAAATATTTAAAATAACCCAATAAAATGACCTAACAAGTTGAACCCAGCATTTGGGTTAAAAAAAATAACCCAGCATTTTTTAGAGTGTACCAACTTGTGGAAAATGGGTGTCCGATGTCCCCTTTAATATAAAAAAAAACGAATAAGGGCTGTGAATGTCATGTTTCAAAATGACAAAAATGTCACCAAAATAAACAGAAATTCCAAAATTCTAGATAAGAGGGCAAAAACTGTGCCTAGACAGTTGAATTAAATCTTTTATGACTGTTGAGATGGTAAATCCAATGAAAAGTATTCTGTCAGTTTTAGTGATTACAAGGGGAGGTTTTAACGTTAACTTTAGAGAGTCCATAACTTGCACAGGACTGAAGACATGGGATGCTTCAGTGACGTTTTTAGCTCAGTTGCTGTATATAAATTATTCCCAATTTGAATAACCATTTTGTTTTTCATGCTACTAATGCTTCTAAAGCATAAAAAGCAATAAACCAATTAATAAATGGTTCTTTGCTTGTATTGTCTGTGTATCCTACAAGAATGATGTGCCATTTTCCCAAACACCGAACATTATTTTATGTATTCTATTAATCAACATTAATAATCATTAGTACAATATTATATAAAAATAATGAAAGTGGTCCATACAAAAGTAATAAATGCTTCTAGAAATCAATTCCAGGATACAAATGTTGCCCCTCCCAGCTGAAAAATCCAGCTAAAACCAGCCAACCAGCTTAGGTCATCCAGCCTGGTTTTAGCTGGTCAGCAGGCTGGTTTTAGAGGGGTTTTGCCCACTTCCCAGGCTGAGAGATCAGCTGAAACCAGCTTTACCAACCTAGCCAAGCTGGGAGACCAGTTAAAACCAGCTACTTCCATCTTAAACTAGCTAAGACCAGCCAAACAGCTTGGACTGGTGTTAGCGTTGTTTTTTTTTTTTTTTTACAGCAGGTCTTAAAGGTAAAGTTAATTAGCTTATGTATTTTGATATGTGATAGGTAATTTAAAAGCTAAGCTATGAGAGGCTGTTAGCATGTTAACCGAAAGCTAACTGAAAACAAACAAAGGTAAATGTTAAATGTAACATTTTTAGCTTATTATGACGTGATATGGGTAATTTTAAAGATTAGTCTAGGCTAAGCTGTTAGTTTGCTAACTGAAGGCTAAGTGAAAAAAAACAAAACAAAAAGGGAAATGTTTATTTTAACCACTTTAGCTTTAGTATTATATTCCAACCGACTTAGGCTGGTTTTAAATGTTTTTATTTTCAGCAGGGATGTGATTTTTCCCTTACAAAAATTAATCGTGGCTTTATTGGTGTAAAAGATTAGTAACTATGGATTTTGGTCTATTGATTACTACATAAATACTATATATATATATATATATATATATATATTTTTTTTTTTTTTTCAGAAAAAAAAAAAAAGAATAAAGCTAATTCTGATTCTGATACTTATATTACCACAGTTTTACTACAAATACCATGGTTACACTATGGTTAGTGCAGCAAAAGAATGGTTAATTTGTGGTTACCATGGTTTAACTAGTAACCTTGTTTTTTGGTTTTAATTGTAGTAAAACCAATTGAGATTGCCAAATTTCATCACTGCCAAAAGCGGTAAATTTTTTGAAGTGCCATATTCGAACATGTGCAATAGCAAATTAAATTTCAGAGCTGTGAGTTTAAAGAGGACATTAGATGCCCATTTTCCAAGTTGGTATGATTCTTTAGGGTCTTCATGAAATGTCTGCAACATACTTTGGTTGAAATTCCTCAGTAGTCGTGTAAAACAACACCCTTTTTACCTTGTCAAAAACAGCTGTGTTCACGGCGACTCGTTTCGGTGCATATCTCTTTAAATGATAATGAGCTACTGCTCACTCCACCCCTATCTTCTGTTTTTTTGTGTATTCGGTAGCGCGTTACCATCAAAAACAAAACTAATCTACTGCGTCCTCAGTGGCTCTGATTTTGGGAGAAAATGAAGACTTTTATGCTCACTTTTACTGCATTGCTTACAAGACGTTGTCGCTACAGCTGTTTGAGCGCAGAGAAATGGTGGAATAATGCTTATACGGGACAGTCCATCGGCAGTCGTAGGTGGGACTTGAGCAAATATGACATCACACTGCTCAGAAAAACAAAACGGCTTGATAATAATGACTGTTTAGGTTTTCTGGTTATTTAAAAAAGGGGTGAATGAATTTTTATCATTGTAGGGTGGTTGTGTCCAGAAACAGCTAAGACACATTTACATGCAAACACATTTTGCATCTGATGTCCCCTTTAAGTGAATGAACTGTGTAGTTTCATAAAACATGAAATATAATCCATTGGTAATATGGACTTCTTTTGTGATACTTTCATGATGCTTTTTGTACCTTTAGAGCTTGAGAGTCTAATGTCCGTTGGAATGACTTGAGGGTCAGTAATTAATGACGGAAATGTCATTTTTGGGTGAACTATCCCTTTAAGGCTTCGTGGTTGCTCTTTTTCATGTCATCTTCTGCTACACATAGTTTGCTTGAAGGCTTAGTATAACTCTCAATGTGTTTCTCCTACAGATCGGTCAGTGGCATTCAGAGCAGGGACTGTCCATGGAGAGGAAGCTTCCATCTCTGAACGTGACAGACACATTATTCAACACCACTCTCACCATAACTACCATCCTGGTAAGTCCTACAGTATCTTCTACTCTGGTCCAGGTTCCTCAGTGGATGACGCACCCTACCGATTTAGCCAAGAGGATATATAGTTGCTTCTTTTTAAAGGAGTCTCTCTTTAGCTTCCAGAAACGTTCTGTCTAGTCTCTGATCACCTCAGGGTTCAGCACTGTTCTAAATAAAGACTCTCCTTAGAGATGAGTGGAAACTAACAAGTATGCGTGTGATAGCATTTCCTGAAGCAGCAACCACCAATTGAAGATGTAATCCGCTAGGCTGTTATCTTGGGGCAATTTTCTCATCTTTTCGTACACTGTATAGTGATGAGAAAAAAGAGGCTCTCCACAGCCGTAGGCCAGATGTCGCATATCTGGCTGGGTCATCCCTCACTAGAAAAGAGAGGGGAATAAAGAGCCTGCGAATGAAGAGGGGCCATGCAAGGTGAATGAAGCACTCGAAAACCAATAAATAGCTGGTTTAAAGCAGCCTTGTTGAGGACAGATGGAGAAATCTTCTTCGGTTCAATTTACACCTGATGAATTATGTGATAAGCTTGAAGAATTGCTGAAAAGACAAGCACAGTCATGCAGTTTATTAGCCAAACTTACAAACAGCATGAAGAATTTTATAAAAGCACTTTTGTTAATTATTTTGGTTAAACTTATTTTGACTATCATTTTTGTAGTTGCTTTGAGCCGTAAAAAGTTCTCATTATTTTTATGGTTGGTTGGGTTTTAGATGTTACGTTGCCATGGCAACAAAGTAAAATTAAGTAAAACTGGCTATAACATTACACAGAAAAAGGTTATTAAGTAATTTTTTTCACAGTTAACATCATGCTGTGGCTATACTAGTGAAACACTGAGTATTATAATGTTTACAAATGTACATGCATGTACATTGTAAATGCCTGTAAACCAGATTTTTTTATATCATGTGCAGGAGGAGCCGGAGCCTCAGAGAGAAGATTATTTTTGTGGTAATAAATATTATACCACAAATGCAATAATCCAAAACTGAAAATTCTGTCATTAATTACTCACCCTCATGTCATTCCAAACCAGACCTTCATATATCTTCGGAACACAAATTAATATTTTTGATGAAATTCAAGAGCTTTCTGACGCTGCATAGACAACAATGCAGCTGACATCTCCAAGGCCTAGAAAGGTACCACTTGGTGGTTCGAAAAATCCATTATTTTTTTTTAAATATGGATAGTTTTTATACAAAAACGCATCGATTCACTACAGAGGCCTTTATTGACCCTCCAGAGGATGAAGTGGATGAATGCACTTTATTGACTTTTTTTGGACTGATGAAGAGAAACACCCATCTATGCCGTTCTAAAGCTTGGGAGTGCCGGAATAATTTTTAATATAATTCCAATTGGATTTGTCTGAAAGAAGGAAGTCATATACACCTAGGATGCATGGAGAGTGAGTACATAATACGCTACAGTAGTGTTGGGTCCTATCATCAGCCTGCCAGATTGCTGATACATGATATTATCGTGCTAATTTATTTAATTATTTACATATTAGGTTTCATTGCTGGAAACTAGCTCCAACATAAGGCTAAAAGCAGCCTAACATTAAAATTAACAAAGAACATCATCACTGCTTAGCCCTGCCTAGTCTAGTGCAAGTTTATGCATTTTAAAAAAACACTTGCGTTATAAGTGAAGCTATCTACACTCTTGATGAATAAATCTCTTACCACACGTCTGCGGCGCGTTACGGCTCCAACATGTCCACATGAGTAGATCACGGCCACTTTAGTCAATGCTTGTGTTTGTACCAACGGCGTCTCTGTGGCACGTTGCAGCTCTGACGCGGCCACTCTAGTCAATGCTTGTGTTTATAGCCGCCGCGCTGCGGCTCGTTGAAGCGTCTCAGAAGCTGCTCTCCGCCCTGCATCGCTAAACTTAGGCAAATCCCCCACCTTGTCCCTACCCACCCCCCAACCATTTGAATTTCCGAAGGCAGAATATATTTTAATGATATTCTAACCGGCCGTGTTGTGGCATCTTAACATCAGAAAAACAAACGCTGTAGTCCAAAGGAGCTGTTCGTTGTAGTTCTTGAAAAGGGATTTTTTAAAAAAGAATTATCTCCCTTTGGAGTGGACTTTGAGATTTGTAACTTTGTAGATCTTTTTTATGCCCAAACATACACAGCACACTGACTAAAATTCAAAAAGTGAAAAAGCATTATAGGACCCCTTTAATATGTGTTCTAAAGATGAATGAAGATCGTTTGGAACGACATGAGGGTGAGTAATTAATGACAGAATTTTCTCTCTAAAGTCACCAATAAATCAAAATAGACAATTCCAGTCAGTTTCTGATGGACAAAATGAAATCCCACCCCACATTTTCTTCTTGTTCAAGAAGCTCTTTCACTTGGATATACATCACAATTGAACTCAGCACAATTCTGACACAATTAGTTTGTTGAAAAGCCTGGTGGGAAGATCAGCACACCAGTCTCCAACACAACATATGCTGGTGTTTTCTTAGCAGGTTTATCTAAACAAAGTGCTGAGCGGTGCTGTAAGTGAAATAGAAATGATTATGTCGGGAAGTGTCTCTCACTAAAGGAACGATTGGAATACAGGTGGAGCGATTAGCTCCTCTCAGATCTTTCATTGGTAATGTGCTTGACAATGTTACAGCTGGGAGAACTGGGGAGAATTTGTGTTTATTCCCCTTTAAAGATATACGAAGACTTTGGCCGCATTAAAGAGCCACCGAAGAGCAATTTCGGCTCTATCACGGCCCATTCATCACAGGCTGATTGCAAAGTCTGCTTTATCTCGGTAAACGCAGCACAGTTGAAAACATGCTGCAGAACTGCAGCACCTGTGGACCACTCCACCAGCGTTTTCATTACTGCTGTGAGCTTTTGTCATCGCTGGAGTTACAGCACACACACAAACACACAGATTGAATTTTACCCTGGTGATATGGGCTAGATCTAACATTTTTGTAAGGATAGACAGTATATTAGAGCTGGTTTGGCTGGTAGTGGTAAAGCTGTCTAAACTGTACAAACTGTGCTGTGGGGTTTTGTAGTTGCTCTTGATGCCTTTGGCATTATATCATGTGCAGAAGGAGCCAGAGCTTCAGTGCTTTGATTGAGAACACACAAATAACTTTTGTTTATAGTGTTTGTTTGTAGCATTTTTATTTACTCTGCTTTTCATAACTCAGCCTTTGACTGAGAAAGAAAAAAGAACTGTGTTACTTTGCCATTAATAGACTGGCGGCAGATCCCAGACTTCGTAAAGACATAATATCCAGTTTAGGGGTGTCACAATATACCGGTATTGACGATAGGAAAGAGTGGGAGAAAACGGCCCCTTGGGGTAAAAAAGACCCCCTACTGTCTCTCCCAAAAGAACCACTTGATAAAGTCAAGATAACTTTTTATTATGACAATGGACTACACAGACAAGAGTGAAATAGAAGTATTCACCATGAAGCGTACACTGGTGATGTATCTGAAAGAAAACAGTTTCACAGTATGTTATCTAATTTTCAGCAGTAAGAAAAAAGGTGTTTTAAAGTTTGTTGTTTTGTAGAACATCACAGTTTTATATGATATGAGAATAGTAAAGCCTGTAGATAGGGAGTATGTGTTATTCCCTGATAGCACACATACATCACTGAGATGTCTATTTGACATCTGCAAGACATATTTTTTAGAGTGTTTTCTCATCTGCAGTACGTCTATTGGATGTTTCCTTTCAGATGTCAAATAGACGTATATTAGATGTCTTTAAGATGTTTATGATTTAGAATGTACACTCTTAAAAATAAAGGTGCTTCACGATGCCATAGAAGAACCTTTTTTGTCTAAATGGTTCCATAAAGAACCTTTAACATCTCAAGAACCTTTCTGTTTCACCAAAGGTTCTTTGTGGCGAAAGAAGGTTCTTCAGATTATAAAGAAGGTAAGAAAGAGATGGCTCTTTAAAGAACCTTTGGGTGAATGGCTCTTGTAGAACCAAAAATGGTTCTTCTATGGCATCGCTGTGAAGAACCTTTTAAAGCACCTTTATTTTTAAGAGTGTATGTAAAACTCTGAAAGACGTCTGTCAGACATTTGTACACAGCAGATGCTTTCCAGATCAAGAGATCTTTAACAGACATCTTACAGATGTTCGTGTGCTATCTGGGTTTAAAAAAATTATGGTTATATTTTTAGAATGACATCCTTTTTTTTCCAAATATTAGGTGTGTTTAACTTGAAGCAGTGCTGCGCAAATCGATCCGCGAGAGCTACGAAAGAGCGGTACTTAAGGTCATACACCGATCAATCTGCGCAGTGCTGCTTCAAGTCGAACACACCGATAGTCAGTAAAATGCACCCTAGCTAGGTGGGGTAAAATGCCTCCGGGGGGCATGGCTTAATTACTGTAGTTACTCTGTTCTGAACATCAGTTTCTTTGTTTTTCCATCAAATGTATTTTTCAGACTGGGGGGCATTTTACCCCACCTGTGGGGCAAAACGCCCCTTTGGTACTAATTTACTTTTTGTTAAAAATCTAATAACATGAAAACTCTGGGCATTAAAAATTAATAGTACACATACGATATGACATTATGGAACGTTAAACTCTCAAGTGTGATTTGTTTCATTCACACTCGACACTGGAGGGTGCCCTCGCACAGCAAGTCCACCAGAAAGACTCATAGGAGTCATAAAACAAATGACTTTGCAGGAAATTCCTAGTCTCAGCCTAAGATGTCACGCCCATGCACTGCTGGCTGAACGTCTGATGCATATGGCACAGTTAGCTGGAAACACTTCAGAAGTTTCAAACTTGTCATCGGACTGGTTGAGTGATTTGGGTGGCCATCAGCCATTCAAAGCGGCCAAGGTTCCCAGACCTTCTGCCATCAGTCTGAAGGTTTGGCTACATGAGACTAGAAAATCCCTTATATGGACAAAGGCATTCAGCTATCGCTGTAGCTTAAAGGAGAAGTTCACTTCCAGAACAAAAATTTACAGATAATTTACTCAAGCTCTTGGATGACAAGGGAGTGTCTTTCTTTCTTTAGTTGATAAGAAATTATGTTTCTTGAGGAAAAAATTTCAGCAATTATCTCCATATAGTGGATTTCAGTGGTGCCCCCAAGTTTGAACTTCCAAAATGCAGTTTAAATGCAGCTTCAAATTGCTTTAAATGATCCCAGCTGAGGAAGAAACGATTTTTCAAAACAAATTGACAATTTCCGGTTCAATACAGTCAATACTGTTAGGGTATGACGAAAAACTCCGATCTTGTTTTCTTCCCCAACTTCAAAATCATCCTACATTGCTGCAGAAGTACTGACCCAGTGTTTACGAAGTGAACATGCAAAGAAGATCAAACGCCCTTTACAAAAAAAAAAAACAGCAATCTATGATGATTTTGACGTTGAAGAAGAAAACGAGACAGGAGTTTACAGTTAGACATACCCTAACTCTATTGACCCAGATTATGCAGACTATGCATGCACATCGCAGAGTCTAGACAAGACGAGCATTTGAGGTTAAAAAGTATATAAATTGTCAATTTGTTTTAAAAATGACTGATCGTTTTGCTTGATAAGACCCTTCTTCCTCGGGTGGGATCGTTTAGAACCCTTTGAAGCTGCATTTGAACTGCATTTTGGAAGTTCAAACTTGGTGGCACCATTGAAGTTCACTACGGAGATAATTCCTGCAATGTTTTCCTCAAGAAACAGAATTTCTTATCGACTGAAGAAAGAAAGACATGAACATCTTGGATGACAAGCGAGTGAGTAAATTATCTGTACAATTTGGAAGTGAACTTCTCCTTTAATAAAATACAGAACAAAATGTTTTGTATGCTGAAACATGATGAGAATCAGCACATGATAGGTCTGCGTACTTTAAGCCATCTAGATAATGTATATTTATATTGCAATGCTAATCAACATAACCTTTATCGCTGTATAGAATACTATAAAATAAGAATCAGTTCACAGAAGAAAGTTATTTCAAACACTCAATCGATGCTATAATGCAAGTTTGGAGTAAAAATATGTAGTTATTCTTACTTTGACACTGTGCTAAACTAAAAACATTTAGCGTTATAGTCTGATTAGTGCAAATGTTCCTTTTATATGCAATGGTGTGATTCATTGGTCAAAAAAAGGGAAAAAAGATTAATTTGACTGATAGCGTGAATTATTTATTTAATTTTTTATGATTTCTATAGATATCACAATATATCATTGTGAAAAATCTGATATTGTGACAGCCCTAATCCAATTTAATATATGATAAGATATTAACTCACTGTACCTCGCATGTATCAGAGAACTTCTCAGAATAATATTACTCCTTTAATACTCATTAATATAGCTGAATAATTTCTGACCTTTATATGGTAATAATTCTCTTAGCTGTGAGGAATAATGTGTGCTTAAATGGGTCATGAATTATTTTATAAAGTTCCTGAAGTCCACTTATAATGTTTGTAGGATTATTAAAAACTGCCTTAATTTAGAAATACTGATTTCAGACCTCTGATTTAAGAAAAACTCAGTTTAAATGGGAGGATCTCCTTTGAGGCGTAAATGGAAGTGTAAACGGACACTGCTATGATTGGCTGACATCACATGACTTTAATCATCACAACTGCTGGAAATAATCATGAACACTAAATATAACATTATATTTCAATTTCATTTACAGATGATCATGATGCATTTTTCAATATATTTATATTATATACAACTATGTATTTATTTTCACACTTGTTTTCACAGAGAGAACTTCAGTGAGCGCATGCTGAGTGCTAACTTGTAGAAATTTAGTGTTACAATTGGCCACAGTCCCCCTCTAATCATTACTAGTGTGTAGTCGAGCAGTGGGCAATGGGGCCAGAGGTGAATTCACAGTTGTGCCACTTCGGCGTGTGGTAATTCAGCTGCTTCTTTTCACTTACCTCCCGCCGTCCAACTCAACCAGACACCGTAAGAGCTTTTGGGTTTACTCTGTTTGACACAGTTAATGCCTGATTTGCATAATTCCTTTAGTAATTCAAATACTAAAAACAACACAGATAGTGTGTGCAAATACAAGTTGCTGTTGTTTTATTTGCGCTTAATACTTTTTCAACCTTTCTGCACTGTCATTTGATTTGATTTGATATGCTTTCATTTCAACAACTGCTTGCTTTCTCAGATAAAGCCGACGACAGGACCCTTTTTCTAAGCTCAGATACATATTGTTTGTGTCTGTAAAACGGGGTTCACCCTCCGTTCAATCTACAAAATAGCCTTTCTATGATGCTATCTGCAGTGTTTTTCAAAACGCCACATCATGCTTTGAATCAACTGAATCAGAAGCCGTGTGAGCCTTTTCCGAGCCGAAATGTCTCTGAGAAAAATAAGAAAAGCAAACTGTCATTAATCTGTATGGGTGCAATATCAGAAGACAATATGTGTCATGGAGTGGATTCTGTAGTACTGCATCTACTCAAAGAAAAGAGAGTCTTCACATTCAGCAGCTGAATTGACGCTGCAATCAATGATGGCGATAAAGTGCTCTTTCTAAAAACATGAAGAACCACGATTACAAAAACAATTTCATGATGAAACCCAAGGTACGCCATCTTCAGTGGACAGACCACTTTTATTGTGTTCAAGAAGAGGCAGAAAGCCTTTATTCGCAAAGCAATTGGAAATGTTCATAAATATAAAATGTGAGATGCTATCTTCATGTAATGTCCACCTCTGTGACCAATTTCTGTTTCTCAGACCACTATCAGGCAGAGGTAGACTATCTTCAGTGGTATTGACCCCCTATAAGCCATAAAAAAAATCAAAGGAGGCATAAATGAATCAAAGAGGGAGTAGTGGAGCAGTCAGTTACCAAAATCACTCAGGTTTTTTGAGAACATCTGAGAAATGCTAACACACAAATCCAATTTTTCTTCACCTTCTGCACAAAAAGCTTTGAGATTTGATTTGAAGTTAGATTGACTTTAATGTGTTTGTTTTTCAAACGCACCAAACCAGACTGCCGCCATGCTATATTTGTAAAATGGATTTCATCAGCTGACAGCCTTCCAAGAAAACAAATAGAATCAAATCTGCTGCAGATCCCAGACTGGTGAGGAATGTTGCATTTGGCAGACGTGACACTCAAAGTGCCCTTAATCTCACTGTCTGCGCTATTAAACGGAAAGTTTCTTTCTCTGATGTGACCCGCAGATTTTATGGAACCATTCAAGCTCGGAAGAGAGGATTGCTTGGCCTGATAACAGCACTCACTCAGTTGATTGATGCCCGAGCTCCATTCCTGAGATTGATGGCGATACGCCAGGACCGGTCCTGTGTGTTCACAGTTAACCTCGCTCCTCTTCCTCGATTGCTTCCTCCCTCTTTTCATAGGCTTTGCTAATAATGGATTATTAGATGTGAATATGTGGTCCGTCATTCTGTAATCAATCACACTAGAGGCTTTTTATCTCAGCAGTCTGGTTACATCTTTGTAGCTTTTGTAATATTACTTGAAATGTAATCTAAAAGGTTAAGGTAGGCTAAGCTACTGTATAGCTTGTTAACTGAGTGGTAACTGCAAACAAAATGTTTAATGACAATTTTTCAGCTTCTGTGATATTACGTGACAAGTAATTTAAAAGTCTAAGCAGTTAGCTTTCTAACCAAGAGACTAACTGAAAATAAGAAGAAAGGGGAAATGTTAACTATGATCATTTTTAGCTTCAGTAATAAAGTTAAATGTAATTCTTCTATGAAAATTAACTGGTTTTAATGTACTATAAGTGTGGTAACCATGGATTTTTTTCGTAACCTATTAATTACCATAATAAATGGTATTACAAATACCACAGTTAAACTATGGTTAGCGTAGCAAGCAAAACCATGGTTAATATAACTATAACTATAGTTACTATGATTTTGTTGGTTTTATTTATAGTAAAACCATGGTTAATTTTCATGAGGGTTTTAAAAGGCTAAGCTAGGCTGAGCTGTTAGCTTGCTAACCGAAGACTAGCTATAAACATGTTTCATTTGACCATTTTTAACTTCAGTAATGTGATACGTAATTTTAAATGCTAAACCAAGCTGTTACCTTGCTAACCAAAGACTAGCTGAAAACACAAATGAAAGAAAAATGTTTCATTTGACAATTTTTAGCTTCAGTATGTTACATGTCGTTCCCTTACAAATATTAACCATGGTTTTAATGTAGTAAAAGCGTAGTAACCATGTTTTTTGGTGTATTGATATATAACCACAAAGGCTAAGCTAGGCTACAAATACCACGGTTACACAATTTTTACTGCAGCAAAACCATGGTTAATTTTTGTTTACCATGGTATAACTGTATAGTAACCATGTTTTTTGGTCTTATTTGCAGTAAAACCATGATTAACCCTGCTGAAAAAAAAAAAAAAAACAGCTAAAACCAGTCTAAGCTGGTTGGCTGGTTTTTGCTGGTCATCCAGCCCGGTCTTAGCTGGTCAGCAAGCTGGTTTTAGAGGGATTTTGGCCACTTCCTTAGCTGGTCAGGCTGGGAGACCAGCTGGAACAACCAGCTAAAGCCAGCTTTACCAGCCTAGCCAGGCTGGGAGACCAGCTTAAACCAGCTAAGTCCAGCCAACCAGTTTAGACAGGTTTTAGCTGTTTTTTTTTTTTTTTTTTTTCAGCAGGGAATGTTCGTAAGGGTTTAAAATGTTAGGTTGAGCTGTTACCTTGCTAACCAAAGACTTACTGAAACCACGCATAAAGGGAAATGTTTAATTTGACAATTTTTAGCATTAATAATGTCCCTGCTGGAAAAAAAAAACAGCTAAAACCAGCCTAAGCTGTTTGGCTGGTCTTAACTGGTTTAACCTGGAAGCCTGGTTAAGCTGATCAAGCCAGCCTCCCAGCTTGCTGACCAGCTATGACCAGGCTGGATGACTAAACCTGCTGGAAAAAAAAGAAAAATAAATAAAAAAAACACAGTTAAAACCAGCCTAAGCTGTTTTTTTTTCAGCAAGGATGTTTTCAGTTAGTCCTAGTTAGTTTCCGTTAACAACTTGGCTTAGCCTTTGAAAACAAAACAAAATTAAAAAAATAAATAAATAAAAAAAAAAAGAGCTAAAACCAGCCTAAGATGGTTGGCTGGTTTTAGCTGGTTGTGCAACCTAGTCATAGCTGGTCAGTAGGCTGATTTTAGATGGGCTTTGGCCACTTCTTTAGCTGGTCAGGCTGGGAGACCAGCTAAAACCAGCTACTTCCTGAAAACTGAAACTGAAAACACAAATGTTTTATATGAACATTTTTAGCTTCAATAATTATGTGATGTGTTCCCTGATGGCACACATACATCACGGAGACGTCTATTTGACGTCTACATTTACATCTGCAAGACATATTTTTTAGAGTGTTTGCTCGATCTGCAATACGTCTATAGGACGTTTCCCATGAGACGTCAAATAGATGTTTATTAGATGTCTTTAAGATGTTTATGATTTAGAATGTATGTAAAACTGACATTTTACAGATGTCTGTCAGATGTTTGTACACAGCTGATGCTTTACAGATCAAGCAATCTTTAACAGACATCTTGCAGATGTACATGTACATCTGGGTTATTTTAAAAACTATGCTAAGCTGTTAGCTTGCTAACCGAGGACTGAAAACAACAAATGAAGATTTTCAATTTGACCTTTTTTGGTAAAATGACGTAATTTATGGAATCGACTGGTGCCAGAGCTCAGTTTCTGATACTGATGTTGATAAGCCCGGTCCTGTGTGTCAGAGTTTATTTCCCTCCTCTTCCTCGATTCTTCTTCCTGTCTTTTCATGGATTCTGCTTATAATGGATTATTAAGTATGAATGTGTAATCATTCCCTTTTCTTTGGCTTAATCATCAATCAGACCAGAGGCTAGTCGGCCATTATGGCCATCTCGTAATGACCCGAAGCCTCCGATGACTTCTCTCACCCTGTGCTTAGACCTATTAATTGAATCCAGAAGGTTTGTTTATTAGCTTTCTTCCTTTCTTCATAACCGTCTGTCTAATACGCAACTGGTCCATGAAATGCTACTCTTTAATAAGCCTAGTTTGAGGGAAAGTGTCCGGCTGCAATACTTGAGTGCCTCCAGCAGGCTGTAAGCGATGAAAATTTGCATTTATATTGTGCTTTTCTGCATAACCACCGCAGCGGTGTCAGTGCGGGGCATGACGGTAACATGCGTGGATGATTCAACGAGTTAATGAACAAAATGGAAGGATTTGCATTTATAGAGTGTCAGACTCTGGGCCAAAGCGGTTCCTCTTTGTGCTGTGGCAATATGGGATTTCGCTGTTTGCTCCGACAGGTCCAAGGTGTGCACATCCATCAGCAAATACAGCGTGCGGCTTTTATGGACATACAAATAAGGTGAAAGGACAGTAACCCTGTTATTCGGATGCATATTAGCGGCTCGTATTAATAGGGTTCAGGTTTATTTGAAGTGTCGGAACATGTCCATTGACGTTCCATTGACGCCGCAAGACCCAGCTGCTCGTATACTCAGGCCAGCTGGAGCGTGGCCACTGGGCACATCAAAAATCAGGGATGCAGGACCAGACAAGCAGGTAGAAAAAAAAAAAGAAGAAGAAAGTGTTGCCATGGTGATGCGAAAGACTGAAAAGTCTCCTCAGCTCTTCAGATTGCCACTCAAAGCATCGGAGTGGAGCGAGTCAGATTTACTGGTGAAAATGAAACACTCTTACCAGTCAACCAGTCTGTGCTAAACAAATCTTAAGTACAACAGACCCATTTTAGTGTCTGTCTTACCGCAACACATCAGACAAAGTGATTTTTTTTTTTATTTTTCATTTATAACAAAAAGTGATTCTGAAAAGCTTTTATATGGCTGGTTTCATTCTGTAGCGTCTGTTTATGTCCAAGGTGGCAATGTTCTGTTCAATTTATGTAAAGTGTATTAAAATGGCAGTAACACACTTCCCAACCACACACACTAGCAATATCCCAATGTATGACGGTCGTCACAACGAGGGTTTATTGAAAGAACCTGGGATGAAATGTTTACGAAGCCTTTATTTTTTGACCACAGATTGGCTAATAAATCTGTTCAGTCTTTGGGCTGCATGAGAAAACAAATCGTAAATTAGGAACTTGGTCTTTTGGTGGGCTCACATTTGTCAAAGAGCCTTATGTGTCCAAACTGTTGCTATGCTTCCATCCACATATTTTTATGCGAACTTATATCTAGTGCTGTGCAACGATTAATCACATCCAAAATAAAAGTTTTTGTTTACATAATATATGTGTGTGTGCTGTGTGTATTTATTATGTATGTACAGTTAAGGTCAAAAGTTTGCATCTCACTTTCAGAATCATTAAAATTTTACCAAAATATTGTTTATTGTTTATTTAGTACTGACCTGAATAAGATATTTCATTTTAATTTAAAAGATGTTTACATATAGTCCACAAGAGAAAATAATAGCTGGAAAAAAATACCCTTCAAAAGTTTACATCGCTCTGGTTCTTAATATTGTGTTTTGTTTAGTTTTTTTTGTTTAGTGATAGTTGTTTATGTGTCCCTTGTTTGTCCTGAACAGTTAAACTGCCTGCTATTCTTCAGAAAAGTCCTTCAGGTCCCACAAATTCTTTGGTTTTCCAGCCTTTTTGTGTATTTGAACCTTTTCCAACAATGACTATATGATTTTTAGATTCATCTTTTCACACTGAGGACAACTGAGGGACTCATTTGCAACTATTACAGAAGCTTCAAATACTCATTGATGCTCCAGAAGGAAAAACGATGTATTAAGAGCCGGGGGTGAAAACTTTTGAACAGAATGGAGAAAAAATTATTTTGCCTAAATATCATATTTTTTTCATTTCGTACTGCCCTTCAGAGGCTACAGAAGATAGTGACATGTTTCTCAGAAGACAAAATAAGTTTAATTTACCCTGATCTTAACATTCCAAAAGTTTTCACCCCCTGACTCTTAATGGATTTGTGTTTCCTTCTGGAGTATCAATGAGCATTTGAACCTTCTGTAACAGTTGCATATGCGTCCCTCAGTTGTCCTCAGAGTGAAAAGATCATACAGCCATTGTTGGAAAGAGTTCAAATACACAAAAATGCTGGAAAACCAAAGAATTTGTGGGAGCTGAAGGATTTTTCTGAAGAACAGTGGCCAGGTGAACTGTTCAGGACACACAAGGGACTCAATGGAACAACCAAGATGTGCATAAAATTTTAAAATGTGCATAAAGAATCCAATAAGAAGACTAATAAATAAATTTAAAAAAATCATGTGACTCTGCCTCAGCAGATCTTTGGATAACTGGACTAACCAGTGGACCAATCTCATTGCAAATGTTGGTTTAGTCATTCTGAAATGCCTGAGCAGTCTGTCATCAAAATGGTTTGGTATAATTATATCTCAGAACTGTCTCACACGATTGCGTTCCCAAACATCAGGCATCCGCCTCTGAACGCAAGATAACATGACAGCATTTCTTATTGCATTTTGTCTGCACACTCTGAGGTGCAAGTAATTTCTTATGTCGGGAAAAAGAGCTACGGTGTCTTCCCCAGTTGCATCACCTTCCATTTTGATTCGATTTGATTCGATTTTGTTCTCTAGAACACATGGAATGGAAACTGAGCAATTTTACAATTTTTTTGCACGTTAAATTTACAGATTTGGATGGAAGCACAGCAGGTGTGACTTGTCAATTCAAACAACCATTTGTCATACAAAAGTGAGTGTCGATTGATACAGAAGTGCTCTGAGAGTGTGTTAAGGTGTATGAGTGCTGACTGTAACACCAATGATATCTTTACAGGAAAATCCATATGTAATGCTGAGAGCCAATCACCAGGAACTAGAAGGGAATGACCGTTATGAAGGCTTCTGCGTGGACATGCTGAAGGAGCTGGCAGATATCTTGAAGTTCAAGTACCGCATTCGACTAGTTGGGGACGGCGTGTACGGAGTGCCGGGCGCTAATGGCACCTGGACAGGCATGGTGGGAGAGCTCATCAGCAGGGTGAGTGACATCACAAGAAAATATGTTTTAATCAGGGGTTAAATTGTCCAGTGTCATGCATTATCCCCCTTTCTTTGCTGCCTGATCAAACATAGTGTGCATTTGTGAAATCTAGGCTAACACTTTATTTTAAGGATCAATTTTCACTATTAACTAGTTGCTTACTAGCATGCATATTACTAGCATATTGGCTGTTTATTATTACTTGTCAAGCACATATTTAAGTATTAAAATAAAGGAGAAGTTCACTTCCAGAACAAAAATTCACAAATTTACTCACCCCCTTTGTCATCCAAGATGTTCATGTCTTTCTTTCTTCAGTCGTAAAGAAATTATGTTCTTTGAGGAAAATATTTCAGGATTTCTCTTCATATAGTGGACTTCAATGGTGCCCTGAGTTTGAACTTCCAAAATGCAGTTTAAATGCAGCTTCAAAGAGCTTTAAATAATCCCAGCCAAGGAATAAGGGTCTTATCTAGCAAAACGATTGGTTTCTAAAAAAAATGACAGTTTATACATTTTTTTAACCTCAAATACTCGTCTCGTCTAGCTCTGCATAAACTCTGTGTAGTCCGGTTCAAGAAAGGTAGGCTATGTCGAAAAACTCCCTTCTCATTTTCTCCTCCAACTTCAAAATCGTCCTACCTAACAACTGTACCTTACTAACCATTAATAAGTTGCAAATTAGGAACTTATTGAGGTAAATGTCATTGGTAATAGAAAATAGTGAATATGTGTTCCCTAATCTAAAGTGTTTCCAGTCTAGCTATGTTA
Source organism: Cirrhinus mrigala (assembly GCA_036247105.1). Classification (NCBI taxonomy): domain Eukaryota; kingdom Metazoa; phylum Chordata; class Actinopteri; order Cypriniformes; family Cyprinidae; genus Cirrhinus; species Cirrhinus mrigala. Next base: position 18,693,360 of record CM070021.1, read on the forward strand.
GGGTTTAGGGAAAGTTGTTGGCTTGCTAACTGAAGATACAAAGAAAGGAAGATGTTCAGTGTGACCATTTTTAGCTTCTGTAACCTAAAGCAATATGTAATTTAAAAAGCAAATGAAGGCTAATCTAAGCAAGTAAGGGAAACTGTTTAATTTAAAAAGTGAGTATGTTATATAATGTGATGTGGTAATTTGAAAATCTAAATTATGTTAAATGTTATCTTGCTAATCTGCAGCTAAAGGTCTAAAAATTTAAGCCAACCATTTGTAGCTTTAGTAATGTAAAATGTAATGTAAAATACACAATTCCGTTCAAAAGTTTGTGGTCTGAAATATTTGTAAATGATTGTGAAAAAAGTCTCTTTTGTTCATGTGGACTGCTTTTATTTGGTCAAAAACACAACAAAACAACCAATATTGTAAAATATTAACTCTTTCCCTGCCAAACAGAATTTTCTGGGTTTCCACGTTTTCACTGTTAAACGCTCAGGGTGCTATTACACATCTCCTGAATGAGTCCAAAATCCCCCGATCAAAAACACAGGTGAGGAAGACAAGTGGATATAATCATATGTAAGCAGATGCATATGAAAAATAATGTGATCATCAACAATAACCAGCATATAAATGAAATCTGCCTAATGTTACCAAGTGGAATGACGATGCAGGAAGTAAAGGACTGTGCAAGCTTTGGGAGTGGAGTGCTGAAAAAACTGATCTTATGCGTTTTTGCTTTGATCATCGTACTGAATATGATCCATCACATTTGATCTTTTTTTTTTTTTTTTTTATGAAACTTAGCTGTATTCAAGTGTTGACAAAAAATAATGCTTGAAACTACAATAAAACAGATTTTTTTGTTTAAAAGTAGAGGCTCTGTTATTTATTTTGAGGTAATGCATGTTCAGATATTTATACAACAAAATACTCTGGAAGCCATTCAATTTTAATGAAAATGATCAAAAATGTGGCAGTGGCTGGCAACCTTTTTCAAAAAACGCTGGCAGGGAAAGAGTTAATACAATTCAAAATAAATAAAATGCATTATTTATTTGTTTCTTCGATGGCAAAGTTGATTTTTATTCAGAAATCATTCTAATATGCTGATTTTGCACTCAAGAACCAAACCATTTCTTATTATTATCAACAATTGTGCCGCTTAAAGGAGTGGTTCACTTTCAGAACAAAAATGTACAGATAATGTACTCGCACCCCCTTGTCAAGATGTTCATGTCTTTCTTTCTTCAGTCGTAAAGAAATTATGTTTTTTGAGGAAAACATTTCAGGAATTATCTCCATATAGTGCACTTCTTTGGTGCCTGACTTTGAACTTCCAAATTGCAGTTTCAATGCAGCTTCAAAGGGCTCTAAACAATCCCAGCCGTTCCATTATCTAGTATAACGATAGGTTGTTTTCTAAAAAAAAAAAAAAAATACAATTTATATACTTTTTAACCTCAAACGCTCATCTTGTCTAGTTCTGCGTGAACTCTGTGTAATCCGGTTCATGACAGTTAGGGTATGTCGAAAAACTCTGATCTCATTTTCTTCTTCAACTTCAAAATCGTCCTACATAGCTGTTTTGGTTTTTTTTGTACATCATTGAACGTTCACTTTATAAACACTAGGTCGGTACTTCTGCAGTGATGTATGACTTTACAGGATTTTGGACTATGGTATGATTAAGAAAAAAACAAACATAAAGAGATTTACTGTCATTTCTAATCAGGCACTGTATATAGTACTCATAAAAAGTTGTTTCAGTCAGCAGAAGGACTTTGTTGAGAAACGGGGATAAAAAATATTGGCAGTTTGTTTGTCTAGTAGCTTGTCATATCTTACCTGAGGAAACAGAATCGCTGCCAGATTTTACGGTTTCCCTACTCCAAAATCCCAATTTAACCTCTGGTCATACTGGCAACTAGAACAGTCATTCCCATATAATATGAATTTCATTCAAAGCACACCACTTCTGCAGTTCAGAATCCACAGCAAGTCTGCTTCCTCTTATTTTAGCCTGGAATAATTCATTCTCAAATGCTCATTTCAATAATTCATTAGAGGAAGGAAGCCTTAAAGCCAGACTAAAAGTTATTTTACTTGCTTCCACACAGGTGATGCAGATTAACCCACAATATTCATGTTTATGCCTCCAACCCCGTTACAGGTCCCTCGTCCTAATGAATTTCAATTAGCCCGTCTGATCCCATAACAGACACACACAGATGTGTTTAAAAAGACTCAGTGAAGCGTGAAGAGTATTAGTCCAATTCTGACAGCCACTAACATCCCGTTGATGAGATGGAAATCTCGCAAGCCGCAAATTCTGTTTAGTTACGAACGCTTGCTCTTTTTGGCGGAAATGTTATTTATTTTAACACTGTTACAGCAGTATGGCATGCTGCTGATTTATTTGTCCGTTTTTGGCAGGCACCGCAGGGAGCAAAGTAAATTTTGGGAAACGAACAGAAAGGCCACGGCGATGTTCATACATTTCCAGGGGAAAGGGTCGTAAACCAGAACATTTCTCTGCAGCCTACATTCTCGCATACAAAACCGGAGAGGCTTTGAGAAGTTATCCGTCTTAATTCCACAAGCTAATGGAGGGCAAAGCCATTAGTGAAATAAAGAAAGAAGTGCCTAATCTTATTATTGTCTCAATTTGTTCTCTCAAAGTATGCTCTATACAGCTAACCTTGAGAATGGCCAATGAGTCTGATTGCATCCCACGCACTATAGTGTCTGTAGACAGTAGAGGGTGATGAGGGGCAACCGAAGGAGGCGAGGAGCGCTGCCTCGTCCTGACAGCAGCCTCTATGCCTCTTGGATCCCATGAGAGACCTTTATCCTGTTATTTATTACATGAAAACATGGGTGTAGATTTGCATATGAACAAGACAAATATTTTCAGAGTTATGAATGAATGTTGCAAACATTGAATGTAGTACAAACACGGCCTAACATTTTGCCTAATCTTTTACCAGCTACAGTGCCCTCCACAAATATTGGCACCCTTGGTAAATATGAGCGAAGGCAGCTGTGGAAATAAATCTGCATTGTTTATCCTTTTGATCTTTTATTCATAAAAATGACAAAATTCTAATCTTTCACTGAAGTAAAACAATGGAAAGTGGGGGAAAAATCTCATTATGAAATAAATGTTTTTTTCTAGTTCATGCTGACCACAATTATTGGCACCCCTAGAAATTATTATGAGTAAAATATCTCTGAAGTATATTCCCGTCCATATTTACATGTTTTAGCACACCAGGGTGACTAAGTTGTCCAGCCATGACTTCCTGTTACACAGGATTATAAATATTAGGAAAACAAAGGCTAAATTCCCTCAATCGTCCATCACAAGGAGTAAAATCAAAGAATATAGTTCTGATCTGCGGGACAAGATTTTTGAGCTTCACAAAACAGAAAGTGGCTATAAGAAAACAGCTAAAGCATTGAAAATCTCCATTTCCACCATCAGGGCAATAATTAAGAAGTTCAGATCAACTAAAGATGTTACAAATCTGCCTGGAAGAGGACGTGTGTCTATATCGTCCTGATGCACGCTTAGGAGGAGAGTTTAAGTGGCCAAAGACTCTTTAAAGATCACAGCTGAAGAACTGCAGAGATTAGTTGAATCTAGGAGCGAGAAACCCTAAAAAAAAAGTCAAATAGCCTCTACGTCACCACATATTGTTTAGGAGGGTTTCAAGAAAAATCCTGCTTGTTTATCCAAAATCAAAGTCCAGCATATTCAGTTGTTAGACATGACTTGAACTTCAAATGGGACTGGCTTCTATGGTCAGATGAAACTTAAAAAAGAGCTTTTTAGCAGCTAACCCACCAGACGGGTTTGGTGCAAACATTGATAAAAGTACCCCATGCCCATGGTTAAATATACTGCTGAATCTTTAATGTAGTGGGCCTATTTTTCTGCCGGAGTACCTCGACGTCTTGTTCAGATGCATTGCATCATGGTTTCTATCAAATACCAACAGATAAAAAATCTAAACCCGACTGCCTGAAATCTTATAATGGGTCGTGGTGTGTTCATCCAAAACACACATCAAAATCAACCCAAAAATGTGTCACTGAGCACAAAATGAAGGTTCTGCCATGGCTGTCTCAGTTCCCTGACCTGAACCGTAGGAAATCAGTGGGGTGAACTGAAGAAAAGAAGCGCCAACATGGAGCTGGGAATCTGAAGGATCTGGAGTCATTCTGTATGAAATAATGGTCTCTGATATCTTATCAGGTGTTTTCCAAACTTATCAGGCATTATAGGAGAGACTTGGAGCTGTTATCTTGGGAAAAGGACTTTGCAACAATTGGGTGCCAATAATTGTGGCCAACATGAACTAGAGAAAAACATTTATTTCATAATGAGTTCTCTCCCCCAGTTTCTATTGTTTTACTTCAATGAAAGGTTAGAATTTTGAATGAATTTTTTGAATGAAAGATCAAAAGGATAAATTATGCACATTTATTTTCACAGCTGCCTTTGCTCATATTTACCAAGGGTGCCAATATTAGTGGAGGGCACTGTATATTTTTACTGACCTTAAAACTGCATGTGCATAATTTCATTAAAAAATAAACAGGCAGAACAAATTGGGAAAACACATCTAATTGCAGTTTATTTTTGGTGGAAAACAATGGGGAAACTTCTCATAAAATGCTTCTTTTTTGTTGACAACAGATTTACAAACTAACCTGCATAAAATTTTTTCTCTTCAGTTTTGTGTATTTCAGTCATGTTTGCATTTGTAATATAATATTTTATTTCCCTTATTAAATTATATTAACAGTTGGTACTGTATACAAGTGACTTTCTAACATTTAAAATGTTTTATTTATTTTAAAGGTTTAAAATCAACAAGGACTATCTATATATATTTTTTTTTTAATAAAAAAGAAATTATTTTCAAAAATGCAGTTTAAATGCAGCTTCAAAGGGCTCTAAAATAATCTGAGCCAAGGAATAAGGGTTTTATCTAACAAAACGATCTGTCATTTTCTAAAAACAAATAAAAAATTATATACTTTTAACCTCAGATGCTCGTTTTGTCTGGCTCTGCCATGCATTTTCTGTGAAAGGCATCTTTTTGTAAAGGGTATTTAATCTTCTATGCACGTTCACTTTGTAAACACTGGGTTGGTACTTCTGCAGCGACGTAGAGCGATTTTGAAGTTGGGTGAGAAAATGAGATGGGAGTGTTTAAATAATTTAAAATAATTTAACTGTGTAAGCAAAAACATTGTTCATATTTTAAAATGTCTTTAAAGGTATTAAAACTGAACATACACCTTACTAAAACATATGTATAAATGAAGAGTTCAGATACAAAACCAGCTAAAAGCCACCTCAGTCAAAAATGATATAATATGATATAGTGAATGCTTTTGACACATAGTATCCATAAAATATTTTTACTTCAGACTCCCTAAATCCCAACCTCAGCTCAATTAGAAGTGCCGGTACTTATATAGAAACCTATTCATAGGATCCTGATAAAAATGCTCATTTTAAAGAAAAATGTCAGATGGATTTAGAGGCTTTGCATCTGAACTCTTCAAATACAGTTATCATTAAAGGGCACCTTGAGTATTAGGACTTGTGTGGCTTAATATAACATAAATTATGTCTTTTACTGAAATATCTAGTTCAAAACTCATGAAAGATTTATATTACTTAAAAAAATCCACATTGTTTTATACATATTTTAGACTATAGGGGGCGCCATATTTCGATGACATCAAATGGTTGCACTCGGTGAGCTACCTGTTGCTACTTTTACCACAACACAACTCGGAAAATAAAATACTGACACAATGACCACATTGTGTGGCTTTTGGTTGTAATTTTCAGTCGAAGGGCGACAAGAGAAGCGATGTAAGTCTTTACTGCTTTCCACATTCTGGGGTGTTAACATTCTGGGGTGTTTAGACTCCTTGAGGGGAAAAATCAATGGTACGGCATTTGGTTTAAGCCTACGCTTATATACATTGCCACCTATAAGTGCTTTCAGTAACTGTGGTCATCGTATCAGTATTTCATTTTCAGAGTTGCGTTGCGGTACAAATAGCAACAGGTAGTGCAAGTAGCTCACAGAGAGCAACTATTTGACGTCATTGAAATAATGGTGCCCCCATAGTCCAAAATATGTATAAAACAATGTGGATTTTTAAAATAAAGTAGATTTTTCATGGGTTTTCTACTACATATTAAAGTAAGAGATATTGTTTACCTTATTTTAAGCCATACAAGTCTTAATACCTTTGAAAAAAAAAAAAAGAAGAAAAAGTACATCTGTGGATATGTATAATATATTTGACATGTACAGTTATTATGTTGGATTTATTTAATTATTACCATATATCCTTTTACAACTGAACATCATTCAAAGAATCCTGTGTAAATATGATAACTGTGCTAGTTTAGCCAGCATATTTGCTTACATGCTAAATGCTAAAAAGCACAAGAAAAATGAACCTTAAGATAATAATGGTCAAATCCACGTTTAACAGAGTCATCGGATGCTAAATTTACTTTTACATGTTGTTTGAACTGAAATGTATGTTGGAAGTGTGATAAAATCCACCCAGTTTTTTTTTTAACTCCCCAAAAATAATAACCCCTTTCTCAGATCAAGCCATTCACAGATTCTTAGCTGTGTGATGTCACACAGACCCAGGCCGCTCCCACAATTTTTGATTAGCCGTCTTACCTTAGACCTGCCCTGAGTGAGCTGTAAAAAGTCCACCATTGTTTCGACACCAGAGCAGGAGTAGACAAGAATGTCTCCTAAGCATTTGAGGTGTTTTGTTGTTGAAGGTAATAATGAACATCACAGTTGTCATTTACTCCTGACATCTGAGCCACTGAAGACCCAGTGGATTACTGTTGTTGTTAAATTAAATGCACCCCCCAATCTACTTAAATGCATCTATGTTTATGTAAATCATTCGTGATCCGGCTTCACCTACCAAAGAAGTGAGTAGAAGTTTTTTTTCAAGAATCTTTGAAAATTGCCTTTACTAATAATCTGTTAGTTAGCAAGTTTCGTGGCTAAATGGCTCATCACCCCATGGAAGAGAGGAGCGGGTTGAGCAGCGCTCCTTAGCATTTAAAGGGACATACACCAAAATGGGTCGCTGTGAACAGAGCTGTTTTTGACAGGGTAAAAAGAGTGTTCTTTTACAAAAAACTTTTAAAAGTAAGTATTCATGCTGCCTTCAATTTTTAAGTTTACTCAACTCAAATATCCACATTTTCATGTAGTACAACTTAACATTTCATATTGACTAAACTTAATATTTTAAGGCAACATGAACACTTACTTTTTTAAGTTAAAACAACTTTTTTTTTTTTTTTTTTTTAAAGTGTATCATTGAGAAATTTGAACCAAAGTATGTTATAGACTTTTCATTAAGACCCTAAAGCAGTGGTCGGCAACAGGTGGCCCGTGGGCCAAAACCGGCACACCAGCAATAATATCTGGCCCTCGCCCGCAGTTAGATTATTTTGATAGCGGCTGGTTCTGAAATAGATCTGTCATGACAGCAACAGTTACTCACAATTTATTCAAATCGCCTTTGAATAAGCGCTTTTTACTTTCGATTTCACGATCACGTCTTACGATATAACACTGCATCCTATTATGCAAAGCCAGGACACACGATAAAAGGAGTTTTTGTCCTGACTAGCCGTGATGGCGACACACAAAATTTCTATTTTAGAAACGTTGCGGCTGGAACAACAACACAAACTATGACAACTATGACAGGCTAGAATCTCAGGTACTGATTATGTGCTTTATTCAATGTTTAATGTCAAAGCGTCTAATGTGAGTTTGAATATCATTTTGCGTGACATTTATAGCCATGCTGAAAGCAACAACAGATAGTTTACCTCAGATCTTGAAAATAAATTTAAGCAAACATATGTTAAAACTGCGAACCAACAAGAGATGGCAAAGTGACAAAGTGGTATCAGTCATTCAATATTTAGTTTTAACAATGTTAAAAAGGTTTAATATTTATGAATTAGATTATAAAATTCTATTTCTGAATAGCTGTGGCGTCAAGTGAGTCACATCTGGTGTGGACAGCTAAATTGCTTGTCACGAACTAAAACTGTATAGTTGTGCCATCTTACAACCAATATGTAGTAAATGTATGTCAAAGTGTTGCCTATGTAACCAGTTAAAACTTGAAGTGGCGATGAGGTCTTAAAATGTATGGTATGAGTCTTAAAAAGGTCTTAAAAAGGTGTTAAAATTAACTCATGATTCCCAGAAGTAACAGCTCACTACCAGTTACAAAGGACACTGTAACAGTTTGTCACAGGCAAATCTAGTTGCATTTTTCATTAATTAATTTCTTAAATTATCCTTTGAAATTTCTTTGGCCCAACGCCAAACTTACTTTCCGACCCCTGCCCTAAAGAATTATATCAACTTGTGGAAAACTCTTTTTTAGGGTAGCTTTTATGTGATTTATGTGGGTGTATTTTTGTATTTTTGTTTTGTTTTTTTCTACTGCTTGTTTTTTGTTTTTTTCTACTGCTTGTATCATTTTATTTTATGTATTTGTTTATTTTATTTATGTTTGTAAAGCGCTTTGAGATGCTGCTTTTAAAGGCGCTATATAAAATAAAGTTTATTATTATTATAAACAAGGTAACAAATACAACACCTTATAAAAAATTCTGTCTATTAATATTACAATTAATTGAATAATGGGAATTTGCACCAAAACGGCTCACTTTTGCCCTGAAATATGGACTTCTAATTCCACAGGGACTGTCTTGGTCATGCTTTATAATGTTCTGGAAACTCTTGTAAAACTAAAGGCAGTGCAATAGTACACAAAGGTAGCGCAGCAGCCGAGCTGTCATGGTTTTCTGTATAGTGTCAGATGAAGAACAAGGCTCAGAGGGAATTTGAAATGCCACACTGGGAACTTACATCAATGTATTATTCAGTAGTGATAGAGTTGACATTGCCTCCTTCTCTCATTTTTTGGGGGCATCACTTTTTGATTGAGTCAAAGCTGAGGGGGAGGATGGAGCGCAGGAAGAATATCACTGCATTATTTATTATTTAGAGTCGCCGTCTCATAATTTTCCTCTCTGTGCAGTCCAGTCATCAATATTAATACATAATGAGATGTCAAATATTTGAGCGGCAGTTATTGTCCTTGTTTCTGTTACGGACGACATCTGTTTGAGGGATTTCCGTTCAGCAGGGACCTCGTAATTTCCTTGTTTGTGTGTCAGCGTGATGTTTTGTTGTGTGAAGTGAAGTGTGCATGAGTTGGAGAAGAGCTGTGGGCCATGGCTGAACTATGGAGAGCACTTGAAGATTAGTGCATCTGCAAGCTGTTATTGTGAAAGGAATCTTCAGGGAACGTGCAAGAGTTCGTCTTCCCGCGCCACAGTCGCTTTCGCTACGGTGAAGTACTGTACATTGCGAGATAACGACATAACTGGCTTTACAATCAGGCGGGGTTAAGTAAAACTTAAACCAAAATATACTAAACTAGCATCTCAATGATACTTCTCGGATCTTGAAACACGTGTCTAACGTTCCTAATTCAGCTCTCGAAGTTAACAAGCCTTTCCTGTCGCTTTCAAGGTTTCAGGCTTGAGGCTAAAACATCACATTGCAACCGGTATCTGCTGTCCGGAGATTCTCTCTCATTTACAGCAGAGCTCCAATATCCCGTCATTCCTCCTGGAGAGGACAAAGAGCAGTGGAGGGTAAGAGTGTGTCCCGCGGGAGCGTAAAATCCCTTGCAGATGCACTTTTCGGTGTTGTTTGATTAGTGGGATCCGGCCGCAGCATCGTGCCCGGCAGCACTGGATGCTGTGTCAAGTGATTTGTCATGACAGTTTCTGTGTTCATGTTCCATCACTCACACGCAACAACTCAGCTTTGCCCTTCAGAATTCACCAAAATACAGGTATTTGGACTGCAAGCAGTTGTTTGCAGGTGTAAAAGGACAGGTCATGGCAGCGTGGTTAAGCTGGTTTGTTGTTGGTTTGAGGAGGTCTACATGGTCTAATCAGCGTAACTAAGAAGGTCTACAGGGGTGTTATGAACCTATAGGGGACTCCAGTGGCACTTTGTGCTTTGGGTGAGAAAAGAAACCAAGACTTCATAAGGACAAAAAATTGGTAACACAGATTAGGGAATACATATTCACTATTAACGAGAGTTTTCGCTGTATAAACTAGTAATTACCTTGATAGTAAGTAAACTAGTTGTTGTAGTAGGTATGGGGTATGGTTAAATGTCTAAAATATCAAAATATGAAATATGATAGCATAATATAATATTAAGTACTAGTAAACAGCAAATATTCTAGTAATATGTATGTTATTAAGCAACTAGTCAATGGTGAATAGTGTTCTCTAATTTAAAGTGCTACTATATAAAGCATAATAAATGTATTAAAAAACAATATTTGATAATCAGTCTTATTTTTGTGTATATAATATTATTTATTGATATTTTGAAGTAGCCTTTGGGTTTTTTTTATATTTTTGGATTTGTTTACATTTCAGTTTTCATGTATATTTTAGTTTAAATTTTAGCAATTTTATGTGCTTTTGTCATTATTATTTTTGCATTTATTTACCTTTATTTTTATTTCCATTTTTTTCAGTTTTAGTAATTTGAATACTTAAACTTATTTCATTTCATTTAGTTGCAAGGCAGCATTCCTAATTTTTATTTGTTTTATTTTTTAGTTTTTTATCTAATATTTTTTGTGATTATTTATATAAATGTATATTGTATAATTGAATTTGACCTTCTGTGTTGTTTTGTGTAATTTATATACTATTATAGTATTTGATAATATTTTGAGTTAGCTGTTGTTTTAATATTTTCAGTTTTCTGTTCAGTTTTTTTTGCATTTATTTAGCTTCACCTTTTATTTAGTTTGTATTATTATTATTATTATTATTATTATTATTATTATTATTATTTATTATTATTATTATTATTATATTTCAGTTTTAGTAATTTGAATAGTTTAACTGATTTCATTTCAATTAGTTGCCAAGGAAGCATTTTTTTTTCAGTTGTTCATCTAATAATATTTATTTGTAATTATTTATTTCTAATTATTATATTGTTTTGTGTAATTGATATACTGTTATAGTATTTATTAATATTTTGATTTAGCTGTTGTTTTAATATTTTCAGTTTTCTTTTTAGTTAAGTTTTAGTAATTTTGTTATATGCTTTTGTAGTTTTTGGTTTTGTTTTTATTCTTATTTTTAGTTTTATTTATTTTAATACATTCTTTTTTTATTTAGATTTTTCATCTAATATTTATACTTCATCTTTTTTTTAATTAACAAAAATGTTTTAGTTAGTTTTAGTTAACAATAACAATAGTTTTAGTTAACAACAATAATTTAAATTATTTTAACGTTTAAAATTTGGTGCTGTTGGCTCCAACATATAGTACCGTTGCGCTTTGGGTGACCCAAGTTGTAATCTGGGCTCACAATCTGTTCCCAATTCTACCTCCCCTCTCTCCCATCTCGTTTCCTGTCAATAAATACTGTCCTATCCAAAAATAAATCTTAATAAAAGCAAGAAGCTGTAACTTGTGCATGTTTTTATCCAAACCTGTACTAATGGCTGCGGTTATTTTGCATGTGTTTCAGAAAGCTGACTTGGCTGTGGCTGCCCTGACCATCACGGCTGAGAGAGAGAAGGTCATTGATTTCTCCAAACCCTTCATGACTCTGGGGATCAGCATCATGTATCGAGTGCACATAGTAAGTTCTTCCTCCATCCGCTGCAGCCTGAGACTCCAAGAACCATTTCCGACCTCGCAGCATTAAAGATCAACAATCCTCAACAATTGGCAGCCGCTAATGGCCAGAGAGAGAGTGCGTGGGAAATAAATAGAGAAATACTTAGGGGCAGAGAGCTCAGAACATCACCCTTGCCGCAGCATATGGTGTGCCATGGTGTGAAAACCTGATAAATGTAGTGCTTTCCTTCCCAATTTCAAATTCTCCTTATTGTGACTTGTATCTAATTCACACCAATAACACCCCGAGCTCTTGCACACAGCAACACTGAAAATCCAATAGCTCTTTTATTTTTAAAGGCCTGTGTGCCATTAATCAAAGCCCCTCCCCAAACCCAAGGTGACATGCTGATCTCTCTGTTGGCTAAATGCCGGATGAACCCGCTTTGTGCGGCGTGTGCAAACATTAATGTGGTGTCCCGGTAGGGCATTTACACAAACACACACACATACTCACTCACTTACACAAACACATCGTGGGCCCCCCTGCTCTGTTCATGCTGCTAATAGTCGCTCCTGTGTGCGTCTTCATTGGTTGAGAACAGTTGGGGGAATCAATAACACCAGGTGTGCTGTTAACTGAGAAAGAAAGAGCACCTCTGTAGCAGATTTTATGAACTGCGGCATGCAAATGCATGCTTTTCACCCAACTCAAGTAGGAATGCAGAGCCGTAACTGCCATAGATGCTGAGTGAGACAAGTCCCCTCCAACAATTCGATAATGATGCTACTCTGTTTGTTGTTAGGATGACAAAAGGTTTTAAAAGCTACATTTTTAGGCTGCTCTAATTGTACAGGTCATCAATATCAAAATGAGTAAGATGGCCAATCAAATCAAAGCAGGCAGCTTTTTACTATTCACAGAAGCTGAAGATGAATTCCAGCATGATGCTTCAGTTTTTAACATTTACATGTGAGTAGGAGTGTATAATAATGACAAAAAATTATATCTCAATATTTTCTGGAATTTTATCGAAAACGATAATTAGACAATATTTTACTAAGCGTCATTGTGCTGGTATTTTGGCAGGTTTAGGACTGCTGTGGAGCAGCCAAACTGGACTCCCAAAGCTTTTGGTATTCTTCAGATTCTGTGCAGTGGTTAGTTTGCAGGAGTAACAGAAATTAACTTTACCAATATGTTTAAAATGATTTGTACCTTTTATGGGCATTTTTACCTTTAGAAAGCCCATTTTTTTCTAATCTATTTAAACGTATGCATCATTTTTGTGTCAAATTCTTAAATTTACACTATTGGGTTGTTACCAATCAAATTAGTCACCTTTATTTATATACCACCTTTAACAATACAGAATTGTGACAAAGCGACTGTACAGTAAGAAATAGTGCATCAATAATGCAAAAGGGCAACAGTAAACACTCAATTTTCAGGTAAAGGAAGTTCATCAATGGATTCAATGTCATCATCCAGCTCAGTTCAGTTCAAATAAAATACAATATCGTGTGAAGAAAACGTGTCCCAAAGGCTTGCTTAGTGAAATGAAATCAGTATCAACAACATTTGTGTCTACAATGCAGAGGTGGCACAGAATCTGCATCTAAAGTGGCATTTAGATGTATTTACACAGACATAATGTTTTCATGGCTAAATACTGATATTTGAATTGAATTTGCGTGTGTGTGTGTGGGGGGGGGGGTATACTTTAAATATAAACTTTAAATTGCCAGCAGGTGGCAGCAAATCACTGCATGAGTGAGTCATTCATTCAAGTGATTTGTTCAAACGGATGGTTGATTTAGTAACAAAACACTGTTGTGTGTTGCTCAGAGACGCAAAAACAGGAACTTGTGTCTAAAATTTAAGTCGATTAATTTTAACTTGTTTATTAGACTTTTTTTTTTATCAATATCACATTTTGCAGTCATATTTATATTTGGAGGAAAAAAGTGTTCTTTGTGTGAGATTAACTATATCAGATGATATAAATATAAAAGACATAAGTCATATGAGGGCATATTTGCCTCTTATCTTGCATTTTTTGGGAATGTATTTTAATAGAAAATAAAGTGTGAACTCTAAATGTTCTCGCACAGTAGTCTAACCTACATCTCATAGTCTGTGTGCACTCTCTGTGTTTGTTTTTTTCTATATACTTGACACCGTCAAGTCTCATATCTTTTTAAACAACAATTGAGATATTATCATAGACGACATACAATAGATCAAAAACGTTTATCAAAGTTGTCCTAAGAAAAAAACGGGTATAGTTTTGGTTTTAGGACAACTTTGATGAAAGGTTTTGATCCACTTCAAATGTTGCAAATTCTTACTTGTGAGGTAAGATAGCTAGATATTTTGTATTTGATGACAGTTAAATGACCACCAGTAATATCCTGTGATGCGAACTATTGGACTTTTTTGACAAATTGTGCTGTTTTGAAGTGAAAATGAAGAGTTCAGATGCAAAAGCCTCAAAGTGCCATCTGAAATTTTCCTCAGGCTCCAATGCTTATATTCAGTTATTTCACTTTAATGACAATGAAAAGAACCTATTTATTGCCATTAAAGTACACAAAGAAGCCGGATAAAAATGCTCATTTTAGAAAAAAATAATTCAGATGGTACTTAGAGGCTTTTGCATCTGAACTCTTCAAATATTGAATTATTTTGTGTGATTGATGTAATTCATAACTGAATGTGACAAGATGCGCAACATTTTGCTATTTTGTATTTTTAACAATTTTTACACAGATTCACTCTTATACATATTTTAAAATACAAAAATGAGTTCAAAATCCTTGTCCTTGTACTGATATACCTCTTTTTTTATTTCCATTAAATCTAAGAATATAAGAAAAAAAATCTTTTTTAAAATCTTTTCTCTAATCTGTATTAGAGTTTTGGGGCATTCTTACCAATTACTGTTAATTAATGTTTTTTTGTATTCACAAAAGTTTCTCGTGCTAAAGTGTTCTTGTGCCCACACAATAATCTTTTTTCATGCTAATGTCACTTAGCAGGGGCTTCATAACAAGCACTTTTTAGCACTTAATTATATTTTCAGATGTAAAAAGGTGATTTTTAGACACAAAATGAACTGCAGTTCAAACTTGTGTACCAAGCTTCAGGAGACAAATCAAATAATTCAGATTTTTTTGATTCATTTGATTTCAGTACTACTTGCTATGGGCAGTAAATGCTAAAAAGGAAAGTTGTTCCAGAACTAACAAAGGATGTTGCTCCATCTCCTGTTGGGGTAAATGATCTCAGATCTTTGTGAAATGTGAGTTATTTTCAATGTTAAAATGCTTTCGTTTCAAGCAATAAATAATTCATTTATAGCTTGATTTTCCCTGAAAACTGTAAACACTTTGGGGCTTTCAAAGCATTGCTGAAATTATACACTTCACCTTTAAATGTTCAGCTACAACTACCCAAGAGAGGTGGCTTAGAAAGTACTGCAAGTTAAAAAAGAGTAAGTTGATTGAGAAAGGCGCAAAGGCAGACACACCGAGTGACTCAGAGACTGGCAGACAGAGAGAACAGTGACAGAAGACATAAGAGGAGTGTTAAATGAGTTCACACAGGTAAAGAGGATAAAAGGCTGTTGTACAGTGTAGAGCTGTCCTCAGGTTGGAAAGCCTTGAGCGCTGTGTCTGACTCCATCTGTCTCTCCATGGCCCTTTCTGCTCTTCTCTGACCCAGAATAAGGCTGGAGTAGTTGAAAATAGGCACCTTGTGATGTCATGAAGAAGGCTGAGCTCATGAATATTAAATAGCTTGTGCTGGTGTTGCTGATGTTTCACATTGGTTTGCCAGTTTTACATTTTAACTTACCAGTTAATTAATCAGAACAGAAATGTCAATAATTCAACACTACATATATCTTACTATATAAAGTTAAAGGGGTAGTTCATCCAAAAATGAAAATTCTGTCATTAATTACTCACTCTCGTCGTTCCAAATCCGGAAGACCTTCGTTCATCAGAACACAAATTAAGATATTTTTGATAAAATCCAAAAGCTTTCTGATCCTGCATAGACAGCAATGCAACTGACACGTTCAAGGCCTAGAAAGATAGTAAGGACTTTATTAAAAAAGTCCATAATACCTTTCTAGGCCTTGAACATGGTAGTTGTGTAGCTGTCTATGCAGGGTCAGAAAGTTCTCGGATTTTCTCAAAAATATCTTAATTTGTGTTCTGATGAACGAAGGTCTTACAGGGTTTGGAACGGCATGACAGTGAATAATTCATGTCAGAATTTAAATGTTTAAATTTGTGATATATATGACATATGGGCCATTTTACAAATTGAATTGAATTGGTTCAAAGTCGGGGTTGGAAATATGTATGCAAATTGTATAATATCCAAGGTACACATTTCTAGTAATTGTGTAGTTAATTCTCATATTATATTTACAGAAAGTTTTTAAATATTTTTTCCTCTCCCCAAATTTGTCACTACCAAAAACACAGTGATATATAATTTAATAAGAAGGGTTATATTGATCTATTTGGATTTTCCTTGAAAATATATTTTCTTATATTTTATTAAAAAGCTTTCTGAGGTAAATCAATAACATTTACAATTTTAGCAATATTTCAAGTGTAATTTAAGAGATTTGTTGTATTTTGAATCCATTTTTTCTTTGTTAAAGGCAAAAAGTTGATCATACTGATTTCAAACTTAAGGATTCATTAGTTTGAATATACATTGAACCAAACACTATCATAACAACTTACAAGTTGATAATTCAGTATACTATATTTTTTACAAAACATCACTTGATTTGGTAGTGACAGTAATGTTTTGGTAGTGACCACATCACATTACAGAACTCTAACTCGCATACTAAAACACTGCTAAATCATACTAAAATGCTAAAAATTTGCACAACTGTGCAAAAATTTTGTTTATTTCCCTCCAGAAAAGGATTATGTGTTTCCTTTTGTCAATGATGACATGTTTCGGTCGTGACTGTTATGGTAGTGATCATTTTATGGGATAACACCCAAAAAAAACCCCAAAGGTGTTACCACCGAAACTTCATTCATGACTGTTTCGGTAGTGACCATTTTAAATACTTTTGAACCTAGTTTAAAGATGCTAATCAGCACATGGTTAGCTAGCACACTTCTGAACATTTGTACACATATAAAATGAAATTTTGTGGAATAACTATCAAAAAGGTAAAAGTGTGTTTAATTATAGACAGATGATGTTCGGTAGTGACATTGTTTAAAGTTACACACAGATTTTTCATACTTTTGAACAAATTTACCTCAAAAGGATGGGGCCTGTATACTTACCATATAGCTATGAGAGAGAGTGACACATAAATATTTCCTCATCGTAAATGTAGGGGTGTAGTTAAAATCAGTCTCCGTCAATAGACTCGAACATACACTGTTTCGGTAGTGACATGAAAATGCAGAATACATTTTTTTACATAAAGTTTCATAATCAGTAATGGTAATAACGGCGTTATAAATTAATGGCGTTACTAACGGCGTTATTTTTTTAGTAACAAGTAAACAAATGAATTACAGTTTTCCCCTTTACAACGCCATTACCATTACTGACAATAAAATGCGCCGTCACTATAATTTATTGTAATATTATTATAATTTTATTTTTCAGTTCATCTGAATGGATGCACAGCATACCTGTATTTGATGAACCGTAAACTCTAGTATGAAGGCACATGACTAGCTGTCAATTTGTCTCACGCACACAAAGATACAGAGCAAGAGAGTCTTATATACACTCTTAAAAATAGCGGTGCTTTAAAAGGTTCTTCACAGCGATGCCATAGAAGAACCTTTTTTGGTTCCACAAAGAACCATTCAGTCAAAGGC
This sequence comes from Cirrhinus mrigala, assembly GCA_036247105.1. NCBI lineage: Eukaryota > Metazoa > Chordata > Actinopteri > Cypriniformes > Cyprinidae > Cirrhinus > Cirrhinus mrigala. The sequence continues at coordinate 18,711,018 of CM070021.1, forward strand.
TTTTTAAAGAACCATCTCTTTCTTACCTTTTTATAATCTGAAGAACCTTCTTTCGCCACAAAGAACCTTTTGTGAAATAGAAGATCTTCAGATGTTAAAGGTTCTTTATGGAACCATTTAGACAAAAAAGGTTCTTCTATGGCATCATAAAGCAACTTTATTTTTAAGAATGTACCATGCAGAATTGACACGCTTCATGTAAACAATATTCTTTGTTGTATTTTCCTCTCAAAATAACCTTCCTTTGGAGTTCTTAAGAACTGCCGGTTTCTCCGGTAGTAAGCGGATATCTTACCTAATATCTTATTAAGTATCTGCAATATCTTAAGCACCACCATCAGTCCTTTGTCAAGTTCAGTCAACATGACAAATATGCATTCATACATGGTTATTCTAATTACTAAGGTTCTAACTGTTAAAGTTTAATGCTAAATTATCATAATGTAATATTAGAATGCCTGAGGGGCATCAAAGTTATTTGATATATTTAAAAAAAATAAATAAAAAGCAAAACAATAATTACTTTCCCTGGTAATTAGTTACTTTTATAATGATGTAATATTTAATATTCCCAACACTGTTTTTTTTTTTTTTTTTTTTTTTTGATCAAAAAGATATTTTTAAAAACAACAATGGAATAAAAGGCAAATATTTTAATATCATTTTCATAATTTAAGGGTTAGGATTCTACCTCTACCTCCCAACTGAAACTACCCACTAAATGATGATTTCAAATATATAAAGCTTACTGATATTTTAAATATTATTGTGGGTTTCAGTAGATAATAAAATGATCTTAGTAAAATTCTAAGATTTGAATACTTAAATGCTTTTTTTAGTTTTTATTTTTATTTTTTTTGAGGACAGCAGTTTGCACCAATTCTTTAGAATGGCCCATGATATGAGCCGAGCAATCTTGGTTGAGCGTGCTAAAGATGGGGGTCGGCCTTCAGTTCCGTTGCTCCTGCTCAGAATAATCTCTTGTTGCTCATCTATACCCAACAGCCATGGTGCTCTGGATATTTGGATTCTTGTGCGTGCACTTGTTTAGGTTTAATCCACTTACTATTGATCCAGCAGGCTTTGATTTCTACAAGGACCCCCATAGCTTATTTCAAACTTTAAATGAAATCCTTCACTTGATCAATAACAATGGCAAATGGAATAAAACGTGGCCTTCGGCCCTGTTTTAATTACATGTTTGCAAGTACAGTGGTATCTCCATCGCAGCGTGTAATTGGGCGCACCGGTAGATGTGAACGTACGAAACGTGCCATTTTATTTGGGTATGTATAAATGAGTGTCGGCTGGAGAGTTTGAATAAATACAAGAATGCATGAAAATTAGTCTCTCTTCATCTTGTGCGGCACACGCAGGCAGGAAGAAGACAGGCTAGGTGTGGTTGAGAATGAAAGAGCTAATTAGTGCAACAAGTTAATTAGATCGTACAGGGAGCACTGGCAAGATCACGCACAGCCCCAAAGGAGCAGCGACAGAGTTTGAGTGCATTATGAGAGTGTACAGAGAAAGAAAAAGAGCGACTGCCCTTCAGTACATGAAGTCAGGGCGCTTTTTGTCTCCCTGAAGCATTCCAGCTGTGACAAGACCATGTTCCCACTGGCTACACACTTTTCAAGGTGTGAGTGGCTGCAAAAGGTACCTCTGTGACTCTATGGCATCAAGTCCTCTTGACTCATGACTGCTGTGTGTTTGGTTTCATGACGTACTTCAGATTTGAAATAATGCACCTTACCTCTGTGTGTTTACAATCTGTCAGGGTCGCATAGGGCAGATTTTAAATCTGGACATTTTTAGTGACAGGAGAAGAAATATTGTGAATGTTACAGTGTAGAGCGTCTTTCAGCAGGATTCAATGGAACATTAAGTTTTCAAATCTTTTCAGCCCAAACCGATCTGACAGTAGCTGGTAAACATGCACTGACAGTATATCACTGTTTCTCTTCATAGGAAGGTCTGTAACAGACGCTTCACTACAGATCAGTCTGAATCACAGAGGAGACTAGTAAAGGGTTTATGACCAGTGATCTCTGAGTGAAACAATAAACACATGCTTTAGTGTGTGGGAGAGGAAAGAAAGATCCCATGCATAACCCCTGATGAAGATTTTTTATTAAATGCATGTTTAATCACCATTTTATGGAAGCCTTTTTTGCCTTAGAGTAAAAAATAGAAATGATAATTGTGACTTTTTTTTTCTTTTTCATAATTACGATCTTATAATACAACTTTTTGACTTATCTCACAATTTGCATAATTGGTACCTCATATTTCATAATGTGACTTTATATCTCACAGTTCGATTTTATACCTCACAGTTGTGACTTTACATCTCACAGTTGTGACTTTACATCTCACAATTTGACTTTATATATCTCACCGTTTAATTTTATATCTCACATTTGCTATTTTATTTCTCTTATTGTAATTGTAGATCTTACAGTGTGGCTAGTTTTAAACTTTATCTCACAGTGACCTACTTTATTTTTGAGGCAGAAATACAGAAATAAGCTTCCGTACTGTTTTGTGTCAACGTTTCTTAGACATTTATTTTGCTAAGTATGTGGTATTGGCTTTAATGACAGCATGTACTTGAGCTGTCATGGAATGATGATCAAGTTCTCAGCATGATTTGAAAGTGATTGTGTTTGATTGAATGATTGTAAATGATTGAATGATGAAACATTTTGTGCTTCAGTGGAAGCAATAACATATTGTCATAAACGTGGTCAAGGTCTAGAAATTGATCTAGAACTATGCATTAGTGTTTAAAAGTTTGGGGTCTGTAAGATTTTTTTTAATGTTTTGGAAAGAAGTTCTCTTATGCTGATCACAGCTGCATTTACAGTTGAGGTCAAAAGTTTACATACACCTTGCAGAATCTGCAAAATGTAAATTATTTTACCAAAATAAGAGGGATTGTACAAAATGCATGTTATTTTTTATTTAATACTGACCTGAATAAGATATTTTACATAAAAGATGTTTACATATAGTCTACAAGACAAAATAATAGTTGAATTTAAAAAATGACTTTGTTTAAAAGTTTACATACGCTTGGTTTTTAATACTGTGTTGTTACCTGAATGATCCACAGCTGTGTTTTTTTTTTTTTTTTTGTTTAGTGATAGTTGATAGTCCCTTGTTTGTCCTGAACAGTTAAACTGTCTGTTGTTCTTCAGAAAAATCCTTCAGGTCCCACAAATTCTTTGGTTTTAGAGCATTTTTGTGTATTTGAACCCTTTCCGACAATGTATGATTTTGAGATCTGCCTTTTCACATTGAGGACAACTGAGGGACTCATATGCAACTATTACAGAAGGTTCAAACGCTCACTGATGATTCAGAAGAAAAAACAATGTATTAAGAGCTGTGGGTTGAAAACTTTTAGAATTTGCAGTTCAGGGTAAATGTAACTTATTTTGTCCTCTGGGAAACATGTAAGTATCTTCTGTAGCTTCTGAAAGCCAGTGCTAAATGAAAAGAAATACGATATTTAGGCAAAATAAGAAAAATATACACATCTTCATTCTGCTCAAAAGTTTACATCCCTTATGCAGCTTAATTTTTTTTTTTTTTTTTTTTTTCAGGATTCCTTGATGAAACTAAATACATTTCAAAAGAACAGTTTTTTCAAAACAGAAATGTTTGTTACAGTCTTTACTGTCATGTTTGATTAACACAAATACATCTTTGCTGAAAAGTATAAAATAATCACTGACCTTAAACTAATTAATTTCATCTTGAAGTTCCGAATCTTAAATGGTGTTTTTTCTCTTTTTTTTTTTTTCTTAGATAGTGTTTTGTTTTTCATACTTTCAAAATCAAGAAATGGCAAAGTTATTTATAAATCAAACCCATATGAGATGTTAAACAAAAGTAGAATCAGTTTGCAGTCACTGAATAGTGAAATTTAATTAACATTAAGGCTTAACAAGTATGAAACATCACTGATGAGTGAAAAATGCTAATAATGAGAAAGCCAGAAGTGGTTGTATTTATTATTCAGGAAGTGAATGCCCTACATTTGAAAACGGAAAAAAAAATAAGCAAATACAAACTCCAGATCAATCACGTTAACGCCACAAGGCATGATTAATTGTTTTAATAAACTGACAGTTTTATATAACAACTCTCCACGCTGAACATTGTTACAAGAAACACTGAAGCCGACAAATAAAAATGCAGAATTTTTTTTTAGAAAAAAAAAAAAAACACATGCTAAGACCACAGGTATAATAACAGCTCTGCAGTTTGCTCTGTAATTTAATATGTTGCGTAGTGCAAATGTTAATGAGGACCTGGTTAACCAGATGCAGGGAACCCTGATGTGAGAATCTGGTATGACTGCAGCCTCTGCAGCTGCTGCTGCTTGCGCATGGTTTTATTCCGACAGCCGAAGCGACGGCGCTTCTCAAAGACAAAATTTTTAGTATATCACTGGGAGAAACTTTATTTCTTACCTCAAATCGACTAAGCCAGAAACGAGAAATTACATAACACCACAGAGACACATCAGCGCCTATCGGGACCCACTGGAGTCGAACAAGAACTGCCCTACTGCACTGCTGTTCAGGCAAACTGGGGGAGGATCTATCCGTGCTCATTTGTTAAATGATCAAGGGAAGATTCGCTCTTGAGGGTGTTACATGTTCGAAAGGCTGTTAAACCGCTTGTATAACCTATGCGGCTCGCCTCTGAAACAGACGTGCACTAGTAATGCATTATCTCACTTGTTTGTTTGCAAGCAGGTTTCTGCATTGCACAATGCTGATTGTGCTTTTGTTTAAACCTTAAAATTGAATTTAGAAAGCGGCTGTAAACAAGCTTCAGCTTCAGCTGGAAGCAGATTGCAGAAATCCAACACCACAGTTAACGTACCCCCCTGTGAGCTCCATCCGCAAGTCCCTCTCGCTGTAAGTCACGATACAATTATCTCCTCAAATCTCACACGAGCACGGTCTGGCACATACAGGCTCCAGGCACGGCCCAATTTTCCCATCCCTCGACGACAGGCTCTGTAAGGAAGTGTAACCTGCCTAAGAATAAAACCACACCTGAACCGGCTCTTTTTTTCTTTCATTGAGAGCCCATCAGTTTCTTGTGTATCTACCATAGACAGGCTTGCCTCTATTTATTGCTATAATTACAGCTTTTAGTGTCCAGCTCAACAGCAATGCCATTCAATTACACTAATATGGAGATGATTGCAGACACATTAATGAATTTCCAGCCTGGTGCGGGATAGATAGTGGAATAATTACTCATTTCCACACTATAGTAAACCTGGTTTTTGTAGTCTCTGGAGAAAAAAAACAGCCTGAATGATTTGTTTGCGAGTGTATCCATCTCTGGGACTATTTAAATCTGCCATCTGTAAGACACCTGTGGCGTGTGGATAGATTAGCCATGGTGCTTTCACACTTAGTTTCTCGCTGATAAGAGACTGTTAAGTTGCTGCTGACCACTGATTGTCAGAGTACCTCCAGGAGAGATAATTGGATTTGACTATTGTGTACAGAATCGGCTCCTGAGTTCTGTTCCAGCGCTTATTGGATCTTCAGACTCTGCCAAAATGGTTAGGAGACAGAAAATCAAGCACTTTGTTTGGATCAAGCCAATCAACCATAAAAGCCCTGAAACGTCTTTAACCTGAATGTTTACTTACTGGAATTGAATGATATAGGCTTATAGGATTTTGGGGACGCTTGTTTCAGTGTCTTGATGTTGTGTTTTTATAGGGAAGAAGACCGGGGTATTTCTCCTTTTTGGATCCGTTCTCTCCTGGGGTTTGGCTTTTCATGTTGCTGGCGTACCTGGCTGTCAGCTGCGTGCTCTTTTTGGTGGCGAGGTAAATATTCAGCTCCACACTGACACCTGCAGGATCTTATTAGCACTGACACTATGCTTAAAGGGCTAGCGTTTCTAAAAATGACTTCGTCAAAACTTTGACTTTTTGAAGTAACTTTTTAAAGAACATTTACTCTGCTGTCTTCCATACAGTGAAAGTGGAAAGTTCCAAAATGGATTTAAAAAACAAAAAGCTCCATAAACGCACAACAAATGTTGTACATACGAATCTTGCACTATATTCCAAGTCTTCTGAAGTCATACAGTCATTTTATTTCAGGAACAGACTAGAATTTAATTTATTGTACACTAAAAATCTTACTTTACTGCCCCGTTCACTTTCATTGTATAGAAAAGTGTAGCTTGGACACACAACTAAAGGAAATCTTACATGTAGCACATCTAAAATGTAAAAATAATAATAATAATTAAATTAATTCCTCTAATATATAATATAACTTTATTAGTGGATGGGGACTAGGCCTGTTAAGCTCAAAAATGGACAAAAAAGCTCCGTAATGCAAAATAAAAGTTGTACATATGAATCTTGCACTATATTCCAAGTCCTCTCAAGTCATACAGAAATTTTATTTATAAAAAAAAAAAAAAAAAAAGGCTGCAAGTCATACAGTAGTTTTATTTCAAGTACAGACTAGAATTTAGTTCATTATTCACTAAAAAGCTTACTGTACTGCTCTCACCATTCACTTTTATTGTATGGAAACGTGTAGCTTGAACACTCAGCTAAACTTCTCCTTTAGTGCTTTGTGAAAGAAAGAAAATCTTACAGATTTTAAACATGTAAAGCATGTAAAATTGAAACATTTTCCAGAAAGTGAAAGTGGATGGGGACTAGGCCTGTCAAGCTCAAAAATGGACAATAAAGCTCCATAATGCAAAATAAAAGTTTTATTTTAGGAACAGACTAGAATTTAATTCATTATACACTAAAAATCTTACTTTTACTGCTCTTGTCACCATTCACTTTCATTGTCATTAATTCCTCATGCCATTCCAAATGTGCATAAATAATATTTTTAGTGGAAAACATTATAAAGAACTTTTTTTCCTACTGCTTTCACTCCAGTGAAAGTGGATGGGGACTAGGCCTGTCAAGTAAAAAAAATGACCCAAAAAAAGGTTCCATAAATGCACAATAAGAGTTTCTTCTTTTAAAGTCATACAGTAGTTTTATTTCAAGAATTTAAGAATTTAATCTTACTGTACTCTAGCTTGAACACTCAGCTAAACTTCTCCTTTAGTGCTTCATGAAAGAAAGAAAATCTTACAGATTTCAATCATGAAGCACATCTAAAATTTGAAAACATTGTCATTCATTCCTAAGGTCATTCCAAACCTGTATTCATTTTAAAGAACTATTTCCTGCTGTTTTCCATACAGTGAAAGTAGATGGGTACTAGGCCCATTAAACTCAAAAATGGACAAAAAAAGCTCCATAATATATTATATTCTTAAGTCATATAGAAGTTTTATTTCAGGAACAGACTAGAATTTGATTCATTAATCACAAAAAAATCTTACTTTTACTGCTGTTGTCACCATTCAGTTTCATTGTATGGAAATAAGTAGCACATCTAAAATTTTGAAAAAAAAAAAAAAAAAACATTAATTCCTCATGCCATTCCATGTTAGTGGAAAACATTTAAAAAAAAAAAAAAAAAAAAAATAAAAATTTCCTGCTGCTTTCCATACAGTGTACTCTCAGAAATAAAGATACAAAAGCTGTCACTGGGGTGGTAAGGTAGGCCGGGTACAGTTGGTACAGTTTTTCTGTTACCACAGCAAAACTAGGGACTGAAAAGAAGTGATTTTTCATGACATTTCCTTTACTTGTCTGCTAAAATAATAATTATTAACATCCATAAGTAAGTCATATTAGCTTATAAACACATAAAGCTTGAAGCAGTTGGAACAGTACCCGAGTACAGTTGAGACACTCATCCGTAATGCTGTAAAGCTATTGAACCAATTCAGCGCAAATGTAAAATACCTTTAAGAATGAGAATTCAACAGTTTTTATTTCCATTCAGTATTTTATTTGATTATTTGTTTAGTTAAAAGTAGTTCATTTGTAAAACATTGTATAATAATGGCAAACAACGATACAATATTTAATTTCAGTTCATCATTTTAATAGTAACAGCTGAAAAGTTGAGTACAGTAAACAGTAAAACAAAAAAAAACATTAAACAATTGCAAACAGCAATAATAAAACAGATTAAATGCAAACAATATTCTAATAAACATAATAACAATAAACATAATAAATAAATGATACATTGTGTACCCCTGCTGACCGACTCAAACATTTCTCTAGATTTTACAATGACCTTGCATGACACAAAGTCATGCAATATGTCAGTTTTTAGAACACGGATTAAGGTTTACAAAAATGTTAACTGTAACGGTAATGTAAGTATGAAAAGCTATTCAATGTGGAAGGGATTTTTTCGAATTACCTTCGAAAAAAACTTTTACCGATATTTTCGTACTGGAGAAGCGCACGTACTTCAAATTTCCCACGAACGAAGAGGCTGCTAATACGCATCTGCAAAGTAAATATCACAGAACAGACTTGTTGTGCACACAGGTTGTTTAAGGTGTTTCAGAATCAGAATCAGAATCAGTTTTAAGTGTACACCTGTACCAACTGTACCCAGTCCACCCTACCTTTTCAAAAGGTACATGTTTGTACTTAAAGATTCCATTTTGGTACTTTAAAGGTACATATTAGAACCTAATAGGTGCAAAAGTGTACCTTTTGAAAAGGTAGGCCTACCACCCTAATGACAGCTTTTGTATTTTTATTTCTGAGAGTGTGAATGGGGACTAGGACTGTCAAGCTCAAAAATTGACAAAAGAAAGTTCCATAAAAGCAACATAAAACATATGTTGTACATATGAATCTTGCGCTACATTCTGAATCTTCTGAAGTCATATGGTAGCTTTATGTCAGGAACAAACTAAAATTTAACTCATTATTCACCAAAAATGTTGTTTGACTGCTCTGGTCACCATTCACTTTCATTGTGGAAACAAGTAGCTTTGACATTCAGCTAAAGTTCTACTTGCGTGTTTCATGAAAAAAAGAAAGTCATATACTACAAATGGTAGTAAATTAAAACATTATTTATTTTATTCCTTTAACACCACAAGAGACATTATATCTCTAAACTAAACCTTCTACTAAAACTGGAAGGCACGGATTAGTTGATAGGAATTCTGGAACATTCCTTCTGTGTTAATCTCTGGTTTTAAGGGGAGGTTTAAAGGTTAGGATTGTTAGTTCATAGAAATGTTGTTGGTCAACATCCTTTGTTGGCCCTGTGAAACAGACTTGACCTTAAACCTAACCCTGAAATCTGATTGGTTTGTCAAAATGCTGTTATCAGACCAGCATGGGTGTATTTGTTGACATTTCATTTTAAACTCACTTTTTATTCCAGCTTTGCATTAGATCACAAAAGAAATGTCATGTTTTATACTCTTTCACAGTAGCCTGCTGATTTTCCAGCTTTCTGCAGGACAACGGGGGTGTTGTGTGTTTTTATTCGCTGAGCATCGCCTGTCAAGACATTTTATATAAATTCATAGTTGGAGCTTTTGTGTATGCGTGTGATTTTCTTTGTATGCCTCTCTATAATGTGTATATTTTTACACATTTGTTACTGAAATACGACCTGTGTGTTTTTTTTTCTGCATTGCTTGTGTTCGGCATTTCAACAGAGCTGTAATGTGGGGTTGTCGCACACCTTGAAGAGTAACTCAGCAGCGTCCTGCAGTGCAGTGCATTTTTATTAGTGTCCTGTCAGTCACGGCTAAAGCTTGCACAGCCCCTTCAGGGAACAAAAACCAGGTTACGTGGCCAACAGGGAGCACTGGCGACTTCATGCTTTGCCAACTGTTAAAATTGTTCCTGGCTCATTTATGTTTACTACTTTTTATCCTTTCTTTTTTCTCATTCCCCTTGGCACACAGGCTAACACCTTATGAATGGTACAACCCTCACCCCTGCCTTAAGGGGCGCTGTAGCCTGCTCATTAACCAGTACTCTCTGGGCAACAGTTTCTGGTTTCCTGTGGGCGGTTTCATGCAGCAAGGGTCCACCATCGCCCCCAGAGCTCTGTCCACACGCTGTGTCAGTGGAGTATGGTAAGAGCGCACAATAAACAATGTCTCAACTGTAAAAGACCTGCACTGATGTTGTGTTTGGATGCTGGTCTCTAGGATGTGATTTATGAGGAATGCACAGAATGTCAGGGAATTTATTGATATTTCCCTTACATATTTTGTATCCCAAGCCTCAGAAATGTACATAATTTGTTGGTCATAGGTCTTGTCTTCATAAAGGAAAAGTTTTATGTCAGTAATAATATTTCACCCTTGACATTCTTCGGGTTACAGTAACATTTTGGTTTGTGATTGTCAGTTTCATATTTACAGTCAATATAGTTAATACAAGATTTTGTCCTGAATAATTTTCTCATTATGATCATTTTCTATCTTTATCAAAAAAGTGATTTCATAACTTCTCTTTAATTTTTGGGCACACTTGAATAGATGTTTATTTTGACCCAGAAAACATAATGAATATGTTTTTGGCTCGTTTTGACTGGTTTTCTCTTATTTCCTTAAAAGGTAGCTATGTAAAATCGTTGTGAAATGTAATGGCCCTATCTGCAAGAATCATATCTACATACATACCAGTCAGATTTTTTATGTTTTTTTTAAAGAAGTCTCTTCTGCTCACCAAGCCTGCATTTATTTGATCCAAAAACAGCAAAAGCAGTAATATTGTGAAATATTTTTACTATTTAAAATAACTGCTTTCTATTTAAATATATTTTAAAAAATTAATATATTTTTAAAATTAAATATATAAATATATAAAATTAAATATTTTTTTTCTGTAATTAAAGCTACATTCTCAGCATCATTACTCCAGTCTACAGTGTCACTTGATCCTTCAGAAATCATTCTAATATGCTGATTTGCTGTTTAAAAACACTTTTTTTATGATTATTTTCAATATTTAAAACAGTTGAGTACTTTTTTCAGGATTCTTTGATGAATAGAGAGATCTAAAGATCAGTGTTTATCTAAAATAAAAAGCTTTTGTAACATTATTCACTATACCATTCAAAAGCTTGGAGTCAGGGGAGAAATTATAGAAATTAATACTGTTATTTAGCAAGGATGCTTTAAATTGATCAAAAGTGATGTGAAAATGATAAAGACATTTATAATGTTACTAAAGATTTCTATTTCAGATAAATGCTGTTCTTCTGAATTTTCTATTTGTCAAAAAAAAAACTGAAAAAATTCCACTCAGCTGTTTTCTACATAATAATAATAAAAATAAATGTTTGTTGGGCAGCAAATTAAAGTTTTAAAGCTTTAAAATCACAGGAATAAATTACTTTTTAAAATATATTTAAATAGAAAACAGTTATTTTAAATAGTAAAAAAAAAAAAAAAAAAGTCACTTTTTTGCTGTACTTTGGATTAAATAAATGCAGACTTATGGGACAGAAAAGACTTATTTAAAGCACATTAAAAACTTTTGACTGCTAGAGTAATCTGCAAAAATTTCCAGGAAATTAAAATTTCATTCATAAGCGTTGTTAGTTAGATGCATTTCTTAAATTTTATCCAAAGTGACTTTATATTGCATTCAACATATAAACCAAGCTCTTCTGTTTTATCTACAAAATGTTTATTGAATTTTATATTTTTTTTTATTGTACTTGTAAAGTGAACAAATGATTGAAAAATGTACACATTTGTATATAATTAAATTTACTAATGAAGCCCATTTCCACCACTGAGTAAAATATAGAAAAGGTAAATCCAAGTTATTATCTCACAACTTTTTTTCTCACAATTGCGAGTTTATATCTTGCAGTTCTGACTGTTTTTCTCTAAACTGCATGATACAAACTCACAATTCTGACTTTTTTTAATATAAACTCACAATTGTGAGCTAAAAAAAAGTCAGAATTCAAGATAAAAAGTCGCAATTCTGACTTTTTTCCCCAGAATTGTGAGATATAAACTCGCCATTGCGTTAAAGTCCAATTCTGAGAGGAAAAAAAGTCACAATTGCAAGATATACACTCTGAATCCAGAGAAAAAAGTAACAATTGTGAGTTTATATAAATCAGAAAAATGGCCGATTTGTGAGTTTATATTACGCATTTCTGAGAAAAAAATCTGAATTGCAAGATGTAAACTTGCAATTGTGAGAAAAAAGTCAGAATTGTGAGATAAAGAGTCTTACTTTTTTATTTTTTTATTCAGTGGCGGAAACAGGCTTTCATACTTTTCCCCCCTTTAAGCATTAATTTTGTTTTTTAGGTCTTTAATTTTTTGGGTTAACTAGCTTAACTAGCAAGACCTCACTGAAAACTGTTTCGATTTTGCCTGCCTAAACTGGATGACTAGCTCGACAAGCACCCAAACCAGCATTAACCAGCCATTTGAAGATATTCTTTTCAGCAGAGTATCACATTCGGCTACACCCTGATCTCATTGTCAGCCGCTGAATATAGCAGATAAAAGTGCTACTCTCACTTGCCCTCTGTTTTTCTGCCGCGTTATTGTACTGTCATTTTTTCGAGGCCTCGCAGACTGCAGCACACCGAGGTCAGTGGAGAATAAAAGCGAGCTATTTTTGAGTATTCTGAAGGGCGTACAGTATTCAAAAGAGCCTTTCAACTTCTCATTCGGATGCGGAGCTCACAGTAGCGCCGAGCTCTTTTGATGTTGGGTCAGAGCTTTGCGTTCCTCACGTCTAAAACTGGTTTGTCGTTCCAGGTGGGCCTTCACCTTGATCATCATCTCTTCCTACACAGCCAACTTGGCGGCCTTTCTCACTGTGCAGAGGATGGAGGTGCCCATCGAATCCGTGGATGATCTGGCCGACCAAACGGCCATCGAATACGGCACCATGCACGGCGGGTCCACCATGACCTTCTTCCAGGTGAGATCTCCAAGGACAAATTGGAAAGGAACTCCACCCACAAATCAATGGCTTGTCGGCAGGTTTATTGACCACGTCGCTAACACTCTTCCCTACTTTGGGATTTATCTGTTTGCTGTCTTAATATCAATGCCCTTCCATATCTTGCCCTCTCCAGAGGGCCGCCCAGACTAATTCAAACTCTTTGATGCGTCGGAGGGACGTTTCTCGACCCGCCCCTCAGCGAGCACAGAGTGTTTCACATATTCAGTTGTCACATCAACATGTCAAACTGTCAGCTTATCAACCGCCAAGTCCTTGGTTAACACAATCAGTCTCGCCTCCTCAAAGCTCTAGTGATTGGCTGTCAGGACACCAGATGAAAGTTGAGGAGCAAACGTAACGATTCTTATATCTCCTGTTTTCCGTTTAGAACTCCCGCTACCAGACGTACCAGCGCATGTGGAACTTCATGTACTCCAAGCAGCCCGGTGTGTTCGTGAAGAGCACGGAGGAGGGCATCGCCCGAGTGCTCAACTCCAATTATGCTTACCTGCTGGAGAGCACCATGAACGAGTACTACCGCCAGCGAAACTGCAACCTCACCCAGATCGGAGGCCTGCTGGACACCAAGGGCTATGGCATTGGCATGCCTCTGGGTGAGAACGACTTCCTGTTAGAGAAACAACAACAATGAATAAAGGTTTATGTAAAGTTAGCAGGACTTGTATTGATTGAAATGCAACACATCCAGAGTTTGCATACAAATGTAGCAGGGAATCCCGCACACTATGCAAAATTTCCTTTTTTATGGTGGTTTCTAGTCAGATTGTGTGATGTGATCTCAGTGAGATCTTGGGTAGAAGCCAAAGCAGACTGTGCAATGTCAAATGCCATTTATGGTACTGAACGATGAACACAGCTTTGGTCACGACTGACAGCGTTGACTGGTAGATCAATGGTGGCACAATTTGACATACTCATTAACATGCAAAATGGTGCCCCACACACCCAAGCATGTGTTTGTTTTACCTGAAAAAAAAAGAAAATGTCTAAGGTCTGATGAGGCAAAAAAGAGAAATGCTAAATGACTTTTATTATATTTAAATGATGTATTCTTTTATTATTTATATATACACTAGCTTTAAAACCTTTGAGGTCAGTAAGATTTTTAAATGTTTTTAAAAGTCTCTCATGGTCTTCAAGACTGCTTTTATTTGATCAAAATACATTGAAAATAGTAATATTGTATAATATTATTTCACTTTAAAATAACTCAAGATATTAAATAAATATTCTCCAGAACCGTATATTTTTATCAATGTTCAGCTTAATATACAGTACAGCAACAGTAACATTTTTAAATATTTTTACTATTTAAAATAACTGTTTTCTATTTGAATATATTTTAAAATCTAATTTATTCCTGTGATACTGTTTATTATTATCAATGTTCAGCAGTTCAGTTTAGTATTTTTGTGGATATATATATATATATATGAAAAGTTCAGATGCAAAACCAGCTAAAAGCCATCTCGGTCATAAATGAGATAATGATACTGAGTGAATGCGCTCGACACATTATATACATCCATCAAATACTTTAACTCGCTAAAATCCAGCCTCAGCCCAATCAGAAGTACAAGTACTTACATAGAAATCTATACAAAGTAGCCAGATAGAAATGCTAATTTTAAAGAAATACGTCAGATGGATTTAGAGGCTTTTGCATCTGAACTCTTCACATATATATATATATATATATATATATATATATATATATACAGTCACAAGATCCTTCTGAAATCATTCTAACATTCTAATTTGCTGCTCAAAAAACATTTATTATTATTATTGTTGAAAACAGCTGAGTAGATTTTTTTTTCCAGTTTTTTTTTATTCATTTTTTTTTTTTTTTTGATGAACACAAAGTTCAGAAAAACAGCATTTAAAACAGAATTTTGTAACATAAATGTCTTTATCATCAGTTTTAACCAATTTACAGTATCTTTGCTAAATAAAATTATTAATTTCTTTCCCAAAAAAGAAAAAATATATATACTGTGTCCAGGCTTTTGAATGGTATAGATTATTATGTTACAAAAGAATTTTATTTCAGATAAATGCTCATCTTTGGATCTTTCTATCCATTAAAGAATCCTGAAAAAAAATGTACTCAACTGTTTTAAATATTGGTAATAATAATAATAATAATAAATGTTTCTTAAACAACAAATCAGCATATTAGAATGATTTCTGAAGGATCGTGTCACTCTGAAGACTGGAGTAATGATGCTGAAAATTCAGCTTTGATCACAGGAATAAATTACATTTTAAAATCTATTAAAATAGAAAGCAGTTATTTTAAGTAGCAAAACTATTTTATAGTATTACTGCTTTTGCTTTATTTTGGATCAAAATATTGCTTGGTGAGCAAAAGAGACTTCTTTAAAAAATAAAAAAAACTTACTGTCAAAAAACTTTTGACTGGTATATATATATATATATATATATATATATATAAATAATGTGTGTGTGTGTGTGTGTGTGTGTGTGTTTAGACCACTAATATATGCAATGCTCTTGCACACACATCATCAGTTGCTGTGTTCTTATTTGTTGTTTATTGGACAAGCAGTGTGGAAGCAACTGTGACCTACAATTTCAGACACTGTCAGAACTTCGTCTGACACATTGACTAATTGGCCATCAGTGAGCATGTGACAGTAAACTTTGCAAGACTGATAGGACCAATCTTGTCCTAGAATGCTAGAATGATAGAAATTGTTTATTTTCGCCAAAATTGCACAGTGCGCACCAGGCTTTAATCAGATAACAGAAGTTAAATGAACCCATTGACTGAATATAAATTGCAGTAAATTCATTTGGACCGAGCTATGTCCAGCAGATGTTTTAATCAACATGATTAATGGCGGGGTTTAGTTTACAATAAGCTAAATGTACACCATCAAAACGACAGGAGTCAGCACAGCAGAAAATATACATCCAGCATCACTAAGATGGATGTTTTGTTTCAGGCTCGGTCTACAGAGATGAGTTTGACCTGGCCATACTCAAACTACAGGAGGAAAACCGTCTAGAGATCCTGAAGAGGAAATGGTGGGATGGTGGCAAGTGTCCGAAAGAGGAGGACCATCGAGCGAAAGGTAGACCACACGACATTCAACCGCAGGTCCAAACAGAATCTATAACGAAACGTTTATCGAGTTATGTGTTTGTGTGTAGGTTTGGGCATGGAGAACATCGGTGGGATCTTCGTGGTGCTTGTGTGTGGTCTTCTGGTGGCCATCTTCATGGCGGTGCTGGAGTTTGTGTGGATGCTGCGTCACACACCAGGAACAGAGGTGAGAGAGGGCTATTTTACCTGCCTCTGCTTTCTGTCCTTCTCCCCGCCCTCGCGCCTTCCTCCCTGAACCCCCTACACCTCATTCCGCACCTCACAACCAGCACACCAGAGAATATACCTCAAACTGATCTACACAGGTCAGCACATGCTAAAGGTGCCAGATGCTTTTAGATTTTATGCTTTTGAATGGAATTAAGTTCCTTCTGTTTTGTCTTTTATTTTCCTCCCTCAAGCAAATTGATGGTTGTGTGATTGCATTGTTTTTTTTTTTTACTAAATAAACACTTCGGCATGTTTCAGTAGAACCCCAAGACGTGACTTTTTTTGGAAGGTGCAAATGCATGCTGTTTGTTTATGATGTCTTAGTTGCGATTGCCCATATTCATAGACTGAGCATTGTGGGTATATATTTAAAGAAGAATGATGTTTGTGTTTGTCTACATATATGTGGGTGTGTTTGAAGTGAGACTGAACTAAATTTGGAAATGTGGGTGTTTGTGTTTGTCTCAACATCGAGTCAAAATGACTAGTGCAGTGCAGTTTAGCCAGTTTTTGATAAGTAGACTGAATATTTGCATTATGCTTAAGGGAAGTGTAGCTTTGTGTGTTAGCATAAGGTAATGCTAATAGCGTGTCTGTGTTTGTTTATGTGTGTGTGAGGTGCATTTCCGCATGTAAGTGTATACTCAGCGCCTTAAACTGCACTGGCATGGCTCATCATATAGGTAACAACTTTCTGTCCTGTTTAACTAGTGTATCTTTATGCATACTACATCACATTGGTCCAACACCAAGATGGCCACCAAGATTAAATATCTGCTACACATTACAGCTCCTACAAGCACATCATTGTTTGTATGCAGTGCCTTTTCAACCTCATGACATGACAAAAAAATTATTGATTGTATGCGATGTATATCTGATATGAACCTTAGGCAAGGTAGCATTGTATTTAATTCTGACAAGAATGAAAACAAGGCTGTGAGGGACTGCAGTACAGTGTGTTCAGTGGATTGTACTGTTGTTTAACAACATACCAATTGTTCTGTTGACAAAACATCTTTCTGACAACTCTGTAAAAGAGTTTTTTAAGTTGTTAGTTGCTAAATAAGTTAACTAGGACTATTATACAGTGTGTGCCATTATAAAGACTGCAAGTCTATTCTACTGTATTGACAATAGACAGTAGTCCTTTTTTGTGCCCTCAAAGGATAAATCTTCAGTGATATTGTGCTGGGAACTAATGAAATTTTGTGTAACAGGGTAGAATGAGTGGTTTAGTTTGACTGTATATGCGTAGTATCTTTAAAAATTTATGTCACCTCAGGAAATTAAAGGAATAGTTCACCCAAAAATGGAAATTACCCCATGATTTACTCAACCTCAAGCCATCCTAGGTGTATATGACTTTCTTCTTTCAGACGAATACAGTCGGAGTTATATTAAAAAATGTCCTGGCTCTTCAAAGCTTTATAATGGCAGTTGAATGGCTGTTGAGATTTTGAATCCCAAAAAAGCGCATCCATCCATCATAAAAAGTACTCCACACCGCCCCGGGGGGTCAAGGCTCCAGCCTGCGACCAAATGGTCACATTTTGCGACCATTTTTGATGCCAGTGCAACTAAACTTTGTGAGCGAGTTGTTCAACTCATGAGTGCTGCCATTTCGAAATTGAAACAAAACCCCACTACTTGTTTGAGGTGCGGAGCGCGGACCGTTTATCAGCTTGAACCACAACACAAACAAACTTCTCAGAACAGCTTTACTCGGGAACCGAAGTTGATTTTGCGACACTGTTACTACACAGTGCTGCCAGATCCAGTGAGAAGTGTTTGAATTAGATGCAAAATGAATAAGGTTGCGGCAAGATCCAGTGAGAATCTTTCAAATTCTGCCCAGAATTCTCTGTTATAAACAGCGCAAGACGTATGTCAAAAAACCATAAGTAGTAACACTAACTGCTTTGGCAGAAATAGTCGAATGCTATTATATTATTCATTTCAGGGTTTGTGCAACCTTTTGAGGGAAAAATTCAAGCACTTTTCAATGACTTTCAAGCATTTCACACACATTTCCAGCACTTTAAAGCTCTAAAATGATCCAATTTGAATGCTATTTTTAACAAGATGACCAAAATATGTGACTCTGAACCACAAAACCAGTCATAAGGGTCAATTTTTCGAAACTGAGATTTATACATCATCTGAAAGCTGAATAAATAAGCTTTCCATTGATGTATGGTTTAGATATTTTGGCTGTAATGGCAATATTTGGCTGAGATGCAACTACTTGAACATCTGGAATCTGAGGGAGCAAAAAAATCTAAATATTGAGAAAATCGTCTTTAAACTTGTCCAAATTTGTCCAAGTTCTTAGCAATGTATATAACTAATCAAAAATGTGTTTTTATATATATATATATATATTTACGATAGGAAATTTACAAAGTATCTTCATGGAACATGATCTTTACTTAATATCCTAATTTTTGGCATAAAAAAAAATCATTTTGACCCACACAATCTATTTTTTGCTATTGTTACAAATATACCAGTGCTACTTATGACTGGTTTTGTGGTCCAGGGTCATGTATACTTTGTGATAAACAAATGTAAAAGTTAAAAAATACATCATATCATCATTATAACCAGGATAATGATTGCTTTATATTTTGAAATGATAAAATCACTATTGTAAAATATCAAATCATCAAGAAATCACAATTCACAAGTTTTGTGTATGAAGTAAGAAAAGTCACAAAGTGCCTCAAAAAATGAACTTTTCTTCAATTTGTGACTAAATCTCACATAATCACTAAAGTTGTCGGTCAGTTCCATATAATACTATAGAAGAATAATTGTACATTTAATAAGAGTAGAATTTATAAATTTTACTACAGTATATAAAAATTAGATTTTTGCACGTTACTGTTTTTTATAAAAGTAAATTTTGTATGCTTCCCAACTCAAGCTTAGTGCTTTACTGTCAAATCTGTAACATAAAATAAACAAGAAATGAACATGTAATATTATTAGTAACTGCACTTGTTAAAGTGTAAAACTTCACTTTTTCATGTTGTTTGAACATTAATGTGTGTTGGCAGTGTATGTACAAATCTACCCTATAATTGTTAAAAATCCATGCAGTGGTTTTTAATTAATCTGTAAAAATAATATTCCCCTTTTTCAAATCGAGCTGTTCTCAGATGCCTATCAGTGTGCCGTCACACCGACAGAGGCCACTCCCACGATAGTTGATTGACACGAGCTCTTACCTCAGACCAGCTGTCACAGTCCAGTAAGTTTCCTTGTTTCGATCCCGGAGCAGGGATGTAAGTTAGACAAGAATATCTCCGATGAATAGAATGAGATGATTTTTGCAGAGCTCATTTTGACAAGGTAAAAAGGGTGTTGGTTTTACAAAACCATTGAGAATTTTTAATCAAAGTATATTAGAGACTTTTCATTAAGACCCTAAAGAATCATATCAACTTGTGGAAAATGGGCATCCGATGACCCCTTTAATGCAAAACAATAGTAATTTTATGATTAAATAATCTATTTTACAAATACTCCCACCCACCAACCCCCAGCTCTATTAAATTTGCTCCTGGCCCCACCATCTGTACAACTTCTACAACTCAACTGTTAGTCTGGAGCCCTGCCAGGAGGTTAATAAAGGCCTTCTGAAGTGGAGTGATGCGTTTGTGTAAGAAAAATATCCATATTTAAAACTTAATAAACCGTAATCGCTTCTGCGTTCATGAGAGTGGCGTTCCAACAGATGAAGTAGGACGTAGGCATAGAATAAGCGACGAGAATATGCTAGTCTCGTGAGAACCAAGTTTAGTTTACAGCAAAGAAAACTGTCTGTAAACTCCTGTTTATAAAGTTTCAAATATGGATGGGTTTTTTTTACACAAAAGCACTGATTTGCTTCAAAAAGCCTTTTTTAATCCCCTGGAGCTGTGTGGAGTACTTTTTATGAGGGTGAATGCACTTTTTTGGTCTTTGAAATCTCAAAACCCATTCACTGCCATTATAAAGCTTGGAAGAGCCAGAACATTTTTTAATGTAACTCCGATTGTATTCGTCTGAAAGAAGAAAGTCATATACACCTAGGATGGTTTGAGAGTGAATAAATCATGTGGTAATTTTCATTTTTGGCTGACCTATCCTTTTAAGGTTGGGAAAACACTATTAAGCGATATGAACAATTCAAAGCAAAGATAATTCACTTAACAGTCCTTAATAGAAACTTACTTTTTGTAATACTGTGCGATAATATTCTATGTATGACAGGATTTCATCAAGATGACAAATAGCACCAGAGGACATGGGAAAATGTGCAAACTCTGTTTATAAAATGATTAAAAATATATATGTTTGTTATGTAAACAACCATCAAAACTCATCAAAATCCTCTTGGGAGCAATTTGAGATCAATCTTTCAAAGCTAAAGGCACTGCTTATAAAGAATGACCCAAACACAGCAGCTCCACTCACTTATCAAGTTTTTTTTGTAATGCAAATTTAACAGAATACATTTAAAGAAGCGAACTCGTCGAGAATGTAATGAGCACACACGGCGATCACCAAGCACTTCAGGACATTGCCTCTGATTTCTCTGCGGTGCGTCAGTCAGATAAACAGCCACCGCCCCCTGTATAGCCCAGTGTTATTTTTGATCAATGCTCTGGCTGTGCTGCCTGCCACCCCCTGTGAGCAGTGTGTCAGCGAGACCCCCTGGCCTCTCTTTCTCTCTCTTTCTCTCCCTCTGTCTCCGTGTCTGTGCCTCACAGCTGTCAGTGTGCGAGGAGATGCTACGAGAGCTGCAGGGCATCGTGCTGTGTCAGGACAGCCTGCAGTTACGGCGCAGGCGCGGAGCCAGTGTGTTGCGACCGCAGCCTCTGCCCCTGGACGAGCGACGGGCGCGGGCGGCGGCGGCGAGCCTCAGCAACGGCAAGCTGTGCACGGGCACCGGCCTGCCCGAACCCCTCTCCCACAGACTGGCGCAGGAGGCCGCCCTGGTGGCGCGAGGGTGCAGTCACATTCGCATCTGCCCGGAGTGCCGGCGCTTCCAGGGCGTTCGAGTGCGCCCCGCCGGCCCTCCAGGAGCGTCGCCCAGCCACAGCGAGGAGAGTATAGAGTGGGAGAAGGGCACCAACAACAGTGAACACGAATAACCTCTCGGATCTGTGTCGGATAGACGTTCGACGACGGCTTTGATGGACCCTGAGATTATGGGAACGTAGACTCCGGAAAAGGAGCTAGAGGAGAAGCTGTCCGTGCTGCTCGATTCGGCCCAGGAGCTGCATCTGGTTTCTGTACACTGTCCTTACAGCCCTCTGCTTTCGGGGGACACAGCAGAGGGGCTTTGTACTATGCAGTATATTTGTCTTACTGTGCTGTTGATTTATTTTTAAATTATTCCTTTTTTGTTGTGATACCACTATATTGCTATTATCTCCTTCTCACGACATCCGTTTAGTTTCGTTTTTCACAGACGGCTGCAGACTCACGATCGACTACGCGCAACCTTTTTTAGAGTGCCAAAATACTTTGTATTAATTTCGTGCTGTTGCCGTCTCTTTCCAGCCCCTGAAGGAGTAACTGTTAAGAGGACTGAACACAAAAACAACTCCAATCTGTTTTTATTAATAGTCATATTCTATTAAAAAGGTTTTTGGGATGTTTCTGAATGTTTCATGTGCATGTACGAGGGTTTTAGATGCTACCGAATGGAGAAGAAGATGAGAATTATATTTTTTTCTGGTCGAAGACACTTTCTATACTTTGCTTTTCATTCTTTTGAGTTTTGATTTGTTCCGTTGCACTCCTCGGATATGAAAATTGCACATAGATGTGAAAAAGTGGAAGATTATGCTCCCATTTAGGAAATTTGCATTGGGAAACGAACTAGGATTAATGCCAATTTCCGTTGACCTTTAATTTTACCATTCCAGCAGGGCGCTTGGAGGTGTTCACTTTCAAAAAAACGTCTGGAAAGTGAGATCTTACATTCATCTGTACCGCTCAATCATGATGAAATCAACTCTACCGACAGGGTCACTCCATCTAGACATATCTGTGTGATGATACATTGGAGATCGTAGGCCTATATACATTCAGGTATTTCTTTATGTCACATAACATCTCATAACGTTTTATTTTTTCATGTGACGTCTTGGATTCATACTTCCGTTGAGCACCCTTTTAAAAAACTGGATCAGTTTTTCGACGTACCACAGCTGAAGCGGAATTTGGATACCAAAATGAAATTATTTTATTAGGCATGATGTTATCCTCGACTTGCAGTGCCAAATTGTAATAAATTGCCTTCACGTTTTTGGAGAGCCATTAGAGGTTACTACCCATGTTGATTTTTTCTGTGCATTTCTATTGAACTGAATCCATTTCTACATGATATTTCAATACAGTGTTAGTGCCTGACGAAAATAAATGGCATTGTGTTCAGTTCTGTGAAAGCTTGCCTTTGTTCTTCAAGGTTTTGTCTCCTGGATCAGTCGGTCCTCTCTGTAAACATTGATTTTTCTAGGTGCGCAAATACAGCTCCATTTATTTCCTGTTGCAGGCTGGAATGGCTGCGCAAGTGTGTGTTTCAGGCATCTGATGAACAATAGCAAAGCTGTATGTGCAGGTGGGTTTTTGCTGGATACACAGACCTCCAGACAACTCTATCGGGGCAACTTCAAGATGTGACATATTTACTATGTGGGGCATGGCATCAGCTGCACATCTGCTTTAGATTCGCAGAGACACAAGCTGGTTTAAAGAGTGTCAACAAACAAGCAAAACCATTTGGGAGGCATTTACTGCTTGAGGTGACAGCTGACTGCTTACACAGGAAGGTTAATTAGTAGTTTTACGATTAGCATTTACAGTTTGGGTAAAAGTGAAGAAACTTTGACACAAAAGGCACATACAGCACAAAAGTATTCAAAAGTCACAAGAAATGTAGCATCGTACAAAGGTTATGAGCCTGCAGTGTCATTGAAATGCTAATTTTGTACTAATTTGTGATCCTGAACCACAAAACCAGTCAGAAGGGTCACCTGAAAGCTTTTCATTGATGTATGGTTTGTTAGGATTGGACAATATTTGGTCGAGATACAACTATTTGAAAATCTGAAATCTGAGGGTGTAAAAATCGCCTTTAAAGTTGGCCATATAAAGTTCTTAGCAATGCATATTACTAATCAAAAATTAAGTTTTGATATATTTACAGTAGGAAATTTACAAAATATCTTAATGGAACATGATCTTTACGTAATATCCTAATGATTTTTGGCATAAAAGAAAAATTTATCCTTTTGACCCATATAATGTATTTTTGGCTATTGCTAGAAATATACTCGTGCTACTTAAGACTGGTTTTGTGGTCCAGGGTCACATTTATTAAATGAGCGGTTAACAAGATAAAGTAGTGTTCGGGTAGTCATGTGACCTCAAAATGGCTTCCGTGATGTGACCGACTCTATGTAAAATAAACTATTAGTATGACTGGAGTCTTCATCTCAGGTGACATAAAGGATATTGTTAAAAGTGGTTTTTATTTCTCTGTGTGAAACTTTTTAATGAGAAAAAGTTACTGAGTACACTTGTGATTGCATTGTTCAATTCTCTCTAAATACTTTATCTAAAAATCTGACTCAGGGAGAGCTTCCCACCTTGTCTCATGAGAAAACGCAACTATTTGATGAGGTAGTGTTGTAATTTGTAGAAAAACGCATGAAGGTTGGTCCCTAAGCATACAGCAAAGTGTGAAATTATTTCACCAAAATAAGAGGGATCATACAAAATGCATGTTATTTTTTATTTAGTTCTGACCTGAGTAAGATATCTCAAATAGAAGATGTTTACATATAGTCCACAAGAGAAAATAATAGTTGAACTTGAACGCCTGTTGTTCTTCAGAAAAATCCTTCAGATCCCAGAAATTTGTAGTTTTTCAAAGTTTTTGTGTATTTGAACCCTTTCCAATGACTGATTCTGAGATCCATCTTTTCACACTGATGACAACTGAGGGACTCATATGCAACTATTACAGAAGGTTCAAACACTCACTGATGCTTCAGAAGGAAAAACAATGCATTAAGAAACTGCAGAAAAACTCCCTTCAGAAACTGCAGAAACTGCAGAACTTGCATGTACCCCAGAAGACAAAAGAAGTTAAATTTACCTTTATCTCTTAAATTCAAAAGTTTTCACCTCCAGCTCTTACTGCATGGTTTTTCCTTCTAGAGCATCAGTGAGAGTTCCTCAGTTGTCCTCAGTGTGAAAAGATGGATCTCAAAAACATACAGTCATTCTTGGAAAGGGTTCAAATACACAAAAATGTTGAAAAACCAAAGAATTTGTGGGGCCTGAAGGATTTTTCTGAAGAGCAGTGGCCGGTTTTACTGTTCAGGACAAACTCATGAACAACTATCACTAAACAAAAAAAAAACAGCTGTGGATCATTCAGACAACAAGACAGTATTAACAATAAAGTGTATGTAAACTTTTGAACAGGGTCATTTTTATAAATTCAACTATTATTTTCTCCTGTGGACTATATGTAAATGTGAAATATCTTATTCAGGTCAGTACTAAATATAACATTTTGTATGATCGCTTTTATTTTGCTAAAATAATTAACATTTTGCAGATTCTGCAAGGTGTATGTAAACTTTTGACTTCAACCGTAACTGTCTACAGGTGTAAGTACATTACATAAAAACAAACAAATAAGCCACCAATTCACCAAAATGTGACATTGCAATGAGATTGTGTTCAAGTTTTCAGCTTTCACAAGCTGGTTTAAAGAGTGTCAACAAACAAGCAAAACCATTTGGGAGGCAGTTACTGCTTGAGGTGACAACTGACTGCTTACACAGGAAGGTTGATTAGCAGTTTTACGATTAGCATTTACAGTTTGGGTAAAAGTGAAGAAACTTTGACACAAAAGGCACATACAGCACAAAAGTATTCAAAAGTCACAAGAAATGTAGCATCGTACAAAGGTTATGAGCCTCCAGTGTCATTGAAATGCTAATATTGTACTAATTTGTGATCCTGGACCACAAAACCAGTCAGAAGGGTCACCTGAAAGCTTTTCATTGATGTATGGTTTGTTAGGATTGGACAATATTTGGTCGAGATACAACCGTAACTGTCTACTGGTGTAAGTACATTACATAAAAACATACAAATAAGCTACCAATTCACCAAAATGTGACATTGCAATAAGATTGTGTTCAAGTTTCTGTGTTTGCCTCAAAATGAGTATTTTCAAACTGAAGAAATCTCTAACATCTGCAAATGTCTAAATGATACGAAATCCATTTAAGTTCTAAGGTTCAAACACTAAGTTGTCCAGCTTTATGATGGTTTGATAGTAATGAGTGTGAATTGTTCAGAGACTGAAATGTCATGGCTGAAGACAGGACTTATTAGTGAGACACGCAAAGCTCGCAGCCCAATCAGTCCGGATGCATTCCCAAGGGCAGGGCCTCTATCTTTCTCAGCGTACTGCCCTTCTCCAACCCATTTATTTCTTAATTCAGCTCTAACCTGTTTCCACGGGACGAAATTGCATCTCTAGCTTTAATTCCTTCATGTGTCGCAACTGGTTTCTGTCCAACAGAAGGAAATTTGACTTTTTTTTGCTGATTTACACTTAATGACATCAGAAAACTTGGTGTCATGCCTTGTTGCAATCAGCGTTGCCATATGGGCCGCTATCCACCTTATTCTGGTAAAACACACCAGTTTGCAATATCAAGCAGTAAAAAAAGCAGTTTTGTACAGATAAAAATAGCTGGACGTGGATGAGATAAAATTTACAAATGGCTGCACCCGCTTTTGCAGGTAAAATAGAGGCTTTGCACTTACGTCACGATTTGGTCAGTTACCCAGATGCAGTTACCATACTGGCGATACTCGGATGTAAACAACACTATGGATTGCACGGTTAATGTACTACTGAATATGTTGTTCTGCTAATTTATGCTGTCTAAACCACAGAAAAAAAACGTATGGAAGCTGCTACTCATTTTAAAGAAGGACTTGGTAAGCAGGAAAGGCCGCAATACTTTGGCAAACTAAAGTAAATAGGTGGTAAAGATACATACAAGCAGTATGATTTAAGATATTAGCCTAATATTTCACCTACCTGACCAGAAATGATAAGAACAAACATGAATGTTGTTGAGATTGTTGCTCTGGAAATCCTGGTTCAAGGTGGCCAACCACAAATGCCACTCCTTCATTTGTTATAACTTTTGACAGTCTACAGTACTCCAAATGTTTTTCCTGATCTGACCGATTAGTACAGACTAAAACAATATGACAATAACTGATAATTTTCAGCAGCAATAATCAGCAAAATATGAGTTTCGTTCGGTTCAGTGGCATTGTTTACATTCAGTGCCGCCAATATGGCCAATTGATGATGCCTCCTGAAAACACTCTATGTTTAGCATCGCTGGTTCATCATCCACAGCTGAATTTATAGTGATTTTACTTTTTTTTTAATGTTCTAAAACATTATCAAAGGTAAGCAACAGCATAGGTTAAAATGTTATTTCTCATTTTCATTTTACAGTGTTAGTGCTGTTAACATCCCTGAGTGCAGGTTGAGATAAAGTCATGTTCCTTTTGCCGCCTTTTGTTCTCTGGCGGTGCTTGAATAAGTAGAACCATCTCATCACTTAGATTTAAGTGAAATAAAAGTCTCTGTTTGCTTTCATTGGCTTTCCATTTATTCACCCTCTGACTGACCGATCATCTGCCTTCCAGATCAGACGTAAGTTACTGCTGCGCATCAAAAATGTCACTGTAGTCATGAACTTTTACATGAATGTACAATTTATGACATAGCAATGTCAGTTATTTAACATTTAACTGCATTAACACAAGAATCTGTGTAATCGAGATTTTTTTGTACTGAGATGATGTTTGTAGAGCTTATTACAGACAGTGGGTTCTCTCGGGGAATCTCACATCCGTAAATCAACAGCTGGCGTCTGTCAGGGGCATTAGAGCATTACTCTTGGACTCGTACTAAGGAGAACACAACAGGTAAACATCCTACACATTCTATAGGGAGAAAAATAAATCATAAAAGGGCTGTTGCATTATTTTAGTAAAATAATTTTAAATTTGACTAATGTAAACGTGAAAACGCAAATTGGAGAAGCGATAGAAAATTAGACCAACAGAGACACCTGCTGGAGACTGAATGAACTGCAATGTCTGATGTAAACGGTTGGATCATAGAAAACAATTCAGGAAACATTTGAAGGATTATTCCCTATGGATGAATTGTTTACACGGAAATTCAGTCTACTTGTTTCATAAGACCCAAACACAAGTTGGCTTATAAACATAATGTTTAAACTGCTTCATCAAACTACGGTAATATTAGGTATGGCAAATTGTCCAACTGTCCATCGTGTTTCATAATTTAAAATAAGTGTTCCATGTTTATAGGATAAATCAACTGTAAAATCAAATGACTCAAGTTTTCTTTTTAGAGAATTAACAACCTCAACCTTGTATTTTTTTCCCCCATGTGAAACTAATTTTAAAAGTCACTAATATCAAAGTCAGCTTGACCTTTTTATGGTGAAGTGATAATTAGGACCATGTTTTTTTGTTTTCAGTTCAACTTTCAGATCAACAATTAGACTTCAGTTCAAAGTGATATCGGCACAAGCATGCAAGATTAATTATATGAATATATATCTTCAATTGGTCAAAAAGATTTTCTAATGTTTTTGAAAGAAGTCTCACCAAGGCTGCATATATTTTATGAAAATACAGTAAAACAGTTATGTTGTAAAATATAGTGACAAGTTAATCTGAATATATTTTAAAATGTAATTCATTCTGGCAAAACTTCTGTCACATGATCCTTCAGAAATCATTCTAATATGCTACATTAGTGCTGAAAGAATATTTCTGCTTAATATTTTTGTGGAAACTAATAGTTTTTTCAGGATTCTTTGATGAATAGAAAGTTGAAAAGAATAGCATTTATTTAATATGGAACAATTTTCAACATTATAAATCTCTATACTGTCACTTTTGATCAATTTGAGGCATCCTTGATAACTAATTTTGAAATCTTAACTAAAAAATATTGACCCATACTTTTTATATGAGTGAAAACACCTGGTTTATGCAATATATGTGCATACTTTAATGTCAAAGGTCAGATATCTTGGTCCTGTTCTGTTCACAGTGCTCAACTGAAGCCGTCCTCATATGTGAAGCGGGTTTATCCCAAAGTCACTGAGCGTGTCCTTGACTTCCTGATGAATGACTGTGCTATGTTCTTCCCACTGCAGCCGCGTTTCAGCCAGGTGAGAGAGCAAACTGTCCAGACAGCCCTGTATCAGGCCAATAGACACCAATTAATAAAAACGTACTCAGTTTAAGATGAAAAGTAGCTTATTAAATGGGGCATGTCTCGCCATCTGGCACGAGCATTTAGAGGTGCAGATGGTCCCTACTATGCTAAAATACTAAATGCTGAAATGGATAACCTTGTGGATGGCAATTAGATTTGTTAACACTTTAATTAACAGTCCATTCAATTTGTTTTACTATAGCATTAATTATAGCTCATTTCGTCGAGGTAGATTACTCTGTCATGCTTTGAAATGTCACCAAGCAACTTAAGCTAAGCTTTGTGTAATGCTGATAAAACACGTCATCCATTTTAGCATCTAATATATATTTTGACACAGCGCTGATATTTCACTTATAGAGCCGTGGGTCTGACTTACATGCAGGATTCTCTCACACTCTCTCTCCATACTGTCCAGTTTGGATTGGAGGTCTGAAATGATGGCATCTTTTTCTGCTTCTGTCTTCTCTCGTTGCTCTCTTTCCGATTTTAATTTAACCTGACACTCGGCTAATCAAACATAGGCCTTGTTTGTCATCAGCATGTCATTGGAGAGCATGACATGCTGTTTGGTTAAAAGAGACACTGCATATGATAAGCACAAGAATTTGAATGTGTTAATGCCTGGACTTACCGAGCTGCGTTTCAAGCAAGTCTACACTCACTTCAAGCCTGTTCACTTTGGTCTGCAGATCTGTTTCCATGGACTTATATTGACGGTTGAGATCTGAAATCAAGTTTGGGTAAAATACAATACATATTGTGTTAGAAATCAATTATACAACTTTTTACTAAATGATACATTACTTAAGTCATATAATATCATTTATAATGTTATGTTATGTTAAAGTCTATTAAAGATTTCCATTTCAAATAAAAGCTGTTCTTTTGGTCTTTCTATTTATCAAAGAATCCTGAAAAAATGGTTTACAAATTTAAATATTAAGCTATTTCCAACATTGACAATAATATGAAATGTTTCCTTTTATTCAGCAAGAATGCATTAAATTAATCAGAAGCGCTATTCTCATGAACTTTCTTAAATTTAAAAAAAAGAAAGAAATTTCAACATTGATAATAATAAGATGATAAAAATATTTTTTGAGCACTAAATCAGCATATTAAAATAATTTCTGAAGGATGATGTGACACTGTAGACTAGAGTAATGACTGCTGAAAGAATTTAAATGAGATTTTATATTATATTAAAATAGAAAACTATTTCAATTGCAATAATATTTCACAATATTACTGTTTTACTGTATTTTTATTCAAATAAATGCTCTCTTCTTTTAATCCAAACTTTTGGTTTAATTTTTGGACAGCTGTGGATAAAATAATCATGTAATTTCAAGAAACTAAACTGAAGTCTATTAGGTGACCTCAGAATTACTGAGCAAGTTTATGAAATAATGAAGTTCATACAACTACCTATAACTTAATTATATGTTAAAAATAAAGATTTTTCAGTATCACAGTTCAGACAGGATCTGTGAGGAAGCTTCAAGATATTAAAGTGCTGTTCAAAAGTTTGTGATCCTCAAGATTTTTATTGTTTTTTAAGAAGTATTTTCTGCTCCTACGTTCACTGATTAAAATACAGGGGAAAGAACAGTAATATTGTGAAATATTATTGCAATTTTAAAAAGTGGTTTTCTATTTTAATGTACTTTAAAATAGAATTTATTACTGTGATGCAAAGCTGAATTTTCAGGATCATTACTCCAGTCTTTAGTGTCACGTGATCCTTTGTTTTGGATTCTGTGATATTTCAGGATTCTTTGATGAATTAAAAAGAGCAAAATCTATTTAAAATAGAAATCTTGTGTAACAACATACACTACCGTTCAAAGTTTGGGATCAGTAAATTTTTTTCTTTCTTTCTTTCATTGAAAGAAATTAATACTTATATTTAGCAAGGATGTGTTAGATTGCTAAAAAAGAAAAATGATAGTAAAGACTTATATTGTTAGAAAAGATTTCTATTTTGAATAAATGCTGTTCTTTTTCACTTTTCATTCAACAAAGAATCCTGGAAAAAAAATATCACAGGTTCCAAAAAAAATTACGCAGCACAAATATTTTATCGATAATAAATTAGCATATTATGTATATTTCTGAAGAAGCGTGTGACACTGAAGAGTAATGGCTGATGAAAATTCAGCTTTGCATCAAAGAAATAAATTATATAATTATATAGTTATATTTTATACAATATATACTGAAATAGAAAACTGTTATTTTAATAATATTTCATAATATTACTTTTTCTGTATTTTTGTTCAAATAAATGCAAATAAACTTTGATGAGCATTTCCTTAAAAAACATTAAAAATCTTACTGATCCCAAACTTTTGAACGGCAGTGTAACTGAAACATTTTGAGACATAAAGTATCTGGAGAAAGCAAATGTTTTGTTCTGTAGACTGACATGCACTTTTATTTTCATCTGGTATTTCTAAAACAATACAGCATAAAACATGAATATTATTAAGTACATATTGTTTCATGCAGGTGCACTAAATCAATAAACCTGGAATAAAGCAATATGCTTTACAGACCTGCAGTGATGTCCTTCATGTCTGATCGTTCCTGGCTGAGCACCTGCTCCAGATCTCTGATTTGACTTTTCAAGTCATCTCTCACTGCAGTGGCCTGACGTGTTATACTAGTCCTCAGAGCTAAAAAGATGCAAAGAAGTTCCTTTCTTAATGTTTTAATAGAAATGAACATCAGCAAACAGTAAACTCCTAGAACAGGCCAATTTAACAATTACATTTGCCTTACCAAGATGTTCTTTTAAAACAGCCACGTCTAAGGCACTTCTCCGATACTTCTCTGCAAGTCCATCATCTGTATGATGAGGAAGAAAATGGAATATATTATTGTAAATACTACATTATGTTGTGTTCATAAAAATGAATGTTGTAATTTATAGAAAAACACCTTTTTCTGGTGTGCTCTTTTTGGATTTGTCCTTTTTGCTGTTTCCTTTCCCTTTCTTCTTTGGTGGCATGGTGTTAAAATTCCAGAAGTAAAAGTTTCATTGTGTCTGTATCTTGTATACAGAGCCGCCTGGTAGCGTAGGCGTGCTTAGAGAGAGACGTTAGCCAATCACCTCTCGAGAATCCCAATTACAGTTGTTCTACGTATCCGCATTGCACTACGTTACCGGCTGGTTGCTTGGAAGTGTGTTTAGTTGCTAAGCGCGTCGTTTTGTTTTATGGACAATAAAGTCTTTTCAGATATTTCTGAATCGCTTAAATGCTTTAAAGAGAATCTCACGACTTCATTTGACGTATAGGACGTGGAGGTCGGTAGAGACAACTCTCATTCACAAGTGTTTACTTTTCTTTCAATATAGTTTTTGGATATTTGTAAAGCGAGTATGAACTGAAATTATTTAAC
Organism: Cirrhinus mrigala; assembly: GCA_036247105.1. Lineage (NCBI taxonomy): Eukaryota > Metazoa > Chordata > Actinopteri > Cypriniformes > Cyprinidae > Cirrhinus > Cirrhinus mrigala. Next base: position 18,743,061 of record CM070021.1, read on the forward strand.
ATGATCAAGCATCATACAACGGTGAACTTACAAAAACATATTAGACCAGAATCCGTGGAATTTGTCAAAAAAAAAAAAAAAAAAAAAAAATCTGCATAATTAATCTCTGAAACCCGGAGGGCGGCGAAAGTACAATACACAAGCGCTAATTATCCCACTGCTTTGCTTAGCTCATGAATATTAATTACGTCGTGCGTACGTTGCTTGGTAACGTTCCTAGTGCTCCGGTTACGTGCCCTATTTAATATTCATTAGTCAAGCTTTTCACCATAGTAGGAGGAGGGAGGCGGAGAAAATGTGAGACATGAAAGAGGGCGAGGTCTTACAGGCGGAACAGGAAGCGCTATTACACGAGCACGGGAGGGGGAGGTCGAAGGCGGTGTTTATTTTCCTAATGTGTATATTTATCTTATTTCAATAAGATATAATTTCGCGATCTAATATTGCATTCTCATGTGGGGAAAGACGATCTGTGCTGGGTTTATAATAAACGTGAGTGAAAACGTTTTCCCTTTATAGGCTTTGCTCGCAAGGGCTTTTGACTTGCTCAGCCTGAACTTCCCGTTGCAAAAGTAGTGATGGGAAGTCCGATTCTTTTCAGCGAATCGGTTCTTTCAAACAGGTCCCCTCAAGAGAACCGATTCAACTATTTTTGTACGTCACTTCGCTAACAGGTCATCATGTGGTCCCTAAGACCCACTTTAAAACTTTTAAATAGTTTTTTCTCTCTCTCTCTCTCTCTCTCTCTCTCTCTCTCTCTCTCTCTCTCTTTAAAAAAAAATCTCTCTCTTTAATTTTTCTTAATTAAAATAAAAAGTTGTTTTCTTTTTCCGTTTTTTTTCTCTCTCTTAAAAAAAACAAACATATTTTTCTTTAAAATAAAGTTTTCTTTTTTACATGTGACCCTGGACTAAAACCAGTCTTAAGTAGCACAGGTATATTTTAGTAATATCCAAAAATACATTGTATTATCAAAATTACAGAATTTTCCTTTATGCCAAAAATCATTAGGATATTAAATAAAGATCATGTTTCATTAAGATATTTTGTACATTTCCTACCGTATATATATCAAACGTAACTTTTGATTAGTAAAACGCATTGCTAAGAACTTCATTTGGACAACTGTAAAGGCAATTTTCTCAGTATTTAGATTTTTTTGCACCCTCAGATTTGAGATTTTCTCAGCCAAATATTGTCCTATTCTAACAAACTATCCTCCTTATTTTTGCCGTAAGAGTGGGAGCGGCCGTTTGTAAATTTAATGTATGGCTTTCAGTCTCATCCGCGTCCAGCTATGTTTATCTGTACAAAACAGCTTGTTTTGCTGCTTGATATTGCAAATTGGTGTGTCTTACCATATTATTTTAATGTATTATCTTAAACTGTTTTACTGTTTACGACACTTCAATATTCTTCTCGTTATTTTTTTATGGCAGATTATGAACAGGAAGTCTAATACATTACCAGAAAACAGCTTACTTCCGCATTGAAAAATAAGGTGGATACCTCAATGATGTATACATGATTTATACATCAGATAATGTATAAATCTCAATTTCAAAAAATTTAGTCACATATCTGTTCAACACAGTATTATACTGTATCTGATGCACGTGATTATTGTAATGTTTAATATTTATGATATGATTGGCAGTTAAAAAAGGAATAAAGCATTCCAAGTCATATGATTATTCATAGATTTATTGTGTTTACGTTTTGATTGTTTATTGTAATTTCATGTGTCACTCATGTGAGTCATGTAGAACTATAATATGCACGTACTAGATTTATTTTTCAGTACGACCAGTTTTGTGAACCGATTCAACTGATTCGTTTAAAAGATTCGATTCAAATGAACGAATCGGACATCGCTCTGCAGAAGCGCACAGATAGAGAAAGAGAGAGAGCTGCAGGAAAAGGGAACATCACGCACGGGGTGTCGATGTGAAAGCAGTTGTTCCTCCACGTTCAGACACCCATCAAAACTTATTTCTACGCGTCTTTTTGAAGAGGATCCGCCGCACTACCCGAGCGCATACAATACAGCGTGAAACGGTAGTTTCCTGCACGGGGGATTTAATGGGAGTCTTGCATCGATAAAGAGCTTCTCCCCCCCTTGACGGACCCTCGCTCGAACCGAACCGGACTCGGGCGCTGTCCTCACCGGGGGGTATCCGATCCCAGTTGTATTTCGACTAGGAAACGAACACTCCGGAGTCCGAATATGGCAGGAAATTTGAAGAAAGGTGGGGGGCTTATTGGCATGATGAAGGACGCTTTTCAGCCTCACCATCATCTCCACCACTCCCATCACCAGCCCGGGGCCGTGGACAAAAAGACGGTGGAGAAATGCTGGAAATTCATGGATAAGGTGAGTGGCTATCAATCAAAACACCAAAGATAGATACAACCAGAGAGAGAGAGACGCTGTAGCTAGCAGCCTCGGTCTCTTGTTAGCTTAGCCGGATGGCCTGCACGGAGAAGTCCTAATGCAATATGGCAGGGCAGCTCTGCTAAGGCAATTAGCTGAATGGTTTGCAGGCTAATAAACTATATTCAGCCGGCCAAACACTCTGGGAATATTCCGTTTTAGAGAGTAGGTCATTTGCGGTACCCGTACACCTCAGCCTGCCTAGTAACGTTAGGACTTGTGAATGTGGTACAGGGTCCTGTGCTAGTCGTGCTAGCTTAATAGCTTGTTGCATTTCGTTAACTAGTAAATATTGTTTATATGGTAAGACGACTAGGAAAGGTTTCCGTTCATATCAGTTCAAATGTGACTCCTTCAGGATGCTCAAATGAACATTGTGGAAATCCCAAAGTTGGCTAAGCAACCAGTATGTGACATTACAGTTCTTGCAGCTGGTCAGTCACTTGGTTAAATTGCATTTACTCAGTGTAGACGTGGATAGTGGGCAGTTGGTGGATTGATTTGCTCTTTCAACCACTGCTCTTGTTCCTGTTTCTAAGTAGTTTTTTTTTCCTGAATAAACAGGAAGTGTCATCATTTTTTTTTCTGATCTTTAAGTACTTGTATTCTGTTTTAAGTGGAGTGTAAACTGTTGTGTACCAATCCCATGGCTTTTGACAGCTAAATATGCAGATGTATTAAAAAATAGCTGTTTTGGGATTTAATGTAGATCTGTTTAAGTAGGGTTGAACTTATGATTAGGTATGGATGTAGCTGCTAGGCACACAATCCTTACTTCACACCTGATTAACTGTATTAATCCTACGGTATTGTTTTTGATATGTGACGACCTCTAGATTATCAACATGATCAAAACTTTGCGCACAATCTGCTACTTTCATTTTTTCAACGAAAAAGACTGTCAAATTGTAATGATGTCCACCTTCAAGTTGTTGTTTTTTTTTTTTTTTATGACGTAAACGTAAGAATAACTTTTTATGGTTAATATTTTAAGATGAACATTTAATGGACTAAGGTTTTACAACTCAGCATTTTATGTAAGTGCTCTGCGCTGTATTATTATTAAGATCTCATTGATTTACGTTTCTATACATCAGAATTTGGAAATATAAATAACAGCAACTCCACCACATTTCATATTTTTCCTCAGTTCAGGCCTTTAAATAATGTTGAGGTATTTTCTTCAAGTTTGAGCACCATATTCTCACTATATCATACTATGACCCATAAAAACATAATTTATCTAATATGGTATGAAACATAAAACACATGCAACTTCGAGCTCTTTTAGATTAAAAATATATATTTCGGTATTAAACTTTCAATAAAGTGTTCCATTTCAAAGAAACATTTTTCATATATTAGGCTTTACAAAGTTACTATACCAAGTAATGAACTAAGAATTTAATCTTTTACCTGCTTGTCTTGTAAAACTTTAAAACTCAAAACGTTTATGTGAACATCTGTCTACCAGAGTGGTTTTCTTTTGTTGAATTTGCTGCCTCACAATACAAAAGTTAAAGCTGCAGTTCATGGAAAAAAGTTGTGGTTGCTGACCTCACACTTCCTGTGATGTTCACACTGATACATGAGCAAAACGGTGCATCTGTCACAGGGGGCTCATTTGAAACTTATCCTGTTGATACTTCGATACTAAATATGGTGTTTAATTTAGTACGTTTTGCATGTAAAGGAAGACTATTTGTTTTTTATTATTATTGGTAATGCAAGATAATGCTTGCTGATTGAAAACTTTGTAACTTCCTATTTGTTTAGTTTCACACTGGGTAGTTTGGTTAGTGCACATGTGACATATCACATTGTCTTCATAAGCGAATCTCCCTGTTTTTGCAACAAAAGATTGTAAATTTCCACTTTTATGTTAGATAATAAAACCTTTCAATGATTGTTTAGTACGAACGTCAGGATCGGTGATTCAGGGGACGTGACATTAGGAGAAGTTCCACTTGCAAAACAGGCTTTTTTGAAAGAAATGTTTCTGTGACTTAAACTTTTGTTAAGTCTATCTTGGCTTGGCTATTTATTATCTAAAGCTAATATTTTCATGTTATCCATTTAGTTTTATTCTCTAAATCTTTTGTAAATATTCAATCTCTTACCAAATACACAAGACCTCAGTTGCGGTTCTTCCTTGTGAATCTCAATATGCAAAAACACTGCATAGTCAAAAACTTTAATATAGAAGTTCTGTATTTGACTATGGGGTTTTCCCGTCTATTCGTCTATTGTGTTCGCCTTATTTACAAACACGAATTATCTAAACTTTGATTTCCTCATAAGGTTTAGTAATCATTAACCTACAGGTCAACTGTAGTTGTTGTTGATCGTCTGTTTGCATACTTTGATAATGTTGTTCTTGTACCATGAATGCATTTTTGAGTGCGTTATTGCATTGGTGCATTTTAATCGACTTCCTGGTATCATTTCTCATGCTTGAGACCAAGCAGACTCATTATTTATCCAAATTCAGGTTATCGCTGGAAGCCATAATGAACACACGTCTGCACGTGAACACGTAGATGTATGCGTGTTCGCTGATAATTCTCAGGACGTCCTGTCGCCATAGTCTTATCTCTCGGCTGTCAGGACTGGGGGTGCATGAGAGCCTGAAGCTTTGGAGCACAAGTCAGACCCCCAAGTGATGTCATCAGCTCTCCCCACCCCCCAATCACAGCTGGTCCTGTGCTGAAGACTAAATAGATAAGAGCGGCTGCAAGTACTTGGAGCAGCTGCGCGCAGCGCCGGCCTCTTATTGCTGGAACGTGCGTCTGCGACACGGCGCTTCTCAAACTGCTGGGGTGGTGACATTTGAGCAGTTTCCCGTTTCCTCAAATTTCCCACCCGCGTCTTAATCAATAGTTCAGAAGGTGATGATGCGTGGCTTTAGTCCAGACAGAAGAGAGCCTCTATGTCTGAATTAAAGCAAAGGCTATTGGACCATCAGTCTAGCCATTAGGCTAAGTTGTTTGGCTAATGAAGTGGTTTGAGGCCATGCACTTAATCATAATGATTTATTGTGTGGAATGGATTTTTTTTTTTTCTTGGATGATTTCAACAGCTTTGTGGCCTCCAGTAGGGTTGGATGGAATGACGATATACATGTGGCGGAAAAAATGTAAACTAGTAAAGATTTCGCTGTACAGTTGACCAGCAATTTGACCAATCATAATGCCGAATCCACTATTTTGTCCGACAAACAAATCAGACAGGAGAGTAGATTAACTTCAGCGGACTTAAACTTGAAAAAAATTGTGGGCATTGACTTCTCTCTGCATTTGAAATAAAATACACTCTGATGTTCATTCATGTTTATTTCATGCTTTAAGTAAATATGAAAAGACGTTCGGTTCACGTCCCGTTTGAACTGAGGTGCTACAGCGATCTGTCATGACATATTAAAAGAGCCACAAAATGGTATTTATTGTTTGGATTTCTTTAAAAAATGACTAAATTTGAAAGCTGAGACCTTGTTTCATACCACAAGTAACCTGCTATGTCGTATCTGTCGGCAAGTTGTCAGTTTTCTCTTTGCTCCATGATGTATTTTTCACTGCGTGAGAACATGTGTGGTGTGAGAGCGGCATTGTTTGTTGGACATAGCAACAGTAACTAAGGGGGCGGGTCTTTTTGAAAAGTCAAAAGTTTTGTTAGTTAGGACCCAAGCACCTGTGCTCCTAACTTTTAAAATGTAGGAGCACAGTCAAAATATTAGGAGCACCTTCTAATCAATAATCAAAAAATCTGATTAAAAATTGGCTTTCCCATTATGAGGTGATATTTGACTCCTTAAAGTGATTTACAGGTGATTTTTGTTTTTACCTTTGTTAATGGCATTTTCTAACTTTATTAAAAGTATGTCATCTTACAAGTTATATTTCATAAGCTTTTTCAAATTTCTAATTAAAACAACAGTAAAAGAACAAATAGAATAAGAATAAGTTACCAATCAAATGAAATTAGTATTAACAAAATTAATTTGTACTCCAGAGGTGGCACAGAACAACACAAAAGTGGTTTGTAAGCGTATTTTCATGTTTAAAGAAGCTTAGAGGTGGTATGAGTGCAATTAAATTCATAAATTCGTGTTGAGATTATAACATTTTGAATATAGAAGTATTAAATGATTTAAATAACTGAAAAGATGCTTTAAAAATGAAACTAAAATGGCTAGGAGGTGGCGGCAAGTCACTGATTTAATTACTGAAACATTCATTCATTTGATTCATTCGAACGGCTGATTCATTCAGGAATAAAGCAAGTGACTGTCCATATGAATGGGAAATTGAATCATTGACTCACTAGATTCGTTTAAAAACGCACGTTCATTCGTAAACGAAACAACGCTGTGTTTGAATGAAGATGTGGAGTGGCTCAGTTGTGACTTGTTTCAAACTATTTTTGATGACGAAATAGAGCAAAATCAGGTAATAGTGTTATAGTTAGACAATGTAAGTCACTTAATATTAACTTCTTGTTTATTTTACTGTTGTATTAAATGAATATCTCATTTGCAAATTCCCTTAAAAATCATCAAAAGTTGTCACTCATCACAATCTCAAAAAGTTTCATTATAATCAACAAAGCTCTCTACACTGCACAATGAATTTCTTATTTACTCTTTCTCTACACGTTTATGAAAGGATTGGTGAGATATATCTGTGATACATTACTCAACGTTGCAAAAACACGTAGAAACTTTTGAAGCTCTCCTCAACGCAAACACAAATATGCTTATCGGGTCAGTCACACATGGTGCTCCTAAATAGTTTTTCATAGTCGCACGCAGTGGTTGTCAGTCGCAAATGCAACTGTAAAGGTCGCATTGTAGAGCCCTGTAAGTGGGCAGGTCTTTGCGAATAGTCAGTTGGTATGGAACTAGTAAGAAGTTTGGTGTTAGTTAGGATCCTATTGAAGGATCCTATTGGAATTGCTCCATTTATTATTTTTTTGATAGAAATTAATACTTCTGCAAGTATTGTGCATTAAATTGATCATAAGTGACAGTAAAAGCATTTATAATATTACAAAAAAAATCTGTTTTACACAAATGCTGTTGTTTTGAACTTTGTATTTATTAAAAAAAATCTAGAAAAAAAATGTATTATGGTTTCCACAAAAAATATTAAGCAGCACAACTGTTTTTAATATATATAAATGTTTCTTGAGCAGTAAATCAGCATTTTAGAATGATTTCTGAAGGATCATGTGATACTGAGGACTAGAGTAACGATGCTGAATATTCAGCCTTGCCAACACAGGAATAAATTAAACAGAAAATAGTTGTGTTAAATTGTAGTATGTTACAGAATTGCTTTTTGGCTGTACTTTTTGAGTTGGAGTTGCCGGTATATGTTTGCAACATTACTTTTCCTGTTTTGAGTCTTTGCTTTTTAACACAAGTGTTACATAACATCAGGCTATTTTTGCACTGATGTCAGGCTTCATTTGTCATGAAGCTTTTATAGAAAGTAAAAATAGATTAAAAATAGAATAGAATAACTCCTTTATAGTTTTAAATTTGTCAAACTCTTATTTTTAAATGAATGTGTTTTGTTTGTAAAGTGTTTAATTCGAAAGTAAGCTAACACAGTTATTACATCTATAAATTTTTCACGTTTATATATGTTGACGGGAAAAAAAAAAATTATATTGTATACAATACCATTATAAAAAGCATTTTTATCATGCCGCCCAACCCTAATCTCAAGCATTAAACTCCTATAGCTGCAAAGTACACAATGTCATTCCCGGTCACCAGCTGTAAATGTTGTGGAAATTGAGATGACAGCATAGTGCTGTAGATTGCAGAACCGTGTCTTTTGTGCAAACACAGTTGTCATCATGTGTAGTTCACAAAATTCTTTGGACTTTAGGATTCTTCTCTCTGGAATGTTCTGGTGTTTGACCCGAAATGGTTTTGTGTGTATATTTATGATTCGGTTAACAGTTTTAAAGCCCTTGTCAGTGTAGTTTTTACTTTTTTTTCTTAAACTGCAAGAGAAAACTTGCAAAATGTTGACCCGCAGAGGATATGAGGTTAGTTTGCAGTTCTCCTTTCTTGATCGATAGTCAACTTAATGCGCCTTTAGAGAATTGTACAGAATATTTGTATCAAAATATTTGCACAGAGCTTGTTGGCTGCTGTGTTAACAAAAAAAATATATCCATAGACACGGATGAGTTTTTCTGTGAAGCTGCTTTGAAACGACACGTATTGCGAAAAAGCACTATACAAATGAAAGTGAAGTGAATTAAACATGAAAGTGCGACGTCATTGTATAAAACGAGATTATGAGCAGATTAGATTTATGCAATTGCAATCTTTTGTGTACACTACCTTTCAGGGTCAATAACATTTGTTTGGGAAGAAATTACATTTTTTGGAAAGAGAACTTTTAGTCAGCAAGGATGCAAAAAAGTGGCAGTACAAACATAGCTTTTTATTCATTAAAATGACATATTTTCAACATTGAGTTTTATTGTACTTGTGTAAAACACCAAGCCATTTACATTGGATACACTGTCATTTCTGGCATTCTCTGTTAGCTAAGTATTGTAGAAACCCACCACTTTCACTTTTGCTGCTCACTGTTTTGAAAAGATGGCATATTTAACATCATCTGTTTTTTGTAGGTGGTACGATTATGCCAGAACCCCAAGTTAGCCTTGAAGAACAGTCCTCCGTACATCCTGGACCTGTTACCAGACACCTACCAGCATCTCCGCACTATCCTGTCCCGCTACGAAGGCAAGATGGAAACGCTGGGCGACAACGAGTACTTCCGTGTTTTCATGGAAAACTTGACCAAGAAGACCAAACAGACCATAAGCCTGTTCAAAGACGGCAAAGAGCGAATGTTCGAGGAGAACTCTCAACCCAGGTGAGTTTCTGACACTAAGTTTCCACTTTTAGTGCCTTCATAAGCTGAGAATGCCAAAAAAAGACGTGTTAAGTACAATCTACAGAGACCAAATAAGGTAGCAACGTTTTCCATTTGATGAAAACACTGGGTTAGGTGTGAAAGCAGACCTCAGAGATCTCAAACCACCTCCCTTCAGACATTTCCTGAGCTAGTTTGTGTTTTTGGAATGCCTTGCATATTAATTCAGTGTGGGAGGCAAAAGCAGAAGCGGCAAAACATGGTTCGTCAGTCCTCGAATCATGTGAAACCGGTCTCTTCGTAGAATTTGAGTAGAGGTTACGTTGAGCTAAACTGAAGCTCAGTTCGTGTGTCAAAGATGCAAATTAAGTAGAGCATGTAAGCGCTTACGGATCAACCAGTGGTCTAAGATCGCATCAGACCAGTGGTTCTTCTGCTTCTCCTGGAAACGCTGGTGTGAGGATTGTGTAATGCAAATAGCACCAGTCACGAGGAAGAGCGTAACTGAGGCCAAGACCTTACAAGTAACGTTTCCAGGTGTAACCTTCATCGAACCCTCATATCATTTGTTATTCAACTTCACATTCTCCTGCCTTTTCAATGTCTTTATGCAACCTAAAAACAAGACAGTTGTTTCATTTTCATAGCACAGCCTTCTAGCCAATATATCATATATGAAAATCATATACGCCGTTTATTTTTGTGTATGAAAATGACATTTGATGGGCCTGCTGAAGCGTAGAAACCAATGTCAAATGCGTTTCAGCTTAAGTCTGGACTAGAATGACTATACAGTAAGATTTAAAAGTGGACACTTCATTTAGAAAGCTACACATTCCCATAAATCCTGTACACTGTAAAAAATGCAAATGAAAATGAGTTTACGAAACATTTTGAGTCTTAAATACTAAAAAATGCTCTTTTTTTTTAAACAACATAAAAACCCTTGTTGTCCCAACTAGTCAAACACTGTTGTCTGGACAAGAATTTCACCCAGCATGCATTGCAGAATGAAAAAATTATGTAGTTACTGTTATAGGATTATTGTTTTGCTGTTTTCATGATTTGACCTTTTTGTTGTTTTGTCATTTTTGTTAGTTATTTGATGCACTGTGATGTAACATTTTTTTATTGCAACCGTTCTTTATGTTTGTGTGTCTAGTTTCAAAGCCTAGAGTGTTTTCAACCGCTTATATATCTTTGCTGGATATATTAGTCTTGTAAGATGTTTTACAGACAAAGACAATATTGTCTGCATATTACTTATCCTTTAAGGTTTCTATAACGATCAACTGTTTGTCATTTGTAAATAAACAAAATTGATACATAAAAAATAAATAAATAAAAAAAATTACCTCAATGACAGTAATTGTTGTTTCAGTTGCTGTGACAAGACTTTTTCTATTAGCAAAATAAGACAATCAGCATTGCATGAACAAACAAATTTATGTTGGCTAAACAAGTATCTTTACTGCCTCAGTTTGACTTTTAAACATCATAAAATTCATGTCATTCTTATCGTCTCACTTCCCGGAGTACAGCGGCTTCTCGTACCTTAGGCCATATTGTCTTTCCATATCATTTCTACTATTTCACTTCTCGTGAACTAGCTAAAAATCACCAAGCTGAACATTTAGACGTTTACGGGCATAAGAGCATTCAGATGAAAGCTTTTGCATGACCAGGGCCTCTTTTTGAGCTGCTTTGGTGGCAAATTCTCAAGAATCTTATGCAAAGCTTTTCCGTCGCTGGAGCTTTTGCTGAGGGGGCGTAGGTGTTCGTATTGAGTGCGAAGAATTTAATGATTAACTCTGACACACTAGTCATACTTTGCACCACACAGACACTGCTCTTCCTGTTAACACGCTCACTTCCCCTTCCTGTTTCTTATAGGCCCCCCTCAACTTGCACAGCTGAGGCTAGGCAAAGCCTGCCACTTTTTACTCTGGCAGTCTGTGGCAATTCAAGCTACATAGAATCACTTTCACCTGTGTAGTATCGAAGACTGTTATAGATCTTCTACTTTGCGATTCATGCACTCCCTTAAAACAGTTTTACCGCACTTCTAGTTGTGCATAGGGTTGGCAAGATGCTGAAATTTTGACTTCAACCTCTTTGCCACAGTATTGATACTAAATTGATGTCTTGATGCAAACAGACAGTAGGTAAACTGATAAATATGTGCAGTAAGTTTAACTCAAATATGAAAAGTAATATTTAAAGCATACTTGAAGTCTTGAACAGGAAGAGTCATATGATTAACAACTATATGGCATATTTAGGGCCAATTTGTTAAATGTTTAATAAAAATTACATTTTTAAGGCCCTATAAAATACTTTTTTTTTTTTTTTTTTTTTAAACCAAATTCTGGGTTTTGCATTTAAGTAATATATTTCTGGACTCTGGTTAAGTACAATAAAATATCGAAATCATGAAACTTACACAATTTCACAGCAATTTATTAAAAATGTAATAAAAATGACATTTTTAAGGCCCTATGAAATACTTTTTTTTTTTTTTTTTTTTTTTTTTTTTTTTTTTTTTTCTTAAATTCAGTTTTATTTTTACCAAATTCTGGGTTTTGCAATAAAGTAATATATTTATTTCTAGACTCTGGTTAAATAAAAAAATATTAAAATCATGAAACACACACAGTTTCACAGCAATTTATTAAATGTTTAATAAAAATTATATTTTCAATTATAATTATATTTTTTTTTTCTTAAATTCTGTTTTGTTTTGTTTTTTAACTAAATTCTGGGTTTTGCATTAAATTAAGTAATATATTTCTGTCGTAGTTTCTTCAAGTTAAACCAAACTTATTTTGATGGGTTGATGTGAAGACCTTTAAAATTCTGTTTGTGTTTAATATGACCATAGTTTTTTTTTTCCAAAAGAAATTATAAAATGCTCATGAATTGACTCTCATATATTGAGGTGACAGAGGCTGAAAACATTGTGTATAAAATAAAATGCGCATCTGCGCCATTCATTCAAAAAGAGCCCTCACAAGAAACTCCCAAAACGTTTTGAAATGGCTTGATTTTGCCTGTACAATTTCTCAGAGTAATTCTAAATGTGACCCTGGACCGCGAAACCAGTCTTAAGTAGCACGGATATATTTGTAGCAATAGCCAAAAATGTATTGTATGGGTCAAAATAATTTATTTTATTTTTATGCCAAAAATCATTAGGATAGTAAGTAAATATCATGTTCTATGAAGATATTTTGTACATTTCCTACTGTAAATATATCAAAACCTAATTTTAAATTAGTAATATGCATTGCTAAGAACTTCATTTGGACAACTTTAAAGGCGATTTTTCTCAATATTTAAATTTTTTTGCATCCTTAGATTCCAGATATTCAAATAGTTGTATCTTGGCCAAATATTGTCCTTTAATAACAAACCATACTTGAATGGAAGTCTTATTTATTCAGCTTTCAGAAGGTGTATAAATCTCAATTTTTAAAAATTGACACTTATCACTGGTTTTGTGGTCCAAGGTCACAAATGTATCTAGAAACAGAACAGCCTCTTTATGAAGCACCACTTACACAGAAGTCACTTTTTGTTTTTTGTTTTTTTAATTAACCATACAACTTCCTCTTGGTCAGTGCAGCCATTTCACATGACCAATTGATTTTGAGCAAAATAAGAACTTTTTCGCCCTCACAAGAAGCTTTCAGACATGTGGAAATGACTGGATTTTCACTTTGAAATTTCCCAGAGCATTAAGTAATATATATTTATAGACTCTGGTTAAATTAAAGAATGCTGAAGTCATGAAACACACACAGTTTCGCAGCAGTTTATTAAACGTTTAATAAAAATTTAATTTTTAAGGCACTATTAAAAAATTTATTTTTCTTAAATTCTGTTGTTTTGCATTAAATTAAGTAATATATTTCTGTCGTAGTTTCTTCAAGTTAAACCAAACTTGTTTTGATGGGTTGATGTGAAGACCTTTAAAATTCTGTTTGTATTTAATATGAAGAAGCACAAGAAGCTTTCAGACATGTGAAAGTGACTGGATTTCTACTTTAAAATTTCCCAGAGCAATTAAAATGTATCTTTATACTATGGAAGCTGGTTTCTGAATAAGAAATTTTAAAAGGTTATTGTGACTTTTTAATCTCACAATTCTAACTTTTTTTTTTTTTTTCTCAGAATTGCATGATACAAACTCACAATTCTGACTTTTTTCTCAGATTTGCATGATATAAATTCACAACTGTGTGAAGAATTCAGAATTACAAGAAACTTGCATTTCCAACTTTTGTCGCAAATGCAATTCTGATTTTTATTTAATTTTTTTTTTCTCAACAACTCACAACTGCAAGTTATGAAGTTGGAATTACGAGATATAAACTCACAGTTTTTCTCAGATTTGTGTGAAATAAATTTGCAATTTCGAGGAAAAAATTAGTCAACTTTTTTCTTGCAAATGCGAGTTTATCTCACATTTGACATTTTTCTCACAACTGCAAGCTTATATCTCGCAATTCTGACTTTTTTTCACACAATTGTGAATTATAAAGTCCAGTTTTGGGGGGAAAAAAAGACCGTTTTTAGAATTACGATGTTATATCTCACAATTTTGACATAAATCACAATTGCATGTTATAAAGTCACCATTGCAAGATATAAACTTGCAATTCTGAGAACAAAGACTTTTTATATTTTGCAATTCAGACTTTATAACTCAATTGCGATTTTTTTTTTTTTTTTTCTTTTTTTATATCTTGCGATTCTGAGTAAAGTCAGAATTGTGAGATGTAAACTTGAAAATGCAAGAAAAAAGTCAGAATTGAGAGAAAAAAAAAAGTTACAATTACTTTTTTTTTTTTTTTTTTTTTTTTTTTTTTTTTTTTAAGTGGCTTCCATATTATACCTCCTTTTTGGTATAAAAGGCAGGTCAGTGGCCTCATCGTCCCTCTTCATTCTTTGATCTCACATCATTGCTGCTCGACACTCACAAAGCCGAAACACTGTTCCAGTGCTGAAATTTTCTACCACATATTTTCTATATTTATTTTTCATTGCAGAGCTTCCTTATGAAGAAATGCATGGTGCTCTGATATCCATCTCTGTGAAATTGCATGTGCTTTCAATTTAGGTAGCCTGAGGTTAGGTGTGTGCCATGCAGCTGTTGTCAATTAAGCATACTAATTTTGGATACACTTGTTGTATCCTGAATAATAGTAGTTGTATTATCAAATTGTATTTTCCTGACTGACATTATCCATGCACACTTTCTTCAGGTCACGAAATTTGGACTGTGGCTTTTCCATACTCGTGTTTCCTTCTACAGTTAGTTTGGTTATCGTTTTATCTTATCTGCATGTTACAGGTCTGCATGAAAGGGGCATTTATAGCAATAGGGAAATGCAGAGCAGATAGGTGAAGTCTGATACATATGCATCTGCCGCCGTGTTTTATCACGTTACAGCGTTTTACAGTTGTGCGGGGTAACTGAAATTTGTCAGCTCGTACGGCGCACAATTTCCTTTTAGTTGTAGTCACAGATCAGTCATAAGATGAGTTGTCGTTTGTTGTGGTGAGGACGTGTCGCTTCTGTTCCCCAAATTAAAGTCTTAACATCCTTTTGTATGTTTCTTTCTGTGAATTGTTCTGAACTTGGAGATGTAGCAGAAAAACGGAATAGAACAGAGGAAACATTTCAGACTACAAACATGCAGTCGACGGGGGAGACAACGCCTAACCTTGGGGGAGCGAATCGAGTTTATGATGACCAAACATGCCAAAAAGTTCTTTTTTCTTTTTCACAGCAAATAATGTTTTTTTTTTTTTTTTTTTTTTTTTTATTTTCATCTTCTAGTTTTGTCTTTACTTGCTGGCATCCACTGCAGTCATTTTAGAGCCTAATTTATTCAGTAGCCTTTTGGAAAAAATTTTAATAAACTTGTAGCCAATAATGTGTTAACCCATGTTTTGTGGTTTAGCGCTGTTAAATTTAGTACCTCCTACTCTTATCAGAGGAAACCCAAATGCCATCGAACAACACGATCAAACGATGATATCAAGCAAGCAGAAAATTTTTTTTTTGATAGTAAGCGCCTTTGGTCATGCAGGAAGTGTAGCTCGAGGCTCACTTCTGTGGGGCGTTAATTAAGCTTTCTTCATATTAATCATTCATTGTTTAGCAAGTTATATGCTTCTCAAGGGATCGCAGGAACTAAGCAAGCTCGAAAACATTGGAGCTGAGCAGCCAATACGTCAGCATCATGAACAAAGTGATAATCGCATCTGAACTTCCGTCAAAAGGATAGTTTTGTCTGTTTTTCGTGAGTTGGTGCACACAGGGAGCGCTTTGGATGGAAACACTGTTAACACGTCCGAGGATTGTGTTGCAGCTCGAGTTACTACGTCCTGCATCTCGCTCCACACAGAGCCAAGCTGAGCCCAGCTAAGCACGTTTGAGAGCTGCACACTAGCAGAGGGACGCTGTATTTATTTATGGCCTACTGAACACGCTAGCAGACCGAACACTAACTGATAATGCAGCTCTCATACTCAGGCAGTGTTATTCTTCTCTTCTGTCTGAAGACGTAGCAGAAAACAGACATGCTTTGCCATCTCTTTCATTTTAAAGTCACACTTCTCTTGTTACCCAGTCAGGGGTTATGTTGAACTAGCATTCAGTTCTTTAGCTCTGCCTTTAAAACATTGCTATTTTAAAGAAATCGTTCACCTGAAAATGTGCATTCTGTCATCGTTTACTCACCCTCATGTCATTCTGAACTCATTGGACCCCATTGCTTTTTTTTTTTTTTTTTTTTTTTTGAGTGGCGATCCATCACCATACTGAAAGTAGTTATAAAATTAAAAACTTTTTAGAATTAAACATTGACAAACCTCTACAATGTGAGTAAATCACTGGCATATGCGACTAAAATCTTCACTCTGGGCAATTACATGATATCTAACATTAGCCATTGGCTAATAAACTCTTCGATTTTACTCGCCAATGTGTGAGTTGGAGGCTAAGTGTAAGTTTAGCACAGATATATTTTCACTCACCGCACACTCTTGAGTGAGCGCTTCAGAGTTTCACTTTCTGTCAAGCGGTCTGTGCTATTTTTCAATTCATCTCAGTGTACCTCTATTTGACATACTGTAAACTGCGGTGTAAACTCGTCGTCCCTTTGCTAAGAGTACTGTTTTTCACTCACATGCAGAGAAAGAGTATTACATACCATGCAAAATTGATACGCTACATGTAAGCTGGGGCTGCAATGATATCTCAATTCTATTTGAGTATTCGATTTTAAAAAAAAAAAAAAAAAAGTAAAATTCTTGATTGCATTTTGAACATGTCGAGTAATCGGCGCATTGTGGTGCATTCCGCATATTTAGCCCATTTAAAAAATCATGATGCATAATGCTGTTGTGAATTTACAAACGCTACAATTCAATTAAATAAATTTATGCGATGCAGGTTTAATATGTGCGCTTTATTTACATGCGTGTAGGTTACGTATGTGCGTCTCAGAGCAGCTCCATTCACAGTAAATGCTGCTGCACAAACTGTTATTATTTACATGTGTGGAGCATCTCAAACTCCATCTCTGCATGTTGTTGTGAGTTTGGGGTTATTATAACGTTCATCTGGGAACGCAACGTGTGCTATTTCATCAGATTTGTAAGGTAAATCACGCACGTTTTGATGTCTACATATTCAAGAAATTACAGTGGCTGTGGCTTTTCTATCAAATAAAAATGGCCAAATATTAAATATTAAGTGGATGTTTGAATTTAATGTTGAGTCAATATTAAGCCAGGATTAGATTGCGCAGTAAAGTTTAAAAACAATCGTTGGAGGCGTTAATTTTTTTTGTTTTGTTTTTTGACTTTTTTTTTTTTTGGTACATTACTCTCTGTGTAATAACAAAAACATTTATTTCAGTGAAAAAATAAGTCGAAAAATCTCAATTTCAACATTTTGAACAATAGGGCCCTACAATCTTTCAAACAAGAAATTCTTGTTTTAACATTACTGATAATCAAATACAGGCATTAAACATTTATTTTTAATTAAATGAAAATTAAGCCCTTTTATTTATTTAATTTTATTTTTTTTTCTGTAATTATTATAATTAATTAATAAGTAATTAATTGTTTTATTTAAATTTGCCAGAAATAGGAATAATTAAACACCTACATTATACTGTACAAACGTAATACAAGACTAATACATTTCTGTTACATGTTAAAACCGTACTTTTATTTTGACAGGTTGCCGGTTAGTTTTTGTGTGTATACACGATGATATGATGGTAATTTTTTCAAATGAAATGGTAAAATTTAGATGAAGTGACTCTCACAGCAGTTCTGGAGATTAAGTTCATGCGTTTATGTCGTCATATAATGAGACGCAGAGGCCGAAAATAACGAGCGTCAAGTGTGCTTCAGTATTTATGTAGTAAACATATCCGCTTCTCCGCCATTCATTCATACAGAGCAAAGCGGAACATGGAGGATTCGTATTTAAACTGTCTTTTTGCGTTTTAATATTCACAGACACTAGTCCATATCGCGATTCAAATTAAGTAAGAGACCTGCTTTTGATTTATTAATCCAAAAATTGACAAATTCTGTGGCAATCCCGTGCTATAGAGTAAATCCGTTTTTATGAATGGACTCCACAATCCCGTCCGCGTTTTAGCGGAGGAGAAATTGTAGACGAGTTTCCACATAACATTAGAGGCAGGAATGACATGCGGTTGTATAAATAAGATAAATAACATAAGGCTATTTTGTTTGTTTAATAAAAGAACAAGGTATAGACCTGTTCTATAGGAAGGGTAACCTAAATGACGTCTGTTGTGATCTGGTGCTGTTGTGAAAGTTTACTTGACCTTCAAAAGGGAGCGCGCGCCCCGCTAATATAGCGGCAGGGGAAACACTGTATTTATTTTTGGTGCACATTTCCACCACAAACTAATGGCTGCTGGAGTAACTGAGTAAAGATTGCTGATAATTCAGCGTTGCCATCACATTAATAAATTATATTTTAACATATATTAATATCAACATATATTATCTCACAACATTGTTGTGTTTTTATCAAATAAATGCAGCCTTGGTGAGCATAATTACTTTCGAAAACGTGAAAAAAAACTTTGAAGCTAGTGTGTGTAAAAACATAAAATAAGCTGATTATGCGCATGTTGCTATCGCAGTCATGCGTGATCGTATGGTTAGTTGCATTATATCATTTGCATTTATTAAAATAGACCTGCACCCCACCAGAGTACCACTTCTCTGGAAGTCAGATGACACAATGGATGGGAATAGACAGCATCAGATCACTGTGAACAAAATTTGTTTGTGTGCATGTTTTATTTAAAGATGTGTGTGTGTGTGTTTGCTTGGGTGTATGACTGCTGTCACCACCGCTTCCTGACAGAGATCCGGTGTGAAGCCAGTTCCGGACAGTTGCATTTGTCAAGGGGTGGCTGCGTTGACAAGGAAACACAAATCCATGATCTCTTCATGTATTCTCATGAACAGTGTTCAGACATAAGTGCCCAGTGGCAGAGAAAGTCACTTCCTTAGACACCTACGAGTCTAATATTTGGGGAAATGTTACAAATTATGGGGAAGTTGGTTTTTGAAATGAGCACTAGTTGAGCAATACTAGTGTAAACTAGTGCAAACTGGCTCTCGTGTGGATAAATGGAGGCAGGCATTAAAGGGAGACTGTAGGTGTGACGCTTCTGGACTGTAGACTCTTTGATAATCAGCCGTGGGCACGAGCGGACCGCTTTAGCTTCCTCCAGTTGGCTTGGCTGTTTTATCACGGAAAACAGGAAACAGGAAGGGAGCAGCCAGCTGCAGGTCAAAGGTCAGGCCAAAAGAGGAGGGAAGCTGACAAAAGCACAGTATCTAGGCAGGGCTTGGCCTACAGCAACGGCAAGGAGAGGCCGGTCAACCGAGAGATTGGGGAGGAGGAGGGGTCAGATGGATTGTTTTAATGCAGGCATTCATGAAACGGCAATAATGAAGGACTATGGCTGTGTCTGAATTCCCATACTGAATTGCATGAACCTTGACCGCTGATAAAGCAGGTTTCCTGGGAGTAAAGATTGATCACTTTGTTCACTGATTGCTTTTACTGAGGCGGTGTTTTACCACTGCTTTAACTGTAGTCATATATAATGTAGTGCCAATGAAACAAAGGTTGTGAGATACAGACGTAGACACTTTGTTCTGGTAATATCACTTCATTTTTGCAGCTTTTTCATATTTTAATCAGTTTATGTACTTTTTGATTTTAGGAAAATGGCATTTTCAATGCTGCTTTGGCCAAATAATCAACACTGTTCATCAATCCCATCTATCACTGTACATCTAGTAGTGCTGTTTTGTATTTGTTTATATCAAAGTAAATACGACATCTATTTAATTTTATTTTTTTATTATTATTTTTTTTATTGTATTGTATTTTATTTTACTTAATCTGACAGGCCTACTGTGTAGTAGAAATCCATGCCTATTTGAACACTTGATTGATTTGTTTTTATTATTATTATTATTAATAATAATAATAATAATAATAATAATAATAATAAAATCTTAATTTTCATTTGCATAAAATTAAATATGGCATCCTGCCTGACTTATTTTATCTTTTTATTTTATTTTATTTTATTTTATTTTTTGCTCCGAAAGGCCTACCATGTAGTAGAAATGTATGTGGATTTGAACACTTGATTTGTTTTAATAATAATAATAATAATAATAACAATAATAATAACAAGCTTCATTTTCATTTACATCAAATTAAATGTTTAATTTATTTTATTTTGTTGTTCTGAAAGACCTACTGTGTACTACAAATGCATGCGTATTTGAACACTTTATTGATTTGTTTTATTATTATTATTATTATTATTATTATTATTATTATTATTAATAATAATAATAATAATAATAATAATAAGCTTCATTTTAATTTACCTCAAATTAAATATGGCATCCAGCCTGGTTTATTTTATTTTATTTTATTTTATTGTTTTGCTCCAAAAGGCCTACTGTGTAGTAGAAATGTATGTGTATTTGAACACTTGATTGATTTGTTTTAATAATAATAATAATAATAATAATAATAATAATAATAATAATAATAATAAGCTTAATTTTCATTTACATCAAATTAAATATCGCATGCAGCCTGGCTTATTTTTATTTATTTATTTATTTATTTATTTTTGTTTTTTTTGCTTTTGCTCTGAAAGACCTACTGTGTAGTGGAAATGCATGCGTTTTTAAACACTTAATTGATTTGTCATAATAATAATAATAACAATAATAAGCTTCCTTTTCATTTACCTCAAATTAAATTATATTTATTTTTTATTTTTATATTTTTATTTTTGCTTTATTTATTTATTTTCTCTGAAAGGCCTACTGTGTAGTAGAAATGCATGTGTATTTGAACACTTAATTGATTTGTTTTAATAATAATAATAACAAAAATAATAAGTTTAATTAACATCAAATTAAATATGGTTTATTTTATTTTATTTATTTAATTATTTTGTTTCTTTCTTTCTTTCCTTTCTGTTATGCTCCGAAAGGCCTACTGTTTAGTAGAAATGCATGTGTATTTGAACACTTGATTTATTTATTTTAAAAAATTAATAATAAATCAAATTAAACATGGAATCCATCCTGGCTAATTTTATTGTTTTATTTTATTTTTAACAACTCCTCAAGGACTTCTGGGATAATTCTGGCTGTACATTTTTCAGCAGACACACCGTGTCATTCACATAATCGGACATTTGACTCATTTGACTTACTTTTAAGCATACTATGTAGTAAAAATGCATGCGTATTTGTACACAGGATGTGTTGTTTTTCACTTTTTGATGTGAATTAGCCTGTTCAAAGACATTAGTAGGCATTAGAAATGCTGTTCTTTGTGATTGTTTGTCAGCATGAGGGCTTCAGTGCCGCCTCTGACTCTGGGATTAACTGAGTGCAGCTCTCAAACGCCGTCCTCAGTACGACAGCTTTAGTGAGTGATTGAGCGAGCCCGGCTGCATGAGCCTGGGCTTTCTGTGCATCTGTGCCCTACTTAGTTTGAATCTCCTACCGAAAGCCTTTCTTCTCCCTCATGGTTTAAATCTACATAAATATACAGAATCGAGCGTGCCCTGTGTCTCCTTCGTGCTTCACTTTTCTCGCTTTTTGCATCACTCTTTCAAACATGCTCACGACTGCAAACATTTTGGTTGAAAGTGCCAGTCAGTATTACACCAAATGTCATCGCTAAACTCCTCGTATGTGTCCTGTTTGGCACAGCTGACTTCCCCAGAAGGCACATTGGCACCCTTTTGCCACAAACAACAACTGTTCCCAGAGCCATAGAAGATGAAGAATGTAAACGCAGGCTATGAAGATTTTAAGGTGTTGCAGTACATTAAATTAAATATGGCATCTACCCTGTCTTTTATATTTTTAAATGGCTAAGTGCTGTTCATAGAGTGAATGGTTGTACACTGTGTTATCTGGAATTTGCTTGCTCTCATTTCTTGTGATTTACACTCCACTCTTGAATATAAATTTTTTTTTTTTTTTTTTTTTCTTTTTTTTGTAACACCCCTTTTCTCACTTTGTTGTTTACTTTTTTTTTTTTTTTTTTTTTCCCTCGTAGCCTAAGTAAGGATTCAGTTTTTGGAGGCAGCTGCGGCGCTGCCACACTCAGACTCTCTCTTGTGCATGTCAATTCCCCAGGCTGGAGCGCTTGTACAATCCCCCACTGTGCTGCCCAGTAAATCATGGCTTTCTTTCCACTTCCTCCCCCTACCGTGCAGTGCGACCCTCCCTGCGCTCGCCTGCCTGCCTTGGGCTCATGTGCCCAGAGTCGGTGGAATCAGAAAAATGCAGCAGGCAATTAGTCCTTGCTGATACGGGGCTAGCGTGCTCCCTCGCTGTGCCCGCCAGCCACAGAAATACCCAGTCACCACCAGGCCTGCCTTCAGAATCTGCTGACGTTTTCACATTTTGGGGAAGTTACTTCTGTTTTTAGGGTTGCCCGGTCCGTGTAACAAAACTAGCCCAGTGGCCGATCAAAAGTAGCCCAATGACCAAATTCCAATTATCAAAACTCCAAAATATGCAATTCCCATACCTAAAGTGCATATTTTACAGTCACTGTTGAAAAAACCTATATATCGTAGCAGTCATAAACAGTTCAAGGGCAACTTACCATTGGCATTTCTTCGCAAAACATAAAGGATTTGTTCGCTTACAGAATAAAAATTTCCTGATAATTTGCTCACCCCCATGTCATCCAAAATGTTCATGTCTTTCTTTCTTCAGTCGAAAAGAAATTAAGGTTTTTAAGGAACACATTTGAGGATTTTTCTCCATATAGTGGACTTCAATGGGGATCAGTGGGTTGAAGGTCCAAATTGCAGTTTCAGTGCAGCTTTAAAAAAAAGTCTCTACACAATCCCAGTCGAGAGATAAGGGTCTTATGTAGCGAAACGATCGGTAATTTTCTTAAAAAAAAAAAAAATTCTGTACTTTTTAACCACAAATGCTTGACTTGCACTAGCTCGACTTGGAAAGGTCATGTGTGACGTAGGCCAAAGTACTGACCCAGTGTTTACAAAGCAAACGTGCAATGAAACTCAAACGCCCTTTACAAAAAAACAACAATGTGGGATGATTTAGAAGTTGGAGGAGAAAATGAACCTTTTTGAAGAAAGAAAGACATGAACATCTTGGATGACATAGGGGTGAGTAAATGATCAGAAAATTTGTATTGCTAAATTCTTATTACGTTTTTATTCTGGAACTAATCTTTTAACATCTACTGCAGTTTTATCATTGGTAGAATGTGAAATATTTCAATACAAGCAATTCTGTCAAATGTTCTTAATGCAGTGTGTCAAACCATTAGACCATGGGGGAAAAATCAACCCGTGGCAAAAAAAAAAAAATGCAGACTTGGCAACCCTGTCTATTATTGCTTTTGATGAAACACCCGATATTTTTAATATTAAGATTTAACAAGTTTGATCAAATAACATGGCTTCTTAGCAGGGCTCTAGACTTTGCAACAGTTTTTTGAGAATGTGCGAGTTAAAATTTGTAAAGAGAGGCGCTTTCAGGATGGTTTCTGCCCACGTCAGCAAGAGTGTGAAAGTGTGCATGGCAAAAATGCCCCGAATATTGAGGAAACGATGACGGACGGAGGATTTGGTTTAACGCTAAAGTAAAGTAAAAGACTGCTTCTTGAAACCAGAGAAGGTGAACATGTTGGTATTTGTGTAAAAAAAAACATGTAAGCACTGTCACAGACAGTTTTACTTTTCTTTATGTTTTCATTTTGAAAAGCTTATCTTTGCTGTTTACCTCACGTTACACACTGGAGGCTTTCTTTTCATTTTTTTTTTATTTTATTTGATTCCTCAGTGTTTGCTAGACATTCTGTAATTTATTAGTCAGTATATAATACAGCATGTGGTGTATGCCATGCCTCGTCCTACTCGTTTTTGTTAATCAACGTTATGTGAGCTAGTTTGTCATTATAGCCTACTGTTTTAGTGTTGTAGTGCTTTATAATTATAAATAGTTAATAGTTAACTTTTTAGTCTTAAAAAGTGAAATGTGTACAGCTGGAAGCAATACAGACAAGTATCTTTTCTTGTAAAACGTGACAAGATCGTGAATTCGAAAGCGAAAGCATCCAAAGCCTGGCTTATAACATAGCAAAAGAGGAGCTCTCGTTTGCGTAATTCAAAGCACAGATAATACTACTGATGAAAAAGAATGGGTTGGATATTAACCACTTTTGTTATCATATAACCATAAACTATGATAAAAGTTCATTATTGATCAATCCCATGTTGTAGTAAAAAATATATATATAAATAGCCTTACATTCATGACGTATTGGCATTACATGCGGCAATTGCAGATGTTTTTTTTTTTGTTTTTTTTTTATATCACAGACTCTCAAGACTTATTTTATGCCATTTTGCTTTAAGTAAATGTATCTTGTTTTAAGAATCTTCATTCATTTGCACTAGAAAACAAGACAAAAAAAAAGTTTCAGTTAAATTTATAAAGTTGTTTCCATATTCTAGTGGGTGGAAGCAGAGGTATTCAAGCTGCATTTATTTATTTATTTATTTATTTATTTCATTTTTTTGTGTGGGGGGGGGATCTGTTGGAAATTGTATTTTCTAATTTTAAGGCACTTTTCAAACTTGGTATTTTTAATACAAGATTTAATACAAGATTTCATTTAGAGGCCAAATTGCTGTATTGTTTTCCGTTTAGTTTATTTCTTGCATTTTCTTTACTTGGTCTTAAAATGTCTTTAATTTACTTTCTTAAAACCTGCTGAATCCCTTTTAGTAATTTACAGAATTTGTTTTATGGATCTATTAAACATCTCAGTGAAAATAAAACTCTTCTCTTTCTTTTATTTCAGACGGAACCTGACGAAATTGTCGCTGATATTCAGTCACATGCTCGCCGAGCTCAAAGCCATCTTTCCCAACGGCCTGTTTCAAGGGGATAACTTCAGAATCACCAAAGCGGATGCCGCAGAGTTCTGGAGAAGATCGTTCGGGGACAAGTGAGATGCTTAATGTGTTCTTTGTTCTCGTAGAAGATTAACTCGACCACATTCTCACAGAAAAACAAAAGAAGTTGGACTTTGGCAAGCTTAAGGAAATCAGTCTGATTCTGATAACACAACCTAGATTTCTCTGAATTTCAGGACCATCGTGCCTTGGAAGGTGTTCCGGCAGGCACTGCACGAGTTTCACCCCATCAGCTCGGGCCTGGAGGCCATGGCTCTCAAATCCACCATCGACCTCACCTGCAACGACTACATCTCGGTCTTTGAGTTCGACATCTTCACCAGGCTTTTCCAGGTGCGTCATTCAATCTCTCCATCACTTCCTCCAAGCACAGACTAGCTCTATTGTGCCTGGGCTCTGTGTAGAGGAAGATCTGACAATGGCTATTGTTGTGTGGCCGTGTGCTGTGGGTACAGAGGCGCTGTTTGAGTGTGCGTGTCAGTGCTGATGTTTCAGTTCTCATGGCTGAAAGCCAGCCTGAATGGAGGCCTCTTATCGCCTTTTGTAGCTCAAACAGGATTGTCTGCACTCCTCCGAGCACACGATTTCCTAAGAGTAGGGGGCGAGAGATGATTTGAAAATGCTTTAGAAGAGAGCTGTTTGACCTATTTTAATGGCAACTGCTGCTAACCTCTATGGGATTTTTTTTTGGCTCTAATTATATACCCTTTGAGAGCAACAATGCAGAACAGGGATGCTTGAGGTTTTTCTGTTCTTCTACTTGATTTGTGTGTGCGCACACTTTTTATTCGGGAACCACGTAATTAGTGGTATTTGCAAAGGCGAAATCACGATTACTTTTGCTCATACTTGGGGTTGGGGATTTGAATTAACTCCAGATATTTAGCTATATGGGTCGACGGATGATAACCAAAATTGACATCTGAATCGAAATCCAGAAACCAAATTGAAAGTCTGTGAATTGAATCAAATCGAGAAAAGTGTATATGCAGCGCTTCCCGTCCCCCAATGAAACATGGGTGATACTTAAATCATGCTATTATTTTGAGTTATTATTCTTACGGTTTTCTCTTGTCATAACCATAGCGAATACATAACATGTTAAAACCAGTCTCCATAGACTAGTGTTCAAAAGTTTGGGGGCGGTAAGGGGTTTTTTATGTTTTTAAAAGAAGTCTTTAATGCTCATCAAGCCTGCTTTTATTTGTTAAAAAAATAACTGTAATACTGTGATTATATTGTTACAATATTAATTTATTATTATTTACAAATTACAGCATCATTACTCCAGTCATCAATCATCACATGATCCTTCAGAAATCATTCTAATATGGAAGCCCGTTTCCACCACTGAATAAAAAATTAAAGGAAATTGCGACTTTCTCACAGTTTGGACTTTTTTTTTTTTTTTTTTTTTACACAATTGAAAAATTTTTTCTCAGAACTGCGTGATAATTTTTTTCTTTAACTTTTTTCTCTTGAGAACATATCAGTCTCAGTTTTCCCCCTTAAAATTAGACTTTATAACTTGCTATTTGCAAATTCTGTGAATTTCTGTGAGAGAAAATCGTCAAATTGCAAGTATTAAAGTCCGATTTTAAGGGGGATAAAAAAAGACCAATATGTCCTCTGAATTGTAAGTTTATATTTCACAATTGAGTAAAAAAAAAGTCAGAATTGCGAGATATAAACTCACAATTGCAAGTTATAAAGTCAAAATTGCCAGATATAGTCACAATTCTAACTTTCTCAGAATTGCATGATATAAACTCACAATTGCGAGAAAGTCAAAATTGTGCAATTCTAGCTTTTTTTCTCCAAATTGCAAGTTGTGTCTTGCAATTCTGACTTTTTTCTCACAATTCTGACTTTTCTACCTGGAATTGTGAGATAGAAACTCAGTTGGCAAGTTATAAAGTCCAGTTTTAAAGAGAAAAAAAAGACTATGTTCTCAGAATTCTGAGTAAAAGAATTGTGAGAAGTCAGAATTACGAAAAAGAAACTCGCAATTGCAAGTTATAAAGTCACAATTGCTAGATATAGTCACAGTTCTGACTTTTTTTTCTCAGAATTCCATTATAAAAACTCACAATTGAGAGAAAGTCAAAATTGTGCAATTCTGACCTTTTTCTTGCAATCCTGAATTTTAATTTTTTTTTTGCCTAGAATTGTGAGAGAGAAACTCTCAAATTGCGAGTTATAAAGTCCAATTTTAAGGGGAAAAAAAAAGACTGATATGTTGAGAACTGCGAGTTTATATCTCCCAATTGAGTAAAAAAAAGTCAGAATTGTAATTGCAAGTTATAAAGTCAGAATTGCCAGATATAATCACAGATCTGACTTTCTTTCTCAGAATTGCATGATATAAATTCACAATTGCAAGAAATAGTCAAAATTGCGCAATTCTGACTTTTCTCACAATTGCGAGTTTGTATCTTGCAATTCTGACTTTTTTTCTCGAAATTCTGACTTTCTTTACCTAGAATTGTGAGAAATAAACTCACAGATTGCAAGTTATAAAGTCCAATTTTAAGGGGAATAAAAAGACTGATATGCTCTCACAATTGCGAGTTTACATCTTCTGACTTAATAACTCACAGTTTTGTTATACAGTCGGAATTGCGCGATATAAACTTGCAAATCAGAGAAAAAAAAGTCACAATTTCGAGATATAAACTCGCATTTAATTTATATTTCCCAATTCTGACTTTATTACTCGCAATTGCGAGTTTATATCTCACAATTCTAAGAAAAAAGTCAATTGTGAGATGTAAACTTGCAATTTGGAGAAAAAAGTCAGAATTGTTAATTTATATCTTGCAGTTCTGACTTTATAACTCTCAACTGCAAGTTTATAGCTCACAATTCTGAGAAAAAAAACCAGAATTGTGACTTTGAAGTCAGAAGTCGCAATTTTTTTTTTTTTTTTTTTTCTATATTCTAATATGCTAAGTTGGTGCTCAAGAAACATTTCTTATTATTATCAGTGTTGAAAACCATTGGGCTGCTTTTTTTTTTTTTGTGGAAACTGTGATATGTTTTTTTTTTTTCTGGATTCTTTGAATAGAAGGTTCAAAACAACAGCATTTATTTGAAACAAAAGCCTTTTTATGTTAGTCTTTGCTGTCATTTTGATCACTTGAATGCTTTCTTGCCACCTAAAATTTTTCATTTTCTTTCAAGAAAAAAAAATTAAATCTTACTGACCCTAATCTTGCAATGATCTTGCAAACGCTCTGGCACCCCTCTACAGCGCCCTCGCATCCTGACAACGAGTTTTGCAACTCACATCGTCTTCAGAAAATGTAAAAATCTAGTCATGTTGATTTTCCATGGAACAGTTGACTATTGAGATTAGAATATGAATCTATAATATAGCAGCTGTTGAATGCATCATCTGACGGCTGTTTGGCAGCGCAGTGCTGTCTATGTAATGAGCTCATTATTCAGAGTGCTCTAGCACAGACATCACAGCAGTCCAGAGCTTTCTCCTTCCTCTCTTCTCAATAGGCCATAATCACATCTATCCTTTAATTAGCCTTCCTTACTTCACATCAGAGCTAATTTGGGAAAAAAGAGGGTCAGGATCATTTTTTATGACTGATGCAGCCATAACCGAATGTGGCCTTTTTTGATCTAATAAACGAGCTAACATTGACAGCACGTCATAATTTAAGCGGCTATGTTGGTCTGTTAGAGTGCTTAAAACGGCCGCGGCACGGCTGGCCTTGTGCCCGTTCTAGTTGCAGTATAGAGCGCTTGTGCTGCACCGTACCTCAGCTTCATTCATGCAGCCAGAAATAGACCGGCTGTTTACAGAGAGCCCGCAAAGCTCTTTGACGAAGCTCCACGTAGCAAGGTCGCGCTTCTCATCAGCATCTGAATAAACCCGCCCCGCTCAAAAACCACTCACAGGCTTTTTTATTTCTTCGATTCGGCAGCCTTTTGACTGTGAGTGGACCTTTGTGAGACGGATGCCTCGGTGTGAAAACCGGTTTTGTTTTATGTGTTTGCTCAGCGTACACAAGCATGATTAGGCATCCTGGCTTATGTTAGTAAATACGGAAGATTTCTAATAATGATGATATGTAATCTGAGATGGGAAAAGGTGGGTTTGTTGACCCATATTCGCTCTGCAGCTATTTGACATAAGTGTCGGGGGGGCGTTTCAGCTGATGCACAATGCATTTTGAAAATGTGTGAACGCGGCCGCTCTGAGGTGACGGAGACCACTTTTTCACAGGAACTGTGCCAGAGCCACTACATAACCTGTCTACAAACAAACATGGTGGATCATTGTCTTTGCTTAGTCTAATTAACTTAGCAAGGATGCTTTCAAATATTTAAAGTGACTGTAAAGATATTTGTAATGTTACATAAGATTTTGGTTTCAAATTAAAGCAACTTCCTTTTGATCAAATAATGCTGAAAAAGTATCAGGGTTTCCACAAAAATATTTACCGGCACAACAGTTTTTAACATTGATAATAATAGTAAATGTTTTCTGAGCAGCAAATCAACACAGAATGATTTCTAAAGGATCATGTGACACTGAAGACTGGAGTAATTTTTGTTTTGTTTGGTGATAGTTATTCGTGAGTCCCTCATTTATCCTGAACAGTCAATCAGCCTGCTGTTCTTCAGAAAAATGCTTCAGTTCCCACAAATTTTTTGGTTTTGCAGCATTTTTTTTGTATTTGAACCCTTTCCAACACTGACTGTATGATTTTTGAGATCCATCTTTTCACACTGAGGACAACTGAGGAACTCGTATGCAACTATTACAGAAGGTTCAAATGCTCACTGATGCTCCAGAAGGAAACGCAATGCATTAAGCATTGCAAATGCAAAGCTGGGGGGTTAAACTTTTTAAATTTTAAGATCAGGGTCAATTGAACTTTTGTCTTCTGGGAAACATGTAACTATCTTCTGTAGCCTCTGAAGGGCAGTACTAAATGACAAAATATGATAGGTAGGCAAAATAAGAAAAATGTACACATCTCCATTCTGTTCAAAAGTTTTCACCCCTGGCTCTTAATTCATTGTTTTTCCTTCTGGAGCATCAGTGAGAGTTTGAACCTTCTGTAATAGTCCCTCAGTTGTCCTCAGTGTGAAAAGATAGATCTCAAAATCATACAGTCATTGTTTGAAAGAGTTCAAAAACACAAAAATGCTGGAAAACCAAAGATTGTGGGACCTGAAGGATTTCTGAAGAACTCTCAGAATTGCGAGTTAAGTCAGAATTGAGATATACACTTGTGATTCTGTGATTTTCCCCATCAGATTTGGACTTTATAACTCACAATTGCGAGTCTATATCTCAGTTCTGAGAAAACCAGTCAGAATTGCGTTGGGAAAAAAAAAAAAAACATTTCATTTCTCGCAATTGTGAGTTTATATTACGCAATTTTGAGGAAAGAAGTGAGAATGGCAAGTTTAAA
The DNA here is from genome assembly GCA_036247105.1 of Cirrhinus mrigala. Taxonomy (NCBI): domain Eukaryota; kingdom Metazoa; phylum Chordata; class Actinopteri; order Cypriniformes; family Cyprinidae; genus Cirrhinus; species Cirrhinus mrigala. The sequence continues at coordinate 18,773,437 of CM070021.1, forward strand.
TCTGCAATTCCGACTTTATAACTCACAATTGTTAGTTTATATCACACAATTCTGAGAAAAGAAGTCAAAATTTTGTCTTTTTTAATCAGTGGTGGAAACAGGCTTCCATATAATCACAAGTTGACTTTCACAAGTGTGAGGGTCAAAACTGATTTAAAAAAAATAAAAATAAATACATATGTTAAAATATATTCAATTCTTCAGTCTTTAGAAATGGGCTGTCTGTTGACTTAATGCATACTGAATTACACACATCCAGTGTGGTTGGCCTGTGTTTAAAACTTTCAATTAGAGCTCTGTGATTCTTAGTTCAGCTGATAAAATGGCTTTCAAAGAGGAAATGAACTCAAGTCCCATTTTTATAGCCTGGGAAATGAGTTTTTGCTTTGACGTTATTAGACAGAGAAATTTGCGTACGGACAAGCTGTTGATCAGTGTCAAGCTACTTCTTAAAAAAAAAGGAACAAGTCAAATTCTCAGAAGTGTTTGTCAGTGAGAGGAAGTGCCAGTTTTGCCTGAGGACTATGCTGTGAACACATGGACATGGAGTCATTTGAATGCACTTCTTAAAAATAATACCCTAATCACCCTAAACTAGAATATTGTCATCTGCTCATTTGATGTATAGATTCCGTCAAACGAGCACATGACAGTATTTTAGATAAATGAGATTGTATTTCTCAGAAGAACTTTTAAAGGAATTCACTCATGGGCAATATATGCTGGCCATTTGTCTCTGCTGATAAACTGTGTCTGTGATTGCAACAGTCCTGTGGTTTTGGATGAGCTTTAGGAAAGGAAGTAAGATTGACATGTGTTTTAAATTTGTCAGTATATGTCACTGCACTTGTTTGTCTCAGTCGTGAGGTGTGGCTTCACATCGGCATCTTGGCATTGAATGAAACGACTGTTTTACTAATTGGACTGACATTAAGTGATGTTTATATACAGAGGTCTGAGTTCATTTGGATCAATGGTGTCACTGACTCACCACTCCATCCACAACATGCTCTGTCTTTCTCTGACTCAGACTCTCTTCATCTCTCAAATTGATATTAGAGGTCATCACATAAGGGACATGAGTATTCTTGATGTCAGCTATAATCTGTATACACTGTATTCACAGTGTGAATGGTGTTTTAACAACAACAAGAAAAAGTGTTATTTTTCTTTTTGTTTTTTATATAGCCATGGTCATCACTGCTGAGAAACTGGAACAGCCTGGCAGTGACTCATCCGGGCTACATGGCCTTTCTCACCTATGATGAAGTCAAAGCTCGTCTGCAAAAATTCATCCACAAGCCCGGCAGGTAATACACACACCTCACCCCCTCATTCATGCACGCGTCACCTGTTAAAGGGGTAGTTCACACACACACACACACACACACACACACACACACACACACACACACACACACAAATTTAGTCATTTAGATAAATACTCATGTTGTCAAACCTAAATTTCTTTTCCTTTTTTTTTATTTTTATTTATTTTTTTAAACAACACAAAAGTATGGAAGCCCATTTCCACCACAGAATAAAATTTTTTAAAAAAAGGTGCTGTAATTGCGACTTTATATCTCACAATTCTGACTTCTCTCAATTCAGTTTTTTTCTCAAAATTGCATGATTAAAAACTTGCAGTTCTTATTTTTCAGAATTTTCTCAGAATTGAGATATAAAAGTCAATATTGCAATATATAAAGTCACAATTCTTACATTTTTCTCAGTTGCGTGATATTAGCTCACAATTGTGATTTATAAACTCAGAATTGCATGATAAACTTTTATATCTCACAATTCTGACTTTTTTTCTGAGTTAATTTTATGCAACTCTGAGAAAAGTCAATTGCGAGCTTATCTTGAAATTCTGACTTTATACAATTCTGAGAAAAAAATGTAAACTTGCAGTTGTGAGGAAAAACAGTCAGAATTGTGGGATAAAAAGTTGCAATTACCTTTTTTTTTTTTTTTTTTTTTTTTTTTTTCAGTAGTGGAAACGGGCTTCCATGGATAAGGCATGGTTTTATTGATTTTATTTTAATTTTATTATTTTTATTATTTTATTTTTATTTTTTATAAACCTTTTTTATATTATTAATCCAGTCACACTGGAATGTAATTTCAAATCTGAGTTACTTTTTTTTTCAAAACAACACAAGTGATGATTTTTATTTAATTTATCACAGACTTTTTATAAACATTATTCTTGCTTTTTTTATTATTATTATTATTATTATTATTTTTTTTTTTTTTTTTTTAATTAATTAATTTTTGTTATTATCCAAATTGAGTCATTTGAATTATTTTTTTTGTTGTTGTTGGGTGAACCATCTCTTTAATTCCAGTACTCAAGGGTCTTGGGCTTCAGCTGTTCACTCAAGTCTTTTTTTATTTAGATGCATTCATGTCACAGGAGCATTATCTGCAACTCTTACATAAACAGTGACAGGAGTTGCATGGGACAATGTACCTTTTTTTCTTTATTTTAAAAATCAATCTAGTAATTTGGATAATGACTCATGTTATTTTTTTTCCTAAACAACACAAAAGTTATTTTAAAAATGTATTTTAAAAATAAATTCATTTTTAAATGTATTTATTTATTTATTTTAAATTATTCAAATTGAGTCATTTGGATTTTTATTCAGATGTGTTAATGGCATCAGCCTTGTCACAGCAGCATTACATAAACAGTGACAGGACTTACATGGGACAATGCACCGTTAGTTGCTTGAATCCCCACTATCCAGTGGCCCGAAGAACAGCATGGTACCTCTCATCAATAGATGTATTGTAGAAGTACCATGATGTCACAAGTGCTCTCAATTCAAAGAAAAGCAATCATATGACCACCCCTAATGCACTGAGACACGTTTCTCAGTGATGGCTTGATCTGACACTGTTGGATTGTCCTGTTTCTTTTATGTCACGTCATAAGTGTTTGTCGTAACAGTCACGTTTTCTCTTGGTTACAGCTATATCTTTAGACTGAGCTGTACGCGGCTCGGCCAGTGGGCAATTGGTTACGTCACAGCTGATGGGAATATCTTGCAGACCATTCCACACAACAAACCCCTCTTCCAGGCCCTCATCGATGGCTTTAGGGAAGGATTGTAAGTCTAAAGCTCACACAGAGAACAATTATTAAAACATTTAGATGTGTAGCATCATATGTGTCACTTCACCTCCCTTGGATCTTCAGTTTGTCTGTTTATTTCCATTTAGCTACCTTTTCCCTGATGGCCGCACACAGAATCCTGACCTCACAGGGTTGTGTGAGCCCTCGCCTCAGGACCATATCAAAGTCACACAGGTCTGTTTTTATCTCCGTCAGATACCTAAATCCATCTTGTGTCTTGGATAATCTGTGTGACCCTCTTTTTCGTCACTTACAGGAGCAATACGAGCTCTACTGTGAGATGGGCTCGACTTTCCAGCTCTGTAAGATCTGTGCTGAGAATGACAAGGATGTGAAGATCGAGCCCTGCGGCCACCTCATGTGCACTTCCTGTCTCACAGCCTGGCAGGTAAACCTGAAGAACCTTCAGCTGTCCGTTAGTCTGGATACTCGTGCGTTTGTTGTCCTCACTTTGGGTTTGTTTTCTCGCTCATTTAGGAGTCAGAAGGCCAGGGCTGTCCATTCTGTCGCTGTGAAATTAAGGGTACCGAGCCTATCGTCGTTGACCCCTTCGATCCCAAGGACCCCAATAGCGGAGGCTCCTACGGAGGCTGCAGGAGCGCGTTTGGGGCCGAGGGAGCCCCTTCGCCCAGCTACGACGATGACGACGATGATCGCTTGGAGGACTCTCCTTTCATGATTAGCAAGCTGGTTGGTTCTAAAGTGAGAACAACTTTCTTATTATGAGGTTAAGCTTTGCTAAACATGCAAAAAGATGTTGTTTTTCCTTGAACGGCATTGATTCAGCTGTCACCTGTCTCAGTAAAAACTGTTTTAATGTGTTCAAGACTCCTGTTTTGAATTTTAACATAGGAATTCCTACAAATCCAAACTAAATTAGTTTTCCCGCAGACAGGCTCAGATATGTTGGCGTGAGTATTAAGCATCAATATAGCTGTATGCTGAATGGTTTGGCTTGTTTCAGGTGGAGAGGCCGCCCTCACCGCTGTCAGCTGCCCCTCAGCCCATCGTTCCCCCAGTACCTCCTCGGCTGGATCTGCTTCCTCTCAGACCCACCAACCCTCCCGGGGCCTCTAGTCCAGGCGCCACATCCAAGGTAAATGCACTAGCTCGGAATGTTTCGCCAAGTTTTTCACCCTCAGTACCTCAGTTTGGAATGTATTAAACATTCTTTTGGAGTTAGGATTAGCTGAGCACTTCTTGATGTTTGGTTTTTAATATCTGGTTTGTTCCTCCCATCGTCAGGCCCAGTCCCATCACAAGGACAAGCCGTTACCGCTTCCCCCGGTCCTTAGGGACCTGCCGCCGCCTCCTCCCCCAGACCGACCGCACCCAGCCGGATCAGACGCCCGGCTCCCGAGACGCCCTCTTCCCAGTACACCCGGAGAACCTCTTCGTGACAAACTGCCTCCTGCCCCTCCTAACCGCAACATGCCAGACTGGAACTCCCGGCCCGTACCCAAAGCTCCATCACAGCCACCAGCAAGCGGAGACTCCCGTGGGTCTCGAGAACTCTCAAACAGACACTCTCTGCCTCTCCAACTGCCCTCTACGCTGGACGCCAGAGCAGAAGGCCCGAGAAACAACGGCCCCCCCAGCCTCGACCACCAGCTGGTGAGGATGCAAATGCCATATTTACACACTGACAGAAGCCTAATCTGAACTTTTTTATCTAACCTTCATTTGCTTCATGTGCAGAGTTTCGGATCATCCAATCCTGGGTCAGATTACGACAGCCCAAAAGTAAAGCCATCTGCCTCGGCTAATGCCATCTATTCCTTGGCAATCAGGTAGGCGTCATGGAGGCAACACAGGGACTAGGGCAGCATGAAGTACTGCATATCAAAATAAAACCTGCTTTCAGAGTAAAGCGTGGAACTATGTTCATTTACAAGCTGCTCTGAGAAGCTGAAACACTGTATCATGAGCTGTTTGTGTGTAAATGAACACAGTGCTCAGCTTAATTCTGAAACTGGCAATGGATAGATTTATTCACCGGAAAACCTTAAAAAAATGATGCTTTAACATTTGACAATAAAAAAAAAATTATAAAATAAAATAAAAAGGGATTGTTCACCCAAAAATGAAAATTAGCCCATTATTTACTCACCCTCAAGCCATCCTAGGTGTGTATGACTTCCTTCTTTCAGACTAATCCAATTGGAGTTGTATTAAAAAATGTCCTGGCTCTGTCTCTTCAGCATCGATGCATTTTTGTCAGAAAAATATCCAGATTTAAAACGCAATAATCACTTTAATCTAGCTTCCGCTCACTGTAAACGGAAGCAGCTCCAGGAGGATGAAGGAAGTCAGCGTTTCGTGTGCGACGCTCAGAAGTGACGAACACGGACGCACTGGGGAGAGACCAAAACAAGACAATGGCCATGAATTAGAAGCACAAAATTAGGATTTGCAAAAAAGAATGTCAGAGGATTTCAATATAAGCCAAGAGGAGACGGGTTTTACTTTGCTAAAGTAAGGAATGTTTGCTTCCTTTGCTTCTGTAAACAAACATTGTTTTTCACGGGGCGCATGCACAATGACAACGTCCTACGTCATCCGTCTGGAGCTGCTTCTGTGTGCAACAGTAAGCGCAAACTAGATTAAAGTGATTTTTGAATATGGATGTTTTTCTTACAAAAATGCATTGATCTGCCTTTATTCAGCACTTTTTATGATGGATGGATGCACTTTATTAGACTTGTTGAAACACTCGCCTATCACCATGATAAAGCTTGAAAGAGCCAGGACATTTTTTTAATATGACTCCGATTTGATTTGTCTGAAAGAAGGAAGTCAGATACGCCTAGGATGTTGTGAGGGTAAGTAAATAATGGGCTAATTTTCATTTTTGGGTGAACTAACCCTTTAAATACAGTTTTACAAATAGTATTGTTGTGATGCATTTTATTTTTTAGCACAATTTTATACATATTTTATAGTCATTTAATGAGTCAAAAACAATGTTAATGTGGACAATGAAAAAATATATTGTTTCTAATCTCTGTTGATTTTATAGTTACTGAAAGAGGTCTTAGTTTGATCTTGTAAAAAGTGAAGCCAAGGAATTTAGTTTTTTCCCCAAATCATTCAACCCTAACAGAATGCTTTGCACTTAGAAAGTGTATTTTAGGGGTGGCCGATATGACCAAAATCTTATATCACAATATGCATAATTTTATTTCACAGTAACAGTCTAGTTATTTTTGCTTTAAGGTCATTATGATATCAAGATTTTTGATACCATAGAAATTTCATAATTAGTCACTAGTGTCAATATCACAAAAAACTAATACTAGCCCTAATTAAAAAAAAAAGCCTCAAGCTCATTGAAGACAAATAAGAATAAAACTACAGTAGAACAAAGATAAGGAAATGCTACATACTTTGTACAAAATTAATCAAAAATATAAAAACACTGCATATTCTTGTGTGTAAATTAAATATTTCCTAAAGTTACAAAAGTGATTTAATCAAGAGCAGTGAGAGATTTTCTCTATTGTTTGATTAACATGAATGACAGGCTGCTGTCACTTTAAGAGCTGCCCGGATCCAGTATGCTTACACTTGTTTTCTTTCTCAGCTGTTTGCTTTCACCTAAGACTTTAATTACTGTGTTTATGCAGATACTTGCAAAGACAGGCATTTTGACACAAGTGTGTGTATTTAACCTTCAAGGCCTATAAAGCAGCAAAAATAACTCTCTGACTGCACTCAGAGTCTCTCAGACAGTGCGTGTGTATAACGAAATGAGTTCCTTTTCGCTGCTGATAACATTTCAATGGCTTAAGATCACTTCTTTTTAAACCGCAATGCTTAAAAAAGTTTTTGTGAGCACGTAGCCCAGCAACATCACATTAGCCTGTAACAACGATAGAGATGATAGTCGAAAATATCTTCTAGCTGACAAATTTCTACAGGTTAATTGTGTCGGTATATCGCCCGCCCCTATATATAAAACCTGAGTATCACAATGTCTGCTGTTTGCTACAATATCACGATAGCAATCTATAATACAAACACCCCTCACTTCCTACACTCACTCTGAACCTGTTAGTAAAGCAAGCAGTCACATGTGTGTTGACTCTTTCTCCTGTGCTGACAGGCCTTTCCCAGCAGTCAAAGCTCAGACCGGGGAGGACGCCTGTGAGAACGATGAGGAGTCGGAGTACATGACTCCATCCTCTCGGCCAGCGCTGCCCTCTGCTATAGGGGAAGCTGTGCCTAGACAACCACCTCCACTTTCTCTCAGTCCCAGGTAAACTTGTTTTAGCAGCCTTAAGAGTGCAGAACTCCACGAGACGAAATAGACTAAAGATATTAGATATCATTCAGTATACTGACAGTCACTGTTTACCTGTGTAGGAGTATGCTCAGTGAAATGGAGTCAGAAAGCCCACAGATGTACGAAGCCATGTACAACATCCAAGCCCAGGCCCTTACGGCCTCTGGACCACATCAGGCCAGAGACTCAGGTACTGAGATATTTAAAGCTGTTCATCTATACATAGGCAGTCTGCTAGTGTGTTCTAAAATGTGTAATATTTTGTTTCTTTCATTGTTTAGATTACTCTGAATTGCCTCCTTTGACCTGCTCTAATGGCCCGAGGGATCCTATTGGTGCATGTGGTGAGGAGGAGGAGGAAAACAGCTATGACTATCCCAAGCCCCATATACCAGCCAACATCGCCCGACGCACGCTTTCAGATATTAACCCTACATCCTCAGCCTTCAGCCGTCTTTCCATAGACAGTGAGCTCGGAGCAGCAGCGAGTAAGTCATACTGAGTGTTGTTTTAGTTTTATTTATGTACTTATTAGTTATATTTTTATTAATTCAGGGTTTCTGCAGGTCTTGAAAAAAGGTTTTGAAAAAAGTCTTAATTCGCCCTTCCACAAATTAAGGCCTTGAAAAGTCTTAAATCAGTGCAGATAGTCTTAAATTCATGAAGTCATGGCATTAAATGTTGCATTCATTGCTAAAACTATCAGTATGTTTGTCTTGTGTCCCAAGTTGGCCTTGTTTACCAATAACATTTTTAAATAAAGATGCATATACTTGAGATTCAAAATGTAGACAAGTCTCGTTTTTCAAGAAACTGAAAAAAAAAAAAACCTGGCCGATATTATTATTTTTTTATTTATTTATTTTTTTTGTAAATCATAAACTCTCTTCATTTTGACTAATTTCTCAGAAAACAAGACGACTTATCTAATTTTTCTTATTCTTATCCATTTTGCTTTTCAAGTAAATGTATTTTATGTATTTTTTTATATTTAAAAAATGAATTAAAAAGTATTGAAGACCTGGTAAAAGTTGTATTTTTAAAACTTTGAAGTTTTAAAACTCATTGTCTGCTTACTAGACATGTACATGCAGAAAACGTGTTTTCCTTAAACTTTCTTAACTTGGTATTAAAAGGGTTTTTAAAAGTTTTTAAATTAAGTTTTTAAAGTTTTTAATTTACCTTCCTAAAACTTGCAGAAACCCTGTATTAAACAGTTTGTGAACCCTTTAAAATTTTCTATATTTCTGCATAAATATAACTTAAAACATCATCAGATTTTCACACAAGTCCTTAAAGTTCACAAAGAGAATCCAATCAAACAAACAAGACAAAAATATATACTTTGTCATTTAGTTATTGAGAAAAATGATCTAGAGTTAAATATTTGCGAGATGCAAAAGTCTGTGAATCTTTGCTTTCAGCATCTGTTGTGACCCCTTTTTGACGCAATAACTGCAGGTGTTTTTTGTAACTGCTGATAAGTCCTGCACAATGACTTGTAGGAATTGTAGCCCATTCTTTAGTACAGAAACACTTGAACCCTGTGATGTTGATGGGTTTCCTCCTAAGAACTGCTTGCTTCAGTTCCTTCCACAACATTTTAATTGGATTAAGGTCCGGACTTTGACTCGGCCATTCTAAAACATTACCTTTGTTCTTGTTTAACCATTTTTTGATTGAATGACTTGTGCGCTTGCGGTCGTTGTCTTGCTGCATGACCCATTTTCTCTTTAGATTTTAGTTCATGCCAGATGTCCTGACATTTTGAATTTGCTGGTATACTTCAGAATTTATTGTTCCATCAGTGATGGCAAGTCGTCCTTGCCCAGATGCAGCAGAACAGGCCCAAACCATGATACTACCACCACCATGTTTCACAGATGGGATAAGGTTCTTCTTATGGTGGAATGCAGTGTTTTTCTTTCTCCAAACATAACACTTTTTATTTAAACCAAAAATTATATTTTGGTCTCATCCGTCCACAAAACATTTCTCCAATAGCCTTCTGACTTGTCTAGAATTTCCTCCATTTGTACACAATCTGTCTGACTGTAGATTTGTGAAGTCCAACTCTTTAGAGATGGTTTTGTAACCTTTTCCAGCCTGATGAGTAACAACAACTCTTTTTCTGAGGTCCTCAGAGATCTCCTTTGTTTGTGCCATGATTCACTTTCACAAACATGATCAGACTTTTAGATCCCTGTTCTTCAAATAAAACAGGGCATAAACTGTCATCTAATTGTCATCCTATTGACTGAAAACACTTCTGAACAGACTCTAATTTCACCTTTAAAGTAACTGCTAATCCTGGAGATTCACATACTTTTGCAACTCACAAATATTTAACGCTGGATAATTTTTCATAATAAATAAATGACAAAGTATATATTTTCATCTCATTTGTTTAAATGCGTTCTCTTAGTCAATTTTCAAAACTTCTGATAAGTTAATTCTAAGGGGTTCACAAACTTTCAAGCAGCACTGTATAGTTTTATGTACTATAGTTTTTAATATTTTGTATTGGCTTTTATTTATATATGTATGTGTGTGTGTGTGTGTGTGTGTGTGTGTGTTTTCAGTTTTTATTTTGGTTAAAATTTTAGTAAATTCGTAATGTTCTGTTGTCATTTTATTTATTTAAGTATTTTTACTTTTTTTATTTTATTTTTATTGCGGTACTTTTAACTTATTTTGATTAGTCGCGGAGGCAACATTTAAAATCGTTCAGTTTTTAATGTAATATAGTCATCTAATATATTTTGTTTTATAGAACTCATCAACAGCTTCAAGCACTAATAATATCAAAGGTTTTTTTTAAATTATGAGGAAGCAAAGTCAGTCAAGCGTGTCCCATCTTTTGATTTCTTTTGTAGTCTGTTTTTTTTTTTTTTAATTATATTTAAAGAGCAAATATAGCACTACCATTTCCTTTTTCCACCTATATTTATTTTAGCTCATATTTCAACCCCATGAGAGTCTCATGGCTTCCTTATTTTAGAACAGCAACTGCAGTATGATCTTTATCTCAGACTTTGTCTATATACTGACATCATTTGTATTCTACATTGTGTCTCCAGCAGTCATGGACCCCTCTGAAGCCCCCGAGCGGCCCCCCAAACCTCTTCCCCGTCGCATCAACTCCGATCGCAGACCCAGCCCGGTTCCCCCCGGCGCGAGCCCGGGGCCCAGCCAGCAGATCAGCAGTGAGATTGAGCACCTCTTGAGCCAGGGCTACTCCCATCAGGACATCCAAAAAGCCCTTATGATTGCACAGAACAATATCGAGATGGCCAAGAACATCCTGAGGGAGTTTGTGTCCATCCCTTCTACTGCACATATCTTAACATAGCGAAACTTCTCCGAGCATGCTTTTGCGGCCCGGCCACGCTCGTCGCGCTATCGTCTCGGACTCCAGAAGAAAGGAGCGCGAACTTGCGCTCTACCTCTAGCTCTTGTGACGGCGAGAGACGCTTTCTCCGTAACACTTCTCGGATTCTCTGTCCTCCTTCGTGAAGAGTGAGGGGTTCGTTGCGGCCGCTTCTTCAGCCTGAAGGCAACGCGTGTCCCCTAAGGACAAAAACAAAAAAGACAAAAACATGTATGTGTTTATATATGATTTAATATATAAATCAGAATATTGAGTATAGTTAATATATACACATGTATGTTGGAGAGGTTCAGCTGCCGAGATCAGGGTCTGTGAAGTATTAGGCCTCGGAGTTCAGACAGCTAAAGGGAGTTAAACAGCAGACTGAGCATTTTCTGGCGTGAAAAATGGCCTTTACTCGTGTTGCTTCGGTACATTTTGTCTTCGAGTGTGATTTTAATTTTTCGTCTGTCTAGTAGCATGCCGTACACGTCGGTCCCCACAGCGCAGCCGCCTGTTTCAAAAATACCGCTCAGCCCAAAGCAACCCGTTCTCCGCTTGTCCTTGACCTCCAGGGTACTGTGGGATTTTTATCTTTTTAAGCGCGTCATGGCGGCTGGCATCGGAAATGGGCTCTCCGTCAGCCTTGTTACATCTGTGTAGCATTACTGTAACTGTACTGTACCATGAATTTCATTTCCCAAATGTTTAAGGACAGCCAGTCCTTCAGATTCCCAGTAGGAACGTGCTGATGAAGGGTACACGCGTCGGGGACGTGATTTGTTTGCTCTAATCTGAATGTGTCATTAATACGGTGGTCTCCGACTTTTGTGAAGTAGTGTGTTTACTAAAGATAGTGTTCTCTAACAGATAAAGTGCGAGAGATTGGAAACGAAGTGAAACTGCTTAGTAAAGGAAAAAAAAGACAAAAAAAAGTATTTGCTTAAAAAAAGGTCCAAGGCCTGGCCAAGTTTCTGTATTTGGAGGGGACTGAAATCACTCTTGGGGAGGTTCGGACTCTTGTATGAAGCTGTTCATCTTAGAATCCATTTCATTTGATCACCTTAATATATTGTTATTATTAATGTTATTATTATTATTTTTTTTTGATTTATTGTTATTAATACAGAAGTGCTTTACTGCTGCTATTATTGTTAGTGCTAAACAATTAAGCCTTAAATGTACATTTGTGAATACTGTGTTTAACCAATTTTAAAGTGACAGTATCGCTTGTGTGTAATTTGGTAATGTAGCATACTTGAAATCAGAAGCAACTTGCGCAGGTGTGAGCCCAGCTGATTTTTCAGTCTGTGTGTGTGTTTATGTGTGTGTTTGTGTGCACGCGTGGGACGTCTGTTTTCATCCAGGTACGTTGCGTTTTGCTTGAAATACATTGAAATGCGTCATGGGGCTCATCGCAGAAGGCCTTATTTTTGTTCTTTCCTTGTCCTACGAGGCTTTGGTGTTCAGCCCGTTACCGATTGGAACGATCTTTCAGCGGCAGCCCTGTTCAAGCCATGATCGCAGTGCCCATAGTCCGCCTGCTGTTAGGGAGAAGGTTCTTGCCGGTCTCCCCTTTGTACTCAGGAATACCGTACATTTCAACAGAATCTACATTATTGACTCCGTACTTTAAACCAGTGCAAGACTGCCTCGCTTTCAGGGTGAACACAATGCTAGACTACTTTAAAGTCACTCTCAATGACATCATGTCACTCAAATGCGTTAATTCTGTGTTCCTTAAAGGGATAGTTCACAAAAAAATTAAATCCTGTCATTATTTACACAACCTCATGTCATTCTAAACCTGATTGTTTTATTTGGTGAAACTGTTTTTGTCCATACAGTGAATGTCAATGGGGTCCAAAATAAAATTGGTTCCCACTGACATCCTTTGTATTCATAAAAACACATTGTGAGTTACCCAAAAAAAAAAAAAAAAAGTCATAAAGGTTTGAAACAATGTGTGTTAAAAATGAAATTCTGTCATTAAGTACTCACCATCATGTCGTTCCAAACCCGTAAAATCTTCGTTCATCTTCAGAACACAAATTAAGATATTTTTGAGAAAATCCGAGAGCTTCTACCACGTTCAAGGCCAGAAAGGTAGTAAGGACGTCGTTAAAACGGTCCATGTGACATCAGTGGTTCAACCGTAATGTTATAAAGATACCAGAATACTTTTTGTGCGCAAAGAAAACAAAAATACCGACTTTATTCAGCAATTTGCATCCTGGTTCTTTCTCAGAATGCGTCGTGGTACTCTCGTGAACGCGCGAAAGAGAAGAAATAAACGTTGAATAAACGTCCTTGTTTTTGTTTTCTTCGCGCACAAAAAGTATTCTCGTAGTTTCAAAACATTACGATTGAACTATTTATGTCACATGGATTTTTTTATCGATGTCCTTACTACCTTTCTGACCTTTAAACGTGGTAATTATATTGCGGTCTATTCAGGTTCAGAAAGGTCTCGGATTTCATCAAAAATATCGTTAATTTGTGTCCCGAAGGTGAACGCTGGTCTTACGGGTTTGGAACGACATGAGGGTGAGTAATTAATGAACTATCCTTTTAATGCTTCCAGTAAGTTAATTGTTTATTGCACCAGCTCATTTGAATGCACTAACAATCCGTTAAAGCGAGTCTCATGTGGGACTCGAGGATTCATGATTGATGTCGCCGACATCGAAACTGGCCCAGTTTTAGTCCTTACTAGCCCCTAATGTTCTTGAGAGTATTGCACTGGGATTGCAGGTACTTCCGCGTCTCAATTTTGTAGGTACACATGCAACCTTGAGAGCTTACGATCTTGAATTAACTCTTGATTTGTAGATTCTGTTGCCTTGAAGCATATGATGGTTTAATACTGATTTGTTTTTTTGGTTTTTTGGTTTTTTTTTTTTACTGCACCATATGAAGTCTAGAGATGAGAAGGTGATACGTTTTTTTTTTAATCATTTCATTTTACTGTACTACTATTTCTTGATAACGATGTGTGATGGATGTGTGTGAGGTTGTATGTAGAATATTTGGCACAGTGTACCAATTTGTGCTATGATACTGTCACTTTAAAATCAAGCGTGTAAAGTTACTTATACATAGAATACGTGGAAATGGCAATGTTTTATTTCATTTTTGCATTCCTGTACATGTCAGAATTTATTTTTGTTTACTGATGTGAATATTACTGTGAGCAGTGCCATATGTTTAGATATGTCCGTAATTTTGTTCTGCTACCCGGAAAAAAGGCCTTGTTTAGTGTAAAGAGTGAATGATATCCCTCATGAATTTTTTTTGGAAAACGATTCCATGTGTCGCTCAACGCTTCTTTGGCTTGGTCAGTGACAACATAGTAAATATATGTCTGTTTACTGGAATGTCTCGAGTCAGACCACAAGAGGGAGCTCGCTCCTCATTTTGCCATAACTTGCCTGAGTATTTCAGGGTTTCTTTCTTTTGTGCTAATTCTCATATCACTTTGGAAGTATGCACAGCGCTATACTGTTAATTAAAACAATAGAACAAACATCATGGTCTCAGTGTACATTTTTCATGTTTCCATCATCATTTTTCTTTTTTCTTTTTTTTTAAATTTACATTGGACCAAATATTAAACTTAGAAATATTAAATATGATAGGCTATTCTTCAGAATTGGTCCAAGATTGAAAGTTGGAAACATCTTTTTCCAAAAATGTTGTATGTATGCAAATTGTATAATATCCAAGGTACACATTTCTCGTAATTGTGCAGTAATTCTCATATTGTGTTTTCAGAAAGTTTTGGAATATTTGTCCTTTCCCCAAAATAGTCACTACCGAAACACAGTAATAATCATTTAATTAGAAGGGTTATATTGACCTGTTAAGATTTTGCTTGCAACTACATCGTAAATATATATTTTTGCTATTTTATTATTGTTTTTTTTCCGAGGTAAATCAATAACAATTGCATTTTTAACAATATTTCAAGTGTAATTCATGAGATTTGTTGTATTTTGAATTCAATTTTTCTTTGTAAAACGCAAAACGTTGATCATACTGATTTCAAAGTTAAGAACTCATTAGTTTGGAATATACCTGGAACACTATCATAACATCATAGCTGATAATTCAGTATACTTTTTTTTTTGACAAAACATTGCATGTTTCGGTAGTGACAGTAATGCTTTGGTAGCGATCATATACATTACAGAAGTTTAATTTGCAAACTAAAACACTACTAAAACATACTAAAATACATGAATAAAAATTGCATAACTGTACTATAATTTTATTTCCCCAAAATATGAGGATTATGTGTTCCCTTTTGTCATTACCGAAACAATGATGACATGTTTCATGGGATAACAAAAAAAAAAAAAAAACAAAGATGTCACTACCGAAACTTCACCTAATGTTTCGGTAGTGACAATTTTAGATGCTTTTGAACCTAGCTCAAAGATACTAATCAGCACATGGTTAGCTAGCACACTTCTGAACAGTGGTACACATTAAAAAAACTAAATGTTATGGAATAACTCCCCAAAAGAGTATGCTTAATTGCAGAAAAAGGGTGTTTGGTAGTGACATTTTTTAAAATTACACATTTTTAAAAATTATTTTACGAAAAGTATTTCAATGTCATTTTCATAAGTTGGAATTTAGAGGTTAGGGTTTGGGACAGCAATGTCCCATCTGAAAGTACCCAAGAAATGATGATTTTAAATATATTAAGCTTACTAATATTTTAAATATTGTTGAGGGCTTCAATAGATAATAGAAGGATCTTAGTAAACATCTAAGCTTTGAATACATGCTTTTTAAATGTTTTTGTTTGTTTGTTTGTTTGTTTTTTGTTTGTGGGACAGCAGTTTGCACCAATTCTGTTGAATGACCTATACATAACTTGACATGAATATATAAAGACATACTAAGCAACTAATGTAGTTTTTTCTCACTTCTGTTAACTGACAGTTTATTAAGAATTGATACTTTAAGGCATTTCATTTTTTTCCTCCTCTAACCAGAAAGGTTTTCATCCTAATGTTTTTTTAATCGATAGTCAACCAATAGTTGTCCTTGTGTCCTCAATTTCACCTAGCTTGTTCATTAATAACATCATCCTTCATTTTTGGTGGGAAAACAACTGCGTAAACACCAGCAAGTAATAGTAATGAATGGAATGGAAAGTTCAACGACTCAAATTTGACCAGTTCATATTTCTGGAAGTCTGGTATGTCCTGGTGTGTCCTAGACGCACTTTAGTGGCGTTTCCTCAGAGAGTGCAAATATTTTCCTCCTCAAAATATTGTATGAATCCTAAATTCGTGCAAAAATAAAACAACGCCAATATTACAAAATAAAAAATTAAAACGTGTTTAAATCACTCATTTTTCTAAAGAAACATTGTACAATAGTGACACCAGCAGGTAAAGTTACAGCGGGAGTGCGTCTCACTCGCCTCTCCTGTTGCGTTGGTTGGAATATGATTGGCTATGGGTTACGTTCAGCTGTGATTGGTTCATGCGATAAATCCCGCCACTTTTGTTCATGGACAAACGTTACGCAAATCAGTCTGAAATATTGATGGGAAGTTCGGATCATTTTACCGACTCGGACCTTTGAGTCTCGTTCAGCAAAATGAACAAATCTTTTTTCGAGTCATTTCGTTCATTTTAGCAAAATATAATTAAAATGTTACGTGTTACCTCCCAGCTTACACCAACGTTAATCACACTACAAACAAGACAAAACTATAATGCTATAAGAAACAGAAAAGATTAATTCATTGTTTACATGGGTCTTTAGTCTATGATTAGCTCACCTCACGTCTTATCTGACAAGTTTTCGGGTTTGAGTTGTTCGTTCATCACGTGACAGCCCAATAAGCTTAACCAATGCAGTCTGAGCCGAAAAAAGCATTGATTAGTTCATCTCTCGAGTCTTCGGGTTTGAGTCGTTCGTTCATCACGTGACAGCCCTATAAGGTGAACGAACGACTCCAAAGACTCGAAACAGGTGAACTAATTCCAGTACAGAATCTAATTGGATGTTGCGCATGCGCGACTGAACGAATCACTCCCCGAGACGACTCGTTCGTCATGAGTCATATTAAAGATTCGTTCAAAATGAACGAACCGTTCAAGAACGACCCATCACTAGTATGAAAAAACAATATAATGGCATTAATGGGAAGACTCAAAGAAAAAGGTAAGTAAACAACTCATAAATAGATATAACCACTTTGTTATGTCAGAATTAGACCTAAAATGGCATGAAAACATTATCTGTGGAAGTTTTAGTGAGTAATCAGCTTGGTGAATAAATTAAATCTCCGTGTCTGTGACCAATATTTACCGAGCTTTGATGACTGATGAGCAAAAAATTCAAAAATGGTTAAAAGTTAACTATTAAAAAGAATAGCTGAACATAAGAACACAAATAAAATATACTGATTAAGTTTAAACCAACATTTCGAACTAATGTGTAAAACAGCCGTTTCTGATGAACATAAGTAAATAGGCCAAACGGAGACAAAATTACGGCTTGAGTAAACCAGCCCTTTTTAATAGAAATACCAGGACAATTCAAAAACAAGCATTAACAGAAATACCACTGACACAAAACAAAAACGGTGTAACAAAGCAGAGGAAATGAAACACGTGAACTTCAGTGTAATAAGGACTTTTGTATCCGTCTGTGGGTCTGCATGGCCTACAGTACAGGGTACAATCTGCATAGATTAACATACAACTTATAAACCGTCAAAATATGGATTGAAAAAAAAATCTAATAAAAATATACTTAAAGTCTAAGTATAAAAATAACACCTGCATTTTCTTCCTGTTCTACTGTGCCTCCAATGTATTAAAATGAATGCAGATTTCCACATGCATTTTAATATTCTCTCTAAAATGTAAAAATAGGAGGGTTGGTCATGTATTTCTTTATTATTTACATTCAGTGCAAGATGAGGACAGCAGGTAACGGCAGTTTAAGAAAAAAATACAGCTGAGCTTTATTTTTCTCTCAGGCCAGAGGGACATTTTTAGACATGAACGTAACTCATTCAGCCCTCGTGATGAACATAAGGAACTTAATTTGATATCGCTAATAAAAATATAAAAATAAAAACAGATGCATGACATGAACCCAACATTTTGCTTACATACTTGGAAAAAAAGGTCAGCCATGTCAGAGACTTTCCCTGACAATTTATTTGTATAGAAATTGCCCTCAAGCTCTATCATTGGGCAGTTTCAGTGCTGATCCAGAGGACGTTTGAATGAATGTTTACAGTGGTAAAGACGGTTCAGTGCATGGACTATGGTGCGGCAGAGGTGAGAGCAGGTTCGAATCAGACACAAAGCAAATAATGACTCTTCGGCATTCTTCAAATGCCACTTAACTAAGGGACTTGCATTATCAAAAAGATACTCAAGCACAGCCTTTCAAATGTCTCAGGCATTTTAAATAGCTTAATATATACAGTATTTCATATTTATATACAGTCTGTAAATACTGGAGCGGAGTCGTCCATAATGAACTTGGTGGATCATCTTACTGTATATTGAATCAGATTATAGTGGGTCAAATATAAAACAATGGGCAGAAAAGAAAAATACAAATGAGTGGGAATTCATGTTGACGTCTTGTGAGGTCTTTGAGCACTCAGATTGGGATTCACCCTGAGACGGAGTGCTGTGTGGCCGCTAGCGTTTCTCCACGTGCATGTAGTTTTCAGTCTTTGACTCTAATTGAAAGAAAATATCTTCAGGTTTCCGTGACACGGTGAGCGTCGGGTCTTGTTTAAGATTGGATCTGAGTTCAGTGGACTGTAAAAGAGCTAGTTATGTGAATCTTTCTTCAGAGGTAATGACCTATTCAGTGGGGGACTTTTTTTCTCCGTTGACTCCTTGTAGAAGCACGGCCTCTTCAGATTTACCGCTTTTCATCTCCATCACAATATCATCCTTACTGGCCTTTTCCTTCGTGCTGGAGAATGAAAACAACAGAGGATATTAATGCTTTGTATAATAATGGTGTATTGAAAAATGTTTATTCATGTACATCTATTCCAGACATGTATTTAGTGTGAACTGAACAGATACTAGGGCATTAAGTCAACTACTTTTAGACTGTTTTGCTTTAATTTTAAGGTACAGTGTTATTTTAGTATTATTTATATACTATTATAGTGTTTATTAATATTTAGAATTTGCTTTTATTTTTAGTTTCAATTTGGTTTTATTTTAGTTTAGGTTTTAATAATTTTGTTGCTTTAAAAACTGATAAAATTGACTTTTTTCTTTCTTTTTTTTTTTTTTTTTTTTTTTTTACAAAAATTGACATTTCTATTTAGCTTTAATATGTTATAGTTTTAGTCATTTTAGTTTGTTTTTATTTTGTTTAAAAAAAAAAACCACAAAAACATTTCTATTTAGCTATTTAGCTTTACTGTATTTTAAGTTTAGTTCCAGTAATTTAACTGTACAAAAAAAAAATAATAATAATAATAATAAAAAATAACAAACTTTTTTTTTTTTTTTTTAGTTTTAGTCATTTTTGAACAACTTTTTAATTAATATTAAACTTTTTTATTTTAATATTCAGGTTTTATTTTAGTTTACGTTTTAGTAGTGTTAAATATATTAGTGTCATTAAAAAATAAATAACGTTGACAAAAACATGTCTATTTAGCTTTACTGTGTTCCAGTAATTTAACTTTACTAAAAAAAAAAAACTAATTAAAATGACAGACACATTTCTATTTTTATTTTATTTATTTACTTTAGTTTTAGCCATTTTAGAACAACTTTTTAATTAATATTTAAAAAAAAAAATAATAATAATTTTAAAGGTTAAGGTTTTATTTTAAAGTTTTAGTAGTGTTGTCATTAAAAAAATTAATAACGTTGACAAAAACATGTCTATTTAGCTTTATTGTGTTCCAGTAATTTAACTTTACTAAAATAACTAATAAAAATTAAGAAAAAAAAAAAAAAAAAAAAAAAATATTATATATATATATATATATATCTCATTACTATTATTATTGTTTTTGTTTTAGTCATTTTAGAACAACTTTTTAATTAATATTAAACCTTTTTTTTTAATATTCAGGTTTTATTTTAGTTTACGTTTTAGTAGTGTTGTCATTAACAAATTAATAACGTTGACAAAAACATGTCTATTTAGCTTTATTGTGTTACAGTAATTTAACTTTACTTTGTATTTTAATTTTAGTTACAGTTTTACTAAAAAAAAAAAAACGAATAAAAATGACAAACATATTTATTTTTTATTTATTTATATTAAATTTTTTTAGTGTTAGTCATTTTAGAACAACTTTTTTTATTAATATATAAAGTTTTTTTTAATTTTTAAATGTTCAGGTTTTATTTTAGGTTAAGTTTTAGTAATGTTGTCATTAAAAGATAAAAAAATAACGCTGACAAAAATATTTCAATTTAGTTTTAATGTGTTTTAGTTTTAGTAAATTTAGTTTGTTGTAATTTTGTTTAAAAAAAAACTAAAACTAATAACATTGATAAAAACATGTCTACAATATTTAGCTTTAATGTGTGTTCATTTTAGTTATTTTTATAATTATTAGTCATTTAAAAATATCTACTATAGTTTTAATCATTTTAAGACAATTTTTATTAATATTTTTAATTTGGTTTCATTTTAAATCTTCAGATTTTATTTTAGTATAAGTTTTAGTAATGCTGTCTTTAAAAAAAGTTGACAAAAACATTTTAATTTAGCTTTACTGCTTTTTAGTTCTAGTAATTTTAGTTTGTTTTAATTTTTTTTAAACCACAAAAACTAATAACATTGACAAAACATGTCTATTTAGTTTTAATGTATTTTAATTTTAGTTCCAGTAATTTAACTTACTAAATTTAAAAAAAAAAAAAAAAGACAAACATATTTCTATTTTTTCTTTAGGGCTGGTAAACGATTAATCGCAATTAACCGCATACAAAATGAAAGTTTGAGTTTGCCTAATATATGTGTGTGTACTGTGTGTTATTATTATGTATATATAAATACAAACACATTCATGTATATATTTAAGAAATATTTACAAGTATATGTATTTATTATAATTTTTATATAATTTCTATTATATATAAATAAAAATATTTAGTACATATATAACATATTTCTCTAAAACTGATGCATTAATTTGTGTGTATTTATATATGCATAATAATTACACACACTACACACACATTTATTAGGCAAACTCAAACTTTTATTTTGTATGCGATTAATCGCGATTAATCGTTTGACAGCCCTAATTTTTTTAGCTTTAGTTTTAGTCATTTTAGAACAACTTAAAAATGAGTTGTTTTACATTTTTAATCTAATATTTTATTTAAATAGTTTAATAGTTTAACTAGTAATAACACTGATTTAAAGGTACAGTGTGTCATTTTTATAGCACAAAACCATCAACTGAACCTAGAAATCGCACATTTTTTATAAACCGCCATTGCAAATATTCTTATACATTGTTTTTGTAATATTTCCTATGTATTAATATAAGACAGAAACAATTTACTAGCAACAAATACAGCAGCTTTAAGCTAATTAAGCTCATGTTAATTATACTTTTTAACTTGTTAATTTTATTATATTCAAATAATATGTCTATTTTTTTTTTTTTTTTTTTTTTTTTTTTTTTATAAAAACACATACAAATCCTGCTTTCCCGACCGTCCACAGGGCAGCTTTCCTTTCTTGTAGAGGAAGTAGAGCACACTGCCCAGTATGGCTATGAGGAGGAGACAGATGATGATGACCGCTATGATGACTCCACTGCCACCTCCTGCGGTGAGACGAGAAAGGCAGGCTGAGTGAGTACATTGACAGAGGAAAAGCTGAAATACTTCAGGTGAGTGTTTCCTACTGTAACACTTCATTTCCGACAGGGCTGTCAGTAAAGTGCATCCTGAGAGTGCTGAGCGAAGAAAAGCAGTGAGGATGCGTGACTCGTTGTATGGGCGATAGAATCATTCATTCCAGAAAGACGGTGACAGTTAAAGTAAAGTTTAGCATTAGAAGTGATGGTTTTTACACAGGCTGTCCTTTAAGAGAGCTCATGTGATCGAGGTTGGCAGTGATGGCAGTGGATGAGCGCTCTGGCTGTTGTTTAAACTCACAATACAAACCTGTACGTGGTTGTTTTGGTGGAACGGTTAATCCTGTTCCTGTGACGACAAGGGTTTGAGTTACCACACAGCAGTTATATTCATACATCACTTTATCTCTAACGGTGCTTTTCTTCAATTTGATCATGGGGACTGCTGTCCCAGACCCTGCTAGGAAGTTATTGGTATAACTTGGACATTTTAGCATCTTGTCTCCACTTCCTGGTCTTAAACTGTGGTGTAGGGATCATAAGGGGGTGCTTGGGGGTCTGTGGAAAAATGTAAAGAAAAAAAAAACGTGGGGGGAAAAGTATGTTTCCACTGTTATTGCCCTTAGCTTGTTCACTAATTGTAGGATATATTAAATATATGTAATATTATCATTATTGTTTCATATGTAATATAATTTCATTTTTATTAATTTTATATATCAATATTGTAAATAAAAATAATATCATTTTGACTTTAATTTCTTCAGGCTTTAGTACAAGTACAAATATAAGTCAATTATTCTATAATGTGGGGTAGAAAAAATATAATAAATAATTATCAATTTAAAAATAATTATAAAAATAATATAAATTGTATATAATTATAATATTAAATAATATAATATTGTAATTAAATATATTAATAACACGAAAATCAAATCTGGATATAGTTTTGTGGGGGGAAAGGTATTTTCATTGTTACTGCCCTTAGCTTGTTCACTAATTGTACACTATTTTCTTAAAAAAATAAAAATAAATAAAAAAAGAATAAAAATTATATCAAATATTTGTTGTTATTATTATTATTAAATGTATTATTTTGTAATGTATTTTAGTTTTAGTAAGATTAGTTTCATTTTTTTTTTTTTTTTGTTGAAAGCACAAAAACTAACATAAAGTAAAATAAAATAAAATAACACTGTTAAAAACTGGTCTATTTAGCTATTAGCTTTAATTTATTTTAATTTTAGTTCCAGTAATTTTAACTTTACTTATTTAAGAAAAAAAAATAATCTCAAACATACTTCTCATTTATTTTTATTGCATTTTTTATAAAAATAAATTAGGTCATTTTTAAATGTTCAGATTTTATTTTAGTTTAAGTTTTAGTAATGTTATCTTTAAAAAAAAAAAACTAATAAAGTTGACAAAACATTTCTATTTAGCTTTAATGCATTTTTAGTTTTAGTCATTTTAGTGTTTACATTTAGTTTTTAATTAAAAAACAAATAAATAAATAACATTGACAGTTTAAAAAATGAATACAATTTATATTATTTTTTTTAATATTATTATTAATTATGTTATTTTGTAATATTATTTCATATTTTATTATATATATATATATATATATATATATATATATATATATATATATATATATATATATATATATATATATCATAAATAAAAATAATATAATTTTCCAAATTAATTACTTTAATTTTCTCTAATTTATGGTACAGTGTTATTTTAATATTATTCATATACTGTTATAGTTTATTAATATTTTTAATATATTTTTAATTTTACTAATTTATTTTAGTTTAGGTTTTAGTCATTTAAAGATTGATAAAATTGACAAAAACATTTCTATTTAGCTTTAATGTTTTTTAGTTTTAGTAATTTTAGTTTTGCCTTTTTAGTTCATGTTTGTATCAAGTCAATTACTTAATTAAAATGAAAATATACTGCTACTATATTCTGACAAACACGTTAACTTGTTGCATTGTGTCTGGTTAGAACCTGATGCTGTAAGCAACTGCTGACACTGAGACAAGCTAATTTTGCTCTTAGAACTCTGTTTATTTTCCTAACTACAGCCATAAACAGTATGAGAGATAAGGGCTCTGAGGACCGCCGTAATAAGGAACGGAAAGGTCGGCTGATATCCCAAAGTTAGAGTGTCTGCTTCGCCTCATTTGCCCTGATGCCAAGTGCTCTGTGGTCCCATGAGGTCACAGGCAGCAAGCCAGGCCTGATACGAAGCCTGCCTTTGTCCAAATGAGAGTCCAGAGACCACATGAGAGCATTTTCACCATCAACCGGCCTTCTTCTGTTACAGTAAAACTGCTTTGTGTTCAAACACACATCGCTTTTGACTGCACCTCCGAAATAAATATACAATGCCACGTCAGCCCTCTCAGATGTCTGTTTCTATGGCACAGAAACTGCTTTCTGTCATCAAATCTCAAGAGTGTGTTCTGTTACAAACAAAACAGAGTGATTTGCTGGAAAAACAGTCACTTGCTGCATTGGTGGAAGTCAAAATATACAAGTATCTCAAAGTATTTTTAATGGAAGCTTCAGAACCGTACCTTTAGTGCTGGTGGCTTGGGTTGTAGTTGTCGTCACGCGTGCAACTACACAAAAAAAATTGGTATAGAATAAGATTATGTTTGCAGAATTTAACTGTGTGTTAGCTAACATGAACTGACAATGAACAACAATTTTACAGAATGTATTAGGCGTGGTTAATGTTCATTATATAGATTATATACTACTAATACATTCTTAACATTAAAAGAACCAACCATTTTAATAGAATATTAAAATTAAAATGACATGAATTAAAATATTAAATATTATAATCAACCAAGGAGACTTGTGCTGTGAAAACTGGTAACACCTCAGAATTTAGTAATTAATACAATAACTAACATGGATTAACAATGAACAATGATATTTGTTTCCAACCATTTATTTATTTTTGAAAGAAATTAAAACTTAAAGGACGACATTTTTGCAAAAGTCTCAAAATATTTCTATTTCAAATAAATGCTGCTCTTTTGAACTTTCTATTCATCAAAGCATCATGAAAAAATATCCAGAATTTTTTTTTTTTTCACAAAAATATTAAGCAACACAACTCTTTTGAACTATATATAAATATTTATTTATTTATTTATTTTTAACAAATCACAATTACTACTGAAGAATCAAGCTGAAAAATCAGCTTTGCCATCACAGGAACAAATTACATCTTAAAATATAATCAAATAGACTATTAGACTAATAGACAAATAGACTAAACTATTATTTTAATATTAATACAGTAATATTTCATTTAAATTAATAATAATAATAATAATAATAATCTTAATATAATAATGTTTTATTAATATTAATATTTTGCAAAAGATTGTCAAAATATTGATCTAATTAATTAACCTACATTAATAAATTCTGTGTAAAAAAAAAAAACAAAAAAAAAAAACATGGTTAGTCCATGATATTAACAGAGCTGGATTACTTACAAATTGTAGTCCATTACTGATTAAAGATTACATGAAAACTGAAGTTAGTAACATAATCCGGGTTACTAATTTTAGGTAACATATTCTGAATACTTTTTTGATTACTTTTAGTTTACTTTTTTGCCTAACTTGTTTTAAACTTACCATTAAATGTACCATATTGGTATAAAAAAAGAAAAGACAAAGAAAATATATTACATTATTTGATATCAAAATCAGAAGTGCATTAACTCACGCATGCAAGAGTTTCCCAAACTGGGGTTAACTGCAGAGGGTTTGTTGATAAAATACTGATAATTAGTTCAGTCCTAAAAATGTATAAATGAATATATAGAAAAAACAGAAATATTTAATTAACTATGACCATTAGGGTTGGGTATTGTTTGAATTTTATTGATTCCGATCCCGATTCCGCTTATCAATTCCGATTCTTAACGATTCCTAGTTTCGATTACAATAACATAAAAAAAGTTGATTAAAAGTTAAATCAAACATTTTTATTCTGTATTTTTACAAAGCTTTCTGTACTATTGCTTCTGGAACTATTGCTTATGATTTTAACAAAAAAATACCACAGCAAAAACAACTAGACTAACAAATTTCAAACATTAAACACTGAACGCACACAGATCTAAAAATACTGGTACGCATGCCTTTTCTTTCTCATATGTTTACTTTCACTTTAATTTTCGATAAAAAAAAAGGGCTGTGTTTCTAATGATATACTGATGTATTTTTGCACATATTGGGTGGTAAATGTGAAAGAGAAATCAGATCCGGCCCGGAACGACTTTTTCTGCAGTGGAAATGCAAGGAACGGTTCGAGAATGGACACAGGTCGGGAACACCCGGGACCGCTGTTCACCCTGGCTTGCGCTTCAGATGTGTGCGCTGCATGCAAACGGTGCGCAAGTTCTCTCCCTTCCTGCGCTTAAGTCATTTGATTTTAAACTTCAAAATGCGAACGCAGGAATCGTTAAGCAGAACTGCTTTGTGTTCAAACACACATCGCTTTTGACTGCACCTCCGAAATAAATATACAACGCCACGTCAGCTCTCTCAGATGTCTGTTTCTATGGCACAGAAACTGTTTTCTGTCATCAAATCTCAAGAGTGTGTTCTGTTACAAACAAAACAGAGTGATTCGCTGGAAAAACAGTCACTTGCTGCATTGGTGGAAGTGAAAATATATAAGAATCTCAAAGTATTTTTTAATGGAAGATTCAGAAACTTACCTTTAGTGCTGGTGGCCTGGGTTGTAGTTGGCGTCACACGTGTAACTACATGCAAAATTGGCATAGAATAAGATTGTGTTTGCAGAATTTAACTGTGTGTTAGCCAACATGAACTGACAATGAACAACAATTAATTTAATGTTTATTATATAGATTATTATATAGACAAATTCTTAACATAGACCAATTTCGAGTAGACGTCACAGTGACGTCACCTGCAGCTGCGCGCGCATAGTGGTTGCAGAAAAACACTGGTAACAAGTGGAGGTAAATGGGAAAAAATGCATGGAATAAGAGAAAAAAATATATTTTTGTGCCTTTTGATGTCAAAATCGGAATGCAAATAATTTTTATAGAATACTGTAGTCAAAGACGCCATTTGAAGATGTTTAAACGGACACACTATGGATGAAAACTGCTATGATTACTCTACTTTTAAACCATAAATTTGATTTAAACAATAGGTCTACATAATATTCACATATGCTGTTCATAGGGGACGTATTGTATTAGTCCTACAAATACAGCATGAAATATTATTTAAAGCTATTACTATTAACATTTTTACATAACATTTTTTTCTCACTAATGCAAGTTTATATCTCCTAATTCGGACTTTTTGGACTCGATTTAGCAAAAGTAGTGAGATTGTTCATTTCGGGGGGGGGGGGATATAATCTCTGAGCCGAGGGGAAAAGGGAGAATGACAAGTTGTTTTTCCTCTAGAGTTGTGAGATATAATTTCGGAATTGCGAAAGTAAAGTCAGAATTTTTAAATATAAAATCAAATTTACGTTTTTTTTAATTCTTTTATTCCATGGCTCCGTAGACTGCCACTTCAACCGCCTACAAAAGACGTCAAATGTCTATACTCGTTTTAAATCTTAAGTATTTTGTACCGTATCCGTGTAATTCTCTAGCCGTAAAGGCTATTTCTCTTTTCTGCAACCATGCTGCGCACGCATCCTAAATGTTTACAAACAGATCATTGGTCTATAGCGACAGAGAATGGACACAGGTCGGGAACCCGCACCGGGACCGCTCATGGTTTCTTGAATCACCACTTCTTATCAAACGATAGGCCTGACCCTTATACAACCATAAACTATATGACTGTGTGATGGTTTCTGATTGGTCAGAATCAGAGTGATGTAAGAACACCTGTTTCAGATCTTTAAAGGAACACTCCACTTTTTTTGCTAATAGCTTAGCATAGATCATTGAATCAGATTAGACCGTTAGCATCGAGCGAGATGCTAACGGTCTAATCTGATTCAATGATATATGCTAAGCTATTAGCAAAAAAAGTGGAGTGTTCCTTTAAGACTATCCCACTATCTAACGTCAGTTTCGTTGAATAACAGTGCTTATCGCTGGGTGACAAACTCTTGTAATATGCGAATAACATTTTAAAAATGACATCTAATTAATATAATCTATACTCGTTTTAAATCTAAGTACTTTTGTACCGTATCCGTGTAATTCTGTAGTCATAAAGGCTATCTCTCCCGGGTTTTCTGCAACCATGCTGCACGCGCATCCTGAGTGTTTACAAACAGATAATTGGTCTATAGCGACAGAGAACGGACACAGGTGGGGAACCCGCACCGTGACCGCTGTTCACCCTGCTCGCGCTTTAGATGTGTGCGCTGCATGTAAACGGTGTGCAAGTTCTCTCCCAATCAAAGTCATTTGATTTTAAACTTCAAAATGCGAACGCAGGAATTGTTAAGCGGAACCGAAATCCATGTGTCTATTAGATACCCGATTCTTGGAAATGTGGAAGCGGTTCTCGATACCCTAATGACCATTAACCGACATTAGAGAATTGTGAATATGCAAATGTACATGTCTGCATAGAGGAAATCTAACAATATGAAAATAAAACTCACATGCTTCAATCTTGCGAGAAACGTTTACTGTCCCCAACTCGTTGGTGGCGCTGCAATTGGCTGTGAGTTGAGACGTGGTCCTCACAGAGATCATGCTGAGAACACCAGTGTCCGTATTCTGGTTGTCTGCCTCCGGCACAGGGACAGGCTGCCCAGTCTATATATATATATATATATATATATATATATATACAGTAATATCAGTTTTAAAAAGTCTTATCAAACTGACAGGATTCCATTAATCTGGAATAATGTAACTTGGTTTCTTGAATCACCACTTCTTATCAAACGATAGGCCTGACCCTTATACAACCATAAACTATATGACTGTGTGATGGTTTCTGATTGGTCAGAATCAGAGTGATGTAAGAATACCTGTCCGTCAGCAAGGGTCCAGGTGATGTTGGGGAACGGGTAGCCTTGTGCATAGCAGGTCAGGTTAATAGAGCGGTCAGCCTCATTCACCAGACTCATTACTATCTCCTCTGTGATCTTCGGCTTCCCTAAAGCAGGTTTAGATGTTTAGTCATGAAAGCACACTTTTTTTTGTTTTATACTGAGCTAATATTTTTAGATTTTATTTAAGATATTATTTATTTTGTTTATTAATCTAAAGCCGGTTTTACTTTCCCTCTATGGACATTCGGTCCTCACAATGTAGGCTAAGGCTCACCTTGCACACTGATTTGCACAGACTTTTGTTCTCGTAGCTCAGGCAATGAAGGGACCGTCACTTCACACATATACCTGCCAGCAGTGTCATAGGAGGCACTGTGTAACTCCAAAACATGCTTCTCCACCAGCCGCATGCCATCCTGCAGTGAAACACACCGACAAATAGGTCAACAATTTACAAATAATTTACTCACCCCCTTGTCATCTAAGATGTTCATGTCTTTCTGTCTTCAGTCGTAAAGAAATTTTGTTTTTTGAGGAAAACATTTCAGGATTTTTCTCCATATAATGGACTTCTCATTGGTGCCCCGATTTTGAACTTCCAAAATGTAGTTTAAATGCAGCTTTAAAGGGCTCTAAACGATCCCAGCCGAAGAAGAAGAGTCTTATCTAGCGAAACGATTGTCATTTTTTTTGAAAAATAAACATTTGTATACTTTTTAAGCACAAAAGTTCATGTAGCACAGGCTCTGGGATGCACGTCCACGATGTTACGAATTAGTGATGGGTCGTTTGAACGAATCTTTAATGTGACTTGGGAAGAACGAGTCAGCTCGGGGAGTGATTTGTTCAGTCGCGCATGCTCAATATACTGGAATTAGTTCAGCTGTTTCGAGTCTTCGGGTTTTTCAAGTCGTTCGTTCATCTTATGGGGCTGTCATGTGATGAACAAACAACTCAAACCCGAAAACTTGTCAGATAAGAGGTGAGGTGAGCTAATCATAGACTAAAGACCCAGGTAAACAATGAATTAATCTTTTCTGTTTCTTATAGCATTATAGTTTTGTCTTGTTTGTAGTGTGATCAACGTTTGTGTAAGCAGTAGATGTGTTAGGGAAGTAACATGTAACATTTTAATTATATTTTGCTAAAATGAACGAAATGAACAAAATGACTCATTCATTTTGCTGAACGAGACTCAAAGGTAAAATGATCCGAACTTCCCATCACTACTACGAATCACGTCTAAGTTCATCGTCTGTGTACTCCGGCTCAAAAAGGTAGAGTATACCTTTTTGTTTGTAAACAGCGTTTGACTTACTTGCACTTTCTTAGTCTTTGCACGTTCACTTTGTAAACACAAGGGGTATGTAGTCTGTGGGTCTGTAGTTCCGCGTAACCTTTCGACGTGATTCAATAGTATGTAGTGTCATGGACGTGCATCCCACAGCCTGTGCTACACAAGCTTTTCTGCTTAAAAAAGTATACAAATTTTTATGTTTTTAAAAAAAATGACCGATCGTTTCGCTAGATAAGACCCTTCTTCCTCAGCTGGGATCGTTTAGAGCCCTTTGAAGCTGCATTTAAACTACATTTTGGAAGTTCAAAATTGGGGCACCAATGAAGTCTATTATATGGAAAAAAATCCTGAAATGCTTTCCTCAAAAACCATAATTTCTTCACGACTGAAGACAGAAAGACATGAACATCTTGGATGACAAGGGGGTGGGTAAATTATTTGTGAATTGTTGTTCTGAAAGTAGAGTTCTCCTTTAAGCTCTTTTGAGACCACATAAACGTGGTATTGGTCTATATTTGGGTCTTATTACTTAAAATCTGGGGTCTCTGGGTCTCGGTTTATTGATTTCTGACAAGAACATAGTCTAACACTTCCTTTCAAAAGTTTAGGGCCACTACAATTTTTTTTTCTTTGATTCAGCAAAGACACAAACGTATTAAAACTTACATTCATAATGTTATGAAAGATTTCTGTTTCGAATAAATGCTGTTCTTTTGAACTTCCTAATTATCAGAAAATCCTCAATAAAAGCAGTTTTTTTCACAGTTTCCACAAAAATATTAAGCATCACAATTGTTCTCAACATTGATAATAATAAGCAATGTTCTTTGAGCAGCAAATAAGCATATTCGAATGAGTTCTGAAGAATCACGTGAGACTAAAGACTAAAGTAATTTCTTCTGAAAATTCATGCTAATGGAAATATTTCACAATATTACTGTTTTTACTGTATTTTTGATCAAATAATGCTTGGTGAGCATAAGAGACATAAGCGAGCATACTATCCCATATCGCACACACATATATATATTTAATATTTAATATATGCTAAATATATGTTGTAAACAGAAAATGCAATCTAATATGAAATATCTGTTTATAATTTAAATATATGTAATTTCCACATTCATCCACCAAAATATACCTTAAAATGTATTTTAGGGAGAAGAAAATGAAAGAAAGTGTAGATGGAACATTCTGCTAGAGATCAAAACTAGATTTATAACGATTTATTAATAATATTGATTATTGATTAGTTATTTATATATTTATTTATGCATTGTAACATTGTAAAGTGTAAAATATTCAGATGGGGTTATAGAAAACAAATAAGGTTTTTCTTCAAATTTGACGTATGTGAATGTATTTTATCGGATTGAATATATATATATATAATATATATATTCTAAAATGCTTAAAAAATTATATATATATATATATATATATATATATATATATATATTATATTTATTTTTTTTTTTTTTTTTTTTTTTTTTTTTTTCCAAATAATATACTGGAAGAATTTATTTATTTTTATTACAGGTCAGTGTGGTGTCATCATTGGTTTTGATATCTTATTGTTGTACCTTATACCATGCAGTCTGTGTGGGTAAAGAAGACAAAGCGTTGCAGGTCAAGGTGAGATCTTTCCCCTGGTCCAGAACTGTATCCTCTGGTGTCACCACAATACGATCAAGAACTAAGAAGGAAAAAAAAAAAAAAAAAGAGTGTTAGTCACGATAAAGATAAAAGCTAACATCATCTCACCAACATCTGCCATGGCACAGAACTGCAGAGGAACGTGCTCCTACAGTGCACTGTGATATTGATGGAGTCCTCAGCGTCCAAGCCTGTTTCAGGGTCAAATGACTGGCACACATACATCCCACTGTGTGACCGCGTGACATTTTCCAAAAGCAGCATTTCATTTTCTGACGCCACATCAATCTGGAAAGAAAATGAGAATAATTACAACTGCAGATGATACAATAATTCTTTTTTCACATGGTTCAGAGATTTCATACCAGCTGGTTAATTTGCATAGCGCTTTTTACAATACATACATCAGAATTCCGTTATAAGTCAGTGATAAGTGTTTCCAAGTAATGTACATATGGCTAATAACATACAGGAGGGCTCGAAAGTGCGACTGTTTTGGTCGCATATGCTCCCAAAATTTAATCTGCGCGACCTCAAAATATATCTAGAAGCATTTGTGCGAGTGCAAGAAATTGTTGTGGTGCGACTTGTTTTCATTTCTTTACAAAACATTCGCTAGCCTAACTACTGCCCAACATTACATAACTAATTAAACTTGATCTTTACATTCTTAACTTTAATGCAGATTTTAGATATTAGCCGTCAATCGCTCCCTGTCACTGACACTGCGCTCCGCTGAAACTCAGAACCGGACTTTTTTTTTCTCTCTCTCAACCAACCTCTGTTCCGGATTCGCACAAACTACATTGAAATTAGGGGTGTGTGATATGACCATTTTTGAATGTGGACAATTAAAATGTCTCCACAATCAGCTTTTGAAGAAATATACTATATTTCGTGCCAGGGGCGTTTCTAGTATTTGAAAACATCTGGGGCTGGTGGCAAAACATCAGGGGCTAGTAGTGGTGGATGGGAGCTCACATCATAATTATGTAAGATTTTGTTAGACACAGGTGGGTGAACCTGGATCCTTCTAGGGAGGAGAAAATTTGATATATTTTAAAGTTAAATTCATTAATCTGCTGCACTTTGAGAGCTCAAAAATTAAAGCTATAAATTAACCCATGTTCAGTGTGCAAATTGAACAAAGAAAAAAGGTTGATGACCTGACTCACCCCTCTTCTGATACTCTGAAAATCAGATCATAAACTCATCGTAGGAGCAAAGTCATATTGTGCTTTTGATTTTAGTTCACTTGACAGATACTTTGCCAAAGCAGTGGCACGAAACAACAGTTACAACAGTTACACTATGAGTGTAAATAGTAAATCGTAATCACTGCAAATAGCAAACATATCAAAGTATTATCACAAAATTATAACTTTACAAAAATATATTACACAAATAAAATAATACATTTAAAAATATATATTTGCATGCAAAAATAGGGCCCCATTTTTTTTTTTTTTTTTTTTCCTAAATTCAGTTTTTCTGTTTTAATTTTTCTGGACTCCTTTATAATGGGTAAATTTAATTTTATTAATAAAAAAAACATGCCAAATTAATTAAAAAATGAAACTTATACAATTTAACATCAATTTATCAAAAGTTAAGTTATGTTTTGGGCCCTATGAAATTTTTATTTTTTTCTCACCTTATATTTTATTGTTACCAAATTTGTTTTTGTTTTTCTATTTATTTAAATGCATAAAACAACTTTTATTTATTTCTACAACAGCCATATGAAATTCTGTGTTGTGTATTCAAATTTTTCTGGTTATGAAATAAAGGCATAAAATATTAATTTATCTTTCAATTCATGAAAATTAAACTTTATTTTGGCAAATAAAGGGGATGTACTAATAAAATTTAGAAGACGGAAGAAATGTTGTATAACAAAGTTTTATTAATTTTTCAACAGTTGTAGTAGTAGTAGTACTGTACAGTAGGTACACACATTCTACTGAAGGATAGTAATGTATTTCTGCCACAATGTCTACAAGCTAAACCAAACTTTTATTTTGACGGGTTTCCGTGAATACCTTTAAATTTCTGTAACCCTGGTTTACTCAAATGAAACAGTGAACTGCTCGCAAAGTACTCTCAGAGCAATTCTGGAGATGTTGTTCATGCATTTTTTATGGCAGACGCTGATATCACTGTGAAGCGGTCACGCGCGCTTGTGTGCAGTAAAGGAAACCGCGTCTGCGTCTGCACCATTCATTCATAAGAGACACGCAGAACATGCAGGATTCACATTTAAATGGTATTTTGTGGCGTAACATTTACAGATACATTACAGATATATAAATATATTACAGATATCGCGATTTGATTTAAGTGTAATGACCGGCTTTTGATTAATTCATTAAAACTTTGACAAATTCCGTAAATTCCTCGGAAATACAAAAACATTCGGGGCTAAAGAAAAATCTTTCGGGGCTCGAGCCCCGAATGATTAGCCCTAACGACGCCTCTGTTTCGTGCCACAGCGCCCATTCTCTCAGACGCAATTCTGGCGCCTCCGTCTCAATATACTGTACAACACGGCATACATTCACATCAAATGATGATGAAACTCAGCTTAAGAGTTCCACTCACGTTCCACTGGGGACACACTTTTCAAAATCCCGATTGTGTCCCCCCACTTTCAAATTGTTTTGTTAAATTAATGTCTTGTATTGTAGAATCCACGCTCAGCACCGCCGAGAGTTTCGCGTCACCGTTAAAACGAAACCGAAACGCGCACGCGCCTTCAAAGCAATTTTAATACCACACGTTTAGAGAGCGACTCCCCAATGTGCGCAAATTAGGCTACATAACATATCTAGGCTGTGGGCTATAATAGGTTGTGTAGTTGTCTATAGCTGTGTATCATGCTTGAAAATTTCGGTCTCTATTTGCACTTTAAATATTGAGAGACTAGCCTACTTTGATTATGGCTGCATTTACTGTTTGCACTTAATACGACTAAGAAAGAACGGTGTCGTTTATTTTTGTTATTTATACTGTAGATTGTTTAAAAATGCAGTGGTTGCCTCTAATTTAAATGGCTCTACATGTATAGAGAAAATAAACATCTTATTCACGTACTCATATTTTCATTCATTCTTGTCCCTTGCTTAAGGCGTAAAATAAATATTAAAAAAAGTCTTTCAGAATCAGCCCATTTGCTTGTAAAAACTTCGGCAATCAGAATCGGCCATGAAGAATTAAGATCGGTGCATTACTAAAAAGAAATGCTGGGCCGAGTGCTGGCTGTTCTGCTCAATTGGCAGTTGTGGTGCTCCTTAATATTGATTTGGTGCTCCTAAATTTTTTTTGGTGAACTTTTTGAAGTTGGGAGCACCAGTGCCACTAAGTAAAAAAGTTAATTTCGAACCCTGTACAGCTATAAGATAATATTAGTTACATGGTTATTAAACATGTATTTATTTAAGCAGACATAATGAAGATGTCAGGCAGCGATTTCAGCTTCTATATTACCTTATTATGTCTGAAAGTAAAAACAGGCTGAGGGTTTCCATTTCCCTCACATCGCAACTCCACAGTGTCACCTTCTTTTATAAGCCCATCAGGTAGATATCTTTGCAGTTTTACTTCTGTTGTAGGGTCTGAAAGATGAAAAGAAATTGTGAGATTTGAGGATCCAACAGATGGCAGCACAGAGCATTGTATACTCCACAGAAGTCGCTTATACAAGTTTGGACACCACAAGAATGGTGACTATTTTCATTTGTTTGGGTGAAGTGTGTCTTAAAAGTAAATGTAGGTTCAAAGGACGTTGACTCACAGTGAACTGAGATTCTGATTTTCTTGGACTCTTTCATTCTTACTGCACCAGGGACAAAATACTTGACTTCACAGTAGAAATCAGCGTTTTCATCTGTCCTTTCAACCTTAATGACCAGTTGACTGTTGACTGTGTACAGGCCGTTGGAATTGACTGTCACTGACTCCATGATCTTTACATCTAAAGAGGATGCAGATGGGTTTTTTGTCATTGTCAAATAAAACTACACTGTTTTTTGGAAAATGTTAATGGTCCTGTATTTACCACCATCTGATTGCTGGAGAGAGAATTTGTCCTTGTACCATGTGATGTTGGGTCTAGGATATCCGTCATTTACTGTACAGTGTGCCACCTGTAAAAACACCACTATTATATGCATAATAGTTCATAAAATGTTTATAACGGATGTTTGTTTGTGTTTTTGAGCTACCTTTGATGGCCCCTTTGCGTTAACAGAAATCCCTGTGTGTATACCTTCAATGATGGGTAGAGATGGTGAGTCTAAAGGACAGAGAGGATTGGTGTTAGGATGAAGCGCACAATACATCAAAAAAAAAAACAGGTGGGACAAGTCTGTTTTATCTTACTGAAGATTTGGAGATGAGTGCGTCCTTCACCGCTGTCTGACGACGTATCATGCACGATGCAGATGAACTCCCCCTGGTCACTCAGTTGCACGCTGTCGATAATCAGAATGGCAGTTCCACTTCCGTTCTCTGGTTCATGAGAGTGTGTGACATTGATCCGCCCACTGTAGTCACTGCCCTCTTCAATGATCTCTCTCTGATCATCATAGTAGTAGATTCTTTTCCTGCTTTGGTCCCTGCCTGGCAATTTCTGTACAAAGTCAAAAATGCTGATGTTCAGATTTCAACATTTATTCTAAGATTATATCAGCATATTAGAATGATTTCTGAAGAATCATGTGACACCGAAGACTGGGGTAATAATGCTGAAAACTCAGCTTTGCATTACAGGAATGACATTTTAAAATATTTTTAAAATAAAAAAATATACTGCTTTTGCTGTATTTTTGATTAAATACAGTAAATGCAGCCTTGTGAACATTAGAGATTTCTTTTTAAAAAAACGACCCCAAACCTTTGAATGGTAGTGTACATTCTCTTAAAATTGTACCGAAAAAATTGCCAAAAAGTTAAACTTACTAATAATGAAATCTATTTAAACACTCCTTTCTCCCACTGTAAAGTACTGTAGAAAATGAAAAACCTACACTACCAGTCAGAATACATTTTTTTAAAGTTTTTTAAGTTTATTAAAGAAGTCTCTTCTGCTCACCAAGCCTGCATTTATTTGATTCAAAGTACAGCAAAAACAGTACAATTTTGAAATATTTTTACTATTTAAAATAGCTGTTTTCTATTTAAATATATTTTAAAATGTAATTTATTCCTGTGATTTCAAAGCTGAATTTTTAGCATCATCACTCCAGTCACATGATCCTTCAGAAATCATTCTAATATTCTGATTTGCTGCTCAAACATGTTTTATTATTATTGTTGTTGAAAACAGCTGAGTAGATTTTTTCAGGTTTCTTTGATGAATAGAAAGTTCAGAGCAACAGCTTTTATCTGAAATTGAAATCTTTTGTAATATTATAAACGTCTATCATCACTTTTGATCAGTTTAAAGCATCCTAAAAAAATAATAATACTGACTCCAAACTTTTGAATGGTATAGTGTATAACGTTACAAAACCTATTTCAGATAAATGATGAACTTTGGATCTTTCTATTCATCAAAGTATCCTGAAAAAAATGTATTCAACTGTATCAGTTTTAAATACTGATAATAATAAAAATGTTTCTTAAACAGAAAATCTGCATATTAGAATGATTTCTGAAGGATCATGTGACACTGGAGACTGGAGTAATGATGTTAAAAATTCAGTGTTGATCACAGGAATAAAGCAGAAAGCAGTTATTTTAAAGAGTACAAATATTTCACAATATTATTGGTTTGCTGAATTTTGGATCAAATAAATGCAGGCCTGGTGAGCAGAAGAGACTTCTTAAAAAAATAAATAAATAAATAAATAAATAAAAATAAAAATACTTTTCAATAGTAGTGTAACTTTCAATGAAAAATTTAATGATTGTATTTGTAGTGAATGTAATTATTTTTTATTAATATTTATTGTAAATATATATTTTGCTTAATTAGTTAACTACAATATACATTGCAGTAATAATTGACCTTATGCTATTTTTAATTTAAAACAGACCCCATAAAATGTGAGGTAGGTTTGTTGGGGGGTAATTGAGAATAAATGGGGGAAAGTCATGTGAGAGGAGGCAGTGTCTCATTGCGATATGATTGGATATAACTGATTATGATCAGCTGTGATTGGTCCATGCGATAATTCCCGCCTCATGTGTGTTCCACGTTCACAAATCAGTCTGAATAAACAATATAATAGCGTTAATGTGAAGACTAATTTATAATAAAACAACTCACACACTTATATATAACCACTTTGTCAAGTCTTCAAATGGCCTGAGAAAAGTGAGGACTTCCTCACCGCTGATGTAAACCCATGTATAAAATAATACAAATGATGTATTATTTTTCATAATAATTACTCATTGTGTCTGTTTCTCACCGTAAACCAGGCTATCGTCTTGGCTGGTTCCTTTAGATTGTACAGACAGGGGATTTCGGCCTGGCCTTTTAAAGATACATCCACCCGGTCTTCCATGCTCACATCCACCACAGCCCATGCTGAAAAAACAACACAGATTTGTCAACAGACCTATACATTATACTGTCAAAATCAAGTCAAATCTGTTGAGCACAAGGGTCTACATTTGCTAAACAGTTTTTCGTGATATCTAAGCCCCTTTGATAATATCCTTTGAATGGAGTGACCCCATAACAGGAAATGGGGCATAGGGAAGACCACTTCTGATTGGACCGCGCCACCCATGTTCCCATGTCAAATGCCCGATCTAGTGGGAGCAAAGCACTTGAAGGAGAAGATATTATGAGTGGAATTCACCAAGCCCACCCATGTCCAAATTCATGTGTAGCATTCCCGCATGTCACGTCTCAGGAGGAAGAAAGACTCGATTTATCTAGAGAATAAGTGACTTACTGTTTGCCAGAAATGAGCTGTTCTCTCCCTTAAAGCATCTTAAAGCTCTGTGAATCATGAGGAGGCTGAAACTATTCAAAAGTCTGATCACTACAAGACATCTGCTAGTCATTCCGACATGCTGTTTGTTTGTTCCATGAGGGGACTAGTTTGCTAACACACTTTACAGAGAGGGTGTATAATCTAGATTCGCATTTCCAATTGATTTTGCACCAGTGCTCCTCGGTTACCTTTCAGATATATTGTAAATGGCCTTTCTGGCCTCTATGTGGTCCTGTGGGCACTACAAGGGGATAAGTGAGTATGAAGAATGCTTTCACATTACAGAAATCTGATTAGTTTCTTCCAACAAAGGCATTTCCTGTGCATTAGCGACATTAGCGTAAGGCTGACGTTCTTTGTTGTTGCTATTAAACATTCACCTTGATCAATGAGTACAAAAGGGAGGACCAAAGTATCTATCATGCATTGTTTCTTATGTTTCTGAAGACTCATGTGGTGATAAAACAAATCATCTCGTTTTTAGAGCAATATTAAATAAAGCT
Source organism: Cirrhinus mrigala (assembly GCA_036247105.1). Taxonomy (NCBI): domain Eukaryota; kingdom Metazoa; phylum Chordata; class Actinopteri; order Cypriniformes; family Cyprinidae; genus Cirrhinus; species Cirrhinus mrigala. The sequence continues at coordinate 18,812,560 of CM070021.1, forward strand.
TTGATATCTTTGATATTTTAGTAGTGGTTTAGTTTTAGCATGCACCAATAAAATATTGCTCTTGCTGAAGAGGCATGCTGTTTTGCACATTGTAATTTATATGTAGGTTTTAAGAAATTAATATTCTTATTCAGGATGCAAAAACAAGTGACAGTAAAGGTATTTGTAATGATAGAAAATACTTCTGTTTTATATAAATGCTGCTCTTTGGTTTCTGCCACTGAATAAAAAAAAATAAAAAAAAAATAAAAAAAAAGATAATTGTGACTTTTTATCTCACAGTTCTGATATTTTTTTCTCAGAATTGTGATGTAAACAAGCAATTCTGACTTTTTTTTCCTCAGAATTGTGAGATGCTGGGTTTGTACAGATACTGTAACATGAAATTCCAGGACTTTTCAAGCACTACTTTTTTGATTTTCAAGGACTTCAATTAGAGATCTAACTTATGGTTTGATGTTTTCTACTGTTCAAGACAAAAAAAGGTTTGTGTACCCACTCCGAAGTTCCGATCTAAATCAAATGATTCACAAACCAAGCTCTGACGTTCTGATCTGAATAATGATTCGTGAACCAGTTTGTGAATCGCGAATCATTCAATTCGCAGAATTATTCAAGAACTCGCTCTGAAGTTCAGATCTAAATCAAATGATTCTTGATACACACTCCAAATTCCCTATCTAAATCAAACGATTCGCGATATGTCGACTTAAGGTTCCAACCTAAATGAACTGATTTGCGGAATGATTCAAGAACTCTCTTAAAGTTCTGATCTAAATCAAATGATTCATGATACGCGATTTGAGGTTCCGATCTAAATCAATTGATTCATGATACACAAAGTTCTGATCCAAGTCAAATGATTCGCGAACCACTCCGAAGTGATCTGAATCAAATGATTTGTGATATGCGAAGTTCCAATCTAAATCAAATGATCTGCGATATGCGACTTAAGGTTCTGACCTAAATGAACTGATTCGCGAACCCGCTCCGAAGTCTTGATCTAAATCAAATGATTCGCAATCCAAGCACCAAAGTCCAGATCTGAATAATGATTTGCGAACCATCATTTCAGATCAGGACTCGGAGCACAGTTTGCGAATCATGAATCATTAAATTTGCGGAATGATTCAAGAACTCTCTTGAAGTTCTGATCTAAATCAAATGATTCATGATACGCGATTTGAGGTTCCGATCTAAATCAATTCATTCATGATACACGAAGTTCTGATCCAAGTCAAATGATTCGCGAACCATTACGAAGTGATCTGAATCAAATGATTTGTGATATGCAAAGTTCCAATCTAAATCAAATGATCTGCGATACGCAACTTAAGGTTCCAACCTAAATGAACTGATTCGCGATACGCAAAGTTCCGATCTAAGTCAAATGATTCATGAACCCACTACGAAGTCCTGATCTAAATCAAATGATTCGCGATAGAAGATTTGAAGCCCAATCTAAATCAAATGCTCTCCAAATCAAAAGCAAAAGTCTTGATCTGAATAATGATTTGCCAACCATCATTTCAGATAAGGACTTGGAGCACGGTTTGTGAATCGCAAATCATTCAGTTCGCAGAATGATTCAAGCACCCTCTCCGAAGTCCCGATCTGAATCAAACGATTCGCGATATGCGACTTAAGGTTTCCGACCTAAATGAACTGATTCACGAACCAGCTCAGAAGTCTTGATCTAAATCAAATGATTCGCAATCCAAGCACCGAAGTCCAGATCTGAATAATCATTTGCGAACCATCATTTCAGATCAGAACTCGGAACGCAGTTTACGGATCATGAATCATTAAATTCGCGGAATGATTCAAGAACCCTACTGAAGTTCTGATCTAAATCAAATGATTCACGGTAAGCGATTAGATGTTCCAACCTAAATCAATTAATTTGTGATACACAAAGTTCTGATCCAAGTCAAATGATTCGCGAACCCACTCCGAAGTGATCTAAATCAAATGATTCACAATACAAGATTTGAAGCCCAATCTAAATCAAATGATTCGCAATCCATGCTCCAAAGTCCCTATCTAAATAATCATTTGCGAATCATCATTTCAAATCAGGACTCAGAGCGCAGTTTGCGAATCATGAATCATTAAATTCACGGAATGATTCAAGAACCCTCTCTGAAGTTCCGATCTAAAAAAATGACTCTTGATACGCACTCCAAAGTCCCGATCTGAATCAAATGATTCACGATACGCAAAGTTCTGATCTAAGTCAAATGATTTGCGAACCTGCTCCGAAGTCTTGATGTAAATCAAATGATCTGCAATCAATGCTCCTAAGTCCCGATCTGAATAATGATTTGCAAACCATCATTTCAGATCAGGACTCGGAGCACAGTTTGCAAATCATGAATCATTAAATTTGTTGAATGATTCAAGAACTTTCTTTTTAAGTCAAATAGTTTCGAAAGAGATAAGTTTTCAGCAGTCGCTTGAAAGTTGTTAGGGAGTTGGCATTCCGGATAGCGGTGGAAAGATCATTCCACCAGCCAGGGATGGTGTAAGAGAATGTTCTGGGAAGTGATTTTGTGCCTCTTTGTGATGGTACAACGAGGCGTTGCTCACTGGTGGACCTCAGACTTCTGGAGGGAGTGTAGATTGGTAGCAGTGCATGGAGGTAGGCAGGCACTGAGCCTGTGGCTGTTCTATATGCAAGCATCAGTGTCTTGTATTTGATGCAAGCCGCAACCGGGAGCCAGTGCAGGGTGATAAAGAGAGGTGTGACATGGAGTCGCAATTTTGCCTATTTGCCTATTTTTTTTTCCTAAATTTTTTTTTTAATTGCATGAATTTTGCATGAAAAGATATGTGCTTATTACAAAAATTAAACACTTATTTCATAGATATATTGTCTTTCAATAATTCAAGCACTTTTCAAGTAACTCTTCAGGAATATTGCCATTTTCAAAGGTTTTTTTAGGCCAATTCAAATTCAAGTACTTCAAGCATTTTAAGCAACTGTACGAACCCTGGAAATATAAACTCGCAATTGCGAGCAATAAAGTCCAATTTTGAGGTGAAAAAGACTGATATGTTCTCAGATTTGTGAGTTTATATCTCACAATTGCATGTCATTAAGTCAGAATTGCCAGATATAAACTTCAAAGAAAAAGAAGTCACAATTGCGAGGTTTTACTGTATTTTTGATCAAATAAATGTAGCCTTGGTGAATATAAGATACTTCTTTCAAAAAACCCAAACTTTTGCATGGTATTGTGTATAAAAACATATAACAAGATTGACCTTTAAGAATCATCTATGTCATAATGCAAATCTGTAATCATCTGTAAGCATAAACATCCATCATTTCTTGTGACTGAACCTCACAGATTATTGAGATGAAATGAAACAGACAGGAAAAAATAACAGTGAACCCCAGTATCTTGCCCCAGCTAAGAAAGATCCGCAGACAAATGAAAGTCTGCCAAGATGCCATAGCAGCAACCATGCGGAACATCATAACAAGCTACAATCATAGTTAAGAGACTCAGACACACTCAGCATGTCACTCTTTTTTAGCAAGGAAAAGCTCTCAGACAAAAAAGAATGGCCAAAAAAGGAAGTGAGAGCTTATAATTTGCCAATGAGTCACTGTTGACAGTTTGGTGTCTTCACAGTCTGCAGTGCAGATAGCCATTACACATGGGTTGTTCTGTGTCATCAGTCTATTGAGTAGCCTTCTAATATAATCTCTCCTTTCAGAGCACCAGTGCTGGACAAAACCTGGACGCCTGAACAATGAAGCCGAAGTTTCTGCCAGGGCTTCAAACAGAAGACACTGAGCAGGAAGACACAACTCAAGGTTTACACATTTCCCAGTAAAGCTGTGAGACATGTCTATGAGACCCAGATGAGGCCAATACCAAGCAGCTGTTCCGTCTTTTTAACCTCACACAAAGTCAACAACAAAAATAGCACATCCTGTCACTGTTGGAAAAGAAAAGTCTCAAAGTCCTAGTCTCAAATTAAAGAATAAATTTTTCCTCAGACAATAGAAATCACCCCATGAAATCGTGACTGCACACTAAGAGAACAGCTGCCGCCAGGAAGTTACAGATGCAACGCCTTTACACAATTACACACGTGTGCGCTGCATGCACGCAGATAAGCTAACACACAACAAGGAAGTCTGTATTTTCTAATAGGATGCACAGTATTTTGGTACTTTATGAGTTATATTTAATTGTACTGGCTCTTTTTCTCAGTTTTAACATTCAGATAGTCTTTTCCACATCTAACACTCAAAAAGAACAACTCAAAAACACTGCTGAGATCCAGGCATAGAGGTTTATGGAAGCCTGTTTTCGCCAACTGAATAAAAAAAGGTAATTATGCATTTTTATCTCACTTTTTTTCCTGCAATTGCGAGTTTACATCTCACAATTCAGACTTTTTTATTAAGTCAGAATAGAGGGATATAAACCTGCAATTGCAAGAAAAACGTCAGAATTGCGAGATTAAAAACTGATAAAACAATTTAGACTTTTTTCTCTCACAAATGCGAGTTTGTATCTTGCAATTCTGAGTTTTTTTCTTGCAATTTTGAGTTTATATGTCTCAATTCAGATGTTTTTCTCAGAATTGTTAGATATCAACTCACAATTGTGAGTTATAAAGTCAGAATTGCAAGATAAAAACTAACAAAAACAATTCAGATTTTTTTCCTCGCAAATGCGAGTATCTCGCAATTCTGACTTTTTCTCTTGCAATTTTGAGTTTATATGCCTCAATTCAGATGTTTCTCAGAATTGTTAGATATTAACTCACAATTGTGAGTTATAAAGTCAGAATAGTGGGATATAAACTTGCAGTTGCGAGAAATAAAGTCAGAATTGCAAGATAAAGACTGACAAAAACAATTTTTACTTTTTTCTTGTAGATGCGAGTTTCTATCTCACAATTCAGACTTTTTTCTCAGAACTGCATGATATAAACTCACAAGTGCGAGTTATAAAGTCAGAATAGTGGGATATAAACTTGCAATTGCAAGAAATGAAGTCAGAATTGCGAGAAAAACAAATCAAATTTTTTTTTTGCAAATGCGAGTTTATATCCCTGTAACTTTTTCTCTCGCAATTCTGAGTTTGTCTCACTTTTTTTTCAGAATTGTGGGATACAAATTCACAATTGTGAGTTATAAAGTCAGAATAGCAGGATATAAACTCACAGTTGTGAGAAAGTCAGAATTGCGAGATAAAGACTGATAAAAAAAAAAAACTTTTTTCTTGTAGATGCGAGTTTGTATCTCGCAATTCTGACTTTTTCTTTTGCAATTCTGAGTTTCTATCTCACAATTCAGACTTTTTTTTCAGAACTGCATGATACAAACTCACAAGTGCGAGTTATAAAGTCAGAATAGTGGGATATAAACTCGCAATTGCAAGAAATAAAGTCAGAATTGCGAGAAAAACAAATCTGACTTTTTTTTTTGCAAATGCAAGTTTATATCTCTAACTTTTTCTCTCGCAATTCTGAGTTTGTCTCACAATTCAGACTTTTTTTTCAGAATTGTGGGATACAAATTCACAATTGTGAGCTATAAAGTCAGAATAGCAGGATATAAACTCACAGTTGTGAGAAAGTCAGAATTGCGAGACTGATAAAAATAAAACTTTTTTCTTGTAGATGCGAGTTTGTATCTCGCAATTCTGACTTTTTCTTTTGCAATTCTGAGTTTATATCTCACAATTCAGACTTTTTTCAGAACTGCATGATACAAACTCACAAGTGCAAGTTATAAAGTCAGAATAGTGGGATATAAACTCGCAATCGCAAGAAATAAAGTCAGAATTGCAAGATAAAAACAATTCTTTTTGTTCTTGCAAATGCGAGTTTGCATCTCGTTTATATTCCACAATTCATAATTGCGAGTTATAAAGTCAAGATTGCATGATATTATCTCATTATCTCAAAATACAAAATATAAACGTTTTCTAAAAATCTTTTCAAATATTATTCCTATATCTTTTTTAGGGAAGACAAATTATAGAAAAAATTGCCTGGAATCTAAAAATTGACTGGTACCAAAAAAGAAAAAAAAAAAAAAAAACTCTACTCTACAAAGGACATATAATATTATCATAATATATAATATATTTATAATTATTAAATTATTATTAATTATTAAATAAAATACATATATTATCAATTATTACATAAAATACATATCAGGGCTCGACAATAAGGAGTGCCCGATGGCCCGGGGCCAGCGTGAAAGACGCTCGGGACAGTTGAGGAATTTGTGCGGCAGCGCGAAAGCTTATCAATTGCATGTGTTTTTAAGACTTGTTAATTTAAAATTTCAAGCGATCACAGAGAGACATGTCTCTGACAGACAAAAAGCCTAGGAAAGTATTTCAAAATACTCGTCTGGACGATTAACTTTGTAGCTTTAGCATTAAATAATCTGTATTTAATTTATATACAGTGGAGTATAGATGTACCGAACGACCGGACATTTTTTAACCGATCTGTTACAGGCTTGCACACAAATTGCATGCAGTCATTTATCAAAATGTCATGTGTGTGGAAACATTACGAACTCTTTAAACATCCGTTAACAGAGGCCAGAGACGCTGAAGACGAGCGCAAAGAGGAAAAAATACTGTAGCAGGCAGCGCAGGATCACAGTTCAGAATACGCGAAATATTGTTAATATTATCCTAAATACTGAAACATTCCTATATATGAATGTATCTCTGAAGGGAACCGACTGTTTTAAGAAAAGTTTACATGGTGTTTTCTTTTCATTTGCCTCTGAATAATGCATTTAAACTAGCGTTCATAAGCACGGCGCTGCTTTGTTTACAGCGGTAACCAAAGAAACGTAATATCACTGTTATTCCGTAAGCGCCACCTGCTGGCAGAGTTTGCGTTCTTTTAGTCTGTCTGCTGTTTTTCCCTAAAGCATCTTTTCATTTGTAATAAAATATAAATAATAATTAAAGAATTTTTGAACAAACAAATCATTTTTGAACTTTACATTTGTTAGGATAGTATGTAAAATTTTGGTGTCATGAAAGCTTATTTATTAATATAAAAGATAATACGAGTCAAAAACATTGATAACAGCAACTATTTTATTTTTTTGAAAATTTTGACCGGGCAAGTAAAAATATGAACCACTGGCCCAACCGGGCTAGTAGAAAAAAATCCTTAGCGTTGAGCCCTGATTAATTTAAAAAAAAGCCATTTGTTTATGCTCCAAACAATGCAAAATGTAAAAAAAAAAAAAAAAAAGTGACAATTCAACAGTCCAGCATGTTTGAGAAGCACAATCACACACTCAAACTTGTCATGTTCTCCTCTGAGGCGCTCATAATGACCTCAAGTCTGCAATCTTATAGAAATCTCTATTAAAACAGCCTTTGAAGGCAGCCAAGCACAACTGGGCCTAGAAATGGGAAATAACCGGTTGCTTTCTTCCCAAACATTCAATTTTGAACACAGAAAATCCCCCCAGGCTGGGGGTCTGACTCCATTCTCCCTATGACCCTCTCAACCCTCAGCTCCAGTACAACCATGTAGGGGCCCAGAAATGGTCATTGTTAATTCTGTTAATGGATTAAGCACCTGTTTTTCGATTGTCTCCTGCGAATTCCAGATGCATGTCATGCTCCCATTCTTCAGAGCTGACTTTATTCATAAGCATACAAACCCTCTCACAGCTGCACACTGAAAACCAAAGTGCTGGAGCCACTATATCAATCATCGCACGCTTTATTTATAGGACGTTCCACAGAGTTACAGTATAAACAAACGCTGGCGGCCTACAGCAGCTCTGCAGTATAAGCTACCACATCCTCTGATGAATTTGGTTTTCTTCACAAATCACACAGATGTTTGTTTAATACCTAATGCTGCACAAGTTGTTTTATTAGGGTTGTTTATTTGGCCCTGAAGATTATCTTGCGCTAGTTGACGTTCTGCTGCCAAGGGCGATGATTTCTGTTGTGGGACAACAGACAGGAGAATGACTGTGCCTACAGCAAGCCTATTTAAAAGACAATATTTCCTTGTACATCACTTCATGCAGCGAATACAAGGGTTAGCTGACATGTCCTGCTTTATCACGGCTAAGTATAGATGAAACAGCAGTGTATCAGGTGTGACTGACACTATGAAAAGGTTTCATATCATTCCAGTGAGGTTACATGCAATGGCCCAGACACAGACATTCATTACTAAAAATATAGCACTTCAAAGTAGGCCGATACAATTATAGCAACATATTATACTGATTAGCAACCACAGCAAAAATACTATTTCCATTTAACCCATTCAAATCCATTTTAGTCATTAGTAAGGTTTTAATCATCAAAGACCTGATCAATTCAATTCATAGAACTTTTTTGATTACAATTTTAACAAAAACAGACAACTAAAACAAAATATCAAAAATAAAGCACTCCACAGCTGAGATTTGTAAATATTTTTATAAATTAAGTTTTTAATCAACCAAAATATGTATGAAAAATCTCTTAATTGAGAAATGTTCATTAAAAACGTTTTAATGAACTGTATTCTTATTATTATTATTATTATCATCATCATCATAATCACTAAACTGAATTCATAAAACTTTTAACAGAAATACAAAAAAATAAAATAAAAAGTGCTGCAGATTTTTAAAAGGGATTTCTTATTTACAATGTTTTTATAAATCAATAAATGTATTTAAAAATCTCTTCATTGAGTGATGCTCCTTTTAATTAACTGTTATTATTCTTCTTATTATTATTATTCTTATTCTTATTATATTAAATTTAATACATGAAAATATTAAGGTAATATTTTATTAAAAGTTTACAGAAAATGTCAATAAAACTAAATGGTAAAAATAATAGTGATATAACAGTATTTAATATAATAATATAATAGTAAAGTATTTAAACATAATTATAGTTCATAAATATATATATTTTTTTCTAAAGTAAAAAAACATATAAATGGATTTTAAAGTCTTATAATTGAGTTTCATTCCTTAAAAACATGTTTTAATGAACAGTATTATTATTATTATTATTATTATTATTATTATTATTAAATTTAATCTATAAAACTTTAATAAATTAATATTTTATTAACATTTTACCAAAAATATGTAAAAGAAAAAAACAAAAACAAAATAACAAAAATAAGTGCAGTTTTTAAATATAATTATAGTTTATAATATATATATTTTTTCTAAATTAAAACATATTTAAAAATAGATTTAGTCTTAATGTTTTAAATGTTTTAAAAATGTTTTAATGTACTGTATTATTATTATTATTTAATCATAAAACTTTAACAAATTATTATTTTATTAAAATTTTTACCAAAAATATGTATTACATATATTATATATATATATATATATATATATATATATACATACATTTTTCCCTAAATTAAAACATTTTTGTAAATAGATTTAAAGTCTTATAATTGAGTGTTATTCCTTTAAAAACATGTTTAAATGTATTGTATTGTATTATTATTATTATTATTATTATTATTGTTTTATTTAATCCATAAAACTTTAATAAAGTAATATTTTGTTAACATTTTACCAAAAATACGTAAATAAAACAAAATAACAAAATTAAGTGCAGTTTTTAAATATAATTCTAGTATATAAAGGTATATTTTTTCTAAATTAAAACATTTTATAAATAGATTTAAAGTCTTACAATCGAGTGTCATTCCCTAAAAACATGTTTTAAAATATTGTATTATTATTAGTAGTAGTAGCAGTAGTAGCTAACTTTATTACCCTAAAATGTGTTACGCTTTTTGGTCCATAAATAAAACAATACACTAGCAACTTTTTATAAAAGTATGCTGTGCAAAGGGTTTTTAACTAAATTATCCACACACACACACACACAAAAAATCACATTAGAATAGCAAACCATCCCAGACACCTTTCTTTGTTCAATAATTTGAGAAGCACCAATACCAGTCATACACACTATGAGACAGCCACTGCTAGTTTAAATTCATGGGTCCAAGATTCAGGCTAGCCTAGCAAAACTGAGCTTATCTCTATAGGACAAGACTTAAAAGCAACCTCCAAGCCTTTTTTAAAGTGCATGAAAGCCAGTCCACGTATCTGCATCCTCGCCAGTAACACATACATCTCAGTATGCTGTCCGTCAAACATTAGAGTAAAGAGACAGCAGGTGTGCTATGAAGATGAGTAGATGATGAGTCTCCCTATTAAAGCACAAACGTCAGGAACTTCTTCCCAGCTAATTACTGCACTGACCCGAGGTTCAGAGTATCTTTTAAAAGACTTTAATGGGTTTAAAGTGGAGTTCCTGTACTTCAGCCCCGGCTGCTGAATGACACGGACAGACTGTTGGAAGCCCTTAAAAAGAGCAGACTGAGCCAAATGCGATACCAAGCTTTTATGTTATCGCAAGATCTTTACAGCAGTTTTATGGCGAAGTAAAAGTAATGAGAACATAATCACTATTTATACACCCAAAATCATACAGTGACTAAACTGGAGCTGACACGACCTTGCAAAACTGTACTGTACTGTAACCGCTGCCTGCGAGACGGACTGTGTTTTATTATTCCTCTCAAGTGGAGAGATAATACATACAAACGCAGCTGTTAAACTCCGTCTTACACTCCCAGAGTGTCACACACACCGGCGACCTACAACATGGCACATCAGCCTGTCGCCCCCCCACGACAACCTTCGATATTGAGAAGTGTAACCGGCGCACTTAGTCTCGTTTGGTTTACAAAAAGCATCTGACTGAGCTCACACACATAAAAAAAACTCTCCATCTCTGGAGTGTATTAGCAGTGATCTCTGTGGACTTTTCCCCAAGCATCCTCCCATGAACCTCCACTTCCCTTCCGTCCCTTTTTCCCACGTCTCAGATGAATCATGCTAAAATAGCTGCTGATTTCTGGGGTATGGGAACAAGCAGCAGGACATTATTTATGCTGCACTGATTGTGATGATTTGCCCTAAGAAGTATGGGATATGCGATGGAGATCTCCCATTGGTTAAGCAGATCTAAGCTCTAAAGATAGCCGGTAACCCGACGTGATGGAGCGCCAGAGAGCGGCCCATGCCTTTTTTGGTGCACTAGAAAGTGGCATGATGTTGGGTTCTGCATCACAAGCCTCCCTGTGTGCCAAAGGAGCAGCATTTACCATGTGACACACAAGTATGCGGGATAGCTATTAAAGACGCTGCATTCAAAGACAAAAAAAACAGTTAAGTTAAACATCTTTTAATCTCTAGGAATGGAATGTTGTGATGACAGAAAAAGTGGAAGTCCCGTATTCTGCAGGCCAGAATTATCTAAACAGAATATCGTGGAGTGAACTGGTCTGACCGGGAGAAAACTTGAGTTATAAAACACTGAGGCCCTTCTAAAAAAAAAAAAAACAGACAACAAATGTCCTCTATATATGGGTGTTTCTTCCTTGAAGCAATTTTATGCACCAGGGTTTAATTTTATCAAAACTATTTTTATTAAAACCATGTTTTTATCATGCCTTGATTCTATCTTTTCAAAAGCTTTTATGCAGAGATTTTATTGTTTTACTCTCATCCCAGAACCAAGACTCTCTATCCTAAAGTTTCTCTCTCACTCTCTAATATTCATTAATTTATTTGCTTATTCATTCATTCTTTCATTGTCTTAAAATATTCATTTAAAAAAAGACCAATTTTGCTCCTAATTAAGTTTATTAAAGGAGAACTCCACTTCCAGAACAGCAATTTACAAATAATTTACTCACCCCCTTGTCATCTAAGATGTTCATGTCTTTCTGTCTTCAGTCGTGAAGAAATTACGGTTTTTGAAGAAAGCATTTCAGGATTTTTTTTCCATATAATGGACTTCATTGGTGCCCTGATTTTGAACTTCCAAAATGTAGTTTAAATGCAGCTTCAAAGGGCTCTAAACGATCCCAGCCGAGGAAGAACGGTCTTATCTAGTGAAACGATCTGTCATTTTTTTTTTTTTTAAATGTGTTTGCTTTTTAAGCACAAAAGCTTATGTAGCACAGGCTCTGGGATGCGCGTCCACGATGCTACGAATTAGTGATAAGTCATTCTTGAACGATTCGTTCATTTGTTCAAGACCCTTCTTCCTCAGCTGGGATCATTTAGAGCCCTTTGAAACTGCATTTAAACTGCATTTTGGAAGTTCAAAATCGAGGGCACCAATAAAGTCCATTATATTGAGAAAGATCCTGAAATGCTTTGCTCAAAAACCATAATTTCTTCACGACTGAAGACAGAAAGACATGAACATCTTGGATGACAAGGGGGTGAGTACATTATCTGTGAATTGTTGTTCTGGAGTTCTTTTTCAGTAACTCTACATAAAAACTAGGGCTGTCAGTTGATTCCAATTTAATTACATTTTTAAATTGATTAAAATTGCTAAATAAATTTGACTGTGAAAATACCCACAAAAGATTATTTAAAGCTATTAAATGATAAAGTAGCAAGTAGACATTACAAATTGTAGCTTTAGAAAGAAATATTTCATTTGATTCAGCATAAAATGTATTACACATAAACATTTAGGATGCTATGGCCTAACGTTAACTATGGAACATAAAAGAAGATCATTTGAGAAACATTTCAGTATTTTTTGTTCATATAATGAAAGTCATGGTAACCAAAACAGCTTTGTTACCAACAGTCTTCAAAATGCTTTCTTTTATGTTTCACAAAAGAAAGGTCTGAAACGACATGAGGGTGAGTAAATGATAGAATTTCTTTATTTAATTTTTTGGGGGGTGAACTATGTCTTTAATGTTAATATTATTCTCATTAATATATTTCCTTAATTAAATGATACTCTAAATAAGAAACTAAATCTGCCAGCAGGTGGCGGTAAATGTCTTAATGAGTCATTCACACGATTCGTTCAAAATGCGTTTCATTCAGAAACTAAACACCGCTGTGTTGCTCGGACTGCATTCAGCTATGGCTTCAAAGGTAACATGTTCTCAGAAAATTGAACAAAAACATAATATAACACAATATCAACTTCTTACTTAATCAACTGTTGTATAAAATCACATTTACGCTCGTGATAGATTGGGACAAAATCAGCACTGGTGTTATATTGCTTTTGCTGCCCATGTATCGTGTGATACGTGATTTATATAAAAACCCGAGAAAACCCATACAGGGCATTTCTGCACAACAATATCTTGAATTTTAGGGCATAACTGCATTTATGGAGTTGTTACCCTGCATCATATTTGTCAACAGGCAACTGGATGAAATATAAGATGATGGGCGGAGCAAGCGCGTTAACTGCGTTAAAATATTTTAATCGCGTTCATTTTTCATAACTAATTAATTAAGCTAACACGTTAAACTGATAGCCCTAATACAAACATAAAACAACTATCCACGAACACGCCAAACTACACACAGATGTGAAAAATGTCAAACACTGCTCTCATGTGCTTGTTCAGAGTGCGGTGGAGCACAGGAGTTTGTCACAGCACTCAAACGTACATGCATACGCACATAAACAGTGCCTTGTGAAAATAATGCCCCTTCTTTTTTTCATGTTTTATGTTGCTGCCTTATGTTAAACTGTTTTAAAATGCTTTTTTCCCCACATCAACCTACACTCCATACACCATAATGGCAAAGCAAAATTGTCACAACTTAATAAATGTATTAAAAATAAATAAAAACTGAAACAAGTACATTGCATAAGTATTCATACCCTTAACTCAGTACTTCGCTGAATCACCTTTACAGCCTCAAGTCTTTTTAGGTATGATGCGAAAGGATTTGCACATCAACATTCGGCAATTATCTGCCATTCTTCTCATCACCTCTTCACCTCTCAAGCTCTGTGAGCTTGGATGGGGGCTGGCAGACATTTTCAGGTTTTTCCAGAAATGTTTGATTGGGTTCAAGCAAGGACCACTTACGGACATTCAGAGAGTTGTCTATAAGCCACACTTGCTGTGTGCTTAGGGTCTTTGTCCTGTTGGAAGGTGAACCTTCTGCCCAGTCTGAGGTTCTGAATGCTCTAAACTTGGGTTTTCATTAAGGATCTCTCTATATTTTGCTGTGTTGAGCTTTTCTTCTACTCTGATGAGTCCCTCAGGCCTGCCACTGGAAAACAGCCTCACAGCATGAGGCTGCTACCAGCACACTTTACGTTTGGGATGGTACTCTGCAAGTGATGAGCAGTGCTTAGCTTCCTTCAAACATGATGCTTGGAATTGAGGTTCATCAGACCAGAATCTTGTTTCTCACAGTCTGAGGATCCTTTAGGTGCTTTTTTGCAAATTCCAAGCGAGTTTTCATGTGTCTTCACTGAGGGGAGGATTGCCACACAGTGTTGCAGTGATGTTTGTCCTTCTGTCAATTTCTCCCATCTGCATATATCATCATGGAGCTCAACTAGAGTAACCATCAGGTTCTTGGTCACTCTAACCAAGACCCTTCTCCATCAATTGCTCAGTGTGGCCAGGAGGTCAGCTCTAGGAAGAGCCGTGGTTGTTTCAACCTTCTTCAATTAAGGGTAATGGAGACTACAAGCTTCTGTGAACCTTCAATGCAGCAGAATTTTTACTGAACTCTTCCCCAGATGTGTGGCTTGATGACATCCTGTTTTTCTGATCTCTACAGGCATTTTTTTTTACCTCAAGGCTTGGTTTTTGCTCTGATATGCATTTTCAGCAGTTAGACCTTATATTAAGTCGTGTGCCTTTCCAAATCATACCCATTCAATTGAATTTGCCACAGGTTAACTTCACTCTAAGTGCAGTAACACATACAAGCATTATGAATGCTCCTGAGCTAAATTTCAGCTGTCCCATTTAAGGGTATAAATACTTACGCAATGGAATAATTTAGGCTTCTAATTTTTAATAAATTTGCAAAGATGTTAAAAACCTGTTTTTTGCTTTGCCATTATGGTCTATGGAGTGTAGATTGATGTGGAAAAAAAGTAATTTTCAGCCGTTTAAAATTAGGCTGCAACATAACAAAATGTGAAAAAAAGGATATGAATACTTTTACAAGGCACTGTACACTGAATGTTTGTACAAATGATGAATTTCACAAAGTTATGCAACCAAACTGAATCACTACATTCAGCTGTGTAATGACACTATTAACTTGGTAAAAAAAAAAACACACACAATTTGAGTCAACTTAAAATCATTTGTTACCCTGCTGCCTTAAAATTTTAAGTTCAGTCAACTCAAATAAGTTTAGTCAACTTGAAATGTGCCACTAAGTCACAACTTAGATATTTGTGTTGACTAAATTAAAAATTTGGTTTGTTAAACTTAAAAGCTGTGCTTGTTACCCAGCTGCCTTAAAATTTTAAGTTGAATCAACTCAAATATTTAAGTTGTCACTTAGTACAACTTAACATTTCAAGTTGACCAAACTTTTTTGAGTTGACTGAACTTAAAATCTTAAAGGCAGCCAGGTAACAAATTATTTTAAGTGGACTCAACAAATTGTTTTTTTACAATGTAGAGCCGCTTACTATATTTAGAAGAGTTAAATAGTTATAAAGGGTTTGCTTTTGCAAAGTGCACGTGACACTGCATGTTGTGTGTTGAGAAATGGAGTCATAGTTTCAAAAACTGTGTTTAAGCATTTTGTAAAAACTGTAAAATTACTAGAAGAGTGTTTGAGAGAACCTTCCCAAAAAGTTAGCTGGCTACCAAGGAGACAACAGTGTCAGCAAAAAGCTTGAGAATGAACATGAGACTTGTGAGATGAAGAAAAAACGTAAATATCACTTGTGAACAAAATATTTTTGTGCATCATTTCAAGTCCAGCTGTAATGTTGTCATAGTAAAATGTGTGACAATATTAATAGTGTATATATTTATAATAACAGCTATGAAATTAGCCTTCCAGGAGTCATCCATTATCAAAGAAAAATGCTGTTAAAACACAAAACATAATTTGGAGGAAATGACACTGGTGAGAATTTTCATAACTTAAAAAAAAAATGACCTTCTGCTAATGGACACATTAAATAAACCAGTCAAAGTGTGGAAAGTTTCTAAGAGAGTCCACGCGGCCAAAAGTGCCGATAGTTATAGAAACACCCATTCTGTATATAAAATTGCTTTTAGAAACATTTTTGTATTTCCCAAGTGTGATCTATTATACCCACATTTGTGTAAACACAGAAACCTCAGTTTACTACTGGAGAGTCAAGTATTGGTGACCCATTGTAATGCAGCAGTCCAATATCAGAAGAATAACATGAGCTCTTGCCAAACCTTCCTCAGTAGAAAAGCATGTTTGAAAATTGTAAATCATTGTTAGACTGTCCCAAAAAAGCCTATTACACTGTCACTAGATCTTTACAAATCTCTCAAAATGGAGATGATCAGAGGGTTCATTACATCCTTCTCTGAAACAGTCACTGACTACACTTCAAGTCTTTCAGAAAAATTTACATTTGATCCTTCATGCCAAGATACATCTCAAGCGGTTCAATGATTCAAACAGCACATTCCTTTTGGCTCAAGACTGTGAGCTGTTGCGCTGCCTGAGGGGGAGACGTTCACAAAGGCCGTAAAAGGCTTCTTAGATGTTTGTGATCAGCACAGATTGGTGTTTCAGGAAACCCCATAAATTATTTAGTTGCGTAAATGAAGAAAGAGAAGAAGCTGCTTTTCCTTGTCAACATCAGCTCCCTGAGGAACATCTATCCCTGTTCACTGGCTAATAGCTGAAGGGCTGCAAAGCAAGCATGAGCCAGCGGCTGTTTACAACCTGCTTCACTTCATGGATGCAAATGGATCCCTGCAAGCCTGTAAAAGGTCCCCGCCTCCCCGGGGGCTACACCAAGATGGAAGGAAGTCCATAATCAAACAACAAACATGAATGTTTGAACTGAAGATCAAGAGGTTTTTTTTAATCATAAAAAGCGTACACTGATTCACAGAAGTTTGCATGTTTGCAGTGCATTTAATATTAGAATGACAAAAAAGTTTTTTTTTAAGTTACAGTAACTTAAAATCTGCCTCTAAGCTAATTAAACCAGTAAACTCAAATTTACAGCACTGCCACGAAGGCTGTGAGACATTTCACCTGCTTTGCTCTAACAAATTTGGTAACATGAGCAGGGGGCGAGACCACACAATGGCCAGAGTGGCATTTGCCCACCCAGAATAACGAGTGACAGAATAATCTAAGTTTAGAAATAAAATAAACAGAAAACAATGATAGCTTACATACAAGCATAATATCATTTGCTCAGTTTTTAACAGCCATTCCTCCAGTGTCACATGATCTTTCATAAATCATTCTAATATGCCAATTTGCTGCTCAAGAAAGATTTCTTATTGTTGAAAACTGTTCTGCTGCTTAATATTTTTATGGAAACTGTCACTTTTTGAAAGATTCAATGAATATAGAGTTTAAAAGAGCAGCATTTATGTGAAATATAAATCTTTTGTAACATTACAAATGTCTTTACTGTCACTTTAATGCATCCTTTTCTGAATAAAAGTATTCATTTCTTTTTGAACTTTTTAACAGTAATGCATAATTGTAGATCTGCACGATTCAAATAGAGATCATGATTCTCCTACAATTTTGAACTATGCAAAATAACGTAATTTAGTAGGAGGTTTTGAGAAAAAAAATAGTAATTGCTGCATTCTATTAAAAATGTTTAATTAATTAGAATGTATTATTTACAAAACATGGTTATATGAATGATTCAGTGACTCACTCATGAATACTTCAATTGTTTCATTACTAAATGAATCAGCGCTTTTGAACAAATCTCTTGAATGAATGATTCAATGACAGATAAATGTTCTAACAACATAAGTTAAGTGCCCATTTATAATATATTAAAGAATGATCATGTGAGTTTTATGTATGCACGGTGACCTATAAATGCGAGAAAGCTGTTTGCGAAATATTCCATTTTTGGATTGCCTGAAAAAAATAAATAAATAAATAAAAATCACCTCATGCGAGTGTAAAAACTTTTATGCGATATACGGGCGTTTTTGCGAAACTGAAGTGTTTCCATTAGGCATATTTTCAATTTGCAATTTCAATTTCAAGGGTAATGAAAACGCAGCTAGTGTTTATATCCGAACTATAAACGTTTATACCTGTACTTCTGTGATAATGTGAATGATTAGCTGCATTTCCATTACTTCAAATTGTGCAAATTGAAAATACGCCTAATGGAAACGCGTCAATTTCGCAAAAACGCCCAAATATCGCATTACATTTTTTACACTCACATGAGGTGGTTTTTCAGGCAATTTGAAAAAGGAATATTTTGCAAAACTGCACTGGAAACTTTTTTTTTCCCCCATTTACAGGTCACATGGCATATATAAAAAGTCATATGATCATTCTTCAATGTACTATAACCTCCAAGAAACACTTCATATGTGGTCGCTCTCAAGTATAAAGGGCTTTCTCTGCAATTAATGCTTAGACAATTTACTCTGCGACGCATTACTGTAAAGATACACGCATACGCCTGCTTCGATTAAATATAGCCAAAATTGCCACGACTTATCGTAAGAGGAAGAAAATATTTTTTAGTCGCATAACATTGGTTATTGGTTAACGGTTCATTTTGCAATACTTTTTTATCCACATTTATAAAATGTTGTCAAAGTTTTGCGCAAAACATAATGGAAATGCGCCAGACGAATCTTTGTCATTTAGAAATAATACTGCATGGGTGTTTGAATCTCGTTTTCTCCTCCAACTTTAAAATCGTCCTACATTGCTGTTTTACCTTCTTTTGTAAAGGGCGTTTGATCTTTGCACATTCACTTGGTAAACACTGGGTCAGTACTTCTGCAGTGATGTAGGACAATTTTGAAGTTGGAGGAGAAAATGAGATTTTTCGACAGACCCTAACTGTCTTGACCCCGATAACACAGAGTTCGCATGCGCATTGCAGAGAACAAGACAAGACGAGCATTTAAGGTTAAAAAGTATATAAATTGTCAGTTTGTTTAAAAAATGACCAATCATTTCACTAAATAAGACCTTTCTTCCTCGGCTGGGATCATTTAGAGCCATTTGAAGTTGCATTTTACAGCATTTTGGAAGTTCAAACTTGGGGACACCATTGAAGTTCACTATACGGAGATAATTCCTGAAATGTTTTCCTCAAGAAACATCATTTCTTTACAACTGAAGAAAGAAAGACATGAACATCTTGGATGACAAGGGGGTGAGTAAATTATCAGCAGTTTTTTGTTCTGGAAGTGGACTACTCCTTTAATGGTTTAAGGTCCACAGCAAAAAGCTGAGAAGGTGCCAGTGGATGAGGATTTGATATGTTGTGTGAAGAACCGTCTAGAGGGATTTGTGTTGTTATGTATCACTGGGGAAGACTTACACTTATGGCAAAAGTCCAGAACGAGGAACCAGGGACACACAAGACTCCAGTTGGGGGAGTAGGGAATGAGGAAAGTCTCTGAGGAATGCCTGGCATCTTTGGCCAGGCCATGATGGCAGGGATAAGATGACCATTATGGGGCACCCTGTGTCCCACAAGCCAGACACTCCACAATTCACGCTCTGTCATCAGCCACTAACCCCACAAGTGTCCGTTTCACTTGCAAGTGGGAACGGAGGCACCCATCTAGAGATTAGGCACGCCTGCACCAGATCAGGATATATGAAGGATTCACAATGACAAAACTATTTCTCAGGTCATGAATCCTGAGCTGAGAACACGGAAGGGTCTGTGTGACAGAGGTTAAGAGCCTAATAAATTACTCAACTGAAGAGTCCATGAAACGACTTGATAAATGCAGTTTCTATCCTGTGTTGACATATCTGCTATGAAGCAGAACATTTTAGGACACACTGAATATAATAGGCTTTAGTTATCAACATGATTGGCCATGTGCTAATGCTAGTCAATGGTTGGTATTTAACTGAACAAAAAAATCATGTATAGTACAGGATGAGTCATCAATATTCTGCTCAGTTTTTCATAGAAGAGAAAGACTTTAATCAGCTTTTAGGAATATGCAAGTATATAGATATTCTAATGGCCATAAACTAAAAGCTACTAGTAATCACAGATGTGAGTGACCATATCAGTAAAAGGCAGAAGAACAGCAGGATTTCTCTTTATAGCAGCAAGCCACAGTATATAAATCACCACTTCTGACTTATATTTGGCCTGCCATTAGAGACAGGGATTGATTTCAAAAATCAGATCACATGGCTGAGCTCTTTCCGGTTGTTTTCATGTCATTTCATGTGTTTGAGCCTGAAAGTCTTGTGTCTAATCAAATAAAAACTTATTTCAAAAGAATTTCTGTCTCCAAACAAGATGATCTCAGAACTGCTGTGGCCATTAAAGCTGAAGTGTGTAAGTTTTAAACGTTAAAAAACACTCTCCTACTCAATTTAATGTGAGGCACAACTATAAGTAAGCCATTCATAGGCTGATTTCCCAGAAAAGTGTAAACACTGTGGCCCTAAACCATCGCTCTGTTTGAGCAATCTGACAGCGGTCAACTTCAGGCTCAACCAATGGTGTGAGTTTGTTTTTAAGAAACTGTTTGTGAACACAATGGCACAGGCATGGCATGCTGTGTTATTTAAGTAAATCATCAATTATTTTTTTTTAACCCAAATGCTGGGTTCAGCTTGTTGGGTCCATTTTATTGGGTTATTTTACCTATGTCTTGGGTAGTCTTCACTGTTAATACAAATTATAAACCCCTTACATATCTAACCAGCGCTGGGTAAGTGTAACCCAATGGCTGTGCGAAACCAGCTAAAACCGGATACATTTGTCAACAGTCATTCTGTGTTCTGTCCTGATTGACAGGAAATTTCCTGAATGGAATTAAGGTTTGTATTACATTGTATTCCTGTCAAACTATTACTATATAAATAATTCAACATCTGTAGTCTCACATTTTTTCCTTTTTTTTTTTTTAAATGTACGTTGCAGCCAACGTCTACTTGGAATGATAGCCTTCTACAAATGCAGGAAACACCAGATCTACACTCAAAGGGAACGATGTGCCAGCACCACCATAGAAGTTTCACCTACCACCAAACGAATTCGCACCCAGGGCTGAAACATGACGTAACATTGCTGTCTGTCATGAAAGAAAGTTGCTTTGTGCTCCAGTGACTAGAATAGGAGTGCTACTGATCCAGTGCACTATCCATGCTATGCATTTGACAAGTTGAAACTTAAATGTCTGACAGAGAAGATGGCATGAGGTAAAGCTATTTTTGATGTGTTTTTGTGTTTTCACAATGTGTCATCAATCAGCCATATTGGCAGCACTGAACGTAAACAATGTCACTAAACCGAATGAAACTCACATATTTTGCTGATTACTACTGCTGAAAAATGGTCAATTATTGTCATGTTTTCAGCTGTGCTAATCAGTCGGACCAGGAAAAACATTTGGAGTACTATAGAGTGCCAAAAGTTATAAAAAAAAGGAGAAAAGTGGAAGAAAAAATGCCTGAGGAACAAAAGGCGTTTGGCCAGACTGAACCAGGATTTCCAGGGCAAGAATCTTGAAAACATTTGTGTTTGTTCTTATCATTTCCTGTCAGGTAGGTGAAATATTAGGCTGATATCTTATAATACTGCTTGTACGTATCTTAACCACCTATTAATTAGTTTGTCAAAATATTGCGGCCTTTCCTGCTTATAGTCCTTCTTTATATGATTTAACAGCTTCCACACATTTTTTCTGTGGTTTAGACAGCATAGATTAGCAGAGCAATATATTCAGCAGTACATTAATCAATGCTGTTGTTTATATCCGAGTATCTCTAATACGGCTGCACATCCAAACCATGATGTAAGTGCAAACCCTCTATAAGATAGGTCATGGTTATCCACCTTATTAATCATCGTGGAAGTAAGCCTATGGGTGTGACTTCCAGTTCATTAGCCACTATAGGGAAATAATGAGACAAATAACGATGTGCAGTAAACAGTAAAACTGTTTGCACTACAAACCTACAAACCAGTGTGCTCAAAATTAAGATAATACATTAATATAATATGGTAAGACATACCTATTTGCAATATCATGCAGCAAAACAAGCTAAAAATAGTTGTATTACCCATAAAATTTACAAATGGCCGCAACCGCTTTTACGGGAAAAATAAGGTGGATAAATTATTTAATGAACTGGAACAGCAGATAGCAGTTTTCTTCCCACAGATTTTCAATGGCTCTTGTCAGGTCCTAAAATGTTTACTGAATGCTTTCGAGTATTTTATGACTGTAAAAGACTGACTTGACATTGAATAAAAAATACTGGATGCCACTATCCTATAAAACAGATTTTTGAGTACATTTTTGAAAATGACCAGCCTTCAGCTGGTTGACTGTCCCAGCACTATGTCAAAAAAACAACCCAGCATATGGGTTAATGCATAAAACCCAGCATGTGTTCTGTCCAATATTTACCCAGTGCTGGGTTCCCAAGTAACCCAGAAATCATTGTTTTTAACCCAGCATTTTTTAGAGTGTAGAAACTTAATCGAAAAGTGGATGGCCCGACTAATAAGGCACAAAAAGTGGATTTAAAAAAATGCATAAGAGAAAACAAAAACAAAAAAATTGTTTCTAGAAAGGTTCTCAGAGACCCCAAGCTTGTGGATTATAAACTTTTTTTCTATTCCATACTGATAAGTATTGATAAAAAGGTTCATTCATCCATCCACTCATCTTATCCTATGTGGATCTAATTTTAAAAAACTTTCAGTATACTTTTGATCATTTTACCCAATATTTGTGTATTTTTATTCTTACTCTACTATCTACTGTTAAATTAGCAACACTTTAATGTCAAACTATGAAAACTAAAAGCAGAGTGTCTTGCAGTGTTTGTGGCTATGTAGGGCTTTCCAGTTTGATCACTTACAAGGTTCCTTACAAGGCAGCTCTCCTAATTCCATATTCATTGCCATGTGATTATTTGTACTTAAATATCCAGTTGTGTGCGTTTCACATATTAAGGGCTATTGAAAGACACTACCTCCATTCAGAGGACAATCGCCCTCTGGCCTTCCCACCCACAACTCATAATTTCCATCCCAATCTCCTGCAACAAGATGGTCCAGAGCTTTATTTTAAGAGCACATAAATGCTAAATAGTTTCTGAAAACCACAAAAATGAGGGCAATCACAATGCCAGTTTACTTAACTGCCACAACGCAGCCTTCATATTGAGCATTAAACCAAGGCTGTTAAAATGTGGTTTCAAGCTCAGACAGCAAATTCAACAGAACGTGATTTACAAACACAAAAATAGTTTGGGCTTGGGATTTGTATGCTGACAAACTGGTGTTCTGCAAAACTGCACTGCGGTTCTGTTTAAAATCATTCGGCAGTGCCCTGAAAATATTTAGATTTCTAAAGTATACATTTTAAAATATTACTTGCCAACAAAATATTCTGAATAAACTCCAAACAAACTCAAGACTGATGTACTACAATGACGTATCGTGCCCTGCAGTGCTACGCCACCCACATGTGTCAAACCACCGACCTAAGTGGCGTGAATTATCTGATTTCATCCCACATCTGCAAACATTATATTCATGTAACTAAATCCATTAATACAGCTTAGATCCATTTAAAAAGACAAACCACTGCAGACACACAAACCGTAAACTATTCACAAACAGAACAGCTGTAAACTGATTTTTCCCACCGCACATAAGCATCCAGATTCTTTTTATACTCGTATACAACAGTAGAATCATACATATTGCTGCACATTTAGATTTACTTAAGCAGAATGCTGTAGTTTAACAAGATTTGTTCTTATTGAGTTAAAGTAGCAGGGGTTGCAGAACGCTAGAAGCAGTTAGACTGTGGCACATGGCCAGAGCTGAGCAGAGTGCAGTTCCTCTGAGGCCTCGACGCAGCCTCCAGACCTCCAGAACAAGAGCCGCATTCAGGCCTTCTGAGTTCCCAGCAGGCAGGCCTGCAGGCCCAACCGACTTTTGAAAATTAAAG
Source organism: Cirrhinus mrigala (assembly GCA_036247105.1). Lineage (NCBI taxonomy): Eukaryota > Metazoa > Chordata > Actinopteri > Cypriniformes > Cyprinidae > Cirrhinus > Cirrhinus mrigala. The sequence continues at coordinate 18,836,578 of CM070021.1, forward strand.
AGTTCTGTCTTTAGACCACAATACTGTTTCCTCTAGCCTTTATGCATCTTGCGTCCCAAAAGCAAATGTTCTGGAGGACAAATTAAACTGGGAATCTTTGGATTGAATCCGGAGAAGAAATTACGCTATCGTCTTTTTTTTTTCATTTGATGTAATTCTAAACTGACTTTGTCTTCTCTCGGACACAAAGGAGAATGTCCAATCTGCTCAGAGGACTTGGAATATAGTACAATATGGAGTATTATGATTTAATGGTGCTTTTTACCCATTTTACAGCTTAAAACGCTGTCAACCCACATGGATATTCTGCTAAACGTCTCATTTTTCACTAATTAAATTGTCATCATGAAGGCATAATATTAATATTTGTATGAACTATCCCTTTAAGAATGGCTTCCAGATGGAACAAGTTGTTTCCTAAACACTCCAATCTTTAAAACTGATTTTAAATGCTTTTGTTCTCAGTGTTTGGAAACGGAAATGACAGAAGGTACCTGTCTTTCATCTGTCTTCAGCCAGGTTATCAATAATGCAAAGTTAGAGTGTGCTGAAGTAAGGCTGAGACAATTTACTGCCTATACATTCATCATTTGTTCATCATGCACTAAAATGTTTTATAGAATTTCAAATGATGAACTGGGATACAATGTTTATAACAAAACAAACAAGAATGCATTTATATATACTATACTATATATTCAGTGTTTCCCCTGCCATTATATTAGGGGGACCTTGAAGGTCAAGTAAATTTTACTTTCTATATAGAGCCAGATCACAACTGACGTCATTTAGGGTTACCTTTCCTATAGAACAGGTCTATACCTTGTTCTTTTAATAAACAAACGAAATAGCCTTATGTTATTTATGTTATTTATACAACGGCATGTCATTTCTGTCTCTAACGTTACGTGGTCACGCGTCCACAATTTCTCCTCCGCTAAAACGCGGACGGGATTGCGGAGTCCATTCATAAAAACGGATTTACTCTATAACACGCAATGCCACAGAATTCGTCAATTTTTGGATTAATAAATCAAAAGTATCTCTCTCACTTCATTCGAATCGCGATATGGACTAGTGTCTGTGAATATTAAAACGCAAAAAGACGGTTTAAATATGAATCCTCCATGTTCCGCTTGGCTCTGTATGAATGAATGGCGGAGAAGTGACTTTGTTTACTACACAAATACTGAAGCACACTTGACACTCGCGGTTATTTTCGGCCTCTGCGTCTCATTATATGACGACATAAACGCATGAACTTAATCTCCAGTACTGCTGTGAGAGTCACTTAATGTAAATTTTACCGTTTCATTTGAAAAAATTAGCATCATATCATCACAAAAACTAACAGGCAACCTGTCAAAATAAAAGTAATGTTTAACATCTAACAGAAATGTATTAGTCTTGTATTACTTTTGTAAAGTATAATGTAGGTGTTTATCAGGAAAATTAAAACAAAAGAAAGATTGTAGGGCCCTATTGTTCAAAATGTTGAAACTGAGATTTTTCGACTTATTTTTTCACTGAAATAAATGTTTTTGTTATTACACAGAGAGTAATGTACCGGGAAAAAAATTACTGTACCGTTGGTATGAAATTTCAGCTTTACCATCACAAGAAAACATTACACTTTAGAATATAATAAAATGCAAACTGCTAATTTAAATTGTAATAACATTTCACAACATTACAATGTTTAATGCATTTTTTATCAAATAAATGCTTAATTTGTGAGCATAATACACTTCTTTCAAAAACTGTCAAATAAATTGTCAAATGATCCTTCAGAAATCAATATCCTGATTTATTATCAATATTGGAAACGGATTAAAATGGATTAGTGCGGATTAATAATGGATTAATTATTATGTTTTTGGAACCTGTGATACTTTTTTCCAGATTCTTTAATGAATAAAAAGTTTAAAAAAAACAGCATTTATTTAAAAAAAGGAATCTTTTGAAACAATATACACTATCATTCAAATGTCTGGGTTCTGTTTTATATATATATATATATATATAGAAACCTATACAAAGTAGCCAGAAAGAAATGCTAATTTTAAAGAAATTCGTCAGATGTATTTAGCTGGTTTTGCATCTGAACTCTTTATATATATTTCTATTTTGAATCTCTTCTTTTTAACTTTTTATTTATCACAAAATCCTAAAAAAAGTATCACAGGTTCCAAAAAACATATTAAGCAGCAAAAACTGTTTCCAATATTGATAATAATTCAGCATATTGTTAATAAATCAGAATTATTTCTGAAGGATCATGTGACACTGAAGACTGGAGTAATGGATGATGAAAATTCAGCTTTGCATCACATGAATAAATAATATTTTACAGTATATTAAATTGTAACTAGATAAAAAAGTTCGTCGAGACAAACTTTAAGTTGGCTTGAGAAAGCCAGACCAGAAAGTTTGAAAAAGTTTGAAAAAGTTTGAAAAGTTTGAAAAGTTTAAGAAGTTTAAGAAGTTTTAAAAAGTTTTAAGTCTGGATAGTTTTCAGTCTGAAATAGTTTGAAGTTTTAAAGTTTGAATGCAGTCTGTCAGATAGATAGATAGTAATGGTTAGATGATAGATAGATAGATAGATAGATTAGGAAGATGTTAACATGATTAGCAAGTTGCTAGCATGTTTCTAGCATGATTAGCAAAGTTGCTACCATGTTTCTAGCATGATTAGCAAGTTGCTAGCATGTTTCTAACATGATTAGCAAGTTGTTAGCATGTTTCTAGCATGATTAGCAAGTTACTAGCATGTTGTTAGCATGATTAGCAAGTTGTTAGCATGTTTCTAGTATGATTAGCAAGTTGCTAGCATGTTTCTAGCATGATTAGCAAGTTACTAGGATGTTTTTAACATGATTAGCAAGTTGCTAGCATGTTTCTAGTATGATTAGCAAAGTTGCTAGCATGTTTCTAGCATGAATAGCAAGTTGCTAGCATGTTGCTAGCATGTTTGTGGCATGATTAGCAAGTTGCTAGCATGTTTCTGGCACGATTAGCAAAGTTGCTAGCATGTTTCTAGCATGATTAGCAAAGTTGCTAGCATGTTTCTAGCATGATTAGCAAGTTGCTAGCATGATTTTAGCATGATTAGCAAGTTACTAGCATGATTTTAGCACGTTTAGCAAGTTGTTAGCATGTTGTCAGCATGATTAGCAAGTTGTTAGCATGTTGCTAGCATGTTTCTAGCATGATTAGCAAGTTGCTAGCATGTTTCTAACATGATTAGCAAGTTGCTAGCATGTTTCTAGCATTATTAGCAAGTTGTTAGCATGTTGCTAGCATGTATTTAGCATGATTAGCAAGTTGCTAGCATGATTCTAGCATGATCAGCAAAGTTGCTAGCATGTTTCTAGCATGATTAGCAAGTTGCTAGCATGATTTTAGCATGATTAGCAAGTTGCTAGCATGATTTCTAGCATGATTAACAAGTTGTTAGCATGTTGCTAGCATGTTTTTAGCATGATTAGCAAGTTGCTAGCATGATTTTAGCACGTTTAGCAAGTTGTTAGCATGTTGTCAGCATGATTAGCAAGTTGTTAGCATGTTGCTAGCATGTTTCTAGCATGATTAGCAAGTTGCTAGCATGTTTCTAACATGACTAGCAAGTTGCTAGCATGTTGCTAGCATGTATTAGCAAGTTGTTAGCATGTTGCTAGCATGTATTTAGCATGATTAGCAAGTTGCTAGCATGTTTCTAGCACGTTTAGCAAGTTGTTAGCATGTTGTTAGCATGATTAGCAAGCTGTTAGCATGTTTCTAGCATGATTAGCAAGTTGCTAGCATGTTTCTAACATGATTAGCATGTTGCTAGCATGTTTCTAGCATGATTAGCAAGTTGCTAGCATGTTTCTAGCATGATTAGCAAGTTGTTAGCATGTTGCTAGCATGTTTCTAGCATGATTAGCAAGTTGCTAGCATGTTTCTAGCATGATTAGCAAGTTGTTAGCATGTTGCTAGCATGTTTCTAGCATGATTAGCAAGTTGCTAACATGTTTCTAGCATGATTAGCAAGTTGTTAGCATGTTGCTAGCATGTTTCTAACATGATTAGCAAGTTGCTAGCATGTTTCATAGATAGATAGATAGATAGATAGTAATGGTTAGATAGATAGATAGATGAGTTTGAATGAGTTTGAATGGATTAGAAATACAGTACATAGAAGGGAAGCTTGATTGAGTCTCAAAGGATTCTGGGAGTTTTGACAGTTGGAGTTTGAAAAGTGTTGGCTCATTTGAACATTCCGTCAATGTAAGTCTATGGGATTTTTCCCAATTTTGATCGGCATTTTTAGGAAAATCGTAAGTCCGATCAGTTAGAAAAGATATAGCAACTCGAGTCAGACCAGTCTGAAGATCTGGGCTGAGTTTGGAGTTTGTAGAGTTAAAGCTCTAGGAGGAGATACAGTCAGAAAATTTAGTCTCAGAAGAATAATAATAATAATAATAACTAGATAAAAAAGTTCGTCAAGACAAACTTTAAGTTGGCTTGAGAAAGCCGGACCAGAAAGTTTTAAAAAGTTTGAAAAGTTTGAAAAGTTTAAAAAGTTTAAGAAGTTTAAGAAGTTTTCAAAAGTTTTAAGTTTGGATGGTTTTCAGTCTGACATTGTTTGAAGTTTTAAAGTTTGAATGCAGTTTGATAGATAGATAGATAGATAGATAGATAGTAATGGTTAGATGATAGATAGATAGATAGATAGATAGATTAGGAAGATGTTAACATGATTAACATGTTGCTAGCATGTTTCTAACATGATTAGCAAAGTTGCTAGCATGTTTTTATCATTATTAACAAGTTGCTAGCATGTTTCTAGCATGATTAACAAGTTGCTAGCATGATTAGCAAAGTCGTTAGCATGTTTCTAGCATGATTAGCAAGTTGCTAGCATGTTTCTAGCATGATTAGCAAGTTGCTAGCAGGTGGCTAGCATGATTAGCAAGTTGCTAGCATGTTTCTAGTATGATTAACAAAGTTGCTAGCATGTTTTTATCATTATTAGCAAGTTGTTAGCATGTTGCTAGCATGTATTTAGCATGATTAGCAAGTTGCTAGCATGATTCTAGCATGTTTAGCAAGTTGTTAGCATGTTGTTAGCATTATTAGCAAGCTGTTAGCATGTTTCTAGCATGATTAGCAAGTTGCTAGCATGTTTCTAACATGATTAGCAAGTTGTTGGCATGTTGCTAGCATGTTTCTAGCATGATTAGCAAGTTGCTAGCATGTTTCTAGCATTATTAGCAAGTTGTTAGCATGTTGCTAGCATGTATTTAGCATGATTAGCAAGTTGCTAGCATGATTATAGCACGTTTAACAAGTTGTTAGCATGTTGTTAGCATGATTAGCAAGTTGTTAGCATGTTTCTAACATGATTAGCAAGTTGTTAGCATGTTGCTAGCATGTTTTTAGCATGATTAGCAAAGTTGCTAGTATGTTTCTAACATGATTAACAAGTTGCTAGCATGTTTCTAACATGATTAGCAAGTTGCTAGCATGTTTCTAGCATGATTAGCAAGTTGCTAGCATGTTTCTAGCATGATTAGCAAGTTGTTAGCATGTTGCTAGCATGTTTCTAGCATGATTAGCAAGTTGCTAGCATGTTTCTAGCATGATTAGCAAGTTGCTAGCATGTTTCTAGCATGATTAGCAAGTTGCTAGCATGTTTCTAGCATGATTAGCAAGTTGCTAGCATGTTTCTAGCATGATTAGCAAGTTGTTAGCATGTTGCTAGCATGTTTCTAGCATGATTAGCAAGTTGCTAGCATGTTTCTAGCATGATTAGCAAGTTGTTAGCATGTTGCTAGCATGTTTCTAGCATGATTAGCAAGTTGCTAGCATGTTTCTAGCATGATTAGCAAGTTGCTAGCATGTTTCTAGCATGATTAGCAAGTTGTTAGCATGTTGCTAGCATGTTTCTAGCATGATTAGCAAGTTGCTAGCATGTTTCATAGATAGATAGATAGATAGATAGTAATGGTTAGATAGATAGATAGATAGATGAGTTTGAATGAGTTTGAATGGATTAGAAATACAGTACATAGAAGGGAAGCTTGATTGAGTCTCAAAGGATTCTGGGAGTTTTGACAGTTGGAGTTTGAAAAGTGTTGGCTCATTTGAACATTCCGTCAATGTAAGTCTATGGGATTTTTCCCAATTTTGATCGGCATTTTTAGGAAAATCGTAAGTCCAATCAGTTAGAAAAGATATAGCAACTCGAGTCAGACCAGTCTGAAGATCTGGGCTGAGTTTGGAGTTTGTAGAGTTAAAGCTGTAGGAGGAGATACAGTCAGAAAATTTAGTCTCAGAAGAATAATAATAATAATAATAATAATAACTGGAAGTTTAAATAGCAGATCAGTAAGTTGGCTTTCTCAAGCCAACTTAACTAGATAAAAAAGTTCGTCAAGACAAACTTTAAGTTGGCTTGAGAAAGCCGGACCAGAAAGTTTTAAAAAGTTTTAAAAGTTTTAAAAGTTTAAGAAGTTTTAAAAAGTTGCATTTGGATAGGTTTTAGTCTGAAATAGTTTGAAGTTTAAAGTAGTTTTAAAAGGTTAAAGTTTGAATGCAGTCTCTCAGACAGATATATAGATAGATAGACAGATAGAAATATAGATAGATAGATAATAGATAAATTTGCTAACATGTTTCTAGCATGTTGTTAGAATGTTTCTAGCATGATTAGCAAGTAGTTAGAATGTTGCTAGCATGTTTCTGGCATGATTAGCAAGTTGCTAGCATGTTTCTAGCATGATTAGCAAGTTGCTAGCATGTTTCTAGCATGATTAGCAAGTTGTTAGCATGTTGCTAGCATGATTAGCATGTTGCTAGCATGTTTCTAGCATGATTAGCAAGTTGTTAGCATGTTGCTAGCATGTTTCTAGCATGATTAGCATGTTGCTAGCATGTTGCTAGCATGTTTCTAGCATGATTAGCAAGTTGCTAGCATGTTTATAGCATGATTAGCAAGTTGCTAGCATGTTTCTAACATGATTAGCAAGTTGTTAGCATGTTGCTAGCATAATTAGCAAGTTGTTAGCATGTTTCTAGCATGATTAGCAAGTTGTTAGCATGTTTCTAGCATGATTAGCAAGTTGCTAGCATGTTTCTAACATGATTAGTAAGTTGCTAGCATGTTTCTAGCATGATTAGCAAGTTGTTAGCATGTTGCTAGCATGATTAGCAAGTTGTTAACATGTTTCTAGCATGATTAGCAAGTTGTTAGCATGTTTCTAGCATGATTGTTAGCATGTTTCTAGCATGATTAGCAAGTTGCTAGCATGTTTCTAACATGATTAGCAACTTGTTAGCATGTTGCTAGCATGATTAGCAAGTGGTTAGCATGTTTCTAACATGTTTCTAGCATGATTAGCAAGTTGTTAGCATGTTTCTAGCATGATTAGCAAGTTGCTAGCATGTTTCTAACATGATTAGCAAGTTGCTAGCATGTTTCTAGCATGATTAGCAAGTTGTTAGCATGTTTCTAGCATGATTAGCAAGTTGCTAGCATGTTTCTAGCATGATTAGCAAGTTGTTAGCATGTTTCTAGCATGATTAGCAAGGTGCTAGCATGTTTCTAGCATGATTAGCAAGTTGTTAGCATGTTGCTAGCATGTTTCTAGCATGATTAGCAAGTTGCTAGCATGTTTCTGGTTGCTAGCCATAGATAGATAGATAGATAGATAGTAAAGTTTAGATAGATAGATAGATAGATAGATAGATAGATAGATAGATAGATAGATAGATAGATGAGTTTGAATGAGTTTAAATGGATTAGAAATACAGTACATAGAAGGGAGGTTTGATTGAGGCTCAAAGGATTCTGGGGATTTTGACAGTTGGAGTTTAAAAAGTGCTGGCTCATTTGAACATTCCGTCAATGTAAGTCTATGGGATTTTTCCCAAATTTAATCGCCATTTTTAGGAAAACCGTAAGTCCGATCAGTTAGAAAAGATATAGCAACTAACTTCAGATCAGTTTAAAGATCTGGACTGAGTTTGGAGTTTGTAGATTTAAATCTCTAGGAGGAGTTAGAGTTGATAATTTTAGTCTCAGAAGAAGAAGAATAATAATAATAAGTTTAAGTAGCATTTCAGTAAGTTGGCTTTCTCAAGCCAACTTAATAACTGGAAGTTTAAATAGCAGATCAGTAAGTTGGCTTTCTCAAGCCAACTTAATAATATTTCACAATGTTACTGTTTTTTTTCCTGTATTTTTTATCAAATAAATGCATTCTTGAGAAGCAGAAGAAATATCTTTAAAAAACATTAAAAGTCTTACTGATCTTTCAGACCCCACATTTTTGAATGCTAGTGTATGTTATTGTTCACAGAATTTTATTGTTAAATGAACCTAGCAAAACTGAAAAACTTCAGTTTTGTCGGTAGTAAATCAGTTCTCAAAATGTAGCACCTTCATGTTGAAATCCAGGGCTAAAACTGTAGCCTGTAGCCTCTCAAATGCAAACATATAGAAGTTTACCTTCACACAAACTGCTCAGTGGGGCTCCTTTTCCAGCCCACTTTTCTTTTTGTTGCCATAAAGTTACCACTTGTCAAAAATTTTATTTCTACATCTAACTTCACAGTTTTTAGTTCTTTGTTTACAGTTACTTTATAGGCTATTAGAACTATTAAAAAAGAGGTGACAGTTACAGTGAGACATTACAGTGCTACTCCAATAATGACATCTATTTTGTAATAATCCATAATTAAAACTGTTCTATGATCAAAGTAGACAGTGACTGACACACTGTATTACAAAACGAACCTCTGCAGGTTATGTGATCCAGAGCCATGTACGTATAATGAGCGTGACCATTCATAGTAATTATCAGCCACATTCCCAAAAGTTGACTGTATACCAAACAGTATGCGCTGGTCATAAAAGGTAATAGACCACAGCCACTCACAGGGAGACTCTGTGTTTGAGCAATCAAAGTGAATCAGATGGCTTATTGCTGGAACCCAGCAGGAGAGCTGCTGTTGTGGGGGTGGGCTGGACTCGCTGTCTGAAACCTGAACTCCAGCGCGTTCTGTGATTGTTTGAATGCCAGGTGTGGGCAGCTGTTTGCTGGGACCCACGTGCAGAATAGTGAAAGCAGTATAGGAACGTTTCCAGAGATCTTAAGTCAGGTTTAGTGACATTAAACAGCTTTAGCTGAACTGCAAACAAATATCTTAATCAGTTCTTCTTTGGTTTTTGAGTAACTAAACATCCTTAAAACAAGATAAAAATTTGCAAGATAAATGGCATAAATATTAAGGTTTGTTTCTTAGTACGTTTTTTTTTCTTAGCTCACTGGCGATTTTTTTTTTCTTCGTTTTAAGCATAAATCAAGAAGATTATATGGAAGCCATTTCTGCCACTGAATAAAAAACCAAAAACTTTTTATCTCACAAATCAGACTTTTTTTTCCCTCACAGTTCTGACTTTTTTTCAGAATTGTGAGATATAAACTCGCAATTGTCAGTTATAAAGTCAGAATTGCGAGATAAAAACTAACAATTCTAACTTTTTTTCACAGCTGCAGGATATAAACTCGCAATTCTGACTTTTTTTCTCAGAATTGTGAGATATAAACTATCTAACTAACTATCTTACAAGGTCTTATAAGGTTATAAGGTCCAATTCTTAGGGGGGAAAAGACTGATATTTTCTCAGAAATTAAGTTTATATCTCACAGTTCTGGCTTGCTAACTCGCATTTGCACATTATAAGGTCAGAACTGGGAAATATAAACTCGCAATTCTCGCAATTCAAGTTATGAGAAATTATATAAACTTGCAAGTTTAAATCTTGGAATTCTGACTTTATTTCTCATAATTGCGAATTTATATCATTCAATTCTGTCAAAAAAGTCAGAACTGCAAGTTTATATCTCACAATTCTGACTTTATAACTCTTAATTGCGGGATATAAACTCGCAATTCCGACTTTTTTCTTAGAATTGTGCGATATAAACTATCTAACTAACTATCTTACAAGGTCTTATAAGGTTATAAGGTCCAATTCTTAGGGGGGAAAAGACTGATATTTTCTCAGAAATTAAGTTTATATCTCACAGTTCTGGCTTACTAACTCGCATTTGCACATTATAAGGTCAAAACTGGGAAATATAAACTCGCAATTCTCGCAATTCAAGTTATGAGAAATTATATAAACTTGCAAGTTTAAATCTTGGAATTCTGACTTTATTTCTCATAATTGCGAATTTATATCATTCAATTCTGTGAAAAAAGTCAGAACTGCAAGTTTATATCTCACAATTCTGACTTTATAACTCTTAATTGCGGGATATAAACTCGCAATTCCGACTTTTTTCTTAGAATTGTGCGATATAACTAGATAGTTTATAAAGTCCAATTCTTAAGGAAGAAAAGACTCAGAAATTAAGTTTATATCTCACAATTCTGGCTTACTAATTCGCAATTGCATGTTATAAAGTCAGAATTGTGAGATATAAACTAGCAATTCTCGCAATTTAAATCGAGTTTATATCTCACAATTCTGACTTTATTTCTCATAATTGCAAGTTTATATCATGCAATTCTGCGAAAAAAATCAGATTTCCAAGTTTACATCTCACAATTATGACATTATAACTAGGGCTGTCAAACGATTAATCGCGATTAATCGCATACAAAATAAAGGTTTGAGTATGCCTAATAAATGTGTATGTACTGTGTGCAATTATTATGTATATATAAATACAAACACATTCAGGTACATATATAAGAAATATTTACAAGTATATGTATTTATTATAATTTTTATATAATTTATATTATATATAAATACAAATATTTTTTACATAGATAACATTTCTCTTAAATATATACATTAATTTGTGTGTATTTATATATACATAATAATTACACACAGTACACACGCATGTATTAGGAAAACGCAAACTTTTATTTTGTATGCGATTAATCGCAATTAATCGTTTGACAGCCCTAATTATAACTCATAATTGCGAGTTTATATCTCACACTTCTGTGAAAAAAAAAACTCAATTGTAAGATACAAAGTCATAATTAAAATCAAAAAAATAACCAGCATTTTTCATTATATCAGATATATCAGATATTACTATACATGTGACCCTAAACAGCGAGCTAAATATAAAAGATAAACACATTTCATCCAGACACCTATCAATTATTTTCAAACAGACCATCTGTGTTTAAAAAGAACTATAGAGGTAAATCCAGGCACAAGACACCTTCTTCTAATGCAAACTTCCATTTGACATCCTGAATAACTACTAATGATAATATTTAATTCTTGAAAATCCTCTATGCACAGCTCAAATGATGATATCCAACAATCCAATGATATCTGATTCCCTCAACCACCATGTCATTACATCCGCTTTAAATATTTAAAGTGTACAATGCCGTTTTTCATAAATTTTCACAAACAGTTAGTTCTAAACTTACTCCTAATTTCAAATTAAAAACTTTTGCCATGCTTGAAATTTGAGTGAAATTGTGCCATATCTAATGGAGGAATAGGGATAGGAAAAATGCATACACTTTTTATGGAAATGACTAAGCTGCAAGGAATCAAACATGAATAAATCCTGCTACAAAGGAACTGTGGAGCCTCTGATCTCACTGGTCACTGGTTCAACACCATCTACTGTCATTAGGAAAGTGTTTAAAGTCACAATCTTGATCTGTTCTCTCACTCACTCAATCATTTGGAGTCGGTCTCTCTGAAGCAGTTTTATGCTCTTTCTGGGAAATAAAAGTATTACATTAATGGTGGTGAGCTGATAAGCACTGCGCTTTTACAAAAACTTTGAGATTGAAAAGCTACAGCGAAGTTTATAAAGTTTTCTCACTTACTGTATTTAGATAAACCACACTCTTGACCAGGACATACAGCAAGTGACCCTTAAAACATTATGTATGCTGTGTATCCCATATTGGAAGACATTAACATGGGACCAAAAAGGAGCAAAACTGATTTCTTTTGAGCAAAAGCAAAAATATTACAATATAAAAAAATATGTGTTTAAAGGAATACTTCACCCAAAAATGGAAAACTGCTAAAAACTGACTCACCCTCATGCCGTCCAAATTTGGATAAAATTAGCATTACATCACTTGTTCACCAGTGGATCCTCTGTAGTGAATGGGTGCCATCAGTCCAAATTTGGATAAAATGAGCATTACATCACTTGTTCACCAGTGGATCCTCTAGTGAATGGATGCCATCAGAATGAGAGTCCGAACAGCTGATAAAGACATCTTAATAATCCACACAACTCCAGTCTTAATGTCTTGTGAAGTGAGAAGTGAGTATGTAAGAAATCCATCAAAATGTTTTTAACGTTAAAACATTTTTATGTTGATTTGTTTCTTAACAACTCACAGCTTTTCACAAGACATTAATTGTTTGAGCGGAGTTGTGTGTTTGAACAACTGTGATGTTTTTAGCAGCTGCTTAGACTCTCATTCTGACGGCACCCATTCACTGCAAAGGATCTATTCGTGTAGTAATGTGATGCTAAATTCCTCTAAATCTGTTAGGATGAAGAAACAAACTCATCTACATCTTGGAGTAAATTTTCAGCAAAGTCTTTTAGTGCTACTAATGTCTGAAAATAATGAATATTTTAAAACAGGTTTCCAGAATGCTATGCCTGTCTGTTATTGGTCAGGGAATTCAACCTACGAGTGGTTTAATAGTAGCTATTATAGACATTTAAATGTAAAAATAACAATGAAAACTGACAAAAACATTAATAATTTAATAAACGAAATCACCTCATCAAAAGATGAGAATAGCAAAATAATGGGAAAGCTTGTAAACGAAATAATGACTTTTCCTCAAAACATGCCTAACTTCAGTTTACAGCAATAGTTTTCATAAGAGTGCAGGGCTTTTTCCGCTAACAGAGATCTGGATTGTGTCAGCCTAATCTCAACAATACTGCATTACCCAGACACATATTTATACAACACTGTTAGACACAGAATATCATACGCAGGAGCAGGTTTCTTCTTCTGTTATAAGGGCAGATAGTTAGAGTATTGATATGGCTAGAACAAAAAAGCAATGCATATCCCAGGCATTACAAGCATGCAGATTATTCCTGGAAACAGAGTGGCAAAGAGGCCACACAGAAGAAGCTCTTGGTCTGAGAGCAGAGACAGAGAGCAGTATGAAGGGGAAATGACTCTCAGTCGTGCACAGTGATTGAACACTAACGGATGGTCAGCTGCTATCCATCACTCAAATAAACCAGAGCTCAGACCCAGAATGCCTCTCATCAACAACAAACACTGCAGCCTCACTTGTACTGTAGCACACACTGAAAGCAAAACATGCAGTAATTATCACTCATAACATGTGCTTCAGCCTCTTGGAAGGATTCTTTCTGATTGGTTCTTGCATAAGGTTTGACTCATTCTGAAAAGGGAACGTGATTTTAAGCCAGGAATCCAAGCTTAAAAAGCTTAGACAGTGGGTGCGGTCATATCTGAAGTGGTCATTTTTAGGTCACAGTTTACTTTTCAACCTTTCAGACTGTGAAACATATGAAATAATGCTCTAAAATTTTCCCTGAACAATCTGTTTAGAACAAATATATTATATTGATGTTGTAAATCATTGTCGCAACATATTAATTAATGAATTAGTATTAATCCCAAACAAGGTTATCACAACCTCGATGTGGAGGGAATTACATGGCTAATCACCAAAATTAATAAATGTGACCCTGGACGAAACTGAAAAGCAATATTTGACCGAGATACAACTATTTGAATATCTGAAATCTGAGAGTGCAAAAAAATATTGAGAAAATCACCTTTTGCCAAATTTGTCCAAATTGTCCAAATTTGTCCAAATGAAGTTTTTAGTAATGCATATGGCTAATCAAAAATTACGTTTTGATATATTTACGGTAGGAAATTCACAAAATATCTTCATGATCTTTACTTAATATCCTAATGATTTTTGGCATAAAAGAAAAATGTATCATTTTGACCCCTACAATGTATTTTATATACCAACGCTACTTAAGACTGGTTTAATGGTCCAGGGTAACAAATATGGGGACATGAAACTAGGGGCCGATTACCGATTACTACAGATCAAGTAGACCGATGACCGATATTTTGAACCAATATATGTCTGGTGTAAAAATGTAAATGAATGTCAAAATTAAGAATAACAAGGGCTTTGACATAAACTTTCTTTAAATGTTTTTAAATTATTCTATTGGCAAATCGGTTTTGAAAACGACCGATACTGATAAAAAATGCTTAATATCGGCACCGATAATCATTTGACCCCTACATGAAACATCAATTTGAGCTAAAACTATTATATAATCTTAATTGTATGTTATCCTAAAGCTTCCAGTAATAAAAAGTAGTCTATTAATATATACAAAGCAATTGACAAGACAAACACTGGCTGTACCAATAATACAGTAATATTAATCCTCAAGTCCTCTGAGGTAATTTTCTCTACAAGAGATAAGAGAGATGCAAGATGGCACCAGTAGAGTTGAATAAAAAAGAAATGCAAGTGATACGAAGAGATATGAAAGTAATGGCAGTTTCAGTTACCCGGATAAACGGATAATATACATCACTGCCATGAGTGAAGGTGAAAACTGTGATGTGCCAGTCAGAATCAAGTATCTTTTGAACTTTGTATTCATCAAAAAAATCCTTAAAAATGTTTTACGGTTTTCAAAAAAAGTATTAAGCACAATTTTTTAACACTGATTATAACAAGAAATGTTTTTTGCGTTCTAGATTCTGTTTCAGCATTTCAGATTTTATATAAAAAGAACTACTACATACTAACATACTAACAAAAAACTTTCTTCCCAAGTAGTCCAACACAACTCACATGTTGACTAGTACTTTTACTACCACCACCATAAATAAATGCATTGATCTCAACAATTAACAATTTAAACATATTCAGCTGTTTTACACACACGTTGTGGTAGTGTTGTGAATGCGTGTTGAAGACTGAAACCCAAGAGGAAAAATTGTTGAATAAAGTTGTTTTTGTTTTCTTTGCACACAAAAAGTATTCTCGTAGCTTCATATAATTGCAGTTGAACCTCTGATGTCACATGGACTATTACATTATGTCCTTACAACCTTTCTTTGCCTTGAACGTTATAGTTGCATTGCTGTCTGCACAGGGTCAGAAAGCTCTTGAATTTCATCAAAAATATCTTAATTTGTGTTCTGAAGATGATCGAAGGTCTTACAGGTTTGGAACAACATGAGGGTGAGTAATTAATGACAGAATTTTCATTTTTGGGGTGAACTATCCCTTTAATTTCTAGCATTCTTACTGCATTATATACATTATTACATACAAAGACCTTTACTGTTTCACTTCATGCCTTTGTAAGAGTAAACACATATCATCTCTGACATAGTCCTGAGACAGAAAATGGCCTTTAACCCTTAATTAGATGGTCTCCAGAAAGGCACTTTGTTTCATCATCTAAACTGTTGGGATCCAACTATTGTAAGTCTTTCAATGACTTTCAATGCACATAAAAGCGGCTCCACTCACAGAAGCTTTGTTCACTGTGTGCACTTCACACAGGCTATGTTCAAAGCCACAAAATTTGACACAGTGAAACAAGACAGCTGCACAACACTAGCAAACACACACCACATACGAGAACATGTTCATACAAAGCAGCCACTAATCTCTTTAGAAATATGACCGTGGGGAAGGAGAATAATCTGGCTAAAAAAAACAAACACTCACAAAGGCTACATTAATTGTTGCCTAATCAACACCTCTAAACATATGTGCTATTTTATATCATGCATTGTCTTTTTTTTAATCTGCTCGATGGATTCAGCCAACTTGGAGTAGTAACTCTAAAATACTCCTAACTATAATCCATTTCAGGCTTTGATTACCTAATTTTTTAATCAGATTAATTGCTGTAAAAGCAGTAAGTGCTGTGCATTTTGAATAGGGACAGTTCTGGATAATATTACACAGATAAAATTCACCAAAACAGACCAAATGCATTTATATTAGGCCACTGATCTATACCGGCCCTTGTTTCGTTTGGAATGGCAGATAATGTAGTTACGAAAGTCCTGAACTAAAAAAAAAAAAAAGTGTTTCAGTGTACTAAGAGTGAATTTTCTCCCTATTTTTTCTATACTGTATAGAGCAATTAAATGGTTTTTGGTACAATTAAGGTCAAAAGTTTACATACACCTTGCAGAATCTGCAAAATGTTAATTATTTTACCAAAATAAGAGGGATCATACAAAATGCATGTTATTTTTTGTTAAGTACTGACCTGAATAATATATTTCACATAAAAGACATTAACATATAGTCCACAAGAAAAAATTATGTTTGAATTTATTAAAATGACTCCTTTCAAAAGTTTACATACACTTGATTCTTAATACTGTGTTTTTACCTGAATGATCCACAACTGTTCTTTCGTTTTTGTTTTTTATAGTGCTAGTAGTTCATGAGTCCCTTGTTTGTCCTGAGCAGTTAAACTGCCTGCTGTTCTTCAGAAAAATCCTTCAGGTGCCACAAATTCTTTGGTTTTTCAGCATTTTTGTGTACTTGAACCCTTTCCAACAATGACTGTTTGAATTTGAGATGCATCTTTTCACACTGAGGACAACTGAGGGACTCATATGCAACTATTACAGAAGGTTCAAATGCTCACTGATGCTCCAGAAGGAAACACATTGCTTTTAGAGCCAGGGGTGTAAACTTTTGAACAGAATGAAGATGTGTACATTTTTCCTATTTTGCCTAAACATCATATTTTTTTCATTCAGTACTGCCCTTCAGAAGCTAAAGAAGATACTCACATGTTTCCCAGAAGACAAAATAAATTAAATTTACCCTGATCTTCAAATTCAAAAAAATTTTCATCCCCCATCATTTTAGATCTTAAAACCATACAGTCATTGTTGGAAAGGGTTCAAATACACAAAAATGCTGAAAAACCAAAGAATTGTGGGACCTGAAGGATTTTTCTGAAGAACAGCAGGCAGCTTAACTGTTCAGGACAAACAAGGGACTCATGAACAACTATCACTAAACAAAAAAAACACAGCTGTGGATCATTCAGGTGACAACACAGTATTAAGAATCACGTGTATGTAAACTTTTGAACAAAGTCATTTTTTATAAATTCAACTATTATATGTTAACGTCTTTTAACGTCTTTTATGTTAAAGCTGGGGGCTGAAACAGGAGGTCCGTACAATAAGGAAAAGCATGAATGGTGGTCAACGGATGAGGGGATAATTACACAAAAGAATAAGGAAAAATGAAGAAGCGGTGAGGAAGTTCAGCACAGATGTGGAGATTGAAGGGTGAATGGAAACAATGTCTGACTATGAACTTGCAAGTCAGTTAACAGATGCTTCTGAACAAAGAAAATGCCATTGGTGAGGATGCAGTTCCTTCCTTGTGTGCTAAAGTAGTAGGTCACTCCATCATATATTCAACATAATTACAAAATACATTTTCAAGTTATAATCCAGGGCTTCGTTACAAATTGTATCATCTTGTGGTAAACAGTTTTAAAAACACTAACGTTATCTAACCACAGTCCCGTGGTCTGTGAATAGAGATAGAAACCCCCTACTGTGTCCTCAACACAACTCCATTCACTGCTCTGACTGAAGCTCCTCCAATTATAACATCTCCTGACAACGAACACAAGCACACAGCAGGCTCCTTCGTTTATACATTAACGCTACAATAATGTTGTTTTACCCACACTGAAAAACATGGCGTTGAAACTATTTTCACACAAAAATTGCTTGCAAGTTTAATATTACAAAGAATTAGTAACACATTAAAACAAATGTGAAATTTTGAAGAAAAACTGAAATGATCATTTTCTTGTAAAAGGTACTCTAATAATCTTTTTTTATAACGTGCTTGCATCTTTGTCTACATAATTAAAGTATATTTTTGAAAATTACAGAAATATGACTGTTAAAAAAAAAACAAGTTTAAATAGTTTAATAAGTAAATCATAATAATGCATTAAAAATTAATAAATTAATTAATTAAAGTGGCTTTTAAAGATCATTAAGTTCAAGTTAATTTAACCTTTTGGCCACTTTAAATATCTCACTAAAGACTACTTAGAAATGTTTAAATCATTTATCTGAAAGCACAAATATTTTCACTTCCTTTTAATGTTATTCTGCATGTGGGTGTGGGCTTTTGTTACAATGTAGTCGAATGCCATACCAAATATAATCACAAAAATCATTAGAAATCATTACAGTCATAATAAGTATTGAACAGTTTAGTTTCTATCACCCCACATGCAGCATGAATTGCTTTAGCCTTAATAATGGAAATGTATTACATAGTGTACATACACAGCGTTCTCATTAATTTCTCATGAATGAGGAAAGCATCTCGCTCTTTTGCACTAGAATCAACGACACTGCTTACATCACACTATTCCTGGCATGAACTTTCCCGTTGACTAGCTATTTACCTGATACTGTCATGCTCAATTGAAACTTTGACTTACTTTTGCATGTGAGGACGCTCAGTCCCGCGATCAAGAGCGCGATATAACGGAGGGTCATGTCTCTCTGATCCGAGGTTTGGTCCGAGGAGAGTGAGTGCCGCTGAAGAGCCGAAGTCTCCTGTAGATCATCAGAGAGGGCAGATGTTTGCACAGAGCGCGCCTGAAGTGCTGAGAGACGAATGGGCGGGACCTAGTGGGCTGCGCCCTATAATACCACCAATGCACATTAAACACGGTATTTAGCTATGACAGTTTTTAAAGCGAACATATTATTATCATATCATAATTATGCAGGTGTTTTGCTTGAAACTACATACGCAGAAAGTTTGTGAACCCTCAAGAAATGTCTGCATACATTTTACATCAAGCTGAAGGAATTCGCCCCATTCATCTTCAAACACTGCTTCAATTCAGTGATGCTGTCGGGCTTCCCTCCCTACTTAAACTTTTTCGTTCAAGTTCTTCCACACCATTTTGATTTGGCTATTATAAAACAGCAGTCTACAAAAATGCTTCAAGACTTGCATGTTTAGGGTTGTTCTGTTGCTGCAGTTCAGGAAATTTGTCATTTGCAAAACCTATGGGCGAGACATCCGGTTCATTAGCCGCTAAATAACTAGAAAAACAACAACTTGCAGTAAACGGTAAAACTGTTCGCAATACAAACCAGTGTGTTCATAATTAAGATAATACATTAAAATAATATGGCAATACAACAATTTGCAATATCAAGCAGCAAAACAAGCTGTTTATACTGTAATATACTGAATAAAATATACTGTATTTGTAATATACTGTATGTATGTATGTACATGCATACATACACACACACACACATATCGTATCTTACAGTTAATAGTGTAACTGTATCTTACGGTTAATAGTAATTTCGTGTATGTATATATGTGTATATATAAACAGGCGCGAGCACTCATATACATAATACGGACTTAACATTAACAGCTTTAACTTTGAAACGCTCCACAAAGATAAGTAGAGCAAATTCTGGTGTTCATAATTATTTTTATTTTTTCTTCAAATAACAATAACAACATTAAAAATAAGAAAAGGACAAGAAAAAATATAAGTTGATCACTTACTGCTATTTTCACCCTTTTCCGATCTGCGACGGAGACTCCGCCCACTACCGTCTGAGCCTGCTGCCGCAGCGTTGCTGCCGTGTGACTGCTGTGACGTATGGTTCTGCTGTTCTGCAATCGGCCCTATCTCAAATTGTATCCACATATTGGTCATAACATAAAATTTTCTGTTGAAATCTCACCATTGTTTCTATATTAATTGCATGTGCAAAAATAAATTGAAACAACATCAGTTCATAAAGTTGATTCAATGACATTTTCATGGATTTTCCATTAAAATCTCAACTTCGCAACATTAATTCAATGCAGTTAGCGCTGACGCGTCAACTTTGACTTAACATTGTTTCAAAGCTTGCTATCTGGGAGTCCAAAGTTTGCTAAAGACCATTTGGATAAGCCAGAAAAGTTGGTAGAATATTTTGTGGGAACAATCAATTAAAAAATAGAACCTTTTGGTTTAAATTAGAATTTCTGAGTTGTTATTTGTTGGCGATATAAGCCAGTAATCAATGATTACGTCACTGAATCAGCAAATTTGCAAATCAATTAAAATGTCACTAAATGTCACTAAATCAATGTCATGAAGTGATGTTGGCTCAATATCACTTTTGCACCTGCAATTTAATGTTGAATCAAGTTTGAGATTTCAACAAAAAAATCCACTGAATTAATATTACAGTATGATTGATTCTGCATCACTGCTGTTGAATTGACATTCATAATCAATGGTAAAATTGTTAAATCAATGTTACACCATCACTGATGTTGAAGCACTATTGAAATTAACAAAAATAATCAATAGTGAATCAACGTTACACTATGATGTTGATTCTACGTCACTGCTGTTGAATCGATATTAAAATTTCCTTAAAGACTATAATTGGTTGTATAATTAATATTTCTGACCATTTCAAAGTTTAGGGAAAATCTTTTTAAACACAAATGACACCTATCCAGCAGCTGAGTAAGTTTAACACAATCAATGACAAGACAGAAAATAAAACTCTTTAAAAAAAAGTGGGGGGAAAATGTGGGGGGGGGTTGAGGGGTTCCAATGCATGTCGGGTGGTTCAACAAACAAGACTTCTGTACAGGATGCACCTATGTTTTCTTTCTAATAAGGAACCATAAATTATGCTGCGTTTACGCCATATCGTAATTACCGTAATTTCCAGATGACAACACGTGACGTTCTACTTGGAGCCGTTCAGGTCCTCAGACTCGGAGTTATGCTTTTCTATGGCAACACTATCAACGCCTAAACAGAAGGTGTGTTCGACTTTATCTACGGCTACAGACGGCGATCACAGAGAGTAGCCGAGAGCAGTCGCGGGCGGAGTTGGAAACGGAGCTGTCCAGTCGGACACTTTCTGCTCCCTTAGTGACGCTCTCGCGGTGTTTGCATGCACTATCGCAGATGAAGTGAATTAAATGCAATATTCATCAAATACACAGACTTTTCAAATGCGTTTTCATGATCAATAGAAACACGTTTCATAAGGTGCGTTCACGCCATATCGAAATTCCCGTAATTACGAGATTCCAACTTGTAAAAAGCGTTCACGTCCTTGAAGAACTCGTAATTACAACTTGTGAATTGGGAGTCTTCTGAGAGCTACGACTTGTACCACATGACCGCTGTACCACCTGACCAACGTAGGCTCTGTTTAGGCGTCGATAGTGTTGCCATAGAAAAGCATAAATCCTAGTCCGAGTAGAACGTCACATGTTGTCATCTCGAAACTAGGTTAATTACGAAATGGCGTGAACGCAGCAATATACGGCTTAATACAGCGCCATCTGAACAAGAATAATGATCAACTTAAACATATACTATATATGCTTTTAGCAGTATTTTATGATAAATCTGACTCAATATAACATTGCAACTACAGTAAAAACACTTTTACTGTTCTAAAAACACAGATTTGTTAGCATTATCGGACTTCAGGATGTTAGAAAAACCCACGTGATCGTTGTTATGCGGTGAATCTGGCCAATCGTGAAACAGCCATGTGGTCATCAAAGCTCCTGCAGCCACTCTGAAGAAACTATGAGCAAATTCTGCGCAGAATCACCGGTGATCACCTGCTGGTTAGAAATGTGTTCGAGTTACGTCCGCCTTGCTCTGATGTCATGCTGAGGTGTACCAAAAAACTCTCGCGACGGCAAGGCGGCTGTGTGGGATTGAGCAGTCGAGCGCAGTAGCTCTCCACCGACTGCGCTGAGCAAAAGTACGATGGGAAACGCCTGGATGACGACAAAGCTTAAAGCTCATTGGTTCAGACAACCTTGATGTTGCCTTTCTTTTCTAAAATGTTTTATTTTTTAATCTAATACCATGTGGTTATGTGTTTAGACTATGCACGAATATTCCCAAACACTATGCCACTGCAATCTGCGTGAGATGTGATTGTTTTCATTTTTCTATAAAAATCTAAAATACACGTTTGTATTAAAGTAAAAATGGATGATAAATACGCCTTTCATATGGAATTAAATAGCAAGCACTTTGAGTGTCTTGGTCATCATATTTATTTTGATATGAAAACAACAGAGCTCAAATTATATCACGTCTATCAGCAACACAGCACGTGAGTGTGATAAAGCGATATCCGCCTTTGATCTCGTAGGTGTCTGTTCTACTTCGAGAGGTCAGAACTGTCCGTCTTGACTGCGCTAATTTCACTCCTCCCCTCACTGCAGCCGCCTACTCTCACCTACATTTCAGGCGAGGCGAGGCGCGTCTCAAACGAGCCTACTGCGCCGGCTGAGTCAGCTGGCTGCTCTCGAATCGCTATCCCGGTACTTTGATGCCACACGTGACAGTCACAAGGCGTCGGCGCCGCCTCAAGTCGGACAAAATTTCTAACCGGCATACACTGCTTCAAGTCAGAATTTGATTGAGCTGCGCAGCGCTGCGTTAAGTCGAACACACCTAGAGCCTACGTTGGTCAGGTGGTACAGCGGTCATGTGGTACAATTCGTAGCTCTCAGAAGACTCCCAGTTCACAAGTTGTAATCAGGAGTTCTACGAGGACGTGAACGCTTTTTACAAGTTGGAATCTCGTAATTACGGGAATTCCGATATGGCGTGAACGCACTTTTAGACTACTGAGAAGTGCTCATGCAGAACCAGGATGGGCGTTAACCAATCAGTACGCATTTTCAAACTACAATTGTTATTTTCAAACATTTTAAAATCATGAAGGCTCAGCCCGAAATTAAAGCAAATCGGCTAAAGCAATTGCAAATTCCCATCATGGTTTGACGGTCATCAACTACAAATCACTGTTAGTTCAATATCACTGCCTTTGCCAATGTGTGTTATCGACTTTCATCAAAATTTCAATGCTGATCCAACATACTTTTAAATACTGCAATGTCAGTCTCAACCAAAATGATGGTTTGCTTCAAAATTCAACATTGTATCAATGTCACCATGCTATCTGGGCTGGGAGCCATGTTTTTCTTGGAGAGAACTGACTTCAGCCATGCTATTCTGTCATTGTTTTCCAGTTAATCTAATGGTGGACCCATGACCATTGACCTTTAGCAAATGCAAGAGAGACCTGTGGATCCTTAGATGTTTCTTCCTTTTTCTGTGTGAATTTTGATTTTAAAAAGGTGTAATATTTTTTCAGAAGGGCAGGCTCTATTTCTGTAGACGAACTGATTACCTCGGGAGTTTGTATATTTTCCCCAACAAAGATATTTACTTCTGGATCATTTTGTTTGATAAATTAGTGAAAGTAATAAAATGATAATTTAACTGAGTTCTCTTTATTTAATTAATAAAGATCTGATCACTATGCAGATAAAATTTATGCAGCAATACAGAGAAAGTGTAGGGGTTGTGTGACCCTGGATCACAAAACCAGTCATAAGTAGCACGAGTATGTTTGTAGCAATAGCCAACAATACATTGTATGATCTTGTATGCCAAAGTTCATTAGGATATTAAGTAAAGATCATGTTCCATGAAGATATTTTTGTAAATTTCCTACTGTAAATATATCAAAACGTAATTTTTGATTAGTAACATGCATAAGAACTTGATTTGGACAACTTTAAATGCGATTTTCTCAATATTTTGATTTTTTTGCACCCTCAGATTCCAGATTTTCAAATGGTTGCATCTCAGCTAAATATTGTCCTATCCTAAAATCATACATCAATGGAATGCTTATTTATTCAGCTTTCAGATGATTTACAAATCTCAATTTAAAAAAAAAAAAATAATTGACCCTTATGACTGATTTTGTGGTCCAGGGTCACATATTGGCTGTTTTCTTAGAATAATACAGTTTTAGTTTAGTTTTAGTTACTGCTGTTATACTGCTATATGACATATATTTTCTGACATGTGATCTAAGCGCATGAGCAATAGCTCTACCTGATATTTATTCAGGCGACGGAGCCTGAACTCTTAATCAGTGCTATATTTATCAACGATCATTATAAATGCCATTGTTCTTGATAATGAGGCTTTTAGTTGGCTTCTTAAATAGTTTCTAAATTGACTTTATTTGAACCGTCTACCATTAGGGGATGAAAAACAGATTCATAGAGTCTGTAATCTGATCATCCATCCAATGATCTACTGCTGAGAACTAATTACAAGACAAACCAAGGAATATGTATTTGAAAATAGGCTGAAGATTTCCTGTGGGACTGAAGTCGAGAATCAGTTTGACTTGGTTTATTCAAGTCAAATCCCTTTTGAGATGCTCATTTTTAGTTTTAGAGCTCAGTATGAAGTGAAAGCACAGTAATAGGTTGCTGGCTGTAGTTTGTCAGTATAACGTTGACAGCTGTGCTCTGGAGAGCTCAGGTATTGTTTGCACACCTGGAGGAGAATGTGGCGGTTCTCTGCTGACAAAAAAACAAGAGATGCAAATTCAGCTGGTCACATTTTACCTCACTTTATACAGTATATCAAAGTAAAATTCTGTATGAGCTCTATGTCAAGTTGCCAAAGTTTTACCAGTTGACCATTCGCAAAGACCCGCCCCCTTTAGTTACTGTTGCTATGTTCTCGCACAGTAAAAAATACATCGTGGAGCAAAGAGGAAACTGACATCAGCGACAGGCAAGACAGACCAGGTTACGTCTGGTATGAAACAAAGTCTTAGCTTTCAAATTTTGTCTTTTTTAAGAAATTCAAACAATAAATACTGTTTTGTGGCTCTTTAATGTGTCGTGACAGATCACTGTATCTTTTTATTTTTACTTAAAGCATGAAATAAACATGAATGTACATCAGAAGGTATTTTATTTCAACCATGGAAAGATATCAGTACACACCATTTTTCAAGTTTAAGTCCACCAAAGTTAATCTACTCTCATGTCTGACTTGTCGGACAAAATAGCAGATTCAGCATTATGACTGGTCAGATCACCTGTCAATCAAGTTCCCTGCGAAGGGTCAATTAGTTTGGTTTCAAATTACATTCCTGAAATGCATTCTTCATTCAGAAGAGAACAGATCACAAAAATACATTACAGTTTAGAGTTAAACAGGAGGATGAATTATGGATGAGACTGTGTTTTGACCAGAAGCGACAGTTTAAAGTTAAAACTAGGGCTGTCACTAATGGGTATTTTGGTAATCAAGTAATCTGTCGATTATTCTGACAAGTAATCGGATAGTTATAATTCACTTTTTGTAGTAATAAAAACAGACTTACACTGTAAAAATAAATAAATCCGTAAAATAACAGAAAAAGTACTGGCAGCTCATTACACACAACATTATCCATTAATTTTACAGACATTTCTGTTAACTCTAAAACACAGTGCATTAAAGTGTAAAATTCAAAATACTGGTAAAACGTGTGTAAAAAATAAATACGGAAAAATTCCTTCAAATTATTCAGTATATTATGCCTTATTTTTACAGATTTTTTTTGAGTGTAAGCAAACAATAACCTTTAAAATGACTTAAAACTTAAAATGCATAATGTATTATAAAATAGATCTAACTACATTACGCATTATAACAAATGCATGCAGAGGGCGCCAACGGCCTGATGATTGATTTTATACTTTACTGCGTGATCTAATCCTTGTTTAATATTGACTAAACATTAAATCCAAATTTCCACTTAATTTTTAATATTTCACCATTTCTTTACGACAAAAATGCTACAGCCACTGTAATTTCTTAAATATGTGTTCATAAAAACCTGTAAACTCAGAACGAGGTTTGAGCTTTTGTTTTGAAATCGCATAGAACAGTTAGCATATTGAGAAATATATTGATATTCTCGCGTATTTGCATAGGTTTATAAATGAATTATCTCACAAATCTGATGAAATGGCGCACGTTGCGTTTCCAGATGAACGTTATAATAAACCGGTCCCAAACCCAATATCCAGACATGAAATTTGGGACACTGCACATATGTAAATGATAAATAGTTTGTGTGGAGTACTGAGAACATAAATGTACATAAATTAAACCCATATATTAAACCTGCATCACAACGCGCCTATTTAATGCGTTCGCTATAGTATTATACTTTATTGTGGTTTTTAAATGGGTTTAATATACGACGCAGCCTTGGAAAATGGTCTCATAATGCGTTTCATGGATTCTGGTCGAAGGAATGCACCACTTCCGGTACTGGCAAAATGCAAATTAAAATCGAATATTCGAATTGAATCGAGGAATCGTGACAGCCCTAGTTAAAACGAATTAATGATGTTTTTTTTTTTTCTTACAAAAACACAGATTTTCGCTTTACAAGTAAACTTATTGACTTGGATTATTTTGATGTTTTTATCAGCTGTTCAGACTCTCATTCTGAAGGCACCCATTCACTCCAGAGGATCCATTGGTGATCAAGTGACGTAATGCTAAAATTCTCCAAAACAGTTTGGATGAAGAAACAAACTCATCTACATATTGGATGTCCTGAAGGTGAGTACATTTTAAGCGATCTATCATTTTTGAGTGAACTATTGCTTGAAGTGTGGTTAAAGTATTATTCTGGATTTGGAGTGTACTGTATGTAAGTGACATGCACCCATTTTTAAAGGCATAACATCAATTGGGTTTAACACGTACAAAAAGAAATACCTATAATTGTGGCATTCACAAAGAATTCGTATACTACCACTAAATTAAGTTGTAAAATGCTGTATGAACATGTTTAAAGACAAGATAAATACAACATTTAGACATGCATATGGAGCATACATCTCTCTTTTCAGTCCATTAAAGGTGGATCATGTTAGACACGCTCTGCTTAACACAGCGTTGTTCTGCAATTAGCACTATTCACATGTCTAGGAGAAAAAGCAACACTGAGTGAAGACTTCAAGTTCTGTTCTGCCTATTCATCCTTTTTTATCAGCAAAAACCACAAAACATAACAACTGCTATTTTGTTACCTTGAGTTGTAGCTTACAATAAACAGTCAGCTGTGATATCATTGTCTTGCTTTCTTGAAGTAGTGGAAAGAACTATGCTTTTCCTTCAACAACAGGAAGGAAGTAGGAAAAAAGTCATTCTTTCCATTCTGGACCATGGGGAATGTTTTTTGGAGTTGTCTGCTTGTATGAGAGGGGCTATTGTCTCTTAAACACAAGGGTGGTGGCTGTGAACGTCTGAGGAGCGAAGGGGCTCAAGGGCAGGGAGCAGAAGACATTTAGGGTCCTATATGTGCGCAAAAAAAGAGTGTGGACAAAAACAGGGCTTGTTTGAAGGAGACACTGACATCAGTGGTCTTGATCATGGCATAAGGATGTTTCTGTGGTGATGGGAAGATATAAATAAATAACAAGTTGGATGTAACAATGTTTGATCTGGTCTTTTGGGAATATATATGTGTATTTTATTATTATATATTTTTTTATATTATGTATTTTTTTTATTTTTTTTGGTAGCAAACATGGTGGCCTGAAATAAATGTTAGCCTTTGTGGCTTGAGGGTGCATGTCTCAGAATCTTTATTGCAGCATTTCCTTTGTTTGGGATATGAATCTGATATAGAAAGATCACGCCCTGGTAAAAGTTATATCGCTGGGAAGGCACATTTTCACAGACCGAGACTAAAAGCCCAAGGGATTGTCCAACTGAACATATCAATATTTTCTCTACCCCTTTCAGTCTCCCTTCGTGTCCTTCTTGTTAAGTTCGCTAAAGTGTTGAACTTGGCTGGAGCTCGTGGGTTGCTGTGGTATGTGAGGTCGTAGCCTAGGTTGTGACCAGACAGCACACCAGTGGTTTCTGCTGTTGAGAGTTTGTGTTTTCCCATAGTTGCTTCTGGAGTACTGCACCAGCAGTCTGTCTTTAAGTGAGTGACTATTAATAGTTCTCCTCATATTGCTTTTGCTAAACTTCCTGAGTCAACACAGCACCAGCTGCAAATTAAACCTTTTATCTGGTTTGAAATCTGGGTATGATTATGTTCAGGGTCAACTTACCATAACTGTATTTAATCAAATTAATCAAAAATCAAATAGATGAAAAACAACAAAACCATCCGTTTAAAGGTAATGCTATTTTTTTTTGTTAGTCCATTTTTTAGACATTCTACCAACTCTAAGTTTACAACTAATGTTAACTACCAGTCCTTAGAGTACAAGCAGACTGCTTAATAAGAAATTCTTCTTATTATAAGTATCTTTGCAAGTACATCAACTTGTTGACATGTAATTGCTACACTCTAAAAAATGCTGGGTTATTTTTTAACCCAAATGCTGGGTTCAGCCTGTTGGGTCATTTTATTGGGTAATTTTTACATTTTTTTTTACCCAAGTGCTGGGTAGTTTTTCTGTAACTACGTTGCTGGGTTATTTTTTCTACCCAACAGCTGCTGAGTGCACACATCTAAGTGTACAGTCAGAGCGTTGGCTTTTTGAGTCTTCTTCTAGGAGAGGGCGGTTCTCAGCTCCACTGATTTGGTGCACTTCTTCAGCAAAATAAAAGTTTGTATACATTTTATTTTATTTATTAAGTCTTTACTGTGCTGTAAATTGTATTATTATATGGAATGCAACTGCAATTGCAACTGCAAGTCAGTCAGCTGTGTCAGCACTTTGCATGATGGAAACGCCTTTTGCCTTGCATAAAATAAATGGATTTTATTTTTTATAGTACTGAGTTTAATTTAATTTGATGTTAAAATATATTCTCTAATGTCAGTACTGTTTGTTTATGGGCAGGTTTTGGAATCAGTCACTACATCTTTCAGCTACGAGTGAAACGCGAGGCCACGGTCTGAAATTCGCAGTTAAGGTGCGTTCACGCCAGACGCGAATGAAGCGTTAAGGTGCGTTCACACCAGACGCGAATGAAGCGTTAAGCGCGAGTGATTTACATGTTAAGTCAATGCAAAGACGCGAATAGACATCCTGCGGCGCGAATGGAGCGTTTTGAGCGTTTGACGCGTGAACGCGTGATTCGCGCGAGTTGAAAAATCTGAACTTTGGCGAATATTCGCGCCGCGTTAACCAATCAGGAGCTTGCTCTAGTAGTGACGTGTTACGACGTAGCGAGCGGAGGGAGAAATCCGAAACAACAATGGAGGACAAAATCATCGTCGCTGTATGTGGATACCCGGAGCTGTACGATACATCTTCGTACTTTTATAGAAACAAGAATAAAAAGGATCTTGCTTGGAAGAAAGTGAGTGAGGAGGTCGGACAATCTGGTAAGTTGTAAAAAAACGCTCTTTACCCAGTTTGAGCAATATACATATTGAGGACTGATCTGATGGACCCAGACACGGCGCCGAACGAGTCTACGCCGTTTTTCAGCCTTCCATAGCACATAAAGCGCAGCTACCCTCTTAACAAAATCCATGTCAGCCGTTCTGCAACGAGACTGGAGCCGCCAGGCAGAAGCCACTCCCATGACGCGAATTCGCGTCTGTTGTGAGGTGAATTTCATGTGCGAATGAAGCCAATTTCACGCGCGAATGAAGCGAGTAAACTCAAAATGTTCAAGCGTCCAACTACGCGCGAATAGCGCGATTTATTCGCGCAAGTCGCGTCTGGTGTGAACGCACAGTTAAGCGCAAATGATTTACATGTTAAGTCAATGCAAAGACGCGAATAGACATCCTGCAGCGATTCGCGCGAATGACGCGATTCATGCGAATGGCGCGGCGCGAATGGAGCGTTTTGGGCGTTTGACGCGTGAACGCGTGATTCGCGCAAGTTGAAAAATCTGAACTTTGGCGAATATTCGCGCCGCGTTAACCAATCAGGAGCTTGCTCTAGTAGTGACGTGTTACGACGTAGCGAGCGGAGGGAGAAATCCGAAACAACAATGGAGGACAAAATCATCGGAGCTGTAGCCGTAAATTTCCTCGGAGCGAAGGCGGAGCGGTGTTCCTAATCAGCTGAGCGAGGAGTGGAGCCGGGAGTGGGAAATGGTAAACCCGGAGCGGAGCTGGAGCGGAGTGATTATTGAATGCTTGGAGCGCAGAGGGGAAGTTGTTCCCGCTCCATTCTGCTCACATACTCTGTTTTAGACATAAAAAAAAATGTAACATGTAAAAGTTGCATTTTAATTTTAGTGTATCCAACAGTTCTCTGTAATCGCTTTTTACTGAAATGGTGCTAATTCTCGTGCCGGTGTGTTGCCAAAATCTGAGCTGGTGAAGGGCTGTTGTTCACCGGGGTAACTGTGCGTTCACACCAGACGCGACTTGCGCGAATAAATCGCGCTATTCGCGCGTAGTTGGACGCTTGAACATTTTGAGTTTACTCGCTTCATTCGCGCGTGAAATTCGCTTCATTCGCGCATGAAATTCACTTCACAACAGACGCGAATTCGCGTCATGGGAGTGGCTTCTGCCAGGCGGCTCCAGTCTCCTTGCGAAATGGCGGACATGGATTTTGTTAAGAGGGTAGCTGCGCTTTATGTGCTATGGAAGGCTGAAAAACGGCGTAGACTCGTTCGGCGCCGTGTCTGGGTCCATCAGATCAGTCCTCAATATGTATGTTGCTCAAACTGGGTAAAGAGCGTTTTTTTACATCTTACCAGATTGTCCGACCTCCTCACTCACTTTCTTCCAAGCAAGATCCTTTTTATTCTTGTTTCTATAAAAGTACGAAGATGTATCCCAACAAACATGAGACGTCCGCCCGACGTGCAGATCATGTCTATATTGCGTCGGTCGGTCCAGGACCATATTTGTACGTCTACACGACGTGCAAATCCAGTACGGCATCTGGACGTCGGACTACGTAGATATGCGGTTCAAAATTTGAACGTCTATCAAGGGGTTTTCCTGGACGTCTGTAGAACGTGCAGAACAGGTTCAGGAAATCGACTTAAGAACTTTTTATACAAATAAACGAAGTTCTGATTTAAAAAATGTAAATATCACGTGTATTTTATAAAACATTTAGGTGTTAAAACAGCGTAATATTTATATGTATAAAAACATCATGACAGTACCATAATGCGGCCATTTACTTATTTAATTATTATTTATTTATTTTATGTGTAGTATTTTTCACTGGGACATTGACAGAAACAGCCGCTTACATCTATGTGTGATTAAGTTAAGTTAAAGTTTAAGTTAAATAGATTTAAAGAGATATATAGATTTAAATATAATAGATAATTAGATTTAAATATTTAATAATAATACATAATATTAATATAATATTATTATTTATTGTATATTTTAATAATATAATATATTTAATAAATAGATTTAAATTTAATTTAATAAATAGATCTTTATTTACCCAGCCAACATTCTATCATGGGGCCCGTGTGGGCCCCATATGGGCTGTACATATGGGACCTACATGGGTTTGTCCATGGGTTCCATGTGGGCCCCATGTGAATTAGCCCATATGACTCTTATATGGGGCCTTACTGGGGCTAATGTGGGGCCCAATTGAGCAACACAAATAAGACCCATATTGGTCCCACTTATAACCCAGCCAGCAATCCAAGGTGGCGCCAATATGGGGCCAAGATAGGTTTGTCCGCGGGATCCATTTGGGCCCGATGAATTAGCCTATATAAATCTCATATAGAACCTGAATGGGCCCCAACTGGGCAACATACTTAAGTCCTATTGGTCCCAGTTTAAAGCCATTCAAACTGTTCTATTCATTTATGTACAAAATTTACATATAACATGAAAGGTGTAATTTAAAAAAAATAAATCAGAAATTAAAATGTGAAAGTTCAGTATATCAAATACTTTATTATAAATCACACATTTTCAATAAAACTTTACTGTTTGTAAAGTGTTAAAGACCAACGTTGCCAGATTAATTTAAAACAGGGTGATACCATCCCAACAGCTGGTTTTAACATTTAATAAAAAACTGAAGAAAAAAAAAAAAAAAAATCAACAGTCAAGAAATGAAAACATCGTCATTACACACCATGTTACTCCAAACCCATGCAAAAGTAATTCATTTTCAGAACACAAAGACATTTTTATTGAAACCTGGGAATTTTCTGTCCCTTCATTGAAAGTCTGTTCACTCTAACCTCTCATGCTCCAAAACAGTTATAAAAAAAAATCCATATATATATAGAGAGAGAGAGAGAATTTTAATTCAAGTCACCTGATAAGTCATAAATAGAATTTCAAAGGAGAGACAGAAATGTCTTAATTTCCTTAAAAACATCATTTGTGTTTCAGAGATGAATGAAAGTCTTATGGGTTTAAAGCAGGGGTGTCAAACTTCTGGAGGGCCACAGCCCTGAAGATTTTAGTTCCAACCCGGTTCCAACACACATACCACCTAGTTTTCAAATAAGCCTGAATGACTTGATTAGTTTGACACCCTTGGTTTAAATCAATAGAACAGATAGAATCTTTTTTTTTTTTTTTTCTTTTTTTTTTGGGGTGAACTATCCCTTTTAAAAACTCAATGACAACACAAAAACTCTGTTTAACTTACAATACAGTAATAAAATACTTGGTCTCAACACCATTTGTACTGATGGACACACACAAAGCTGATCACAGTCCTGAAGACTGCTGTGACCTGGTTGCTCTCTTCTGCCCCATCTCTAGCTTCCGTGAACCATTTTGATGTCCTTCTGGTTCAGGGTCTTGGTCACTGCATTGTTCTTCAGTCCACCTATAAAAACAAAAGTTTACACATATAATCATCTGAAATGTCCAGCCACATACTTCAGTAACAATTTATTTTATAGTGTCCATGTCTCAGTGTAGATACATTTATGTACTCAGTATTATTATCTAACAACATTTACTTGCTATAGAGTTAAAAGGTTAGTTCACCTCAAAATGAGAACTCTCACCCTCATGATGTTCCAAACCCATAAAACTTGTTCGTCTTCTAAACACAATGGAAGATATTTTTAATGAGGGATTTATGTCCCTCGACTGGAATGAATTTCTTATGGGTTTGTGCTGACATGAGGCTAAGTATATAATGACCGTTTTCATGGGGTGAACTATACCTTTAGGGTCTGGATTAGAGACTGGTTTAGATTGTGCATTCATTTATGCAACTAATGTATTTCTATAATAAGTATGGTAACATGAACACTGTAAAATAGAGCCTTACCCATATTTGTTAATATTTACTACTGTACAAAAGAGAATAACAAGCCAAATATTAAACTCATGCTTCATGTCTCGCTAACATTACAAGCTTGAGCAAGATATGAACATGACAACAATATATCTACAGTTTTAAGGCCGTTTCACCCTGGGTACGATGCGAAAAAGTGGTGTGAATTGTTGACGAATGTGCTTTTACACAGAGTGTGCAACGACTGCCTTCTGCTAATTCACGCCTATACGCTAACTTGCACCGACCAACAATGCATTTTTTTTTAAACATCTGCTGCTCAATACACAGCATTAAATAAAGATAAATAAGGTTTGGTGTTACACCAGAAACACAAACTATCTATAATGCTTACAAGAATACATCCTAAAATATAATTAGAGGTACAATTTGCATCAAGCTACACTTGAACATTCATGTATTTGCTTAAAACCCACTTTAAATTAGGAGTGCTTCGTTCAGGATTTTTGAGGCCGAACACCGATTGCTGACCAATCTTATTAAAGCCTTCTTTTTATCATGTAGAATTATTTACAGTGATGATCCAGTCAAGATTTTTTAGACATTTTTGGCCTAAATTTTATTTTTGAAAATGAGTTCCCCTCTTAGGTGACTCTTATGAGAGGGGATTCTTTTTTTTATTTGAGGGGTGGAGGGGGCATTGTTTTTTTTAGACATTTTTCAAAAATATATTTTTCTCACCTAAATGTTTGGTCATGCAGTGTATTTTTGGTGACATTGACATTGGTGCAATTGTTGCACAGTAGCTTACTCACAGCACAAGCCTGGTTTTCTGAGCTATATGTGAAGCGGCCTTTTACACCAGGTCTTACTGGTTTGGAACAACATGAGGGTAATTAATGACAGAATTTTATTTTTGGTTGAACTAACCCTTTAATCAAACAGTACAAGAAAAAGAGGGAAAAATATATATCACTCACTGGTTTTGCCTGAATAACTTCTGCAGTTGTAATAAGCATTACTAGATATTTATATTATAGAGTGAAGACTATCCACCTTATTTTTAAATGCGGAAGTACGCTGTTTTCTGGTAATGTGTTAGACGTCCGGTTTATAATCCGCCATAGGGAAATAACGAGAAGAATATCGAAGTGCAGTAAACGGTAAAACAGTTTGCACTACAAACCAGTGTGTTCATAATTAAGATAATACATTAAAATAATATGGTAAGACACACCAGTTTGGAATATCAAGCAGCAAAACGAGCTTTTTGTGCAGTTAAAAATAGCTGGAAGTGGATGAGACCGAAAGCCAGACACAAAAAAATTACAAATAGCTGCACCCATTCTTATGGGAAAAATAAGGTGGATACGTGTCACATCATTCACGCAATCCCTAAGCCAGAGCATGCGTTAACTATCACCTGATAATTAATCACGTACACCTGTTCACCCAATCACCGCCACACTATAAAGACTTACCTGTTTGTTTTACTCACCGGCTGATATCATAGTTGTTCCTGTTACCTGTGGATGTACTCTTCTCTGTCTGTGTTCTTTCTTCGCGAGGATTCCCTAAAGGACTTTGGTTGGAACGGATCTGTGAAGGAAGGAGATTTAAAGGCTTCTAAGGGAAGTGACTGAACTGTTCATGTGGAATATTTTGTCTGCTGCCTGGATACTTATCTATGTTTACCGGAACAGCTGTGAATCACCTGCTTAACAAGACTTCACTACTTACCTGTGTTTTACCGTATCACTCTGTTGTTGCACTTCTGTATGAATAAACTGTTCAAACGTTATCTCTGCCTCTGCCCTTCTGTGCCAGCGTGACAATACGGAGTTAATTTACATTTGATAACTACTCCAATATTGCTGTTATAGCAACCTGAATTAACTTTTTACTTCACTTGTATCTTTGTGCTATTGTATTTATTTGTGCTGTCCATATTTTATTACTTACTGTTCACTTCTCTTTATTAATGTGTAGTAGTAGTGAGAATTGTGAAATTTTACTGTTATCTAAAATGTCCCACAGCCATATACATTTAGTTAAGCAACTAACATTTAGTTAGTTTTTGGAATAGTATAGCTCCTAAACCAACTACTATCACTTCGAGATAAGTTTTAACTTG
Organism: Cirrhinus mrigala; assembly: GCA_036247105.1. Taxonomy (NCBI): domain Eukaryota; kingdom Metazoa; phylum Chordata; class Actinopteri; order Cypriniformes; family Cyprinidae; genus Cirrhinus; species Cirrhinus mrigala. The sequence goes on from CM070021.1 coordinate 18,871,872, forward strand.
TTAACAATCTTTTGTGCTTCATTGGCACTTCAGTGTCAGTTTGTAAATCTGAGGTATCCTCCGTCCTGCTAAGTTTAGCTCTTGCTGCAGCATATATGTCTAACAACAAATACATTTAAGAACACAAGACCACCGTTTGGAAAATTTCAAACCAGATGGTTCGAACTACCTGCACTTCATATGACACGTATGTTTTGTTTTTTTTTTGCCACTGGAACAACAAAAAGCTGACCGGTGAGTCAGTGATAATTTAAAAACTCAGTATTTTGCCTTTCAAACACCGTTCGTTGTTATTATAAATTGTGTGGAAATTCAGTTTTCCCTCAGGTGGAAAAAGGGCGGCTAGACGGCCACAAAACGCATCAGTAAAGCATAAACAAATGAGAATCCTACTTCATTAATATCCGGAAAAACCAAAAGTACACCTTACCGTCAACAAAAATGATATGCGTATTTCAGTATGTTTTTAAATGTCACATAACATACATTAAAATAAAACAAAATAAAATACTAGGAGAGAAGTTTTGTGGCTTATTGGACCACTAGTGCAAACTATTTTTTTCTACCACATTCCTTTCAAGCTTATTACGTGGTTGTCAGCATTAAAAAATATCATCTGCTTTTTTTCAGTGCAAATTTCGTTTGTAAAGAATGAAAATAATAGTTCATTTTTGTCAGTTATTTTATCTACGGATTGCTGAATTTCCTACAGATTTCTGCTCTTTCGAAATCGGATACAGATGAAGGAGCGCTGTAAATTACACTTAATTGAATCCATTATTGAGATAGCAACTGCGTGTGTAAATAAGTGTTGTACCCGTTTAAATCATGCTTTCATCCGAAAATATTCAGTATCTAGAAGGAGCAAACAAATTTCTCGAAAACTATCCTCCTAAACCTCCCGCTCATGTATATTGCTGTCATTATAATCTTCACATTCTTTCTGAGCTCAGTGATCCATCTATATCAAGCTAGCTGACTATGTTTAACATGTGAGTTCTTGCTAAGGGCCGTTGGCATGAATTGTACTCGTGATGGAGCGGTAGTGGAGCCAGTGAAAACCACGACGCTCTGGGTTTTAAAAAATCCGCTCCTCGCTCCGTTCAAAATCGCACCGCTCCGCTCACATACTCTGGTCTAAAATGCTTGTTAAACGAGTTTAAATGTATGTAATATTGTAAACTATGCTGTATTCACCAAAATAAATTCAATTTGCTTAATAATAAATGTTCATCTTTTGATTATTGCTGTTGCCAGTAATTCTTTGTGTGTTTTTTATAAGTTCCACTCCATTTTAAGCCATTATAACAATTTTTAAACAATCGTTGACTTAAAATAACCCAGCATGTTTGGTAAAAACATTTAACTCAACCAGCTGGGTCAAAATAACCCAGCATGTGCTCTGTCCAATATTAACCCAGCGCAGGGTTGCCAAATAAGTTGGGTTGTTTTTAACCCAGCATGTTTTAGAGTGTAGGGGACATGTCATGATAATCTGACTTTTTCCATGTTTAAGTGCTATAATCGGATCCCTGGTGCATCTACCAACCCTGAAATGTGAAAAAAGACAATCCAGTAACTTTGTTTTGGTAAATCTTTCTGTGCAATCATGTGAAAAAAACAAGCCCCTCAGATTTCGCACCCCTAGTGATGTAGAAAAGGGATCTTATTATAAACTTACCGCCCATAAATCTGCACTTTTCCACCCGCACCACCATTTTGTTTTTGATAATTCTTTCCCAGCTGCTTACCTTAACAGACATAACCAAATGTTTTTGTAACTCACGTGTGTTTTTAACATAAACTTGTGTGTATTTGACAGTTTAAGAGCAATAAGACATGAAAGAGACCATTTGTTTAGTACTCACATGCTGTGTGACAGCCACTTTCTGTGCGTGTGCTTCATGTGTGTGCACTCAGAAAATTGTATATGAGAAGTTTAAACTGATATGGCCTTAAAACACATGATGTCAGCACGATATACATCATAATTAAGAGCAAACAGGTGTTTTTTTGGTAGAGTATCTGAGGTAAGAGCTGTAAAGGCACAGCTCTATTCTGGAAAAGGGGGTGGAGAGCAGCAGCTCAAAACAACTCAAAATAGGCGTATTCAAGGCGTATTCAAATTGGTATAATAAATGATCTGTGGGATATTTTGAGCTGGAACTTTACAGACACATTCTGGGGACACCTGAGACTTATATTACTACTTGTAAAAGGAAAGGGAAAGGAAAGGAAAGGACGTGACATCTGGCCAAGTATGGTGACCCATACTCAGAATTTGTGCTCTGAGCTCTGCTCGCCCCGCCCCTCTCTTTTCTCTGTGGAGTGACAAGCCTGTTTACCTTACCTCGTTTAGGCGCTAAACTTGCTAACTAACACGTTATTAGGAAAGGTGATCGCAAAGATTCATAAAAAACCCTTGTACTCACTTCTGCTGTAAGTGAAGCTGGATCACGAATGATTCGCGCGAACATAGACGTATATATGTAGATCGGGAGGCGCATTTCCTTCACAAACAAACTTAATCCACTGCATCTTCAGTGGCTCAGATGTTGGGAGTAAATGACGACCGCTATGCTCACAACACAACACCTCAATTGCTCAATCGGAGATATTCTTGTCTAATTTACATCCCTGCTCCAGCATTAAAACGATGGAGGTCAGACTGTTACAGTTAATTTAGGCAGGTCTAAGGTAAGATGGTCACGTCAATCAACTATCGTGGGAGCGGCCTCTGTCGGTGTGACGCCACAACGACAGGCATCTGAGAATGGCTCGATTTGAAAAAGGGGATATTATTTTTACAGATTAATTAAAAACCACTGCCAACACACATTAATGTTCAAACAACATGTAAAAGTGAACTTTGCATCTGATGACCCCTTTAACATTAACATGGGAACATGATTTTTAAAACTGTACTTTATTCTGTGTTAACAATCTGTCCTTCAGAGTTTCAAGAATATTTTCAGTTCAGCAAAACATGTGCTTAAGAAGCAACATTACATTTTTTTTCCATTTTGTTGTTGAACAGAATCCAACAGCTATTTGTTTTCTTAAGAAATGGGCCAGTGAAACAATAGAGCAGCCTTCAACGAAATGACCCGTTGTCGCAATCAAGTCACCGGTATTTTGTTTCCCTCGTGAGAGATTTCCTTTAATGCTGAAGGTAGCAAGGAGCAGAGGGAAGCATTTGAGGACTGTCACTGAGTTTAATGGTGTGGAAGTGACCCGTAGGAATGGAAAATACAGTAATGTTTTGCTTTATGCTCTAGAAGAAGGAAATCTGTCAAAGGAAATCTATTCTCCGGGGTTTTGTTACGTCCAAACGGGGCCCTCAGATCAGTGAAGTTTGTTTATTTTCCCAAGAGGCCCTTAGCTGAGAATGTCTGTTTGGCCTCAGATGAAGGTTAAAGAGTGTTCGACCTACCGGCCCTGACAAATGCTCAGCAAAGCAGCAGTTGTGCGTTCCAACACATCACATTGTTTGTGTGTTTGCATGTGTCTGTGTGTGCTTGTGTTTGTGTTTGTGTGTGACTTTTGCCCTTTAAATATTAATAGAGGCATTCAGAAATGCAGTAGTAGCTAATTGGGCTATTCTTTCTGTGTTGGCATTCTCTTTTGTTCAATAAGTCATCAATCAGTCAATCAGTAAGATTTTTAATGTTTTTTAAAGAAGTCTCTTCTGCTCACCAAGCCTTGCATTTATTTGATCCAAAGTACAAACAGTACAATTTTGAAATATTTTTACTATTTAAAATAACTGTTTTCTATTTGAATATATTTTAAAATGTAATTTATTCCTGCGATCAACACTGAATTTTCAGTATCATTACTCCAGTCTTCAGTGTCATGTGATCCTTAAGAAATCTTTCTAATATGCTGATTTGCTGTTCAAAAAAACATTTTTTTATTATTATATTATTATTATTATCAATATTTAAAACAGTTGAGTAAATATTTGTTTTAGGATTCTTTGCTGAATAGAAAGATCCAAAGATCAACATTTATCTGAAATAAATGCTTTTGTAGCTTGTAGTCAGTATAATTTTATTATTATATATTTTATTATTATTTTTTTATTATTGGGAAAGAAATGATAGAAATTAATACTTTTATTTAGCAAGGATGCTTTAAATTGCTTAAAAGTGATGATAAAGACATTTATAATGTTACAAAAGATTTCTATTTCAGATAAATGCTTTCTATTCATAAAAGAAACCTGAAAAAAATTCTACTCAGCTGTTTTCAACATAATAAATGTTTTTTGAGCAGCAAATCAGAATATTAGAATGGTTTCTGAAGGATCATGTGACTGGAGTAATGATGCTAAAAAATCAGCTTTGAAACCACAGGAATAAATTACATTTTAAAATATATTCAAATAGAAAACAGCTATTTTAAATAGTAAAAATATTTCAGAATTTTACTCTTTTTGCTGTACGTTGCATCAAATAAATGCAGGGTTGATGAACAGAAGAGACTTCTTTAAAAAACAACAACAACAACAAAAAAACAATCCGTTCAAAAACTGTTGAATGGTAGTGTAAATCCAATAAATAAATAAATAAAATAAAATAAAAAATTGTGCTGGAAAACAACCAAATATGTAACAATAAAAGAGTAATTTTCTGTATAATCCTTAGAGTCTTGGCTACAGAAGGCTATTGAACATTTCCAACATTTTTGTTCAGGAATAAAGATAAAGTTTGTTGAACACACTTTATCATTTTGCCCCATGAGGTAAGATATCAGAACAAGACCTGTCATAAAAGAGACTATTATTAGATTTCCAGCTCATTTTAAAACAATTATTTATTACATAACAAGTATTTTAGTCTTTAAGAAACAAATTTGCGTAACTGGACTCTTAATTTAAAATCTCTGTTGTACGTTTTGTGCTAGTTGGTCCTGCATGACCATTTTGAAAAAGAAATTAAAACATTTAAAATCCTGATTAACAATAGTAGAACATGTCCAGGATTCTTAGGACAAAAGCTAAAAAGCCGGAACCACCTAACCAACCAACAAATAAATAAATGACGGCAGTGATTCAATCAAGCAGCCAATACAGCTGTTCGAAATAAAAAAAAACAGCATAGATAAGGATTTGTTTGTTTTAACTATCAATCATGAATGATTTAATTTTCCCCACTAAATCTCTAAATCTCCACAAAAAAACGATAGTTTAAATAATATAATCAATGCATGCGAGATAAAATGACCAAAAGTAGGTAGAAGGGCGCGTTTCTGCGCAGCCCGAACGCCGAGTTGATCCACTTCAAACACGTGTTGTAAAGCGGAAACGATGGACCCAAACAGAACGAGAAGCTTTCGATTCTAGCTCACTAATAATCCAAAGAATTGCGCGTTTGAGTTTGTCTTCTTCTTGGAGCTTCACAAAATAACGCGGACGTTTGAATTACACCGTGTATTAAGACTGAACCTCTCCTTGGGATACAGCTTTACACAACCAACCAAGACGAGCAGTTTCGATTTTCAAACGTAAACATCCGCCGAGCAGTTCCCGTGCATGTGTGAGCAGCAACTTCACTATGCTACTCATGTTTATGAGAAGTGTTTTGTTTTAAAACGGAGGACATGTCGTTCCCAGCTAATGGTCAGCTGTGATATTGGAACTGGAGTTTTATTTTAATCCAAAGTGGTTTGTCAAGACGTCAGCGTTACTAAAGATGTAAATGGGTTAGCACGCAAGCTAACTTAGCTACTCAAGCTGTTTGCTTGTTTAACTACAGATTCAACTATGTGGTTTGACTGCACAAATAAGACGACAGAGGATAAATAGTCTATTTCAGCTAACAGTTTTCACATCTTTATTATGGGTCTACTGAACTTGGTTATCAGTTCAATTGGAAAATGCATAGATGTCATCAGCCTCCTCTTGGATTTAAACTTTGTGATCGTCAACTCGGTCATTCAAATGTTGGTGGCAGTGATCTGCTTTATCAATAGTCTGCCCATGCTAATCACAAGTTCATTGTCTGAGTGCTGGAATCTCAGTCTGCTTTGCATTATCACCATGAGGGACGGAGTGACTGTCGTGACCCATAATATGGTCGGAAGCTGGATGCAGCTACTCGGAGGCGTCCTGGAAAGCTTCAAGATGATCGGATACCTGTCTTCGCATCTACTGCTCCGCACCAAAGAGTTTCTGCACCGTGGACTGCTGTCGGGACACGGCTTGCTGCGACAGGCCTGGGAAGGCTGTGGAATTGTATTCAGCCTCTTGCTGTATTTCATCAACACAATCATCAACTTGCTCCTCATAGGCACGCAGAATTTATACTCTGTGGTGGTCAGCACGGTGGAAGCCGTGTCTTGCCCTTTGCAGAAAGCTCTCGAGCTGACTTTGACTGTGCTGACATTCCTTTACAGCAGTCTTGTTGGCACCTCTATCCTGTTGTGGACGCCATGCAGACTGGCGATGGAGTTTTTGGGATCTGTGTGCCATGTTTTTGCAAGCGTGTTCCTGCTCAACTCTTATGGGCTACTTCTCACATTGATTATGATTGCGAGTGCAACCGTATATCTAAATCCTGCACTTCCACGACACGTGTCTTTGCGTGTGATCAACTACGTCAATGCTGTTCCCATCCTACAGCGACTACAAAGGGCTCTGCACCGCCTCTACATGCTTGAGAGGAACGTCTGGCAACGACTGGCATGGTATCGCAGCCGGATAATGGTTCCTGCAAGGATGGAAGTGGCCGAAAGGGATGTTAGACAGCCTGATCCCAATCCTGAGCCTGAAGTTGTGGCAGAAAACGCACCTGAGGTTGCCCACCAAGTGGACGACCCACTAAACCTCCCACTTCCAAGTTCTAGCACTCACAGGCCGCTCCGAAAGTTTCCTTCGGAGGATAGCTGCAAAGGCCCTCCGCCAGACAACCTGCTGACTCTTCTACACGAGCAAGAGGAGAGGAAGAAGTGCGTGATCTGTCAGGACAGCACCAAGACTGTCGTGCTCCTGCCATGCCGCCACTTGTGCTTGTGTAGGGACTGCACCAACATTTTGCTCAGCCAGCCTATCTACCAACACAACTGCCCCCTGTGCCGCCACATGATCCTTCAGACCATGGACGTGTATCTCTGAGGGGAAGTGTTTACGGATGTTTCTGTCATCCTCAGGTTTTTTGAGCAGCACTGTTCTTGAAATGTGGGAAACCACTTGTTCCTTTTTCATAGATGTTCATTCCACTACTGTTGCTTGTATATAGACTGAAATCACAACCTTTTATAAAGCGTAAATGGCGAGGCTGATGACTGTGACCGTGCTTTCATATGATTTTATATTCATTGTCACTCTTTTCATCAGCTTGTATAAGCAACACTATTTTTCCTCATACAGCAATATCACATGAATGTAAGCTTTGTATTAGAAAAACATTAAAAATGGGTATTAATTGTGAAGATGGAAGATTTATGAGGTAATCGTTGAGTGTTTATGGGGAAGATTTCTATGCTACAATACTAATGTTGAGCCTTATGGTATAAGTTATCTACTTGATTTTTTTTGCTTGACTGTAAAAGTGATCAAAGGTTTCATGGGAACCTTTGAACCCTCACAATAATCCGCAAGTAATTCACATGACTTCAGTACAACAATTAAAGTGTAAAGCTGTGTTTTTAAAATACGCAGAGCCATTATTAAGACGTTTTTAACTTCAAACCATTTTAAAGCAGTCTTTATCCATAATATTGCCTTCTCTGAGTCGTCTTGTCTGAATCAGGAGAGAAATATAGTTGAAGTCAAAAGTTTACATACACCTTGCAGAATCTACAAAATGTTAATTATTTGACCAAAATAAGAGGGATGTTATTTTTAATTTAGTACTAACCTGAAAAAGATATTTCACATAAAAGGTGGACATATAGTCCACAAGAGAAAATAATAGCTGAATTTATGAAAATGATCCCATTCAAAAGTTTACATACATTTGATTCTTAAAAATGTATGTTTTGGAAAAAATCCTACAGGTCCCACAAATTCTTTGGTTTTTCAGTATTTTTATGTATTTGAACCCTTTTCAACAATGACTGATTTTGAGATCCATCTTTTCACACCAAGAACAACTGGGGGACTCATATGCAACTATTACAGAAGGTTCAAACGCTCACTGATGCTTCAGAAGGAAAAACAATGCATTAAGAGCTGGGGGTGAAAACTTTTGAAGAGAATAAGGATGTGTACATTTTTCTTATTTTGTCGAAATATCATATATTTTTTTCTTTTAGTACTGCCCTTCAGAAGCTACAGAAGATACTTACATGTTCCCCAGAAGACAAATTAAGTAAAATTCATTCTGATCTTCAAATTCCAAAAGTTTTCACCCCCAATTTCTTAAGGCATTGATTTTCCTTTTAAAGCATCAGTGAGTGTTTGAACCTTCTGTAATAGTTGCATATGAGTCTCTCAGTTGTCCTCAGTGTGAAAAGATGGATCTCAAAATCATACAGTCATTGCTGATTGCTGTGGATCATTCAGGTAACAACAGTATTAAGAATCAAGTGTATGTAAACTTTTGAATTGGGTCGTTTTTATAAATTCAACTATTATTTTCTCTTGTGGACTATATGTAAACATCTTTTATGTGAAATATCTTGTTCAGGTCAGTACTAAATAAAAAAAATAACATGCATTTTTTATTATCCCTCTTATTTTGGTAAAATAATTAACATAACAGTGTGTGTAAACTTTTGACTTCAACTACATGCACTGATCAAGCACTGCTTACAAGCGAAAACAGTCCAAAATATTAATAAAAAAGTGTTAATATGTTCAGAAGTAATGGTTTTAAGTTAAAATGTTTATTACAAACAAGCAGCTTTCTTAGTGTCAATTGATAAATTGAAGTTTTGTCGATCACATGTGGATTATTGTGATGTACAGTTAATGTTGGGCCTTAGTATGATTTGTCGTCTACTTAATTTTTTGCCTGATTGTAAAGGTGATCAAAGATTTCATGGGAGCATCTACGACATGTTGGTGAAATCAGTTTTGCTTTGCATACTTTGTAATCATTCCACCAAAGCTGTTTTGCACTCTTTTGAAAGTGTCACTACAATATTTCCACAGGCCATTCTACAATCTAATGATGTATTCGTGCTGTTTTTGTCATTTATTATTGAACAGCACTAAGGCTCTCTCACTGCTCAAGTGGTATTGATTAATGCATTTTCAAATCGAAATTTTGTGCTTGTTTTTTGGTTTGAGAGGCGGTAATTCAATTCAGCTACCGGTAAAAACAGACTGGCAGAAGGGCTTTTAGCTCATTGTCCAGGGGATGTTGTTAAAAATCACTATTTTGGAAAACATGCATTAGAGAAACAAGGTACAGGCTTTTCTGGTTTATCTCAATTATTTTGGTCTTACATGATATTTCAAAACCCAGTCAGAAAGGCACAATGCGCAAGACAATCAAGTGCGTTAAGAGGAAAAAAAAGGTCCTTGCAAGCTGTTGTCCTTCCTAAAAATCTAAAAAATAACTATTTTATTATTTCTGACACTCAATTCTGCCCAATGCAGGTGACAAGCACTGACCCATGGTTTGTTATTGTAATTTCAAGGTTTTTAAATAAGCTGTGATTTCATTCCATATTATTAAGCCCCAAGCCTTTTGTACCGCAGACTTTTGTTTTCTATGAAGGTCTCCAGTGATGATGTTTGTGGGTAGAACAGATGTCTGTCTCTCCCCAGAGGCCTGGATAATATCAAAACCACATTCACTGACTATCCAGATGAACAATAAACAGTATTTGACTGTGCGCTCATATTGTCTTTGTCTTCAGCACAACTTGTAGTAGTTTCGTCATTGGGCTAAAATGCAATTCACAGCAATGTCTTTGATTGTGATAAATGACTTGTGCCACTTCTGTGCTGAGATCAGCACACAAGCAAAGATTTTAAGCTGTGATTGTGGGCGTGGGACCTTATGAACCAGAGAGGATAATGGAGGCCACTTCCTCCAGTTGTTAACTCATGGGAAGGGAGTTTCCCGAGGCCTGATTCAGTGTTATCATGCATCACAATCAATCAGTCAAATAGAACTAGTGTTAAAAACAGCTACACTACCACTCAAGATTTTTAAATGTTTTTTTTAAAGTAGTTTTCTTAAGCTTACCAAGGCTGCATTTGTTTAATGAAATGCATCATTACTCCAGTCTTAAGTGTCACATGATTTTTTAGAATCAAAACGCTGATTTGCTGCTCAAGAAATGTTTATTATTATTACCAATGTTGAAAACGTGTGCTACATAACATCAGTACATTAGAATGATTCCTGAGGGATCATGTGACACTGAAAATCCAGTTTTATCATCACAGGAATAAATTACATTTTGAAACATATTCAAGTAAAAATCTATTATTTTAAATTGTAACAGTATTTTACAATAATTTAACAATATTGCTGTTTTACTGTGTTTTTGATTAAATAAATGTAGCATTTGTCAGCATAAGAAACTTAAATAAGATTTTATTAAATCTTGTATTTGACTAGTAGTGTAGGTATATATTTTAAACATTTGTCAACCACTAGAGAAGATTTTAAGAGGTGGAGAAGTAGCTTGGTGTGTGGAAGGTGTGTGGAATGCAAGCTATTTTCTAGAAGTATAAAAGGAGGCACTTCAGCACTGGACAGCTCCACATTCCAGCATTTTTAGCAAATGGAAATCTGAATCTCACATTGTTTTGCACTGAGTAACAGCATTCAATAAATTCCCAGAGTCCTTACATTCGGATGTGTTTTTTATATCTGCTATCTGTTACTGCATACTTGAGAACAATGCTTTAAAAATAACCAAGAACTAAGGAAGTGAGGCACCATAATAAATTTAACAGAGCTAAAGGTCCTTTTTTGAACAGAGATGAAAAAGGTTTCCTTGCTTATTTTGTTCCTTGAAATAAAACTAAGCACCACTTTTAAATGTCTTTTTTGTTAGATTATAGAGTATAGGAATTTGTTTTTTGATTGATTTATCGATTTGAGTCCAGCTACAAGTTAACCTTTGCTACTTCGTGGTCTACACTCTGACTAACCCTCAAATAAATTCCCACGTTAGAAGAACAGCAGCCCTTTAATTATTCACTACAAATGGATAAACATGAAGAACATATGACATATTCTCTAAAACGTTAAAATGATTTACTCAACTTTTTATTAATGTCTTAAATGATTAGTTCACTTCCAGAATAAGAATTTCCTGATAATTCACTCCCATGTCATACAAGATGTTCATGTCTTTCTTTCCTTAAGTCACAAAGAAATTGCATTTTCGGTAGAAAAATCCTGGAATGTTTTCCGTTAAAACCTTCATTTCTTTTCAACTGAAGAAAGAAAGACATGAACATCTTGGATGACATTGGGGTGAGTAAAATATCAGGAAATATTTATACTGGAAGTGAACTATTCCTTTAAAGGAGAAGTCCACTTCCAGAACAACAATTTACAGATAATTTACTCACCCCCTTGTCATCTAAGATGTTCATGTCTTTCTTTCTTCAGTCGTAAAGAAGTTGTCCTTTTTGAGGAAAACATTTCAGGATTTTTCTCCATATAATGGACTGCTATGGTGCCCCCAGTTTGAACTTTCAAAATACAGTTTAAATGCGGCTTCAAACGATCCCAAATGCGGTTGTAAATGATCCCAGCCAAGGAAGAAGGGTCTTAACTAGCGAAACAATCAGTTATTTTCATAAAAATAATAAAATTCGTATACTTTTTGATGTCAAACGATCGTCTTGTTTTACTCACCCTGAACTCTGTGTATTCTAGCTCAAGAAAGTTAGGGTATGTCGAAAAACTATTTTCTCAACTTCAAAATCAGTCTATTATATGGAGAAAAATCCTGAAATGTTTTCCTCAAAAAGCACAATTTCTTTACGACTGAAGAAAGAAAGACATGAACATCTTGGATGACAAGGGGGTGAGTACATTATCTGTAAATTGTTGCTCTGGAAATGGACTGGTGACCTTTAATGCCTTGGTGACCTTTTTGACCTTTTAGGACAGAAACCTTAAAGATTTTATTACAAATATCTCAATTTGTGTTTTTGTAGATTAACCAAAGTCTTGTGAGTTTGGAACAATAAGTGATGACACAATTGTCATTTTTAGGTAATTATCTCTTAATGATGAATCTCACAAATAGAAAGTTAAGCTTGAAATTCAGTATTGTGCATTTAGAAAGAACAAAAGCATGATACTCTGCTCTCAACATTTCTATAAACTTCCTGAAAAATGAGCGCTTGGGAGCCTGATACTCATGCAGGGATGTTTTCTTCTAAGTATAGCACAGCTAGAATAGACTCCGCTCGGTTCAGAGGGTCATCCAATTCACAGTGTATATGTTAGTGTGTCTGGCCCTGGGCCCACTAAACCAATGGTGGACATGCTTGAGTTTATTTTACAAATAGGAAGTCCAGCCTCCGGGTCAATAGGATCGTTCCTGTCTCTAAGGATGAGCATAGTGAAAAACACTGGTTCCTCACACCCACACAAAAACATCCACTGCACAGGGGACTTCCATTACGCATACCACTATACAAGAAATCCCATGAGAATTTGCCAACTATTTAGTAAATGCAGAGTAAAATGTGAAAACAATAATGCTATTTTTGTGGACGCAGCATTTATACAGTCCTGTTCAACATGTACAAACTAAGTACTAACCCTAACCCTAACCTTAACTCATGTATTTACCTTATATTGCCCAGTTTTTTCTTAGGTAAGTACACTGTAAGTAAGTGATTTTAAAGTAGACCATGCTCATTTTTGTTTAGTAAGCAGTTATTGTTCATTAGTGTGCTTATGATGATGAAAGAACGCCCCCTGCCGTTATTAAAACAAAGTACACTACCATTTAAAAGTTTTTAAACAGTAAGATTTTGAATGTTTTTTTTTAAAAAGTCTCTTCTGCTCACCAAGCCTGCATTTATTTGATCCAAAATACAGCAAAAGCAGTAATATTGTGAAATATGTTTTATTATTTACAATAACTGCTTTCTATTTGGATATATTTTAAAATGTAGTTTATTCCTGTGATCAAAGCTACATTTTCAGCATCATTACTCCAGTCTTCAGTGTCACATGATCCTTCAGAAATCATTCTGATATGCTATTTGAGTATCAGATATAAAAAGGTTTTTGTAACATTATACACTATACTTGATACATTATACACTTTTTTTTTTGGGGGGGGGGGATACTTTATACTTTTATTTAGCAAGGATCCTTTAAATTGATCAAAAGTGATGATACATATTTATAACATTTATAATGTTACAAAAAACGTTCTATTTCAAATAAATGCTGTTCTTCTGAACTTTCTGTTCATCAAAGAAACCTGAAAAAAATCGACTCAGATGTTTTCAACATAATAAATGTTTTTTTTAGCAGCAAATCAGACTATTAGAATGATTTCTGAAAGATCGTGTGACTTAAAAATTCAGCTTTGAAAGCACAGGAATAAATTTAAATACATTTTAAAATATATTCAAACAGAAAACAGTTATTTTAAATAGTTAAAATATTTCAAAATTGTACTGTTTTTGCTGTAGCCTAGTTTGGATCAAACAATTGCAGGCTTAGTGAGCAGAAGAGACGTCTTTAAAAATATTTTTTAAAAAACTTTTGACTGGTAGTATACATAACCAAAAAATATGAATAAATAGGAACTTAATCTGTAATACAGACGTGAGTCCTTCGAGGATAATGAAAGGACGCCCTCTGCTGACATTAATAAAAATGGAAATGTGATAAGTTTCGTAATAAAAGCATTAGAGCTACAAACGATTACATATTCAGAATCTGTGGTGTTATTTAAAATCCAAAAACTAAGAACTACAGAGAATTTACTTTATCTTTAATACAGTTTAGGTTTTGTAAAGTTTGTATAAATAACATGGTATATGAATTTTGGCATATAAGCAAAAGATGTATAATTTAATGGTCATTAGTGCGATTTAGAAGAGCACACTGACTTGATAAACATTCAGAGGAACTCAGTAATTAATATTATACAGTTATGCCAACTTCCATTATTGTGACAGGAAAAATACATCAAATGGTCATTGCAAATAAATCTGGTCTGCAGTTCAGATTTGCTTTTAGAATTGATGCATGTAGCAGAATCTGGACCTTTAGACACGGTTTTGATGTTTTATATGCCTGTTAAACCAGCTTCACTAAAATCCCTGCCATTAAGACCAATAAATGATATAAGTAGCGTTGCGAATGGTAATGATAAAAGTATTTGGGAGTTCAGGACTTGGATTCAGACGCCCTTCTGAGCTTGTTCCTGTCTGGTTAAAGTGCTCTGCTAACAGCTGTGAAGGGGCAAGCCATGACCTCATGGAAATGAACTGCACAAAGGGAGGATACAAATGTACCTCTTATTCTTCTAAACGTTACTGCGAAAACATTCCGTGGACGATCTCTGCCAACAGCCTGGGGAAAATTGGAGCTACTTGGCTTAAAACAAAAACATGCAGAAAAGCAGGAGAAAGGATAGAGAGAAAGAAAGAGAAAGCTACGTTTAGACAAAGGTCTGTTTACTTTAAACAAAGTTCAAGTATTGTCTTTATAATTAGGTTTGTTAACGGCGTGACTCAGCAGAGGCAACCAAACGCAAATCGTGGATTCTGGATTTCTGCAAATATACAGTTTGTAATTTAAGTCTAGGTCATATTAGCGAAACTAGCAAAGAACATCTGTTTCTGATAATGATGCATAAAAAACGCTTACTCAGAGGTTAGTTTCAAAGTAAACATCTTTCTGTTGGCCAACACAGCAAATCCATGTGACCAATATCTATCGCGCAATATGTGTGTGGAAAATGTTTCTGCTTAAATTTCCAGTTCATAAATCTGGAATAATTAGATCATAATGTGTTATGGTACACAAGTAATATGGACTACACTTTTAGATGCTCTGCATCCTTTATGAAGCTTCAAAATCTGTACATTCTTCAGAATTCTCAATTTGTGTTCCACAGAGTAAACAAGTTTTCCACAGAGATATAGTGTTTGAAACCATTCTAAATTTTAAAGAATAGCAAAGTCTGGGACTATCTACCTTATTGTCGCAGTTGGAGTGGACGCGGACATTTGTAAATTTATTTGGTCCAGCTTCCAGTCTCATCCAAATCCAGCTATTTTTATCTGTACAAAACAGCTGGTTTCTCTGATTGATGTTGCAGATTGGTGTCTCTTACCATGTTATTTTAATGTTTTATCTTAATTATGAAAACACTGGTTTGTAGTGCAAACAGTTTTACCGTTTACTGCACGACATTCTTCTTCTCCTGATTTCCTCTAATGAACCGGAAGTCTCACCCATAGAATACGGTGGATAACGGCAAAGAGGAACGATTTTGTTGGAATCGCTTCAAAACGTTTTTCCAGCTGATGAATGGTAAAACATTGACAGCCAATCAGAATCAACACAACATTGAAGAGCTTGAGCATTTAAAACGGCGGAAGACATAACTGCAGCGTGTGCTCAGAATAAACAAAACGTTAGTGATACTATAGTTAACAGTGTTGGGGGTAACGCATTACAAGTAATGCAAGTTACTTAATAATATTACTTTTTTCAAGTAACTAGTAAAGTAAAGTGAATTTCTAAGAAAATATCTAAAGTTACTCTTTCAAATAAGTAATGCCAGTTACTTTTTTCCCCATTTATTGATTGACAAGTCTCCTGTCGGGAAATTGGGAGTAAACATGATGTTACCGTCTTTTAGACTAAATGTGAACATGCATTAATTCATCTCACTCACAAAAAAACAGATTCAGTATTCCTGAAAATGAATAAAAAAAAGAAAGTGAAATGCAAACTCAGAATATGACGCAACCCCGCAATAATTAAATATGTTAAAACAAATATCCTTTATGTATTTAATCCCGTTTTATTAACCAGTGTCTTTGCTGCTGACCTTCCATGATGCAAATCAGCCATACTAATAAGCAAAAATTACTTTAGATAAACTAACATTTGTGCTTCATTTTTTTTTATAGCTGAAGAGTGATCTCCTGCATAAATGTACTTTTCTTTCAGCCTGAGGTGAATAAATTTCACTTTTGATGTAAAAAGGCTTTTACATTAGAATTGTTTTATATTAAAAACAAAGAAGCAAGCCCTGCCCAGATTTAAAAAGTAATGCAAAAGTAACGTAACACATTACTTTCCATAAAAAGTAACTAAGTAACAAAATTAGTTACTTTTACAGGGAGTAACGCAAAATTGTAATGCATTACTTTTAAAAGTAACTTTCCCCAACACTGATAGTTAACTTATCTTTATAGCTATCACTCTTGGTCTGAATGAGCCTTTATACAGATTTGGAACAACTTGAGAGTGAATAAATAATTACAGCATTTCCTGCTAAAGATGAAGAATGGCTTTAAAAGCACCATGAAACCTGAAACCACAGCTTGCAGTGTTCCAGCAGTAGAAATGGCTTTTCCTTGTAACATTTACTGACGAACTAGGTAATTATGAGAGTCATTTTTCATTGAAGTCATATTCCAGAGATGTGTTGGAAAGTATTTATTGTGCTTTTTCACAAAATATGGACTGCCACCAGAATAAACATTTTCTGTAAAAACAGCAGATGGCTTTCTTTTTCAGTATTTTCATTTTTTTATTCCATATTTCCAAAGAAGTAATATGTTTCATTAATGATTTTCATACTTGAATTCTTTGCATGGAAATACTCCAGTAATTTTGTGACTAAATGTGCTTAGAATGTAATCATCTGTGCAGTGCTGATCATATCTGAGATTACAAATGAAGGCTGATCAAAGGCCTTCATGAATACTTACCCATTAAAGTATTCATGAAACCTACATGAGACAGAAAATTAGTAGCAGTGTGCTTTAAATCTATGCAAAAACAGCAGAGTTTTTCCAGTCTGAATACACTAGGAAACCAGTGAAAGTGCTGTCTGTCTTCGGGCTGGAGTAAAAGCCAGTGTACTCGCTAAGGGCCATCTGCACCCACACATGATCTCCTGGAATCAAGTGTAGTAGTGTCCCTCCAGACAGTGAGGCTGGTTTGGACCAGTTCCCAAAGATCTGAAAGTAGGAGGCCACGGTGTGTCCATTCTTTATAAGGTCAAACTGCAAGCTGGAGCGGTAGACCGTAGCGTGAACGGTGAAGTAGTAAACGCCCGGCACTCTGCAGGTGAATCGTCCCGTCTCGGGATTGTAATCCCCCTGCTCATTTAAAATGATTTTGTCGAAGCGCACCGCATCCCCTACTGCCAACGGGCTTGTGCGGGACTCAGACAGTTTGGCGCTAAAAGCTGATTTGGGGGCCACTGCACACTCGCCCGGGCTTCCTTTCTCTCCTTTTTCGCCTGGATCCCCTCTGTCTCCTGTAAGGCCCCTCATGCCCGACTGACCTGTGATAAGCATTATGGGATTTTTATGTTTCACATTGACATTCAATGGGGTGCTGCAGGGATGATGCATTTTTGAAACAAGCTCTTTAGCACTTCCACTTGCATTGTCCTAAAGTCAATGGGTTTTTTAATTGGGTTTTTGGTTTAGTGCCTGAAATAAGGTCTGTGGTTAACACAAGTTTAAGATTTTCACGGTTTATTGGTTTTTTTGTTTTATATGGTAACCATGCTGTAGTTTCTTTACAGCCGACGTTTATCTTTTTACTTCTCGCAGTTCGTATTTAATATCGTATTTAGGCTTCAAATTTCATTTGTGTTAATTTGTGAACATTATCATGAGAACTAAAGCATGTAAGAATCATAAGCTGATACAATCTTGCAATTCTGACTTTTTTCTTAGAATTGTGAGATAAAAATGTGCAATTGTGAGATATGAACTCACAATTCTGACTTTTTGTGAGAAATAAAGTCAGAAATGCAAGTTTGTATCTTGCAATTCTGACTTTTTTCTTGCAATTGCGAGTTTACATCTCGCAACTCTGATTTTTTCTGGCAATACTTTTTTTTCTCAGAATTGCGAGATATAAAGTCGCAACTGCGAGTTATGAAAAAAGACAATTGTGTGTTATAAAGTCAGAATTGTGAGATACAAACTCGTAATTCGGAGAAAAAAAAAGTCAGAATTGTGAGTTTATATCTTGCAGTTCTGACTTTATTTTTCAGAATTATGACTTTATTTCTCAGAATTGTGATTTTGTCTCGCAATTCTGACTTTATAATTCGCAACTGCGAGTTTGTCACACAATTCTGACTTCATTTCTCAAAATTGTGAGTTTACTGCAATTCTAACCTTATAAATCACAATTGCAAGTTTATATCACATTTCTGAGAAAAAGTCAGAATTGTGAGATGTAAACACAACTGCAAGAAAAAGTCAGAATTGTGAGATAAACATGCAATTCTGAGAAATGAAGTCAGAATTGTGTAATATAAACCTGCAATTGTATGTTATAAAGGCAGAATTGTCATATATATAACTTCAAAATTTTGAGAAAAAAAAGTCACCATTCTGAGTTTATCTCTCACAGTTCTGACTTTATTTTTAGAATTGCAACTTTATTTCTCTGAGTTTATCTCACAATTCTGACTAACTTACAATTGCAAGTTTTTGTAACGCAATTGTGACATAATTTCTATTGCGAGTTTATCTCAGTTCTGACTTTTTAACTCGCAATTGCAAGTTCATATCACTTCTAAAAAAAGTCAGAATTGCTAGTTTGTATCACACAGTTTAGAGAAAAAAGTCAGAATTGCAAGATGTAAACTCGAAATTGCGAGAAAAAGTCAGAATTTAGATAAACGTGCAATTCTGAGAGAAAAATCAGAATTGTGAGTTTATATCTCACAGTTCTGACTTTATTTTGCAGACTTTATTCTGACTATATCATGCAACTCTGACTTCATTTCTTTTTTCAAGTTTCATTTCTTCACGTTTACCTCAGTTGTGACTTTATAACTCAACTTGCAAGTGCCAGTTTATATCACACTTCTGAGAATAAAGTCAGAACTTTATAAACTTTATAAATTAACAAGAATTTTAAGACAAAAAGTCGCAATTACCTTTTTTTATTTTTTATTCAGTGGTGGAAATGGGCTTGCATAGTCAGTGGAAAAATGCTACCTTTTTTTTGTCGAGGGAACCAATAATTTCCTAAAAATATTTGTCATCACTGCAGCACTCAATGGCAGGAGAAGGTGAGAGAAACATCATTGAGCTTGTTATTTTTATACCTGGTTCTCCTCTGTCTCCTCTTTCCCCTTTCTCTCCTGGTTGAGCATCACGACCGTCTCGTCCATCCCTGCCGGGCTGACCGGGGCTGCCGTGCAACCCAGGGGCTCCTGGGATACCTGGGCTTCCTGTGCACAAACTGGGGATCTTGTTGTCTTCGAGCGAGTTAGAACAATGTACTGCAATAACAAGCAGCAATGAAAGAGGCCATGTCTGCAGAGATGTCATTGCTCAGTCTATGGAGAAAAGCAAGAAAGGGAAGAAAAAAAAACTAAGTCTTAAAAGCTTGTATCTTGTTTCAGGATGATTACTGGAACTAAAAATAGACATACGGTATGAAGTCTGAACATAATGTGAAAAGCAGTAAAGCACAACTCCGAGAGTTGTATGATCTCACCTCTCGGTCAATAGCATGCCAAGGGAAATTTGACAGTACATTGTAATTACCAAAGCACAAGCTCAGCTGTGTAAGTGTAAATCCAGACTTAGAAATATAGCTTAGGAATTCATATCTTACAGCCTACAGCATACTGAAGCCTTTAAAGTCAGTGTAAAGGCAATTCAGAGAATTTTTTCTAAACATATTATAAATGTATTGCTGAAAACACATTACAACATCTGTTAACTATGTAGTACTGAATTGCAGAGTTGGACCATTTTTCACTATTTTTGTGTTCAGAATTTTTTGGGCAGGGCTGAAATCATGTCTGGATTGCGAACTGGCCCCTCCCCTTACACTATAATAACTAGAGTGCATTAGCATCAGTCGTTCAGCCGCTCAGTGGAAAGTTACTGTCATTACCGTTAGATACTACTGCTTACAGTTTACTAGCTATCTATGCCTTCGTCACGTAAATGCATATTACCTGTCATATAGCAGTGTAAATCCAATTAAGCTGCTAGAGAGACCATTTATTAAGGTTGTACCAGTATTTGACAGTTGAGAGAGGCGGGAGCTTTCCTGTGAGTGGGCGTGGTTTCAGCACTGCCAGCGGACACGCCCCCAGCTTGAGAACAGAGAATACTGCTTATTTTTTTCAATTTTGATAACTTATTTTGTTTACTTGGCATTTTTTTATCATTCAAATTTTATTTGGTTTGATTTTTATGTGTTGTGACAATTTCAGAACAAATTTAATATTGTTTACACAGACTTTAAAGCACCATAAAAGTACCAAAAAGTGATCCCTATTATCATGTGTATTCTGACTTGGAATATATTGCAAAAGTCATTTAGATCACTGTTATAGTGATTTTATTTATTTTGGAGTCTGACAGGCTCAGTCCTGATTCATTAGGGGTTCAAGTCGCAGGCTCAAGTGTTTCATGTTATTGGAATCCTTGGCTCATGCTGGACAAAACGCATGCCTCAGATTTTCGGGTATTTCGCATTTTTTGAAAAACCTACTTTTGCTAACTAGTCCTAGGTTTTTTACCTGATCGGAACAAACCAGTGCAGAAAGATTCACTGGAGAGTGAATACCAGTAAGTATCAAAAAAAAAAAAAAAAAGTAGAACTTTTGACTCACCGTCTCAAAGAGTGCACCACAAAGGGCCACTTTTAGTAAAACGTCTATAACTCCTGAATGGAATGGGATATCTCCACCAAACTCAAAGCACTTATGTAAGAGCTCAATCTGAAGTCACTGGGAAAACAATCGTGCTATATAAGAAGGGAAAAACATAAAAATGGCTATAACTGCGTAACCATTTGTCCTATCAACATGAAAATTGGTGTACACGGTCTTGGTCCAAAGAGCCACAAGTGTCTACAAAAACATTTGTGTATCTCAAAAAATATGGCTGCCATTGGCCGACGAAATTTCAGCACCTGTTGGACAAGGTAACGTAGGGCCGATTGGAACAAAACTTGGTGGGCCTGTATGAATCACGGCCCCAGAGGTCTGAGAAAAATTTGAAAGAAATTCACCACTGGGGGCATAAACGATTGTACGATGCACGGTTTTTCCTCATATGTGCGATGTTCATATCATGATTCAACTCCTCATTCCAGACAAATTTGCTTCTAGAACCACTGCTGTCAATCAAATTGTTTGTTAAATGATTACGAAGATGTGAAAAACCTACTTTTGCTATCTAGTCCTAGGTTTTTGGCTCAATCTGGAAAAAAACACTGCAGTACAACTCTCTGGACTCTCTAGGCCAATAATTATCAAAAAAATACTAAAATTTATCCTTTGGGAAGCTATAATGGTGTCGTTTAGAAAAGGGGCCTGTCCAAATTTACCCAAAATCCTATAAAGCCTAAAGTAAAACTCAAAACTTCATGAAACCTACTGAACACATGCAACAGGTGATTCTAAACAAGCATGTTTTAAAGGAGAAGTCCACTTCCAAAACAAAGATTCACATATAATGTACTCACCCCCTTGTCATCCAAGATGTTCATGTCTTTCTTCAGTTGTAAAGAAATTATGTTTTTTGAGGAAAACATTTCTGCATTTTTCTCCATATAATGGACTGGTATGGTGCGGCTTCAAATGATCTCAAAAGTGGTTGTAAACGATCCCAGCCGAGGAAGAAGGGTCTTATCTAGCAAAATGATCGGTTATTTTCATTAAAAAAAATACAATTTAAATACTTTTTAATCTCAAACACTCGTCTTGCCTTTCTCTCTCTGAACTCTGTGTATTCTGACTCAAGACAGTTAGGGTATGTCAAAAAACTCTGAACGTATTTTCTCCCTCAACTTCAAAAATCATTTCAAAATCATCCTACATCGCTGCAGAAGTACCGACCCAGTCTTTGCAAAGTGAACATGCAAAGAAGATCAAACACCCTCAGCAAAAAAGGTAAAACAGCGATATAGGACGATTTTAAAGTTGAGGGAGAACATGAGATGGGAGTTTTTCGACATACCCTAACTGTCATGAACCGGAACAAAAACAGTCCAGGCAGAGTAAGACAAGATGAGCGTTTGGCATTAAAAAGTATATAAACTGTATTATTTTTATTAAAATAACAGATTGTCACGCTAGATAAGACCCTTCTTTCTCGGCTGGGATCGTTTACAACCGCATTTGGGATCGTTTGAAGCCACATTTAAACTGCATTTTGGAAGTTCAAAATCGGGGCACCATATCAGTCCATTATATGGAGAAAAATGCTGAAATGTTTTCTTCAAAAAACATAATTTATTTACAACTGAAGAAAGAAAGACATGAACATCTTGGATGACAAGGGGGTGAGTACATTATATGTGCACCTTTGTTTTGGAAGTGGACTTCTCCTTTAAGGGGATCGGACCACAGCTGGTGCTATAACAGTCATAACCTTTAAAAAAACATAATATTTTTTTGGTAAATTACATGGACTTGTCAAAATTGCTTTTTTTTTTTTTTTTTTTTTTTAAATCTAGGTGGTTACAAGCTTACTAAATAATGTCATTTTTCAAATGTGCTTAAATGTCTTAAAGCGCTTGAACCCAAATAATCAGCTATGTTTTTTACTGATGTTAAAAAGAAAGGATATAAAGTTTAAAATAACATGAGTCTGAGTAAAATGATGACTATATAAATTTTGGGGTGAACTATCCCTATTTTGTCAGCTAATATGAAGTTGGTTGTTCAATAAATGCTAACTGTTTTGTACAACCAATAAATTCTTAAGAAAAATAACATAATTGTTAAATTATCAACAAATGAGCTATTTATTCTGTAGATTTTCGTAATTCATATTTCCTAAAAAAGCTCAGCAAGCTGTTTATCATTTACAGTACTGATGGATTGAAACAGATGTTTATAGTTAGTTGGTGAATTATGAAAATGCAGAATGTGCTAATTTCTATAATAAATTTTGCTGACTGACATTTTCATTGATGAGGTGCAGAAGCCAGTCAATAATCAGGCTTCAAACACTCACTGTCTCTGCAGGATGTATTTGTGGGCTTGTCAGCTCTCGTAATTCTGCCTGGAACCAAGCATTTCCAAGATTTTATGCCTTGCCGTAAATCAGCAGGTTCATTTCAAGTCTGCTGTCTGTCAAACAGCTGTTTCTTATAAGTTAAAGAGAAACTGCTGATGATTCACCCTGAGAAATACAACCAGACCACCAAAGCATTCCTCAGAATTTCTGCAGAATCAGTAAAAGCACTAGTATCTTCAATTTAATAGAGAGATATCTGTTCGAGGACATCTGGACAGTTATCTCTCAGGACCTTGTTTATGTATTTTGGTTCTAAATACTTTGAGCAGCTCAAGCTGTGAGCCATGTTAGGAGTTAAGAGGAACGACTGCCAAAGAGCGCAGAAGAAATACCATCATTCCAGTGTAAGCACAAAGGTCTGATTTCCAAACAAAGCACATCACTCACTTCACATTCTTCGTTATTCCGGTATACAAGGCTGCCATAGTATTTGTTATTGCAACTATTAACATTGGGGTACATTCCCAAAATACCATTGCAACATTTAGGCTATATTGCAAATTAAACTTTGAGTTGAAATATGGAAGCGATCAGCTTTTCCCTTCAGTGCTTATTTTGAAACTTCAACGCTTTTAAATGAGTCTCAACTATCATTAATCATAAATAAGTACACTGTCAGGAAAAAAGCTGTCACTGGGGCAGAAACCTTTCAAAAGGAATACCTTTTGTACCTTATTTACTCCTAAATGGTGCATACTGGTACCTTAACGGTATATATATTCTCAGTTTTCAAATATTTGCCTTTATAAATTGATCGAAATGACCGAACTGAGATTTGGAATGAGCAGTAATGATACACAATCTTAACAAAAACAAAAGTTACATAAGAGACTGGATGATCTTTCCATTTAGAGACTCAGCTGTGTTATTTCACTGAGAAGAACATTACTGGTAGTCAAAGTGACATAATATAGTGGCATTGAAGTGTCTTTACAAAAATGTTAAGAATTTTCCATAACAGTTTATTTGTGAAAGCAGTTAGACCCCTAATGACTAACAAATTTTAGTTATGGAAGAAAAATCAAACTCACCATTTACGTTTTTTGAAGCTTCACTGGATTGACAGTCTTGAGCAGGCGAAAGAGAAACGAGCAGTGAAACTCCTCTTTTCTTTGCTGTCCAAGGCGTCTGGGAAAAAATGAGCACTCCTAGTCTTCAGAGGAAATGGGAAGCTATTGGAAGCCAATTAGAAAAGGGGAGGCTGGGAGATGGGGAGGGAGAGAGAGGGATCATCCAAGGGACGGAGACTGAATGTTTGTAGCTTGTCCAAGTTTATAAGCATAAACATTATCTGATACAATAGAGCCCAAGAGATGGGGTTTTGGGCGCCAGTTAATAGTCTGGCGAGACCTGTGTGTCTTTAATTATTGTGGGGTTTACAAAGGAAAGATGCCAGCTCATTGTGGCAAGCGAATTTGTGAGAAATAAGCTGTTCAGGGATTACAGGCCTGCGGTCAACTGAGAGATTGAACTATTCTTGCTTTAAAAATACAAAGCATGATTTCTAAACAGTGTCGGTGATCATGTGACACAGGCGGCTTTATGTAAACAAATCCTCTGGATTCATAGTCGCCACATCAAGAGAGAAAAAAATATGCTTATTGCATTGAAAAATGATGTGGTTATTTCTGAGTCTGAAGGAACAGTGACGATCTGCAGACATGAATGAAAGCCGGGTGGGATGTGCAGATGTGGGTGGCAGTTCAGACACATGGTTTTAGTTACTTTGGTAGCTTTATTTAGAGGGCAAAGCTTCCCCATTAGGGGTATCCAGGCCTGTCTAAAACACTTATTCAGCTTTTTAATTCTCATTATAGGTCTAATGGCTCATAAACTACTTCAGGGAAACTGCTAGTGGCTCCTTGTTGTCTGTAGGGTTTCACGAGACCAGGTACTTCACTTTATGAACAGCTGACTGGAATGTGACACCTTGATCTCTTGGTGTGAATGGTTTCAATAAAAAGCTAAATTTTTAATTTAGAAACTAGTTTCTTTTGTGTCTTACATCATGAATACTATGTATTTTAGTCTCTCTAACCATTTAAACTAAGCAGCTTTTATTTATTTATGTATGCATGCATGCTGCTGTACCTTTAAAAATATTCCTGGCATGTAAAACTAAGGTTACAATAGTGGTTTAACATTTTTGTTCAGTGAAACCCTTTTTGCGAGGTCTGGATTATATTATGAATGGCTGACAAATTCTGTTACATAAACAGTTTATAAGAAATCAATTGTTGAAAATAAACTTGAGCAGCTCTTTCCAGCAATGGAAACCTTCAGATGGATTTGCGGAGCTGTAGGTGCTACACATAACCAGAAAAAGCTCATTACTTCTCATGTTTTTTTTTTTCTTTGTCGTTTAAGAGTAATACTATCTGCTGCAGTTCATTCTTGTTGGTTAACATGACTGGTTTGGTCAAGTTCCTGAACACTAATATTGAACATAAACATAAAAGTTATTTTTTTGGCACCTGGTCAGTGAAGATCCTTTAACATCCATTGAACATTTCCATTTGCTCGTAAGGTTCTTATGAACCAAGAGAAAGATTCATCAGGGTATTTATATTGCTCTTCACTAAGGGAAAAAAATCTTTTAAGAAATGTTCAAAGTTTCTTTGGGGAAGCCAAAATAGTTGCTTTGCTGCAAAATCCCTTTTTGGAACCATTATTTTAAGAGTGTTCCATGTCGCCTAGGGCCGTGTAAAAAATATCAATTCCTCGATTTTAATCGATTCTCATTTTTACGAAATGATATTGATTCTTAAATTCCAAGAATTGATCAGTCTAGCCCGTTTTCATTTAATGAAAGGATCATTATAGCACACCTCCTGTCCAATAAATTGCAATAAGCTTTATGCTTTGTTACCTTTGATATGAAACACAGTCTCGGATTTCAAATTCTGTCCGTTTTAATACAATATTCAATCAATATATACCGTTTTGTCACTGTTTAATGTGGAGTGACAGATCGTTGTTGCGCCTCACTTCAATACAAACGGTAGTGAACTGATCATTCCCTCCGCTTTAACCAGTTTTTCTGCACGAAATAAATATGAATAAACGTCCAAATGTATGTTAAAAGAAAGAGTAAAACTTACCAAAATCTGTATCGTGTCTCATATAAACACTCAATCAGTGTTTCAACCGTGGAAACAGCTTTTAAACAATGTCAAATAACTTCACATTTACCTCAGGAAAAAAAATACTCTGTGTCCATAAACTCGTTAGTCAGCTAGAAAAACAAACTCTAGAGAGGAGTGTTTTGTTAAATATATGGACCATATAACATATTCATTATAATATTCACTGTTCTTTAACATTTGATTTACGCTGGAAGAAACCCAAACTGGAGTAGAAATATAATTGTAAAGTTAGTTATAAGAACTTTAATGAGTGCAATTTAAGTATTTGTATACAAATCAGTTAATTTTAACCCCCGATATTTTAATGTAGTACCAGCTGACTCATATAGCATAAGTTGAGATTTTTTTTCATTGAGAAAACTTGCCATGTTCTGTACCTGATATATATACAAAATAATCTATATTGAATCAATTCAAAATCATAATCGAATTGAAGCTTGTAAATCGAAATCAAATTGAGTCATTAAATATGTGTCAATATCCAGCCCTAATTACACCATTTGAGGTCCAAAATGAATTAAAGCTGCAGGTAGCGGTAAAAGGGCCCTCGCACCTGGTCTCACCGCCACCCGGTGGCTTTAGGAAAGCAGCAAATAGTGGGCAGTATGTATTTAAAGTGGTAAATATAGGAGGAATATGTCAAAGTCATTTATATGTGCCAAACTTCCTGCTGCCAGCTGGTGGCACTATGACTATGACTGAATATTGGCATGTAGATTTCTTCAGGCCAGGACTGAAGAAACGAAGTTTGACATATTGAACATGGCATGTTTGAGTTAGTGTAAAACATAACATCCTGTTGCCAACAGGCGGTGCTATGGCTATAACTGAATTTTGGGATTTAGATGTTTTCAGGGCAGGACTCTTACCAAACATGTGAAGTTAGTGTACAACAAGACATTTCCTATTGCCAGCAGGTAGTTCTACAATTTTAACAGAATTTTGGCCTTTAGATGTGTTCAGGCCAGAGCTCTTATTGAATCTGTGAAGTTTGGGGCAGATCAGACGTCGTGCAGATCGTACGAAACGGAAATGGCAAGACATCGAAGTTTGTCAGGCTGCCAGGGACACGCCGTTTAACAAAAACTCAAGATTTTCGCAACATAACATCACTAAGGGCTTTAAATTACACTGACCAAATCTGATGTGGATCTGTTTAAATCTCTAAGATGAGCTTGTTTAAATACACCTGAAAATGGCAAAAACGACAAAACATGCTGAGAAAATTTAAAATAACAGACTTCCTGTTTAGTTTCGGACTTCGTACCGGTGGACTTTTTTGTAGGTATTGGTGTGTTCCATATGTCTACCGAACTTCATACATGTGAAACGTAGCTCGAGGGGTACTTTGTAGAAATTTTATAGGTGGCGCTATCGGGCCATTTTGGCACACCCACTTCTGAAACCCATATCAGATGTACATTTTCACCACTTTTGGCATGAGGTTTCCAGCATGTTTAGGCCCTCATAAATGCGAGGAAAAGAAACTGAGTATGAGTCTTGATGCAAAACCAGAGAACTACTGGTCTATCAATTCTGGGAAGGGAAAACAACAAGAGATCAAGTTTGAGTAAACAAGACATGTTTATTATTTAAACTATCACTTAAATAAAAAAGTGCATAGAAAATAAACATGATTAGAAATTTTCCTTTTTACAGTTGTTATGTACAATTTTTTCCTCATTATACATTCATCCTTAAGTAGTTTGTGGTTGAATATTTTAGATTAACAAATTTTCCTTCATTTTTCTGTAAAATGGTAAAACACTGATGGGGCAACTTGGAGAAAGAAAAAAAATTAGAAATAAAAACCTTAAAACTGTCAGTATCAACATCAACATGATCTCTTGAAGCTACAGAGGAAAGGGAAGTGTTGGTAAGACAAAGGAAAACTTGCGTCCTCCAAGAGGAACGAGCGAGAATCTCTCCCTCTCAATACCTTTCGGACTCTCTAAAGTACCTCCGATGGTCCGCAACTCATTTCTGTACAAAGTGAACCACGTTAAAATTCCGAAAACAGGGAGCGCAGTCACCTGCTCTCAGAAGGAGCTTTACCTCAGTGTACATCTAGAGATGTTTGCAGAAATAAATAAATAGAATGGTTACCATTACTCATTACAGAACATCACATAAGAAAAAGTACAACTTAAGATCCAATAGGAGAGAGAGGTATAGGTGACATGGCTGGGTTTAGGCAAGGACATTTCTTTTTCTCCTGATGTCCACAAACTGTTAAAAATGTACAGAGTAAAATAAAGCCGACTACACCATCAAAAGCAAACAAATTATTAATGCTCAAAAAGTTTACAACCACATTTTACATGAACTTGTTTCATAATATAAATACCGCTCCTTTCCAAATAATAAAAAAAAAAAGTTAAAACAAATGAAACAATTTAAAAGAAAAACAAAACTGCAATGCTCCATTGAGGGAACATACACAGGCACAGGAAAACTGGTACTTGATCTTGATATTAAAATGATGCACATTAGTTACTCTAAAGTTTCTTTGTAACTGTAACACAAAACCATTATAGATTATACACTGAACATTGCAATTAACCATTATGAAGCTGCTGTTTGCTACTGTAACTAAGTTTGTCTGTCCATTCCGTATATTGTGTAGATATTGAAGTACAAGTTACTATTCATACACGTTTAGTTTATATATATCCATGTATATTGTGTATACATATATACTGTTGATTATAATTACAGGAGAAGGTGTGGTACCACTCGCGTGGCGTGGAAGAGTAAAGTCCAGGAAAACGACAGAGCATGTCTGCTTCTGAAACACTGACCGAGCGCTGTTACACCAGTTTATGGAGCGTCTGACGTTGTATTGATGTCTGTGTGCAGGAGTCTATTACAAAGCCCTTAGGATTAGTAACTGCATTACAAAAAAAATATATTAATAAAATAAAAATCTTATTTCGTTAGACTGAGCAATAGTTTCTGTAGAACCCTGCTGTATAATCCTCCTATTTTATGCAATAAAAAGCTGTCCCGTATCTTCCCAGCCTTTCATGTTGGAAAATCAAAATAAAAGAACAAATCAAACTAAAATTCTAGAATACATTCAACGACGGCCTAGCTGCAGAGTTCAGCACGTCCTGTTCCACAGGGGTGCCGGGGCGAGAGGAAAGTTGGGCGAGACCCCCAAGAATCCCTGAAAATGATGGCTAAACCGCAAATTCTGACACGTATACAAATAAGAGGCAGCAGCCAACAAATGTTCAATGTGAGGCAACGTACAGAACTCTGATCTTCAGTGCCATAGTCAAAAATGAAATGCTGGGAAAAGTCAAAATTATTGCAGCCTAGGTACAGTGAGGGCTGGAGGGGGTCTGCAGTGGCCAAGGAAAAAAACAAAACAAAAACAAAAACAATCGTTTTAGAGTTAAACGTACGAGGCAATGAGGAACTGGCCTTGAAAAAGTGGCTCGCTAAGCCACGGTTGCACAAAGCAGCTTCGTCTAGAGGTAAATGTACAGATCCCGAGCCATTCTGCGATACCCGCTACAGCATCCCTTTAAAAATCGTCAGTACTATACGTGAAAAACAAAACGAGAGTCAAATTTCAAGTGGAATCTGTTTGTGCCCTAGTTAAAACAGCTTTGAATGCTCCTCAACAACCAGAGAAATTTACAGAGAAGGCACCAAACTTCTGATCTGAAAGAACCATGGAAGAACAATCCACAGAACATCCACAAAAATAAGCAAACCACATCTGTCTTAGCCTTATTCAAATGGGGGGGGGGGGGGGGGGTCAAACAAAACGCGGGCACAGATGGGAACGGGTGTCAACGTTTACGACAACGATGATACGAATGCAAATAATGTGCATTGACTGAATGGCTGGCTGGAGCGTCCATGCAGTGCCAAGGCAACATGTGTTGAAGAAGACTGGGAAGAAGACTGATCTTCAGTGCACAAGACCGTGAGGAAACCTCTCCTCTCCTCTCCTCCATATATATAGTGCTTTACAAGTAGTTTTACACGGGATAGCCTCTGTGGCGATTCCTTGCATTACACCAATCTCTACGAAAATATTTCGATATAACAAAATATATGGAATAAACTTTGGGACTTGTCAGTTGCTAGAACGCTAGAGAAGGATTCCATGCATCTTTCCTCCAAGTTTACAAAACGCAAAGAGGGAGTTTTAAGGGCTGTTCTTGCATGTGATTTTAAGGCTGGCACTAAAAAAGGAGAGTCGTATCAAACCGATCCGCACTTAGAAAACCTACACTTATTTGAAATGATATTTGAAATGTTCACGCTTGACCTGGGTTGGCATGGAGAGCCTCTGGTGGACCGCACTCTGTGGGAACTGCTTCAGTCTTTGGAATAGAAAGAAACATTTGGGCTACAAAAACAAACAAACAAAAACAAAAAAAAAAAAAAAAGAGACAGTGCTATAAAAATGTCTGGACAAAGAATTAGTGTTCTAAATCTATCATTTCCTACAAAAATGTTGATAAAATAAATACAATGTATTATTAAAAATATAAATACCATTGTTAAGTGCTATTCACCAATGAGTGCTTTTTAGTCATTTGTATAGAAAAATATACATATTATTTACATTATTCAGCAAATGATATTTCTGTCAGTGACATGAGACAACAAAAATAGTTTTAAATTGCCTCAAAAATGCGATTTTATAATTTCATACACAACTACGGGCCTAGGGAGTAAAAATTGGTGAGACACAATAAATAAACTGGTAACTACCCACTAAAGGTAATGCAAATTATACTTTGTGTAAGCTACTTTCTCTCTGGAGTACTATAAAAACAGCAAATAAAAGCATGTTATTCCCTCCCGGACCTCAGAAATTGGCCGTCAGTCCACCAGGATCTCAACCTGCCAGCCGCACATCTCACAAGCCCTACTTTTCGCAACACATTCTCTTCTACCGTCGACCAAAAGAACATTTACCATTTTTCTTCTAAACAATCTATTCCTGGGACCACTGCTCCCCCTAGTGTTTCCCCTCATCATCTCTCCTGTGAGATATTTACAGTGTCTTCCATACAGAGAATCAGGCTCAGCTTGGCAAGGATGACCGTGGATGCTCTGAAGGCTTCGATGTACATTCAAAAAGGGAGAGATGTCTAAACAGGTCAGGCTAAAAAAAGGATTATGTATCGTCAATCTAAAAACATTAAATCTTTCCCTTCCGAAATTGCACTTTGGTGTAAAATGGAACAATGTGGCAATTTTTTAGTAATTTGTCACACTCGGTAAATAAGGGCAGGCCAGACTTGACTTATTACAAATTTAAAACTTTTTCACAATATCCTTCTTACAAAACAAAAACGGTAAAATAAAACATACAAAAGTTAAGAATGTGGGGCGCAAATCTCTTAAACTGGGCATTAATAAAGGGGACAACAAGGGCAATCTTTTCCATTGCGACTCTGCTCGTTTGTCTTTTTTCTAAAAATCAAACAACTTAAGAGGCACAATACCAACAACCTTCTGATAACCTGAGCCTGCTTCAGTACAAAAGGAAAAAAAAACATTTCAAATGTCTCTTCCCTGGCAAGTACACACTCTTGATAGCATTCACAGACTGTGAGTTTGCTTTCAGTTGAGGAACTTGCGACACTTCTTTGCCCCGCAGTTGCAAGGCAGCTTATTGCCTGGTTCTTCGATGGGGAACTTGTAATCGTACGTGAGCTCCTCGCCTTTATAGATTTTGCGTGTGGCGAAAATGACAATGTGCTTCTGACCGTCAACATTGACCACGCGGGAGTAGCAGTTGGGCTCGCAAGAGTGGTTAATGAATCTGGCTGCGTTGCCGTGCATTGTGGCGTCCACCACCTCGTAGTCATCGATACGAAACATGTAGCAGCCAATGCCCTGAGTAAACAAAAAAAGACAAATAAATGAGGAACATCAGTGTTGTTGTTTTAGACTCGATGCATATATAGTTCCTCGCGAAAGTATTCATACCCCCTTCACGTTTTGTTATGTTGCAGCCTTATGTTAAACTGCTTTAAATTACTAAAAAACTGAAATAAACTTATTGCATAAGTATTCATACCCTTAACAAGCACCTTCACAGCCTCAAGTCTTTTTGGGTATGATGCAACAAGATCTGCACATCAGCATTTGGAAATTGTCTGCCATTCATCCCCTCACCTCTCAAGCTCTGTCATGTTGGATGGGGACAGACGCACATTTTTAGGTTTCCCCAAAAATTTAGATTGGAATCAAGCCCAGGCTATAGCTGGGCCACTCAAGGAGATTCACTGAGTTGTCTATAAGCCACTCCTGCTGTGTGCTTGGGGTCATTGTCCTGTTGGAAGGTGAACCTTCTGTCTAGTCAGAGGTTATGAATGCTCTAGACTGGGTTTTCATTAAGTCTATCTATATATTTTGCGTTGCTGAGCTTTTTTTCTACTCTGACAAGTTCCATGAGGCTGCTACCAACACACATTTTTCTTTTGGGATTGTACTCTTCAGGTGATGAGCAGTGCCTGGTTTCCTCCATACATGATGCTTGGAATTGAGGTTCATCAGACCAGAAAATCTTGTTTCTCACAGTCTGAGGGTCCTTCAGGTGTTTTTTTTGCAAATTCCAAGTGTGTTTTCATGCGTATTCACCAAGGAGAGGATTGCCATAAACACTGCCATAAAGCCCAAATCCACGGAGTGTTGGAGTGATGTTTGTCCTTCTGTAGGTTTCTCCTATCTTCACATAATGATCATGGAGCTCAACTAGAGTGACCACAAGGTTCTCGGCCACCAGTCTAACCAAAGCCCTTCTCCATCAATTGCTTAGTTTGGCCAGGAGGCCAGCTCTAGGAAGAGTCCTAGTTGTTTCAAACATCTTCCATTATGGATAATGGAGACTATATGTGAACCTTCTGTGAACCTTCAATGCAGCAGAATTTTTTTCTGAACTCTTCCCCAGATGTGAGGCTTGATGCAATCCTGTTTCTGAGCTCTACAGGCAGATTTGTTGTACCTCAAGGCCTGGTTTTTGCTCTTATATCCATTTTCAGCTGTTTATCAAGATGTGTCTTTCCAAAACATACCCATTCAATTGAATTTGCCATAGGTTAACTCCACCTGAAGTGTAGTAACATCTACAAGCAATATGAATGCTAATGAGCAAAATTTCAACTGTCCCAGATATGGGTATGAATACTTATGCAATTAAATAATTTTAGTGTTTTATTTTTAATACATTTGCAAAGATGTTAAAAACCTGTTTTTTGCTTTGCTATTATGGTGTATGGGGTGTAGATTGATGTGGGGAAAAAAGTAATTTACAGCAGTTTAACATAAGGCGGCAACATAAACCGTGAAGAAAAAAAAAATGATGTATGTATGAATTCTTTCAGAAGACACTGTAGAGTTGTGGCCAAAATTATTAGAACACTAGTAATTTCACCAGCTGAAAAATGGTTTGAAGTCAGCTATTTCTATCTTTTGCTGTAGTGTCAGTAGGAAATGTCAGTTTATATTCCCAAACATTAATTTAATTGTTAATTGTTAATAATTGTAATTAACTGTAATCATCCATTGTAATAATCCAGTGAGATT
This sequence comes from Cirrhinus mrigala, assembly GCA_036247105.1. Classification (NCBI taxonomy): domain Eukaryota; kingdom Metazoa; phylum Chordata; class Actinopteri; order Cypriniformes; family Cyprinidae; genus Cirrhinus; species Cirrhinus mrigala. Next base: position 18,905,745 of record CM070021.1, read on the forward strand.
TTTGTTTGCACAAGGAGTCTGACAACAGTCAGTTCTGCACACAGCAATCTAAACTCATCATCATCCAGTCTGTCTGGAATGACATGAACAAACTGAGACAGACTAAGTCCAGAAGAACTGGAAACATCTCCAAGACACTTCAAGAAAACTACCTGCAAAGCTGCCTTAAACTATGCACAAGAGCACCTAGGGCAAAAGCTGCTTTAAACGCAAAGGATGGTCACATCAAATGATTTAATTTAGTTAATAGAAGTTAATCGTGCCTAAAACTTTTAACAGTACTGTAGCTTTGCAGGTAGGTTTCTTGAAGCATCTTGGAGACATTGCCACAGTTCTTCTGGATTTAGTCTGTCTCAGTTTGTTCATGTCATTCCAGACGGACTGGATGATGATGAGACCAGATCTAGATGTGAAGCACTGGCTGTTGTCAGACTCATTGTGCAAAGAAAAATCTCACTGGATTATTACAATTAATGGCAAAATGAATGTTTGGAAATGCAAACTGACATTTCCCACTAACACACTACAACAAAAGATAGAAATAACCGACTTTAAACCATTTTTTAGCTCACAAAAGTACTAGTGTTCTAATAATTTTGGTCACCACTGTACTAAGTGTTTAGCTTTCTACCTTGCTGTCGTAGTATTTTTCCCGCTTGTCAGTGAGGACAGAGCGAATGACGTTGCCAGAATACTCGATCACCATCTCTCCAGCGTCAATGTTTTTCCTGCAGAACAGACCTCTGCCGTGTATGGCTGATCTGCAAGCAATACATAGGATGCAAAAGATTGTATGCAACAAAAATGCATCTTTTCATTCCTCAATCCAACCATTTTGGGTTTACATAGAAAGTGTTTATACCTGTAGACACCCACAGCTTCCCTGGATGCTTTCTTTAGGTGCCTGAACCTCGTAGGCAGTGGTAAGTCCATGCTGGTGGCCCGTCTGTGAAAACACCAGGTGTTGTGATGTTTTATTCCATAAATTGAAAAAAAAGAGGTTAGAACAGGGTTAGGTAAGTTACTCACCGAGCAGACTTCTGCAGCATCTCCTCCTCATCTTCCTCCTGGGGGTTATATGCAGGAGGCTGACGGTGTTTGGAGGCCAGGAAATTAAACATGTCCAAAACCGATCGCCTGAAAAAAATCATCAGATGAAAATCGGTTAGAGCGTTTAAATAGTTCACAACCACAACATTGGATTTTCCATTGTAGAAATGTTTAAAGGGATAGTTCACCAAAAAATGAAAAGTCTGTCATTAATTACTCACCGTCGTGTCGTTCCAAACATGTAAGACCTTTGTTGATCTTCAGAACACAAATTAAGATATTTTTGATTAAATCCGAGAGCTTTCTGACCCTGCATAGACAGCAACGCAACGGACACTTTCAAGAGCCAGAAAGTTGGTAAGGACATCGTTAAAATAGTACGCCATGGCACTCTCGTGAACAGTGGAGATTGATGCAAAAGTGAAGAAATTGTTGAATAAAGTCATTAATTTTGTTTCCTTAGTGCACAGAAAGTATTTTTGTAGCTTCATAAAATTACGGTTGAACCACTGATGTCACATGGACTATATTAATGAGTCCTTACTACCTTTCAAGGCCTTGAACGTGGTAGTTGAGTTGCTGTCTATGCAGGGTCAGAAAGCTCTCAGATTTCATCAAAATATCTTCATTTGTGTTCTGAAGATGAACGAAGTTCTTACAGGTTTGGAACGACATGAGGGTGAGTAATTAATGACAGAATTTTCATTTTTGGATGAACACCGATGACAACACACACCTGTGGTACATCTCAGCACGGGCAGATCCATGAGGGTTGACAGGAGGATCTTCCGGCTCCTCAGGTTTGTGGAAGCGGAACCTGTAGTTTCGGCAATGCCTGGCTCCATATAGCTGCTCCAGTAGAAACACCACAGCGTCGTGAACCACACCCAGCATCTTCAACCCATTTACTCCTGAAGGAGAAAGTTGATGTGAAATACAATATGTGCTTGTTAAATTCATAAAACAAATGTGCAATGATTAAAATAAACACTCTAATATGTTCTTACCATCAAACGAAAGTGCCTTGAGTCTAGCATTGGACCGGGCTTCTTGTACTTTATCTGTCAGGGACTTCCAGGCCTCTGAAAAGAAACAGGAAACAGGAAATGAATTTCACAGAAGACTGACTGTAATTATCAAACAAAAGGAAATACGCCATACTGGGTGCATTACACTTTATCATCTAGATCTCACTTACCCTCAATACTTTCACAGCGAATCTGAAATCCGTCATCACTGCAGATTTCAAATATGAGCCCTTTCTTCGGCTTGTAGTCCAGAGAGGAGTCTCTCCCACTGTCCCTCTGATCAGGTGTTTCCACTGAAAATGCATTAGATCCTTTTCCATCACCTTTACTAGGCAGTCCTGCAAAATATGACAAAAAATTTATTAGCACTGTGACATTCAACAGAGAAATGGATAGTCAGACCTAACACTGTACCCACCTGCAGTCTTTGGCTTCTCATCATGAGTGTCCATGGTTTTACGTTTAAGAGAAGAATCAGCTGTCTTGGTGGCGGAATCACTGTGAAGGAAAAAACAAGTTTTAACAGGTCAGATACAGGTCAAAAGTTTACAATCACCTTGCAGAATCTGCAAAATGTCAATTATTTTACCAAAATAAGAGGGATCATACATAATGCATGTAATTTTTTATTTAGTACTGACCTGAAAAAGATGTTTCATATAAAAGATGTTTACATATAGACCACAAGAGAAAATAATGGTTGAATTTATAAAAATGACCCCTGTTCAAAAGTTTACATACACTTGATTCTTAATACTGTGTTGTTACCTGAACGATCCACAGCTGTTTTTTTTTTCTTTGTTTGTTTGGTGATACTTGTTCACCAACATGAGTCCCTTGTTTGTCCTGAATAGTTAAACTGCCTGCTGTTTTTCAGAAAAGTCCTTCAGGTCCCACAAATTATTTGGTTTTTCAGCATTGTATTTTAACCCTTTCCAACAATGACTGGATGTTTTTGAGATCTATCTTTTCACGCTGAGGACAACTGAGGGACTCGTATGTAACTATTACTGAAGGTTCAAATGCTCACTGATGCTCCAGAAAGAAAACACAATGGATTAAGAGCTGGGGGATAAAACCTTTTCGAATTTAAAGATCAGGGTAAATTTTACATATTTTGTCTTCCGGGGATTATGTAAGTATCTTATGTAGCTTCTGAAGGGCAATACTAAGTAAAAAAAAAAATACATGATAGGCAAAAAGAGGAAAATGTACACATCGTCATTCTGTTCAAAGGTTTTTACCCCCGGCTCCTAATGCATTGTTTTTCCTTCTGGAGCATCAGTGAGCATTTGAACCTTCTGTTAAAGGTTGCATATGAGTCCCTCAGTTGTCCTCAGTGTAAAAAGGTGGATCTCAAAAATCATACAGTCATTGCTGGAAAGTGTTCAAATACACAAAAATGCTGAAAAACCAGAGAATTTATGGGACCTAAAAGATTTTTCTGAAGAACAGTGGGCAGTTTAACTGTTTAGGACAGTACTAAATAAAAAAATAAAAAAATAAATAACATGCATTTTGTATGATCCCTCTTATTTTGTTAAAATAACATTTTGCAGATCCCGCAAGGTACATGTAAACGTTTGACTTCAACTGTACTATAAAGCAAACTAAAGAATTAGAAGTGATCTTTATAATTATATACCTTGTTTTTGAACCTGTTTCATTTGACTGCCCAGTATCCATTGGCTCAGGTGATGAAAGTTCCCGATCCCTACAATAAACAATTTTTTTATCATGCTTATACATTAATTTTTACAACAATAAGCTAAATGCATTATAAATGACAGGCTCTTACCCTGGTAAATATGATAATTGTATTGCAGATGCGTCAACAGTTGGTGTATCCGACTGGAGTCCTTTGTGTTTCTTTCCACTGCTCTTATCTGGGCTTGGTCGAGGTCTTTTGGCCTTTTGCTTTCCCTTCCCAACAGCTGAGGATGCTGCTCCAGCAGGTAACTTTGAGGACTGTTGCTGATGTGGTGGTCGAGAAATGGGAGAGGTTCGTGAGCTCTGAGTGAGAACGCCAACAACATGACTTTTGTTCAGGTCTTGAGCAATGGGATTAGGAGCGAGAGCCACTTGACCAGTTGAATTGACGTTTGGGTCAAGGGTTTTATCTGCCAGGACTCGACTGACTGGGTGTTGGAGATGAACGCTGCCCTCTTTCTCCACCTGCTGGTTGACAGACATGCTTATGCTTTGGTTCGGGGGAAACACACAGATGCTACTGGCAATGGATGTCTGCGCAGGATTAGCAAGATGAGACATCATGGGGGTTCCTGAATGAAGAACCATCTGTTGCTCTGGAAGGCCCAAGTTGTGAGGGTTGGCTTTGATAAGAAGGTTACTTATAGATCCTGTGATCTCAGTTGAGCTTATGAGGCCTGGGGCGCTCAGCGAGACGGAGCTCGCTCCCAAAAAGTTTCCAGGTGCAGTGGGAGGCACTGACACCACATTCAAAACGGACTGACTTGGGTTGAGCCCCGACACAGTGCATGGAAGCAGATGAGTTGAGGAATCATGTCCCAACATGCCAGGCTGAGGCATTGGCTGTGGAAGGAGAGTAGGCTCCAAGTACATCACTCCCCCTTGCTTTGGCCGTTTTATAATGTTGGGAATCTTTCGATGAGGTGTTGCAGTTGCAGTTATAGTCCCTAATTCCATCAGGCCTGTCTGAGCAGGGATTCCAGCAGCAATTTGTGATGGTGACAGGTTTATGAGAGTCATATTGGGCCCAACGTCGGAAGGAGCAAGTGTGGGTTGGGTCTTTGGGCGAGCCTGTTTTTTGCTCTTATTGCTCTGAAGCCTAGAAATGAGGCGTTTCTTACCATGTCCAGAGGGGAGCATAGTTGGAGCTGGGGTGATGGATGAAGCACTTGATACCATTGCAACACCAGAGGCATGATCATGCCTGTTTCCTGCCTCCGTCACGCCAATCTGGGGATCATGGGAGGTGACTCCTATGAGGAGTCCTGATGTGGTGCTAGGAATGACTGGTTGGAAACCCGTCTGAGTGGTGCCTGTGAACGCATGGATTTGAGGGTGATGAGATACAGGTACTAACCCTTTGCTGCCAGCAGGAAAAATGGACTGAGAGGTTGAGATGCTACCACTGAGGCCTGTTATGACAGGTGCACTAGTGTTCATGACACCTGTTGCACTAACAGATGGTGCAATCTGGATCTTTTGGGTTACGCCATTGGGAAGGGTTTGCAATACATAGAGTGGCTGGAGATGCTGATTTAGGACTATCAGTTTCTCTGGGCCAGGCTTCAATTGAGAAGCAGTAGCTTGAACAGCAGAGCTTGCAATTGGAGCAGGACCTGAGCTAACAGTAGCAGCAGGGATAAACTTCTGACTCTGGAGAGGCAAGGTGGGTGAGCTAGGAAGACCTGGCGTGCTAGTATTTCTCGTCAGATCTTGGCTCCCCGTCTCTCCCACAGGTGCTACCCCAGGACTTGTGATGTGGTCACCATCAATGCGTGCAGGAATGAAGTGTTCTGGAGTCATGTGACCTTCCGGAACTTGGGAATCGGCACATCTGTCCTGCGGGCTCTTGCTCGATACAGTGGACCCTGTTCTTGATTTCTTCCCGCTTTTCTCGACTCCTGATTCCTCTGTGGCCAGAGCCAACATTGTACGATCAGAGGTCTCGGAGATCAGCGAGCCGTGATTTTGATTATTCACAGTTGGGCTTCGAGTTGTCAGCACAGAGAGGTCAGAGGGCAGCTCGAGGGGAAGACCGTATGACTCTTCAACAGCAATTGAGGTGTTCACCCCTGTCTCACCAGGTTCAGCACTGGCCAGTGGCTGAGTGAAATCTTCAAAAAGCATGTCCTTTCTTTGGTTAACATCCACCCCGTAACTCTCATCTAAGGAGAACGGTTCAGCAGAGGGAGCTTCTGTCTGCTGTCCCAAAGCCTGCATTGAAGGTGTATTGAGTACAAACTCCATAATATCAGAGGGCAGGATGTTCCCACAGTCATCACTGTTGTTGTTGTCAGAGTCAGACTTGAGAAGATCTGTGGTGAGTGTCAACTGAGTTTCAAGAGGGTCTTGTCCTTGTGTTTTCACACTCCCTAATGGAAGACAGTTATCCTTTTGATTTTTACGACTGTCACGGCTGTTCCCGCTTGGGGCATTTTCTGTCTCCTTCCCTGAGTCGATGCTTATTTTATCCGTCCTGCTTTCTCGACCTTTTCTTTTTGTTGAAGCTTTGTGTGTTGACGAAGTAGTAGCAGTGGTTGTGCTGCTGGTGCTTATACTAACATCGCTCTCAGATCCGTCATCCACGCCATCCAGCTGGCCAATTTGCTGCAGCTCCAAATTCTTGGTTGCGGTTGACACCTCATCACTGTCATCATCTTGCTCCTTTGCCTGGTCCCTCAAGAACCTGTGGATCTGGGACCCTCTTCCCAAACACTGATCAATACCAGCAATAGGCGGAAGACCAGAGCTGGGGTTTATAATAGTGCGTGTGAAGTTGTAGTAATATGCATCCTTATTTGAACCAATTCCTCCTTCTTCATCTTCTCCACTGTCGGCTGAAGAAGATGTGCTCATATCATCTGCCCCATCAACTTGTCCTTCAGCTGAACGCTTGCTGCTCCCAGTGCGCTTTTTCATGGAGATTTCACCAGTTCTGTAGAAGGGTATGTCTTCCTCCCCATAGGATCGGACACCGTAGAAAGGGGTTAGCCCAAAAAACATGTTTGATCGAGCACGGGCACTCCGCCTTGGGTATCTGCGCTTTGCTGACCCTGCCGAACCATCGCTATCCTCCTCGTGGTGCTTATCGACGCTGCCTTCATCCTCCAAGTTATGGTCCTCCCCATCATCGGGACATTGGTGGTCCATGAGGTGCTCCTCAGAATCATCTGGGTGAATGTGGCTGTCTGATTCTGAGCTTTCAGAACTTGCAGATGGGGAGAAAACCATTGCTCGAGAGGACCTTCTTTGGGGGCCCTGGTTGGTAGGGGCAACAGAAGTGTATGTGTTTGTGTTAGGGGATATGCTGACAGCTTTGGTTCCATTAGGATCCATTTTCTGAGAAATTAAAGGCAGCCTCTCAGTGTGTTTCTTCACCACTGGAGTAACTTCCTTACTTGATTTAGGGTGTACCTGCGAAGCTCTAATACCCCTTTCAGACCCTGCTTTCGGCTGAAGAGCATCCATGCTTGAACTATGCTTTTTCTCGAAGCTAAATCTTTCTTTGGACTTTAATGGCTTCTCCATTTCCTTCTGATCAAATTTATTAACTTCCACTGCGCTAGACCCCGTGTTGCTGCTCAGTGCAGTGGCTTTATTGCTACTGTTGTGAGGAGGTGGACCCTGACCTTGTGTTTTGACATTGCTGCTTTTAGAGTTGCTGTTAAGAACTGGGTTTTGGTTTTGAGCAGTCTCTTTTCTTTCTTTTGAAACATCCCTGCTCACATTCATTTTGACTTTGGAGTGTTTTTCTTTGGTGCTAGAGGTTCCATGACTAGCAGTGACAGCAGCACTTGCCTGGAAGCCACGCTTTATGTCCTCCTCTCCCACCTTGGCACCGGAAGACCAGAGAGGCTTCATTGCTGCTGCTGCAGCTGGACCAGATGCAAAGTCATGAGACTTCCTACTCCCACTTTTGCTGTAAACCGGTTGTGGAGACCCAGTCTTTCCTGTGTCTTTTGATGCAGCCACTGATGTCATATTTCCTTCCTTGACTGGATTAGCTTTGTCTTTAGGAAGCGTGGCAAGTGGATGACTGGATATAAAAGTGGCTCCAGCTGGTAGGTCAGTATCTTTTGTGGCTTGTTTCCCTTTCTCGGTTTTCAAACTGCCACTTCCTCTCTGATGTCCTGTCAATACTGCAGTTCCAAGAGGTGGTGATACCTGACTTATGCTAACTGGTTGCGATGACTTCAAACTCTCATTATCAGACTGCTTTTTGGTTGCTTCTCTACTACCCTCGATTCTTTCAGTGAAACCAAAACTGAGTCGACGCTGTGCCCCAGTGTTGACTGAATTTGCCTCTCGATTGTGAGATCTCTCACCAGATGGTGCTCTTCCTTTGTCTGTGTCCCTGGTTAAAAGTTCCTTAGAGGTTGAAGACTGCGATGGGGCAGATGAATTGCCTGTCTGAATGGATACTGTGCCTCCCTGTTGAGGAGAGGAAACCTTTTGCCTAGGTTGTTGAGCAAAGATGGAGGAAGTGCTGTGTCGACGAGATCCAATGCTTCGTAGAGTGGAGCTCAGCAAAGGATCCCCCACAGTCACAATTTCATGGGATGAACTACTAAAACCATCTAAAGGGGAGAAAAATGCATTGAATAACATTAACAAAAGCTTTCAAAAAAAGTAAATCTAAGCATTTAAATGTATATAACCCCTACCTGGGGAGGGAAGTGGTCTGGTTGAGGGAGAACGATGACATGGTGGGTAGCTAGGGTGTCTGTTCCTAAAATAAACCCTTGGTTTTGGTGTGGAAGGCACATTTGATGGTTTTGTGGAATCTGTGAGTCCAGGCAAAGCAGTGTGCATTTCAGCTGAAATGTTTAAGAATGATTAGTTTTTAAAGTTCCAACAAAATGTTGGAATGACAATAACAAATCCAAAACTACTTACCTGAAACAGGTGGAGGACTATGAGCAATTGTGTGGTTCTCTTCTTGAGCTGCTGTGTTGTTATTAATAGTTTCAGTCATAGAGGGGCGGCACACTAAAATCCTACATTTATAGACGCATCGCTTGCGGGCATCTAGAGTGCTCCAATAGACCCTTGAGCATCTGTGTAAATACATCAAGTGGTTATTCCATTTCACATTTTTTGTTTTTATTGAAATATAACACTTTGATTTCAAAGACTTACTGGTATCCCACAGGAAACAGCTTCCTCTCGCAATCAGACAGTTCAGTTAACATACCAAGACAGTCAATGGTCATAGACCCTGTACCAAAAAACAAGAATGTGCCATTTAATTTTAATTTTCTGTACTTTATTACAACAGCAAGCACCCTGCATACAGACATACAGACCTATCATCATGTGAATGTTATCTGGTTCAAGCCCATTAACAAACTTTCTTCTCAGACTGATTCCCTCAAAGTCCACAAGGACCCTCCGAGTAACTTCAAAGCCTGAATCTGGTACCACCTTTAAAAAAAGGTTACAATAAATCCAACACCTCACAACAAATATGTAATCATTAGTGAATTACACTACTAGTCAAAAGTTTTTGAACAGTAACATTTTTAATGTTTTTTAAAGAAATCAATACTTTCATTTAGCAAGGATGCTTTAAATTGATCAAAAGTGATGATAAAGACATTTATAATGTTTCAAAAGATTTCTATTTCAGGTCAGTTCTATTCTTCTGAACTTACTATTTATTAAAGAAACCTGAAAAAATTATACTCTGCTGTTTTCAACAAATGTTTTTGAGCAGCAAATCAGAATATTTGAATGATTTCTGAAGGATCATGTGACTGGAGTAATGATGCTAAAAAAATCCGCCTTGAAATCACAGGAATAAATTGCATTTTAAAATATATTTAAATAGAAAAAGTATTTTAAACAGTAAATATATTTACATTTTTTTTTACTGTTTTTGCTGTACTTTGGATCAAATAAATGCAGCCTTGGTGAACAGAAGAAACGTCTTTAAAAAAAAAAAAAAAAAAAAAACATTCAAAATCTTACTGTTCAAAAAGTTTTGACTGGTAGTGTACTTGCATGCATGTATCATTCCTTACCTCGCCCTTTATAAGATCTCTGTGAGTCTGACAGTAAACCTTCTTGTCCTCTAAAAAGGCACAATGCTGCTGACGTGCACACATGAAATGGTAGTTGTTGGTACAGGAGGTCAGACAACAACTCACCGTGGCTCCAGGTTTGTGACAATTCTCACATTGCTGAGAAAACAAAGCATAATGCAATCTATTTTTGGATGCCTGTTGTCTCTTTTTAGCAACAAAAATAATTACACAAATGCATATTATGGCACTGTAACTCAATGAACAAACACGGCACATGGCTTTGATTGCATACCAGCTGTTTGCCTCTCTTGACTGCCATATGGACATTTTTGAGTGCACCATCAACATCCTCGAACACCTCGGATGACCACAGTGCACAGTTCACATGGGTCCACTCATTCTGACCAATATAAAGCAGTCTTCCACAATCCTGGTAAACAAATTACCAAACAATGTTAATCACAGTAGAAATCCACATCTGTACATGCTAATGCAGTCTTTTTGGTGGGTGATTACTCACATTTGTATTCTCATCTCCATAATTCAGACAAAGCGCACACTGTCTGTTGTCACCTACACCAGGAGGAGGGGGAGTATCAGGGCTGTCTTCAGGGCTGAGGTCTGAACACAAAAAAAGCATTCCTGTGTAACTTATCAACATACACAACTCTCCTTTACATCATTTTTCAGTTCAGACAATGTAAATATTTAAATAGACAGCTCATCCTCATGTTGTTCCAAACCTGTAAGACCTTCATTCATCTTCAGAACACAAATTAAGATACTTTTGTTGAAATCCGAAAGCTTTCTGACCTTGCATAGACAGCAACGGTACTACAATGTTTAAGATTCAGAAAGGTATTAAGGACATTGTTAGAATAGTCCATGTGACATCAGTCGTTCAACCATAATGTTATGAAGCTACCAGAATACTTTGTGCACAAAGAAAACACAAATAACGACTTCATTCGTCAGTTTCTTCACTTCTGTGTCAGTCTTCAACATGCGTTCCAAAGACAAACAAAGGTCTTATGGGTTTGAAACGACATGAGGGTAAGTAATTAATGACAGGATTTTCATTTTTGGGTGAACTCTCTTTAACTCTTGTAACACAATGTGCCATATGAGTAGTTCCTATACATGTTCGTATTTGTAGTGCTTTAAAGCGACTTTCTTACCATGGATAAGCATGGGTGGAGGAGGAGGAGGTGGTGTGGGGGGAATAGGGGAGTCAGGTTCTCCAGGTGCTTTAGGATGGGGAGCCGGGATGATCTTTTTCATTAGCACAGGCTTCTCAGCCCTGGCTATCTCCTCTCTCTCCTGCCACTGGGCATAGTTGTGATCCAAAGAAGGGGGCAACACAGCATTGGGAAGCAGCCCACTACTGCAAAGGTACAACACTGCCTTGTTAGCCATGTCTTTGTTATATAACATTAGTGTTCGATTACAGCATTTATACGAAGAGCATTGAATTGATCTTTAAAATCTTTTGCAACATTATAAAAAGTCTTTACAAACTTGTGTCATTTTGTTTTTTTAAACCAGTGTAATACAGTGAAGTCAAAGTTTACATACACCTTACAGAATCTACAAAATGTTAGTTATTTCACCAAAATAACAGGGATCATACAAAATGCTTGTTATTTTTTATTTAGTATATTTTTTTTATATACTAGTATTATTTAGCTATTTTTTATTATAGTATTGACCTGAATAAGACATTTCACATGAACGTTTTTCATATAGTCCACAAGAGAAAATAATAGTTGAATTTATAAAAATGACCCTGTTCAAGTTTACATACGCTTGATTCTTAATACTGTGTTGTTACCTGAATGATCCACAGCTGTTTTTGTTTGTTTGTTTGTTTGTTTTTACTTAGAAATAGTTGTTCATGAGTCCCTTGTTTGTCCTGAACAGTTAAACTGCCTCCTGTTCTTCAGAAAAATCCTTCAGGTCCCACAAATTCTTTGGTTTTTTAGCATTTTTTTGTGTATTCGAACCCTTTTCAACAACGACTATATAATTTTGAGATCAATCTTTTCACACTGAGGACAACTGAGGGACTCAAATGCTACGATTACATAAGGTTTAAAAGCTCACCGATGCTTCAGAAAGAAAAACAATGCATTAAGAGCTGGGGGTGAAAACTTTTGAACAGAATGAAGATTTTTCTTCTTTTGCCTAAAAATCTTTTTTTTTTTTCCTCCCCAATTAGTACTGCCCTTCAAAAGCTACAAAAGAAACTTACATGTTAACTCTACCCTGATATTCAAATTCAAAAAGTTTTTCACCCCACAGCTCTTTATGCATTGTTTTTCCTTCTAGAGCATTAGAGAGTGTTTGAACCTTCTGTAATAGTTGCATATGACTCCCTTAGTTGTCCTCCATGTGGAAAAAAAATAGATCAAAATAGATCTCAAAATCATACAGTCATTGTTGGAAAGGGTTTAAATATACAATAAATGCAAAAAACTAAGAATTTGTGGGACTTTCTGAAGAACAGTGGGCAGTTTAACGGTTCAGGAATTTATAAAAATAAATAAAATAAAAAAACACGGGACTCAAAAACAACTATCATTAAACAAAAAAAACACAGCTGTGGATCACTCCGGTAACAACACGGTACTAAGAATCAAGTGTATGTAAACTTTTGAACAGGATAATTTTTATAAATTCAACTTATTTTCTTTTGTGGACTATATGTAAACATCTTTTATGTGAAATACCTTATTAAGGTCAGTACTAAATAAAAAAAAAAAAATAACATGATCCCTCTTACTTTGGTAAAATAATTAACATTTTGCAGATTCTGCAAGGTCTATGTAAACTTTTGACTTAAAGTTAAAGATTAAATTCTTTGAAAATAATAATGAAAAAAAATAAATAAATAAATAAATAAATAAAAAAAAATAATAAAAAAAATATCATACTGAGCTTCAAACTTTGGAACGGTAGTGTAGGCCCATTCAGAAATAAGGTACCAATGACAAAGTTCATAAGCTGACAGCCATAACTCCAAAGGGAAATAATATAAATATTTGTGTTCTCTCTTAAGAGAAAGTATTCAAATGTCAGGCGTGCACACACACACACAAAACTTGCTTCACTGTTCTTAATAATTCATGGTAACAAATGAAGTATACAAACAAGCAAACCAAATGCCAACCACAAGACTTGTCAAAGCACCCATGTGAAATGTGACACTGCCTGTCGACCTCAAACAATGGAACTAGACCATACAGGCTGCATTCCCTATGGAAAGGTGATATTTCTGCTCTAGAGGAGAGCAAAGAATAGACAGACACTCAACGGTGAGTTTGTTCTCGATGCTAATGTACTAGCTTAACTGATCCCTCCAACATCCTAAATTTAGTTCTGAATATTGTTTCTGAGAAAAGAATTTAGATAAAATAACCAGTCAACATGAAACAAAGCAGTAGACAGACACTGGAAACACTCACTTAGGAGAGACTTTGCGCGTCTCCCAGAACTTGGACTCCTTCACCTTGTACCATGGAAAAGTCCGCTCCATTTGCTGTAAAAAATAACAGCGACAGCGCAGTTACAAACAATGATCTAGGACTGCAAGACATTCTATTGTTAGAATTGTGTATCCACCAGCTTTTTCTCACCCGAATAAAAAAGGACTTGAGCATGCTGTTGGCTTTCCTGCTCTCTAGCTGACCTCCATCTGAATTGATGGCTGTCTGGATGATTTTCACTATGTCATCACTGAACTCCAGCTGAAAGAGAGAAGCAGAAAATGACACCTGGCTCTCACGTGTATGTGACCGGCATCTGAACCCTGCTGCATTAGAAGCTCAAAACACGACAGGTAATCTTTCAAAGAAGAATAGAAACATAAAAGCCACCTTTTTTTACTTCAAAAAGAAGATACTCAAAAGCTCTCACCACAGATTTATAGTGTCCAGAATCCATTTTCTTCTCCACAGACTCCAAATCGAGCGGTGAATCATTTGGCGGAGAGACCTCCGTCAGCACAGGGGGGTCGGGGCCCTCTGGGGAACGGCGTGAGGGAAGGCTTTCTTCTGTTTCTGGGTTCAGCTCAGGTGGTTTCATAACCGCCTGAGACAGAGAAGATCGATCAATAGGTTATGTAGTGAAAGTAAAGTTTGAGGGAACTTCTAGGATTGCAGATGGCAACTCACCTGTCTGTAGCGAAGCAGGTGAGTGGACGTGCGGGAGTTGAGCAGGGCAGTGAGAACTTGCCGCATGGACTTCTGAATTTCTTTCTCCAAGACAGTGCGCCACTCAGCAGAATGGGGCTCAGTGCAGTTTGCGCAGGTGTAGGCCACAGTCTCAGGAAGGTTAGACAAGAGCTCGTACATGTCATCTAAATATAAAAAAGGAAAGATTATGTTTGGAGCGTAGTATTACAGAAACATCCACACTGTAGAATGCTTTCTTCTCGGTTTAGCATGTCCATGTCAAATTTTAAAGGGATAGTTCACCCAAAAATTTAAATTACCCCATGATTCACTCACCCTCAAGACATTCTAGATGTATATGACTTTCTTCTTTCAGACGAATACAATCAGAGATATATTAAAAAATGTCCTGGCTCTTCCAAGCTTTATAATGGCAGTGAATGGGTGTTGAGATTTTGAAGTCCAATAAAGTGCATCCATCCATCATAAAAAGTACTCCACACAGCACCGGAGGGTTAATAAAGGCCTTCTAAAGTGAATCGATGCATTTGTGTAGGAAAAATATACATATTTAAAACTTTAGAAACAGTAATCTTTAGCTTCTGCCATCTGTCTTATGCGCATTTACAAGAGAGTGTACCGTAAGCTCCGGAGAGAATATGCTCAAGAGAACAAAGTTTAGTTTACATCAAAAGAAAACCAGTCTTCTTTCGGCTTATATTGAAATCCTACGACATTTTTCTTTACAAATCCTCGTTTTTGTACTTCTAATTCATGACCGGTGTTTTGTTTTGCTAGAGGTGCTGGTTTATGAAGTTTTAAATATGCAGTTTTTTTTTTTTTTACACAAACGCATCGATTCACTTCAGAAGTCCTTTATTAACCTCCTAGAGCAGTGTGGAGTACTTTTTATGATGGATGGATGCACTTTATTGGACTTCAAAATCTCAACACCCATTCACTGCCATTATAAAGACTGGAAGAGCTGGGACATATTTTAATACAACTCCGACTGTATTCATCTGAAAGAAGAAAGTCATATACATCTAGGATGGCTTGAGGGTGAGTAAATTATGGGGTAGTTTTTATTTTCAGGTGAACTGTCCCTCAAATAATGACTTGCACTACGATTCAAAAGTATGTGATCTGTAGGACTTTAAATATTTTTAAAGTCTCAACAAAACAAAACTACAGTAAAAACAGTAATATTATGGGGACTTACACCTTCAAATAACTTTTCTATTTTAATATATATTAAAATGCTATTTTTGTGATGGCAAAGCTGAATTTTCAGCATACATTACTCCAGTCTTCAGTGTCCCATGATCCTTCCGAAACCATGCAAACATTTTAGGATTCTTTTACGTTTTTTCCCTCCAAACATCTTACCGACTCCAAACAGTAGTGTACATTTAAACAATTTCTGTCATTTAAATCAACCATATGTTAGTTGGCTGTGTTACTTTGTTAGCTGTATTGTTAATTAATCCCACAGTGCCCAGTAATGTCATGTGACAGATAAGAGATATGGACAAAAACTGATAACTTACCTGTTAAACTTTCACATTTGGCATGGACCCAGCAATCACACTTCCTGCACTTCATCATTTTGCTATCACAGTCATCGTCATCATAGCACTTATTACAGAGTGGGCAGACATTGCCTGGTAAAGCGGAGAAAAAACAATTACACAGTTTAGTCATAGATTAAAGGCATACATTAAACATCCAAAATGAATAGCACTGACCTTTAGCTAGGAGTTTGGCACAGTCATGACATAAAGAGAAATCATGTGACCACTGAGCATCCCAGGCCTTTCCTGGTTTGGTGGCTCCACAGCTCTTACAGCGCACACACTTGGTGCAAATCTGTGGCAGAAGGAAAAATAATTAAGGGAGAATGCAGCAAAAATACCTCAGATGTTACAGACATCGAAGACTGAGAGTGTGTAAATACCCAGACTCTCTTCTTCTTGGTGGGTCTGGTAGGGTGGTTGGGTCCCAGGCACTCAGGGTGATAGCTATTTCGGCACTTGTCGCACTCCAGTAGCTGCTAGATGATGAAAAAAAATATTTTTATTTTGATTCCATCTGGGTATTGAACGTTTGTCATCTCTGAAGGTTTTGGGAGCAGCAAGAGGCTTTTAAAGAGAAATAAGCCCAAACTTGGAAGTCGCTTAGTCAGTTATTAAGTATACCAAAAGGAAATGATAATTCCAGAAAGCTGACAAGTATTTGCCTTTCAAAAGGAAGCATTTTTCACTAGCACATACCAAATGAGGACATTCATCATTTGTTATCCAAGCCGACTCATACTTTGAATATAAAACTTTTCCATTTATCCTTAACTATTACATCAGAAAGCATCATCCTTTTGTATTTGATGGTCTTAGCATTGTGTGCAATAAACAAACTCTTTAAGAATAATTACATAAATCTGTCTCATAATATACTGGTTACTGTAGTGCGTTAAGACGTCTTCCATTAAATCTGAAGGTTTTAAAACTTTCCTCCCTCTGTTCCAACACTCTCTTCCTTTTAAATCAGTTAAGCTATTGTTGGAAGCACTTTACTAATCCCATTCTTCCATTAGTGTCACTTACTTAAATTTTTTTTTAGAAAGCGTCTCTGATTTATACTACCAGTCAAAAGTTTTTGAACGGTTTCTTCTGAAGTTTCTTCTGCACACCAAGCCAGCGTTTATTTGATCCAAAGTACAGCAAAAACAGTACAATTTTGAAATATTTTTACCATTTAAAATAACTGTTTTCTATTTGAACAGATTTTGAAATGTAATTCATTCCTGTGATTTCAAAGCTGAATTTTTAGCATCATTACTCCAGTCACACAATCCTTCAGAAATCATTATACTATTCGGATTTGAAAAAACTATTATTATTATTATTATTATTATTATTATTATTATTATTATTATTATTATTGTTATTGTTGAAAACACCCAAGTACAATTTTTTCAGATTTCTTTGATGAACAAAGTTCAAACAGCATTTATCTGAAATATAGAAAAAATAAAATGCTGATCTTTGGATTTTTCTATTCATTAAAGAATCCTAAAAAATATTGATAATAAAAAAAAAAAAAAAAAAAATGTTTCTTGAACAGCAAATCAGCATATTAGAATGATTTCTGAAGGATCATGTGACACTGAAGACTGGAGTAATGATGCTGAAAATTTAGATTTGATCACAGGAATAAATTACATTTTAAAATATATTCAAATATAAAGCAGTTATTTTAAATAGTAAAAATATTACACAAATTTACTGCTTTTGCTATATTTTGGATCAAAAATAAATACAGGCTTGGTGAGCAAAAGAGACATCTCAAAAAAAAAAAAAAGCATTAAAAAGTTTTGACTGGTAGTGCATATTGTGACAAACGAAACTGAACAGAAATTCTTACTTTGGTTTTCTGATATTGCCGGCCACAGACATGGCAAAAGCGGCATCTGCGACAACACCAGTTCTCCCACTGTTCCTCATGGGGGCGTTCAGTCTCCCCCAAGCAGAACAGGTGAAAGGGTTCACAGCACACCTGGCAGAAAACAAACTGAACAACAACAAGACATAAGAACACTTCCCCGTGAATTTTTGTGTCTTCAAGTCATCAGGAATTACAGACACAATATAGCCCACCTCTACATTACCGCTGCTGGCACAAAGAAAGCACACCACCCGCGGGGTGATTGGCACAGAGGTGAGAATGCTGAGTCCACCCATTTCCCACACATTCTCAATGTCATAGTCCTCCTTGAAATCTACTCTGATTCGATGCACTCCATCGCAGGGCGCTTTCTGCTTGGCGTTGCCCCTAGTCGAAGGAGTGCTCTGGGAGTTTAAAGTACTGCTGTCAGGTTTGGGTATTTGTTTCTCCTGTAAAAAAAAAAAAAAATTTACAAAGTCACACAGTGTATTCAAGGTACATTTTATAAGCATGTGCATCCCCTGGGAATTGAACCTGTGATCTTGGCATCACTTGTGCCATGAATCACAGGAATATCAGCATCATTAACAATATCAACCATTATTCACAGGCCGAGAAGCAAGAGACAAAACTGTTTTTATTAATAAAAAAAATGTTTATGGCATAAAAATAATACACAAGTGCTTAGAACAGGGTTCATACAAATTTCAGGACTTTCAAGGACTTTTCAAGCACTACTTCAATCAGAAATCTCACTAATGTCTTCTATTTGAAATTCTAAAAAAAAAAAAAAAAAAAAACAAATTAATAAGAAATTAAAAGAAATTTAGATTAAAAAAAACTAATAAAAATGGAAGAAAAAAAGAAAGAAACATGCAAAGTATTACTACTAAAGTATTAAAAAGTATACCACACTTTTAGTATAGTAAAACCACGGATAATTTTCTTAAGGGATTTGCATTTGTGTATACTTTCTTTTCTTGGTTTTGTTTTTATAACTGTACTGCCTTAATGGTTTGATGTTTTCTACTGTTTAAGAAAAAAACAAAAAAAAAAAAACAAAAAAAAAAATCACGAAATCACTTCGAAATCCTGATATAAAACAAATGATTCATGAATTCGCACCGAAGTTCCGATCTGAATCAAATGATTCGCGCTCCGAAGTTCCAATCTAAAGCAAAAAGATTCACGAACCCACTCCTAAGTTCTGATCTAAATCAAATTATTTGCGATCCGTGCTCTGAACTTGGAGCGCGGAGCGCAAATAACTTGACTTAAATTAGAACTTTGCATATCGCGAATCATTTGATTTGAATCATTCAATTCGCGAAATGATTCACGAACCCGTTCCGATCTAAATCAAATGATTTGTGATTTGAAGTACCGATTTGAAACAAACGATTAGCAATACGTGAAGTTCCGATCTAAACCAAATGATTAGCAATATGCGAAGTTCCAATCTAAATCAAATGATTTGCGATATGCGATTACCAATACGCGAAGTTCCAATCTAAATCAAATGATTTGCGATATGCGATTTAAAGTCCTGATCTGAAACAAATGATTTGCGATAAGCAATTCGATTGGAGCGGTTCGAAAACAAAATTATTTGGCGATGCAACGGTTTAACTGATACGGAGCTTCCAAAAGCTCCATTTCACCCATCACTACGTGCTTTTTAAAACTGTTACAAGCAATGTTGAAATTCGAAAACAAATGGCTCATTTAATTTGATTGGGTTTTTGCTAGTGAATCGTTTGAAATGAATAATTGAAGTGACGAGTTTGAATCATTCGGAGCGGTCCCAGCATAAATGACTCTATTGATTTGGTTCATCTGCTCCTCTTTTCACATCTTCAGCCAAGTTTACACAACACTGTCGGTATTACTACTTGCTAAGTCCAATGGTTTTCCTGACATTAACTGAAATAAGCATAAAAGGTATGATGCTTTTTGAATTCTGCGTGAAAAGATAAGTGCTTGCTGACAAAATTAAACACTTATTTAGATACATTGTCTTTCAATAATGCAAACACTTTTCAAGTTCCTCTTCAGGAATTTTGCTATTTTTAAGGGTTTTCCAGATCTTAAATTTCAAAAAGTCAAATTCAAGTATTTTAAGCACCTTGTACAAACCTGGATAGAATATCTGCTTACCTTTTCTTTTGGTTTAGGCTTGAGTGGTTGAACACATCGAGTGGTCTGTTTCTTTATCTTTGCTTCGGATGCTAAAAGATGAGAAAACACCATAAAACAAAAGCATAAAGGCTTTGTAAAATAAGGAGTGTCCAAACCTGGGCTGGAAGGTGTCTGTCCAGGAACAGGATTGGACACCCGTGTGTTAAGTTAACAACAATAAATCATACAAACAGTTCATCTCCTCATTCCTTACCTGTGTCTGTGGCAGAACTGGGCTGACTTTGTTGCTGAGATTTCTTCTTGGGCTCAGTAGGCTGGGACTTTGCAAGACCTTCCTTTTTTGCTGGCACTTGGCTTTGCTGCTGCAAGGACTGCTGGGACTGTGCTGGTGGGGAGGATGGGGCAGTGTGCACAGAGGTGGGTGAAGAACTGGGCTGCTTCCTTTCCTTTCTAAAGGCTGAGCTCAAAGGGGTTTGCGAATGCTTGGGGTCATCAGAAGGACTAGAGAGCGGAGTGTCCTTTGGGGAGGAAGCTGGTGAGGATGGTGCAGAAGGTTGCGTCTGCTTTTGTTTGTCCTCTCCTTGGGGAGGCGGCGGAGTTTCACTTTTCTTACGGGGCGGGTCATCTTTTGGAGGAGGGGCTGGCTTGGGGCTTGCTTCAGAACACTGGGATTTGTGATGCGAATCCTTTTTTTCAGACAATTTATTCCTCCTCCTCTCCTTTTTGTCCTTTCCTGTAGTTGATGCAAAAAGACAATTAAGTGAAACATAAGAGCAACTGGCTTACAAGAGGGGTATTCTCAGAAAACTGACCTTTCGCCTGCTTCTGAAGAAACTTTGATGGCATCCACTGCAAATTCTGACACTTCCGTACTCTGTGATGACACAAGGATGAAGTTTTAATGGCCAGTTACACTTTGTCTGAAACCAACAATAAATATTTCACACTTACTTGCAACACTGCTTTTTAATATTGCGTCCCCCAAATTTGGGCTTATCCAGGCAGTTAGTGCAGACCCCACAGTCATTTGGGACTTGGCAGCCTGGACACTGCCCGCAGCGTCGAGAGCGCCGGCCCTTTCTAGGTGGGGCCTCATGGACCGTTTTCTGCCTTGTTACTGGCTTAATAGGAGGTGTGGGTGGCTCCGCCTCCTCTGATCCCGCCACTGATGATTTGTCTATTCAAGCACACCATTGAAGTGTTAAAAACAATAGACTTTTCTTTTAAAAGACAAAACAAAACAAAACAAAAATCAAACAAGAACAAAGATGTTCTCTCACCATCATTTCCCATGGAAGACAAGATCTTTTCTCTCTCCTCCCATGGCAAGGCACTAAGGGTAGGCATATCATCTGGGAACACAGCACGGTTGCGACCCAGAGCTACAGCTGCACGACGACACACATGCTTGATGCGTGGACCACGGACTGACGTCTCAGAAGAGTCACTCTCTTGACCCTGCACAAGACAATCAAACTGTGCATTTGGGAAAAACAACCTGGGAATATCTTTCAAAGCAAAGGGGACAGCAAAAGACAGGACATACCGGTAATTTGGGTTGATCGCCAGCTTGTACCTCTCTCTTCTCTATTATACTGAGCTGAAATTTAGCATTTCTCAGCAGTTTTGCAACACGCTTGTCTGTGACTGGCTGTTTCTCGGCACAATCTAACACGTCACCCAGTGACGTGGTGGCAGGGGGTTTTCCCATCTGCCCTGCTTGGGTAGGAGCACTCAATTTCTCCTTGTCCTTCTCCCTCTCTACTCCCTCCGCTTCAATACTCTTCTCTGAAGGTCTGCCTTTTTTGGCCAGACGACCCTTGGAGGACAAGGCCCGAGCAGAGTCGCTTGGGGAGGCCTCTGCGCCAGAGTCAACTGTGACTGACTTCTTTCGGCCAGGTGCCCTTTTCTGGGTAAGAGATTCTTCAATGTCCCTGCCCTCCATTGCAAAGCGGCTGGATGTAGAATTAGGGGAAGCCTCTGATGGAAGGCTTTTCCCTCTTTTATCCCAGTCTTTCCTTCCATCTCTTTTGTTTTCCTTCTCACGCACTCTATTCTTCTCCGTCTCCCTGTCCTTCTCCTTTGCACCTGTGTCTCTAGTAGCAGAGACGCTCCGTTCCCTTCCTGTTTTTCCAGTTCCCCCACCTGATCCTTGATTACAGGGGGTAAAAATAGGGAAGAGCTGTGAAGATGAAGCAGAACTCCCACTCACACCGAGACCCCCTGCTGCTCGCCGCCCGTCGGAAACTCCGTGGCTCGTAAGACCAATGGAGCCTGAGGGGAAGCCGCTGAAAGAAGCTTGCGTTAAGGCACTGGCAGCAAGTGGACTGACTGCCACTCCAGGCAATGGGCTGGAATTCCCAGTCACGCTTATGGGAACAGAACTGCTAATCATTGATTGTTCAGAGGCCTTCCCTGTTTGAACTCCTGACTGGCTGCTCCTGGTAGTCATAGAGTGTGAGGGTGACCTGGGTTGTCCACGAGAGAACCTGGACCCCTTTCTCTTTTTGTTTGATGTTGGTGAGACCTGAAGGGGAGACAGGGAGCCAGGGCTGCTCCCTGATGAGGATGGGAGGGTGACCGACTCAAAGATGCGGGAATGAGCCGGACTTGGAGTGAAGAAAGGCGGTCGCAGTAGTGGACTGCGCTTTTGGATTGGCGTTTCAAACCGCGACGAGGGGTGCTGGTGGTGATTGTGGTGAGGATGATGATGCAGGGGGGAGAAAAGCCTGGAACCTGTCCCAGGTGCACCACCAGGCACTGGGAATCCTCCTGGTGCTACACCACCTCCACCAGGTCCTGGTGGCATGAGGCCCACATCCTCAGCAGTCAGTGGAGGAGGACGAAAGTTGTCAAAAGTGGGCTTGCGGATAAGGCCCTCCTTTGCATACTTGGCAGAGGAGAAGTACTTATTTTCAGCGCATGACTTCCAGCGGAAAGTAGGCTCTCGTAGTATGGAGCGCCGCTTGTCGTGAGAGCTGGAGAGTATTGGAGGGGTGGGCAGAAAAGGGGCAATGGAATGTGACATAATCCATGGAGAGTGGGAGTGATGCTCAGGTGCATTAGATGAAGCTGCCTGGGGAGGCTGAGGAGGGCTGAGAAGAGGAGGCGGCGGTGGGGAAGAGGATGACGATGCCGTAGAAGAGGCTTGTTGAGATCCAGCTTGTGAAACCCCCATGGCTGGGCTGATGATGGCCTGTTTCCTTCCACCGATTAGGCTGCCCCTACCACGTGCCACTAAAGCACCCCTCCTATGACTCTGACCTCTGCGACCCCGCCTGCTGCGCTCCATCAACACCACATGGTCTGGCTCCGGCTCAGATGGTGGTGACGGTGGGTGCGAGGCGTGGTGCATGCTGGCCTCTGTCTCTCCCTGAGAGGCAGGGGAATGATCTGCCTCTTCTGAGAGGGCCTGGGTGCCCTCAGAGGCCTGGGAATCACAGGAGGAGTCATCAAGACTGGGGCTGCTGGAGCGAGACGACTCGCCAGAAGAGAGCTGAGAGGAATGCTGCGAAACAGCGCTGGAGCCACAGGACGCCGCACTGCTGCTGAATCGCCCATTGCTAGTGCTATTGTTGCAGCTGCTGTTAAGGAGACTGGCTGCAATGTTGTTGGCGCTGCCAGTCGGGACAGGAGGTGGGGGAGGAGGGAGAGAATCCACAGCAGGCCCTGCCCCGGGTGTGGCAGTGGTTCCACTTGTAACGGGAGCTGTGGAAACAAGAGCTGGGGTGGGTGTTGTTATTGGTTGAGGTGGTGGGGCAGACGCTGCAGTGTCCAACCGAGCAATTTTCATGTGTGGTGGTGGAGTGCTGAAACTGCCCTCATCCTCGATAAACCGCTTGGGAGTCTTGATGATGCGCAGCGACACTGTGCTCACAACAGGCATGATAAATTGCCTGATGTTTGTTAGCTGCGTTCGCCTCCTGTGCTTCCCACCCTCAAGACTTGCAGTTCCCTGGGTGCCAATAGCCTCTTTTTCCAAAAGTTTCTTTTTCTGGGCTCCCTTCTTTGCCCGCTGCAGGAGCTGCTTTGCAATAGTGGCATCAGTGCGTTTGGAGGGCGGGACGACCCGCACAGGTTTGATATGGCGAGGGCTCTGGCGTAACCCTAACGGCCTCCCTTGTTTAGTTGGGGTCATTGGGTTGACTGTTGGGGAGTCAGGGGGATCTGGGCTAGTGCATTCATCAGCAGGATGAGAAGCCCTGAGATCATGTGGAGTTCGGGCACCCACATCTTGTGCCCGACGAACCCTGAAGGCCTTTTGTTTGGCAGTCCCAGGTGCCGTGGTGGACATCTCCTGAACCGAGGAGGCGTTAGCAGCCTGAGCAGCAGCGGCAGCAGCTTCAGCTTTGAGGCGCTCGGCAGAAGGTGGCCTGCCCCGCCTCCTTCTTTGCCCACCAGAAACTGGGACGCTCTTCCTCACAATGGCCTTCAGCTTAGACTTCAGTGGGCTCAGTTTGACATCCCGCAATCTTTTCAGTTTGGTCACCTTGGACTCCCGGCTGATTTTGTGAGGCTTAGCCTCAGATCCCTGATGGTGCCCAGACCCAAGCAGAGTTTGCCTTTTCTCCTTGTCTTCGTCCTCCACACCGTCCTTGTGGTGTGTGGGACTAGAACTGCACTCCTGTTCTGCATCCCCATCCTCTTCAGGGAGTGCATGGCTGCTCTGTTGCCAGTTTCTCTGGCTGGCAGAAGCAGGAGGACGGCCTCTTCTTTTTTGTTCTCCAGTGCCAGGAGGCCTCCCCGGTGGTCGTTTTACCTTCTCTGTAGGAGCTGTAGCGAGAGGCAAAGGGGCTGTCTCAATATCAGTGCCAACCCTCTGCGCAGCTAGAGCCCTAGGAGGACGTCCTCTGGGTTTCTTTTCTGGTGAGATGGAACCTGACAGAAAGAGAAAGCACTTCATTAATCAGCTCTAGATTTCTTCACGTTTAAATGTTAAAATGCATCTCAATTACACTTGAGCAAAAGAGCAAGTCAGACCCTACAAGGTCCCAATTAAAATTATTTTACAACACATTTGGAGAGCGACAGAATTAGAAATGTGAAAGATACTTTACCTATTGACGTCCTTCCTGGGCTATGTATTCTTCTGTTGTCACTGACTGTGTTAAAGCCTCCAAATTCCTCCTAAAGGAATAAAAATGAAAAAGATGGATTCAATGACTTCAGTGGTTTAATCTTTCAAAATCAAACAGGCTATTGTCAAAAGAGTCATTTAGAGATTTGCTACAAAGTTGAGGGCAGGAGACCACTCATAATGTTAGCAATTCTCATCCTGAACCCACCAAGTCAAGAGTCCAGGTAAAAAAAAAAAAAAAAAAAGAAAGAACATCAGCTGTCTGTCCATAGTGAATTTATGGATGAAAACACATTTGAGAAGACAATACGTTCCCATCCTGTTTTTTGAATTATTTTAATATCTAATCGTCATACCCTCTAGTTCAGTGAACATATTTCATTCATTTGTTTAACCACCATCTGTTCAAAACAACATCCAGCATTGCCTTAACATGACCTTTTTAACAAAAATGCAATAATGCATCACCAACAGATCAGGCTCAGTAACCCTAACGAATTAAGAGACAGCAGGGAACCAAAACAGGCACCTTCAGAAAACCAGAGAGCAAACAATTCGTTATGCAAGATTTGGTTGTACCCTAAATGTTCAATTTTCAGCCTGGCAACTACTACTATTAATAAGTAGGCAAACCAATTTCTGTGCTCTACCTACAACTTCAGAAAATAACAGACTCATCTGTGATGGCACCACCTACTGAGATGACCAGTTCCGCCAATTGCACTCAGGTATCCTTAGCAGATGCTGTCGCTAGGCTGCATGACATCAGCGCTGATCTCACTGTCAGGACATCTGTTGCAATGGCCGTATCGCCTGACAACTGCTCCACCTCCGTCAATCAAACAAGCTAAGCTTTGCAGACGTCCTATGATAGGATTTTATAAAGCTCCAGGCTTTTATGATAGCCCTGTGCTTATCTTACACCTGACATGAGGGATACAGGGAGGAATGCTGATTACATGGCCCATTTGGGCTCTCGCCTTCCTGATCTAATTCTGTCACAACATTTTAGGTAAGCCATAATTCCAAATCCATTTTTGAGTCAACTTAAACGCTCCACATCCCTTCAAGTCAGCCACATTTCCCACATTTATCAGATTTTTCAACAGGCTTACAGTGCAGATGATTACTGTAATTACTGTCTGCTCTGCAGCTGGGCACGCTGTTTTATGTTGTGATAAAAATGTCTCAGTCATTGAAGTGTCCTTGGTGTGAATTAAGCTGTACTCACAAGGACACACACTGAGAGAAAGCGTACTCTAATCGTGCATGTGTGTGTGTGTAGAGGCCAGCTCCACAGAGCATTTAAAAGGATTTTATGGACCTAAGTGAAACTGGGAGCACATCAAAAGGAATTCCCTGCAAGTATGAATTCTGAAATAGAGATCTGCAAAATGACATTTTCAAGATCAAGTACTCACTCTTCAGGAAGCCCTTTATTGGGCAAAAAGGAGGGAATTTAATCAGAGGCTTTATTTGCATTCAAAACAGCTAGAAAGAGCAGAATGAAATGGGTAAGAACATAACAAGACATGTTTGAAATGTGTAAGTTGGGCCATTTTACCTTGACACAGCGCGTTGAAGGATTAGTTCACTTCCAGAATAAAATTTCTGATCATTTGCTCACCCTCATGTCATCCAAGATCTTCAGGCCTTTCATCAGTCCAAAAGAAAAAAAAATTTTTTTAAGGAAAAAAATTCCAGGATTTTTCTCCACTTAGTGGACGTCATTGGGAATCAATGGGTTGGAGGTCCAAATTCCAGTTTCAATGCAGCTTCAAAGGGCTCTACACAATCCCAGCCAAAGAATAAAGGCCCCTTCAAGCAAAATCGAAGAACTTATGTGACATCATTTCAAACATAATCCGGTTCGTTTCAGCTGCAAAACACCTTCATACTACTATTGGTCTGTGACAATTACATCACAGGAGGTGTGCGCTGAGGCTCCGCCTTCTTTCACATAGAACTCTGGTTTTATTTCGTCTGTCGAGTCCTTGGAGGTGAGATGTCCTCAGGTAAAATCATGAACACAGTGGAGAGCTGCTTTATAGCAGCAAATTAAGTTGTGCTTCTGATGAAATTAGACGCTGTTTTTTCATGTTTAATACTGCTGTTATGTAATATATTGAATAAAGCGCCATGTAAATACACGTGACATGACTGCATAGGAGTGCTATTTGCAGAGCTCCTACAAATATACCCATGTTGCTATGATCAGATGCCTTTTATAAAAAAAAATGCTTACCATTTTCTTCATTTTTGTTGTGTTTATTTGGTTATTGAGAGGAAAGCGCATAGCACATTGATATATTCATTTAAACTTTGCTTTCGGGCAGCGTCAGGATGTTTGCTAACAGTATAGCGCTATCGTTTTACCCCTAAACGAAGTTAAAATGTATATACTTTTTAACTACAAATGCTCATCTTGCACTAGCTCGACTTGACCCATTACATAGTCACACGTGTCACACGTGACATACCGATGTTTAGTGTTTACAATGCGAATGTGCACAGAAAGTCAAATGCCCTTTACAAAAAGGTTTGAGGTTTTTCACCCTACCCTAACCAAGCATGATCTTTCCAACGTGATTATGTAATGCGCAGTTGTAGATGCTAGTGCAAGAAGAGCATATAAATTTTTTTTTTTTTTTTTGAAAATGACCAATCATTTCGCTAGATAAGACCCTTATTTCTTGGCTGTGATCGTGTAGAGCCCTTTAAATTTGCACTGAAAATGCAATTTGGAACTGAGTAAAACATCAGGAATTTTTTGAATGACTTTTCAACTTAAAGTCGTTGACGCTAGTCCAAGACAAGCATTTGTGGTTAAGTAGTATATAAATTTTAGTTTTTTTTTTTAGAAAATGACGTTATAGACGTTACCATCAAATCGGACGTTTACTAAGCGTTTGTGAATCCAGAGGAGAGTTTTTCGGGAAGGTCTGTTTTACGTGCAAATTACTCAGAATTTGTTCATATATTTACGCAAGTTTCATGAATGAGACCCATTGATGCTAGTGCAAGACGAGCATTTGTGGTTAAAAAGTATATAAATTTTTTTTTTTTTTTTTTTAGAAAATGACTGATCGATTTGCTAGATAAGGCCATTGTTCCTCAGCTGGGATGGTGTAGAGCCCTCTGAAGCTCCTTTGAAACACCAATTTGTATCTTCAAACTGTTGGTTCCCATTGAAATCCACTATATGGAGAAAAATCCTGGAATGTTTTCCTCAACAACCTTCATTTCTTTTCAACTGAAGAAAGAAAAACATGAACATCTTGGACATGGAAGTGAGTAAAACACCAGGAATTTTTTTAATGACTTTTCTGCTTAAAGTCGTTGACGCTAGTGCAAGATGAGCATTTGTGGATAAAATGTGTATATACACAGTTTTTTTTTTTTTTTTTTAGAAAATGACATTGATTTGCTAGATAAGACTATTATTCCTCAGCTAGGATGGTGTAGAGCCCTCTGAAGCGGCACTGAAACACCAATTTGTATCTTCAACCTGTTGGTTCCCATTGAAATCCACTATATGGAGAAAAAACCTGGAATGTTTTCCTCAAAAATCTTAATTTCTTTTTGACTGAAGGAAGATATGATCATCTTGAACTACACTGGGGTGGAGTAACTTATCAGGACGTTTTTATTTTGAAAGTGAACTATACCTTAAATACATTTATGCCAACCATTTGCTACATGTTACTATTGCTACTACTATTACAGAGTGTAAATGGGTCTTCATTAGAATGAACAAGTACTGACAACACTGACAACACACTAAGCCCTACCTCTCAAAAGATGATTAATGTCTGCAAGTACCTTAAACAGCCTATTGTGTTGATTTTCAAGCCTTAGGGGGCGTTTCATTTCATATTCTTTATTTATAGCAGCATGTGGGGCTGCAGCTAAATTCCCTTCGGTCCAGTTTGTAGAACAGATGCCGCCGGAGACTGCACACATACAAGTCCAATCTCACTAACAAATCCCCATTCAGCTTTAATTTCAACATATGGTGACAAATTTCTTATGGGAAGCAGAACAAAATGAAATGAGAATCTGTTATCAGATGATCAGTGTTAACAGATCGTCTTAATTGAGCACTGGATAAAAGACCAGTAAAATGACCAGTAAAAATTAAAATGAGGGGTGGATTTAGCCTAAAATACTACACATAAATCTCCACAGTGAACATTTATTGGTAGACAATTCATTAGTCTAATTTTTGTCCTGAATCCAGGCTCTCTGAGCCACGATGACTTCATTGCAGCTCTACTGTTGTGCCGAAGGTGATAGAGTACTAGAGAGCTGCGAGCAGTGGAGCTCAAAGTCAGTGTGACACCATGAGTAGCTCTCAATGACAGCACGACTCTGCCTCAGGCACTCGAAAGCGCACTCGCGCACACACACTGACACACACACACACCCTCCTCCACCTTGTGCGTGAGGCACACTGCAAGATGTAAACAACATCCCAAGACAAGAGGAAAGGGAGGAGGGATGGAGGGATGCAGGGAGGGAGAAACAGGGTACAGCACCATTCTGACCACAAAGGCATGGAGCGAAGATGCATCGTGATGAAAAGGCTCAGTGACCAACAATTATCATCATCGTCATCGTTGTTATTAACCTTTAACCAGGCAAGTCATTTAAGAACGAGTTCCTATTCACAACAACGCCCTGTCAGGAGAATATCAATCTACTGAAGGACACAAAACGTTATAGACTTACAATTTATCAAAACATATCACGCAAAAAAAAAGATTAGTTAAAACATGAAAAGCTAATCTAAACAGCACACCCACACACTACAAGTAGCCTGACTATCCGCTCCAGCGGAGCTGCTCAATCAACACCCACGGCTGAGACGGAGGGGGGAGCGGCGATACTGGGCTCGAGAAAGTGACACTCGGCTCGGCCAAGGCGCCCGAGCACCTGCTGCCAGTACAGGATGGGGGAGGAGAGATAGTGGCGGCGGCGGGGGGGGTGACACAAAAACACTTGTTTGTTATTCTCTACATACTTTATTTTTGTTCCCAAATCTTTGTTTCCCAAACAACTGGGGAAAGAATTAAAAAAATAAATACAGTATAAAATAAAACTAAATAATTACTTAAATAAATTTCAAGCAAAACATTTTTAGTTACAATACAATTATTATTATTATTATTATTATTATTATTATTATTATTATTATTAAAAATAACAAAACATTAACAGAAAAATTGTATTCTTCCGCTAAAAATGCTTTAAAGAAAGAATGAAGAACTTTATTTTGAACAGCATATTTATTTTATTGTTTCAAGAAATAGCACTAAGTAAAATAAAACTTAGAGCATAATGATACTAATAATAATAGAAAAATGCTACACTTTTAAAGGCTTTAAAAAAAAAAAAAAAAAAACAACAATGAAGAACTTTATTTTGAACAGCATATTTATTTGTTTATTGTTTAAAGAAGGCTTTATATTTATATTTCTTTAAAGAAAAGGCACTTTTAGCATAATAACAATTTTCCTTTAATTTTATTTTTCTTAATTTAATTTTAATGTGTAATAATAATAATAATAATAATAACAGAAAAGTGTTCCATTTCTATGAGCTTAGTGTTTGTTTCTTTAAAGAAAAGAGACTTATAAATTATAATAATAACAACAATAATAAGACACTTATAATAATAATAATAATAATAATAATAATATTTAAGTTTTACTTTAAGTTTTTGTTTGTTTCTTTCTTTTTTCATTTATTTCATT
Source organism: Cirrhinus mrigala (assembly GCA_036247105.1). Classification (NCBI taxonomy): domain Eukaryota; kingdom Metazoa; phylum Chordata; class Actinopteri; order Cypriniformes; family Cyprinidae; genus Cirrhinus; species Cirrhinus mrigala. Next base: position 18,936,147 of record CM070021.1, read on the forward strand.
TTAATATTTACTACTACTACTACTACTACTACTAATAATGTTTAATAATAATAATAATAATAATAATAATAATTACAATTATGTATTATTAATAGAAAGGTATTTCTATGGGCTTAATATTTATGTTTCTTTAAAGAAAAGACACATTTAACATAACAATAATAATAATAATAATAATAATAATAATATAATAATAATAAAATAATAATAAGCTTTATATTCATTTTATTTTTATTTATTTAATTAATTTTTAATATTTATATTATATTTATAATGTATTATAAATATATAATATTTATACTATATTATATTTATATTACAATAGTAATGATAATAAAAAAGTGCTCTATTTCTATGGGCTTAATGTTTATGTTTCTTTAAAGTAAAGACACGTTTAACATAATAATAATAATAATAATAATAATAATAATAATAACAACAACAACAAGCTTTAAGTTTTATGTTGATTTATTTATTTAATTTTAATGTATTTATTTAAAAATATATATATATATTATTAATAATAATAATAATAATAATAATAGAAAAATGCTCTAGTTCTACAGGCTTAATGTTAATTTCTAAAAAAAAAAAAAAAAAAAAAAAAAAAGACTTTACATAAGATGAAGAAGAAGAAGAAGAAGAGAAGAAGAACAAGAAGAAGAAGAAGAAGAAGAAGAAGAAGAAAGAAATAATACTGAAAGAAGAAATACTGAATTGCTGTATGTGTGAATCAATAAAAAAAAAAAAAAAAAAAAAAATTCAAAATAAAAGTCACTAAATTCTTTTCAACCAACAGTCAGGTTGTTTAAAGGTCAAGACTTACTTTTGAGAAAAATTCTACACCCATTTGTTTGCAGACGCTACTTGCAATGACATTTTTAAATTATACTTCTGGGGCTACTGTGCTTTTGAGTTAAGAATACATGGTTATGAAAAGGCAAACCGTAAAAACCCCAAACAGTGAACACCCCCAGCAGAGCGACAGTATTACAAATCAACATCCTCCTTTCTAAAAAGAGCCGATTGAGTACTTGTTTGTGCCACCTCTTAGTTCCTGTAAATAAAAGGTAAGCAAACAAGACTATTTGTTTACATAAACTCATTACATCCTGTTCTGAGCAGATGGTCACAAACCCAGGAAAGTTACTCAACATGGCATCTACAGTTCGCTTAAGAACTGGGCATAAACTGGCAAGCACACTGCAACCTGGCAACTCTCCCTCCCCAGAGCGGGACATAATTGCACTACTGTGTGTGTGGCCAACGATACCATACACACACACACGTGCACACACACACAGACACAAACACCCCTATAATCACAGTAAGCCAACATATCCACATCAAGACATGTAACTGATTATCATCTCTAAGCCCGGGGATATGTGATAGTGAGGCCTTTCATGAATTCACTGAATCACCATTTTCTAAACAATGTGAAGTTTTGACAACTGCTGAGGCATCAGATTCCCTCCAAAAACGCCTGTGTAATAGATAAACGCAATGCATAAAACATTAAAACGGGGTCAGACTGATGGCATTCTCAGCTTACGGCCAAAACGGACAAACCCCCAACAAGTCGCAGCGATAGAAACTATCCGGTCATCTTACGTGGTCACATATAGGTTGTTTCAAAACCTACCCCCAATGAAAACAACATGAAAGGTTGGGGAACCCCGGCGGATTGATTATTCGAGCCTCTCGAAACACTTTCATAGCACAAAAGGCATCAGGAGAAATTTCCCTCAGTAAGATGCAGATCTAAAGCTCTGATGTTGCTCATGCACCCACATTCAAAACACCCAAAACTGAGAGTTTCTGAAACAACATGTTCCAACACCTCACGCCCACGCTAATGAGGAGTCGTGGCTTTAAGATAAAAACAAAGATGCGCCTCCTGCGAGGTGTAAGGAGGGACGTAAATTCGGAGAGAATTGCTCCATGCGCTCAATGGCTGCCGCTGCCCCCCCTCGGAGCGAAAAGCGGGAGGCGAAACCCCCTCTGCCCGCCTACAAAAGCAGAATAAAGCCATGGATGGGACGGCCTGTGTCTAATTCCCTCCCAGCGCTGTCCCAGGGGGAGGAGGGCTTGCTCTTCACCCTTTGATATCCACGTCTGTGCTCTTTCAGCTGCCTGCACTTCGTAAAGGCTGGAATAAAAGCAGACACAAAGCTTCCTGCTATGATCCACACGCTGTCTAGGGGACAGGGCCCTCTCCAGATAAATAGGCCAAACACCTGCTGGACTTCTTCCCTCCGTATAGGCCACGCCATTCATTAGAAAGCAGCGGAGCAAAGCATTCATTTGCTGTATCCATTCAACTGCACTTTTGTATGAGGCCTTGATATTGATCCTCATTCTGCTTCTGTAAGCGGGGCTTTACTCTGGACATTAAAAGGCAAGCCAAATGGCGTCCCGCACAAAGAAACCCATGAATGGAGACTTAAACAGGACACCTCCTGAAAGTAACAGTTGTCTAGCAAGCAGCCGCCGACTCGTATTTGCACTTTAGATTTAGACGAAAATATCTCAGAACATCAAAAGCCTCGCTTTCCGGCGCTGCGAGAAATCACACAGACGTATTACCTCTGTGTAAACATTTTAAGCCGTCCAAATGGGTTAATGAAGTAGTCTAAAAGGCAGCCATCAGAAGTGAAATCCTATTGGGGCCCTGTGGGCCCGTGCTGTTGGATTTGGGTCTGATGGGAAGGAGGGGCGGCGTGCTTCTGTTTACTGAGCATGCTACTGGCCTTAGGCTGCTCTGTGAGCTCAGCGGGCTGCGATGAACCAGAACAATCCTACCCAGGCACAACATCCCCTCTGAATGAAACTACAATGCTGTGTCCGCAACTCGCATGAGCTGCGAGCTCCGCTGGGATTTCAGCCGTCTGTCTGGCTTGTACGCTACTTATACATTTCACAAATGTATTCGTGTTTTAATTGAGCGCTCCTCAAAAAGGCTCCAAGGATGCATTAAGGCACACAGAACTGCTACGAATAAAAGAAAATGGTTGATATTTTTGAAATCATTTCTTCAACATTGTAATACACAAATCTTTTTATTTCTGTACTGGTGCATATTTATGAATGAAACAGGATATTCAATGAGACAAAAAGCATGGCAGAACCTAAACATGACGCGTCATCAATCAGCCATATTGGCACTGAATGTAAACAATGCCTCTGAACCATAAAAAAAACTCTCATATTTTGCTGATTATTGCTGCTGAAAATTGATCAGTTTATTGTCATGTTTTGGGCTGTGCTAATCGGTCGGAGCAGGAAAAACATTTGGAGTACTACAAACTGCCAAAAGTTATAACAAATCAATGAGGAGAGTGCAAAAAAACTGCCTCTGAGGAACAAAAGGCATTTGTGGTTGGCCAAACTAAATAAGGATTTTTAGGACAAGACTCTTGACAATATATGTGTTTGTTCTTATTTTCAATCAGGTAGGTGAAATATTAGGCTCATATCTTAATTAATACTACTCTTTACCACCTATTATCTTTAGTTTGTCAAAATATTGCACCCTTTCCTGCTTACTAAGTCCTTCTCTATATGACTTAGCAGCTTCCACACATTTTTTTCTGTGCTTTAGACAGCATAAATTAGCAGAACAACATATTCAGTAGTATATTAACCGTGCAATCCGTGTTGTTGTTTACATCCGAGTATCACCGATGGTCGCACATCCGGGTACTTGACCAAATCGTTAGCGCAACCCTTCTATAGTTAACATAACATTATCCAATAGCCTGCATGGCCTAAGTGACATCACATGAAAAGAAAAGTTGTTTTAGAGGCGTTTTTGATTTTGTTTTCCAAAACCATGACAAGAACATCTATTCAAGATGAATATATTTTGATTTAATGTTGGCTTATGAAGAAACATTTGAGGTAAATGTGCCTTAAAAACAATAAACGGCTGTACAATAACATTGGAGTGATTTACTATCGCATACAAACCACAACATATTCTAGCGATAAGAACAAGACAGAGGAGCGAATAAGACTGGGTATACTGTATATACGTGTATATATAAATAGACATAAATATAAAACGCCTGAAGACATCATGTCTAGAAACCGCATCTCCGCGCTCTTAAATCTGCGCCACGTTTTCAAACGCTAAATTACCCGTAGGCGAAACATAAAATCAAGCACGCTATTTGCATGTTTCTGGTTGGCGCCCGCTGTCGTTTCGATCTCCCCGCGTTTCCGATGCGCAGCGCTCTACTACTGAGAAAGGAAGATGGTAGTTTGTCACAGTACACACCCCCACACATAACAACCTCCGTCAAACGCTGCCTTTTTATTGCAGCCGCCTTTTGCACCGCTCAAAACACTGCATTTGGCGTCTTTGACTAAACATATGGTCCCTGTAGCTTCAGTGAGGTTTTGCACAGGAATCGCTTGGTTCCTGATAGAAATATGACATTTTTTTCGAATGCATACTGCTACTACGCAATATCTGAGAGGGAAAAAAACATGTCCACCTCCCATTTTCCCGTGCATCAGCGGGTGCTAACAGGCTAACACGTTAGCCAGCCTCCTCTCGAGGGTGAAGGAGATCAAACACTAAAGGTTTAAAATTACACACAGCAAACTTTTAGAACAGAATGAACCATTTGTGGATTTAAGCCCCATTCTCCACAACAAAAACACAACCAGGCTGCGTATTTTAATAGCAACGCTGTTTATGCTACTAGCATCATCCATTTCTCAACCCAAGCTAGAGGACAAGGTATAACTGGACAAAATAATATCAGAAGTGCACAAATGCACGGCCACAATAGTTTTAGGAGCAGAGCTTTACATCTTCAAACGCTTTCATATGGGCCAGTACTTTAAAATGAAGTTTAAATTCCAAACAGACTACAGCTGGGGATAGATGCACTCTGCGTGCTATCGCTAAATGCTCAGACAACAACAACCAACTGGCACCAGGTGTTCAGTCCTGCTAAAATCTGCTCGTTTATGCTTACTGAGACACCCAAAGCTGCTGTTTGTTTCTCTACAAGAGGAAAGTTCCGTTATACACCACCGGGCTTTTGAACCAAGTTGTCTTTTGGTGAAAGAAACAACTTAGAAGTCCAATATAGAGTCATCAAACGCTATCATTTAATATATTTATGGCCGAATAACGCTATTTAAAATGCCCAAAGCATCTGAAAGGTGCTAAATATCTTTAAACTTCATCCTTTATTTATCTTTGAGCTCGTTTGGACCTCATTTTGCGCGAAAGCTGTGCATCAAGCAGGATATTCTCTAAGCTTTTTAGCTTAAAAAAAAACGTGTTTAAAGTCAAAAAGCGGTGTCACATGAAACACACGGGACTCCGAATCAAATTGAGACAAGTTCAAGCCAAATCAGCCATCGGTTATCTAGTTTCACATCTCCATCCTGTCAAAAAAATGGCACTAAACTCCTCAGGGTCCCGAAATGTGATGCTACAACGCCTCAGCGTAGACATCAGACTACAGAAGCACAGCAACATCAGTCATTAGTTAAGAATAAGTACATGTTTTGATGTGGGCTAGCTAGCAGTTTAGCCTGTCAGTAGTCCCATAGTGAGAAAAACAGCACATGGATGGAGGCATGTGTCTGCTGCGCAGCAAAATAACTAGAGCACTCACTCACTCACTCTCCTCACTGTGCAACTTGGAGCTGCTACCCAGCCGCGGAGTTATTTTGTAATTCCTGCATTGCTCATGAATGAGGCTAACGCTTTAGCCAGGGTCCCGCTTACCTCCCCGCTGCTTGAGCCGCTCGACTCCCCCAAAACATCCCGAAATTTCTGCAGGTTGCTGCCGATGGCAGCGGACACTTGCAACGCAGCGTCGAAACCGGGCCCGAGCCCGTTCGCGTTCGGATTAGTCCCCGCGCTGTTTCGGAGGGAAGCATTGACTCGAATTCGGCCCGCTTTCCTCCCGGTGCCCGAGCTGCTGCTCCCTCCGGGCCGAGCAGGGAACCGCCACCGACAGCTGTGCGCCATTTTACACTCTGCCTGCCTGCCCTAGGATCAGGAGCTCAGTGTGGGCGTAGCCCCGAACGAGCGATCTCAGCACACGGCCGCTGTCGTCTAGCGGTCAGAATGGATTATCCATGTTTCGGGGTGGTGGTACCGAGGACCCCGACAAGATCCCAGCGCAGAGTACGCTCAGTGATGTTTTTACGCAGGTTCGTCGGCGATACTCAGGGGAGGAAAAAAAAAAAACTACATCAGGCACAGGAAGACTGCTTAGCAAAATGTAACTAGGAATTCGGTACGCTTTTTACATAGGCCTTTATTTTTAGGTCTTTAAGAACTTAATCATTGTTAAGTTTTTAATATCGCTAATTTTATTTTGATATATTTTAAGTTTGCAGAAATTGCATTCAATTTCCTGTGTGATTTCTGCACCCCTACCGTCAACAAACGGAACTGCAAAAATAGTGACTGTTTTCGCACAGGTTTCTTTGAACACGCCCTCATCTGCTATTGGTCAGGGAAACAGGTAGCCCCGCCCTGAGCTCGTACCATTATTTTTTATATATTTTTAGTTTGCAGAAGTTGCATTAAAGTTCCTGTGTAATTTCTGCACCCCTATCGTCAAAAAATGGAACTGCAAAAATAGTGACTGTTTTCGCACAGGTATCTTTGACCACGCCCTCATCTGCTATTGGTCAGGGAAACAGGTAGCCCCACCCTGAGCTCACGCCATTTTTTAAGTATATTTTTAGTTTGCAGAAATTGAATCAAATTGCATGTGTAATTTCTGCACCCCTACCGTCAACAAACGGAACTGCAAAAAAAGTGACTGTTTTCACACAGATTTCTTTTAACACAATATTTAGACAGTAACCAGATAGAGACAGAGGTTGCACTTTTTGGACTAGCTGTTTCTGTATATTATATAGAATAAGATAAAGCAAGAAATTAAAGCTGCAGTTCATAAAATTTGCCTCTTTGTCACCATCTATGTTTGAAACCTGCAATTGCATTTATTTGCATAATGATGTTCTTTATGTGGGTTGTGCATTGGCACGGCCCCTCAGCGAGGATTTATCCAGAGCCAGCCCGTGGCATAGGCAGAATAGGCAAATGCTACCGATCCCTAGGGGTGCCAAAATGCGAGTTTTTTTTTTCTTTTAAATATCTGCTTTTTTATTACTAATGCCATTTCAATGAATTTAAAATATTACAAAAACGATCGTCCTACAAAAACATAACTATTTTGTTGCTCTCCTGACTCACCCAAGTGAGTCAGGAGACTCGCACAGCCACACAGCCGCACTTCCATATACATCAGTTACCTGACTGTGATAGCTGCTAATATGCATATTACCACTATGTCAAAAAGACCAAAGCCCTGGTGCAAAGGGCAGAAAAAACAGAAGAGAAGAAGAACAAAAATGGGACAAAGACAGAGGTAATGTGCTGTAATGAATGATGATCATATATATACTAAATGAGGTCAAAGTTTGTAGGCAAACTTTATGTTGGCCTAGTCTAGAAAGCCTAGTCTAAAAGTTTAAAA